>JANHMN010000023.1:37763339-37773814 GCA_030674055.1 Rhabdomys pumilio | reverse complement strand
TGTGTGTGTGTGTGTGTGTGTGTGTGTGTGTGTGTGTGTGTATTCCTGGCTGGCCTGGAACCCACAGAGATCCACCTGCTTCTGACTCCTGAGTGTTTCTGGGCCTCAAAGAATACTTGGATTGTGCCCATGTTTTGGATGCACTAAATCATGCTTCTAGAACAAAAGCCTCGGCGGTACCTTCTTTAGTTCTTTCTTGTGTAAGTTACCTTGAGCATACATTGGTGTGTGATCTTAGAACATCTGAGACTATGTTCTTTATAAAGAACAGGTGTATTGGGGGCTGGAGAGTTGGCTCAGAGGTGAAGAGCACTGGCTGTTCTTCCAGAGGACCCAGGTTCAATTCCTAGCGCCCACACGGCAGCTCACAACTGTCTGTAACTCCAGTTCCAGGGGATCTGACACCCTCACACAGACACACATGAAAGCAAAATACCCGACGTACATAAAATAAAAGCAGATAAATTACAAAAAAAAAAAAAAAAAAGGAACAGATATGTCTTTTAAAGAGCTTCATTTTAATTTTTTTTTTTTTTTTTTTGGTTTTTCGATTAATTTTGTTTTAAAGAAAGATTTGTTTTTATTTTGTATTTCTTTTATTTATTAAGACTATGATATAATTATATTATTTTCCCTTCTCTTTCTTCCCTCCAAACCCTCCCTTATGCCCCTTCTTGATGGCTTTCCAATTCATGGCCTTTTAAAATAATATATATATATATATATATATATATATATATATATATATATATATGTATGTATGTATGTCTGTCTGTCTGTCTGTGTGTGTGTGTGTACATAATCCCTAAATACCTAAATACAACCTATTCAGTCTGTCTGATGTTACTTTTGTGTGTTTTCAGAGCTGACCATTTGGTACTAGATAACCAGTTGGCATGCTCTTCCCCCAGGAAGACTATTCCTCCTGTTCCCAGCAACCTTAGCTGCCCGTAGTTCTTTGTGTCGGATTGTGGCCTGGTGTCTCTCCCCTGATCTGTTTATTTTCATTTTATTCGTACGAGCATCTTGCCTGCATGTATACATGTGTACCACATGTATGCCCGGCGCCTTCTGAGGTCAGAAGAGGGCATGGGATCCTCTGAAACTGGAATCAGAGATGGTTGTGAGCTGCCATGTGGGCGCTAGGAATTGGAGCCAGGTCTTCTGCAAGAGCAGCCAGTGCTCTTAGCTGCTGAGCCATCTCTCCAGCCCCAAGAGTCTATGCTTCATTCCTAGTTTGTGTCTGGGAAGACCAAGGTTGAAAAACTTGTGTTTAGTGAGAATCTTCTGTGCCTCATTCTGTGGTGGATGCAGACAGGCAAGAGACCCACCCTGTGACTGCAGACCTGCCCTGTCCGCCATGTTTTTTCTGCTTGCTTCTTGGCATCGTTTCACTGAGAATTATAAATGAACTCCGGCAGCACACATTCACACCACAGCATATACCTACATGTAGGTTAGCAACATGTCCTGGGCCACAGGCACAGGAAGCACTGAGGTCAGGAGAACCCCATCTCCCCTCACTGTACTTCCTCCAGTACAAGGGACCCTGATTAGCCTTGCCCCACGCGCTGTGTTAGGAGAGACGTCTGTGGACCATAACTATAAACTCTCTCTTCCCTTGACAGGTGGTCTGAATGGTCTTGCTTCTCTTTCTGACTTGCCTGGTTTTCTCCTGCCTGACCTTTTCCTGGTTAAAAATCTGGGGGAAAATGACAGACTCGAAGCCGCTCACCAGCAGTAAGGTAGAAGCGAGCATCCTTTCAAGCGAGGGGTCCCTTTCAGCCTCCGAGCCATCAGAAGAGCAGCTACAGAAACATGGCGACTGCAGCTATCTGGCGACAACTCCTGACCTGGAGGAGCCGGCCTCCCACAGAGGTCCCAGAGAAGCCGATCAGCAGAAGAACTCCATGCCAAGCTCGAACCAGAAGCCTCCGAGGAACCCACTGTCTTCCAATGACAGCTGGCCCTCCCCAGAACTCCAAACCAACTGGACAGCGGCCCCCGGCTCAGAGGTTCCAGATGCCGATGGGTTGTCCTTCCCAGCCAGGCCTCCGAGCCAGAGAACCGTCTCCCCCTCCAGAGAGGACAAGAAGCAGGCACACATCAAGAGGCAGCTGATGACCAATTTTATCCTGGGGTCCCTGGATGACAACTCCTCTGATGAGGACCCTGGTGCTGGCTCCTTCCAGAGCTCCTCCCGAAAGGGCAGCAGGGCTAGCCTGGGCACCCTGTCCCAGGAGGCAGCTTTGAACACAAGTGATCCTGAGTCTCACGCACCTACTATGAGGTAACGGACCTTCTCTTTATACTGGGAGTTAGAGTAAGACTTGAATCTCTGGTTTGCAGTGGGATTTGCTTCCTTCATTGGCTCCTCCCTCCGATCTTCTAACGTGTGTGTTAGAGGCCATGTTGAAGAGCAGAAGGCAAAGCCTGACTTCTTTGCTTCCTGTTCCCTCCTTTCAGAATTACTGATTGTGCACCTGCTGTGTGCACCTGCTGTGTGCACCTGCTGTTCACATCTGCTGTGTGCACCTGCTGTGTGCACCTGTGTATACCTGCTATTTGCACCTGCTGTGTGCACCTGTGTATACCTGCTATGTGCACCTGCTGTGTGTACCTGCTGTTCACATCTGCTGTTCACATCTGCTGTGTGCACCTGTGTATACCTGCTGTTTGCACCTGCTGGGTGCACCTCCTGTTTGTACCTGCTATGTACACTTGTTGAGTGCACAGGGCCACATGCCAGGAAAGTAGCTTTCTAGAGCTCTTGGCCAAGCTGGGGACGATGATCTTGTGGGTGACAAGTTACCAGTTTAAAAACCCCAGGTGATCACTGGAGTCTGGAGGGAGAGACTGCTCTTCCCTCATTCAACAGCAAACTAATCCTCACTGGTGCCTAAACAGCAGAAGCTCAACTTCTGTCACCTACTATCAACTCTGTTGTCAAAACCAAAACCTGTAGAATCACAGCAGGTGTGGCTGTGTGTGTGTGCGTGTGTGTATGTGTGTGAGTGTGTGTATGTGTGTGTGAGTGTGTGTATGTGTGTATATGTATGTGTGTGTGTATGTGTGTATATGTATGTGTGTATGTGTATGTGTATGCATGTGTGAATGTATGTGTGTGTATGTGTGTATATGCGTGTGTGTGTATGTGTGTATGCATGTGTGTATGTGTATATATGCGTGTGTGTGTATGTGTGTATGCATGTGTGTGTGAGTGTGTGTATGTGTGTATATGTATGTGTATGCATGTGTGTGTGTGTATGTATGTGTGTATGCATGTGTGTGTGAGTGTGTGTATGTGTGTGTATGTGTGTGTATGCATGTGTGTGAGTGTGTGTATGTATGTGTGTATGCATGTGTGTGTGAGTGTGTGTGTATGTGTGTGTATGCATGTGTGCATGTGTGTGTGAGAGTATGTGTATGTGTGTGAGTGTGTGTATGTGTGTGTCTGTATGTGTGAGTGTGTGTATGTGTATATGTGTGTGAGAGTGAGTATCTGTGTTAGTGTGTGAGTGTGTGTATATGTGCGAGTGTGAGTGTGTGTATCACTTAACCCTCTATAACAGAACTGTGTCAGAAATGACTGTGCCTGTGGCTCTGTTACCCTTTGTGGTTTCTGATCAAGCCCCCAGGTTGCAGCTCTGCTCCAGTGGCCTTTGCCCTCATGGCTTCTTCCTGCTAGGCCAGCAGTCGCAGGAGGAAGCTCTTTCCCTTCCTGCCTGTCCTCACCTTCCCAGAGCCCTCCTCTTTCCTGGCTCTTTGCTCCTTCCACAATAAAGGTCTCTTTGTTCCCACCAGGACTGACTGTCCTGCATTGAGACTTGTGTGTTCTCTTCCTCTTCCTCCTCTGTTTCCTCCTTTTTTTTTTTTTTTTTTTTTTTTTTTGGAAAGGGTTTCTCTGTGTAGCCCTGGCTGTGGCTGTCCTGGAACTTGCTCTGCAGACCACACTAGCCTTAAACTCAGAGGTCTGTCTGCCTCTGCCTCCCAAGTGCTTGGATTATAAGCAGGCAGTCACCACCATGCCCAGCTTGGGACTTGCACTTTCAATGGCAGACATGTGCTTTGGCTTGGCTGTCTGTGAATATCTTAGAATTCCCTGTGACACAGAGAAAGGACTGGCCTTTTTTTTTTTTTTTTTACTTTGTAACAAGTCCAGCCATCCAGGGCTCCCTGACCCTGACCCACCTTTAAAGAATCCAGCTGCTAGCTTCTCTACTGTTGCTCTCACATCTCTCAGTTCTGCCTTTTATATCTTTATCTTGTTCCTCCTGTGCCACCTCTCTCCTGTGCTGGGAAGTAAGTCCCTGAGTGCAGGGTCTTTCCTCTCCACCATGTGCTGGCTGAAGGTGGGTAGGCTTTGACTATTGGCCAAATGCATGGATGAAACCAGCAACGTGTACCCTCTTCAGACAAAATCTGCATTCTGAGGGCATGGTAAATACTGGGACAAATGTGGAAATCGATGGATGGAAGGTTGGTGGGTCAATGGGTAGACACATGAGTAGGTGGATGGATGAATAGATGGAAGGATGGACAGATGGATGGGTGGATAGATGGATGGGTAGATGGATGGATGAGTAGATGGATGGATTGACAGATGGATGCGTGGATTGGTAGATGGATGGATGGATGGATGGATGGATGATAGATAGATGGATGAATGGGTAGTTAGATGGACAAATGGAAGATAGATGAACAGATGGGTGGGTGACTAAATAGATGGATGGGCAGATGGAAGGATAGATAAATGGCTGGGTAGAGGAATAGATATATAGCTGATAGGTTGATGAATATTGATCCTCTTTGGCCCTTCCCTGGACTTGGTTGGTCCTTGAGAGCTGAAATTCTCACACAACTCATAGAAACAGAGTCAACGAGCACAGGGTGTGGCAAAACAGTCTCTGAAGTGCCGCTGGGAAACCCCGGATGCGGGAAGACCCATGCCTGTGCTTCATGCACAGCGGGTCTGGTGTGAGATGCCCAGGATCAAAGCTGCCACCATCCTTGTTCTCCTGTCAGGGACATATCATGGTGTTGGCTGCATGCTGTGGGATGGACGGAGTGGGACAGGACAGGTTCAGCACCGAGACACTGCAGTGCTGAGTATGAGGCTGTGAAACGAAGCGTTCTTCACTGGTGTGAGCCCCCTTACCTGCAGGACTGCTCAGCCTGCTGCACAAACATCCACGTGATAACAATGAGCACAGATTTGCCTTTCTAAGATACATGTCCCAAGTCCCAAAGCACACTGGGCCCAGGGAGTCCAAAGAGAGGACCATGCGCTGTGTGTCCCGGGCTGGAGCATTCCTCAGCACACATGGGCACAGAACAGGCTGGGATTTCACAGTTGTACTGTGTGTGTATGTGTGTGTGTGTGTGTGTGCGTGTGCGTGTGCGTGTGTGTGTGTGTGTGCGCGTGCGCGTGTGTGTGTGTGTGTGTGTGTGTGTGTGTGTGTATGATTGTGAGTATGGTGGCATGTGTGTGGTTCTATGTGCAGTGTGGGTGGTATGTGTGCTGGTATGTGTTACTGTATGTATTAAGTGGTCACGTGTGTATATGTGGCATGCACGATACGTGTATGGTTGTGTTGAGTGTGTGCGCGTGTGCGTGTGAGCGCGTGCACATGTGTGTCACAGAGTGTGTACAGAGGTCAGAGGACAACATTCTGGAGTCAGTTCTACTTCTGCCTTGTGAGTCCTAAGGACTGAACTCAGGCTGGCCAAGGCTGACCTTGAACTCCTGGCCATCCTGCTGCCGTCTCCCAAGAGCTGACATCACAGGCAAGTGTCTCCTTAAGCAGTTTACACAGTGCTGGGGACTGAGCCTGGGCTTCCTGTGAGCTGGGCAAACACTAACAAGCTGGGCCGGAGCGTTACCTGTTAGGTTTCTTTTTGGTGAAAGCAAATTGTACAATGGTTTTTATAGATCAGAAAGTGCAGAGAAGAGATTTGATCCAGGTCACACTGGCCGGTAAGGACAGGCTAAGCTAGTCAATACACGGCTTTTCACCGCACAGCCAGCCACTCACCATCAACCCCTTGCTGACCTGTCTTGTCCCTGACCACTGTAATACCCACAAGTTAAATCTAGCTGCTCATAGGACAAGAGAAAGGCTTAAAAATGAGGCAGGGCCACAGTTCAATTTGAGCTATTTCATTCAAAAGCACAGCTGTTTGGGGAGGGTGACTCATGCCTGTAATCCCAGAACTTTGGGGAGGGGGAGGAGCTAAGTCAGGAAGGTCAGTAGTTCAAAGCCAGCCTCAGCTACATGAGATTCTGTCCCAGGAAAAAAAGAGGTAAGGGGTGGGGGTGGGGATGCAACCATTGGTGTTTTCGTGAGGCAGAGAGGGACACCAGGTGTGTAGTCCTCCTTCTCTGCCCTCTGTTATTCCTTAATATTAAACACAGAGAGAGGAAAATCCACCAGGGTGTGGTGGCGCCCACCCACCCATAGTCCAGCCTACTAGGATGGTTGAGGCAGGGGGAGAGCCCAAACCCAAGGCTTTGCCTGGACAGCTGCAGAAAACCCAAAAAAGAACTGGACCCCAGTGACTTCTCAGACCTGCGTGTTTCTGATGACCTTGGTGTCGTGGAGGAGTGTAGTCTGGGGACCACTGGGATGAGCTGCATCTTCCTGCCTCTTCACTTTAGGCTGGAGTTACTGAGGAAGAAGATGGAAGCTGTAAAGCTCCTCTACCAGCTAAACTAAGAGCCCGGGCTGTCAATATACCACAACAACGCCGAGATCAAATCTCTCTGTACTGTGACTTCCTTTCTCCGGCCAAAAAGAATCCAGGCCAATCCATATCAAGCTGGCTGCTGCTGCTTGATCTTATGGTCCGGCTGTGTGAACTTCTGTCCCTAGAACCCCGGGTGAAAGTCGCAGGCGCCTTTCACACCTTTAGCAGGGAAGTTAGACTTATCTACAGAACGTTGAGGGAGTGTTTCGAGTTTGGAGATAAAAACCTCTCTTGGCTGCCAGGAAGCTGCCGAGCAGGGCTCTTCTGCAGGATCCTGAGCTGGGCGGGGAGGGCTGTTTTTGGTATCTTAATTTCCTCTGTTTCATGTAGTTACTTTAAATTGGGTCAGCGGGAGGATGGATACTTTTGGATACTGGTTTGAAACTTCGAAAAAGAAAGACATATCAAACCCAGTGTGGGCCTCTCCCTTCCCCTCCCCTTTCCTCCCTTCTCCTCTCCTTTCCTCTCCTCTCCTTCCTTCCCCTCCTCCCCCCTCTGTTTCTTCCCCTCCCTTCCTCCTTCCCTCCCTCCCTCCCTCCTTGTTTGAGGAGGTGAAATCAAAACCATCGGGGAACCTTCTAGAAAATCCAAATTGAGAATTTTGTTCACCCATTTTATTTTCCTTCAAGTGTCTAACATACGGTCCAATGCATCCGACTCTTGTCTAAGCCGGGCAAGGGTCTCAGTCGCGGAGGCAGAGTGCTTAGTGCCCCCTAGAGGGAGACCCTGCGCGTAGAGCTCAGGGCACAGGTGCGCTACCACTAAGCCACGCCCCCAGCCCCTCCCCCATCGGTTCCTGGCAGCGTTCATTTGGCTGTTCTTCAGATCCTACTTAAGTATAGTCGTGTCCCTACGAGTAACTAACATCTCCGCCCCACGCCTTCCTCATCTGTGCTGCTAAGGAGCGGTGGGGATGAGACAGGGGGCGCTCCCGGGCTTTTCCGCTTTCTGTTGATGCGTAGTAAGGGGGGTCCTGGTTGGCAACGAGGTGGCTCCTAGGATAAAAGCGCTCGCCACCAATCTTGATAACCAGAGTTCAGTCCCCAGGACCCATTAGTGGAAGGCGAGAACGGATTCCCACAAATTGTTTCTTGATCTCCACACTTGCCGAGGAAGGGCCACTCCCCGCCCATGAGTAAAATAGATACATGTAACTTAGAAAGTCTTTCAAGTGCTTGTTGGAAGGGCCTTAAGAGGCACCGGAGCGACCGCCCTCCTTTGAAAAGTTTTCAGTATTTTCATCGGATCCGTACCATGCGTGTCCAACGTATGGACTGCAGTGCAGAGGCCTGTGGAACCCACAACCGCCACCTCTCGGGGGCGCTGGGGAGGAAGGAGAGACATCCTTGAGCCCTAAACTCAAGGTCAGCAGTAGAAGAATGGCGCAGAGACAGCCCGGAGAAGGCGTGGCCTGGGCGGGGCAAGTCCCTGGGGGCGTGGCCTGGAGTCGCTGGGATCAAGATGGAAGACTAGGACCACGGGGCGTGGCATGGACGGGACGTGGAGGGCGTGGCCAGACTATCAGAGCATGGGTGGGGCCTGGATGCCTGGTGAGGGGCGTGGCTCAAAGCCAAACTGGAGGCGTGGCCTGGGCGGGGCTGTGGCTCTGCTCGGGCGTGGCCAGGCGGGCCTTGGCTTGGGTTTCCAAGAGTAGGGAGCAGTTCGGGATGGCCGGTGAGGCTCGCTGTCCCGCGACCCACAGCTGTCACAAGCTGCGGCCAGAGCCCCTCCCCGAGGAGGCCTCCGCTTCTGGTGGCGAGCTGGCGACCCTGCTGTGCCTCGGGAGCCGGGCTTGCTCGCTTCCCGTGATTAGGGGTTGCAAACTGCGCATCCCCCGCCCGGCTGGGATTGGCCGGTGGGCTGGGCAACATGAGCCCTGCCAAATGCAAGGTCTGTTTCCCTGAGCTCACAGGAAAGTAAGTAAGCCCGCGATTTTAATAACTGCTTTTGCAAACTTACGCACTCCTCCCCGTCCAGGTCTACTGTCTGTCCCTTAGCACCCCGCCTTTCCCCTTCTTCCGCCCGAAGAGATGCGAGTTTAGCCTGGCCGCTATAGGAAGGAGCCCACCTCTCAAACTTGCGGCCTAGATGGGCACCCAGTGAAGGTGTTTCGAGGGCTCTGCCCAGCACACAGGTGCCTCAAGATTGATCGTTGGGTCGCACCGCTCTTCCCGCTGGCCTTGTCCCTTTGGCCTTGAGAAAATAACGTTTTTGGGAGGCAGCAGTTTTTGAGGCTGAAGCCTTGGGAAAACTCAGCACCCTGAGCAGGCTTTGTATTTAAGGTCACTTCCTGAGAGTACTGATTGGGCCGAGCCTCTAGCCTCACGCACTCCACTCTCCATTGTTTCTTTTCCTCCTCCCACCCCCACCGTCATTTTATTGCACTTTAAAAAACACTCACCAAAGGGATGCTGTATTCACTGCTGAGAATTCAGCCCTTTATCCTGGAGTGTAGCACACACATTTATAATCCTAGCACTGCTGAGGCAGGAGGATTGAGTTTGAGGCCAGTTTGGGCTATATAGGAAAACCCACACATGTAAAGCCCCCCCCCCCCCAACCAAATCAAACTCAGGAAATTATAGATAAACGCGAAGAGGAGTAAAAATATAATTCCGCCTGGATCAACACTGATGCTTGGCAAGTCTTGTTTTCAGTGCAAATATTTTAATTTATAAAATTGAACCATATTTATTGTATTGTAACCCGCTTTTAGTCTTTTAAAAAAAGATTTTTTTTTATATGAATGCTCTATCTGCATATACATCTGCGTGCCAGAAGAGGGCAGCATCAGATCCTATTACAGATGGTTGTGAGCCTCCGTGTGGTTGCTGGGAATTGAACTCAGGATCAAATTAGGAGCCAGTGTTCCTAACCGCTGAGCCATCTCTCCAGCCCATCTTTTTTTTTTTTTTCCCAAGTTGGCTCAGCAAATTATGAGTGTATCTGTGTCCCCCCAACCCCCACGGCCTGAGAGCAGTGGTTCTTGTTTTTAAATAATTGAAACCAATCAAGAGAAGACCACTATGGGAAAACTATGAGAAACTCAAAGGTCAGAGTGCACAAATAAAGTTTTATTGGCATGCAGCCTCACACACTGGTTTCTGGGAAGCCTGTAGCACCTCTCGTAGAAGTCCTGAGTAGTGGGACAGAGGCCAGATTGTAACACCTGAAGTATCAACTTGCTGTGACTTGCCAAGCTTTGCTCTATGTACTGTGCGTTTACTGGGTCCAAATGTTCCTGTAAATGGATGCTCCTTAAAATGTGCGAGCAGTCACTCTATGTAGCCGGTAGCCAAGCTGTGTCTCCTCTCTGCGATGCACATGCAGCGTTGCCAGCTGCAGTCTGTCAGAGTCATTGCTTCCTTCTGTGTTACTTTCTCCGGGTAGATTAACCTGGTCTATAAGGATCGCACACACCCGGGGTCTAAAGCTCGCCTCTGAGAACAAGAAGGCCATAGTTGTGTTTGGGAAGAACTACGTGTGTCTTCCGGAAGCCCAGTGGGTAGGCAAATGTCTGGTCAGGTCAACAGCCCCTTCTTCCTTGTGGTTTCGCTTCTTATCAATCACAGTCTGAAACTATTGAGTTAAAAATTCTAGGCATAGCCAAGTGGTGGTGGCGCACGCCTTTAATCCCAGCACTTGGGAGGCAGAGGCAGGCGGATCTCTGAGACTTTGAGGCCAACCTGGTCTACAGAGTGAGTTCCAGGACAGCCAGGGTTACACAG
>JANHMN010000023.1:37748339-37758339 GCA_030674055.1 Rhabdomys pumilio | reverse complement strand
CAGGCCACCAACAAGGATCGAAGATTAAAACCCACTAACCAAACGAAACCCTTAAAGGCTTTGACAGGACAACGACACAAACTTCTACAACTTGTCACAAATCAAATGATTGGGCTGAGCCCCAGGGCAGGAAAAACAAACAAACAAACAAAGCAAAACCAGTTGCCAAGCCTTTGCCCCCCTCCTCCCCTCTTCTCCACTTCTGTAGATTTCTCAGAAGCCACTTGAGGATTGTCTTCCATGAAAGCCACGGGGGACACCAGGGAAGAGGAACAGCACACACAGCAGAGAGATGGTCCAGGGCTCCTGGAGGTGATAACCAGGAAGCCAAAGGAAGTCAGGGGCGGGGTCCGTGGACACCATCAGTTCACGCTGCTGTTATACACAGTGTCCGACATGAACCAGCTTGGGGGTGTGCACCAGCAAAACCAGGGAGTACCCCAAAAAAGAGGGAGCCAACTGGTCACCCCAAATTAGGATCCTGTTCTAAGGAAAGGCAAAAGGAAGGACAGACATCCGTGGTTTTGAGTCCTTAAGAACAACCATTCAGCAGTGCGTGTCTGTGTATCCAGACGTGGAACCCTGTAGACGTGAAATGCCAGAGCTGACAGCAATTTCTTTTCACAGGAGTTAGAGAGAGAGGAGAGAGGCGGGGACCCTACTGTGTTCTGATGGGCTTTTAAAAAGATTTGTGCGTGTGTGTGCATGTGTGTGCATATGTATGCATGTGTGTGTGTGTACATGTATGTGCATGTGTGTATATGTGCATATGCATGTGTGTGCATGTGTATGCATGTGCATGTGTGTGTATATGTGTGCATGTATGCATGTATGTGTATGTGTGAATGTGTGTATATGTGCATGTGTGTGTATGTACATGTGTGTATATGTGCATGTGCATTTGTGTGTATGTACATGTGTGTGCATGTATGTGAATGTGTATGTACATGTGCATGTGTGTGTATGTGTGTACATGTGTGTGCATGTGAATGTGTATGTGCATGTATATGCATGTGCGTGTGTGTGTGTGTGTATGTATGTGTGTGTGTGTGCGTGTTCATGTGTGTGTATGTGCCGTGGTGCCTGTGTGGAGTTCAGAGGACAACTTTTAGGAGTTAGTTCTCTCCTTCCACCACGTAGGTCCTGGGGATTGAACTCAGATCATCAGGCTTGGCAGCAAGCACCTCTACCCGCTGAGCCATCTTGTCTCTCTGCTCATATGAATTTTCTTTTGTTTTCAAGCTTTTACAGTTATGGAACCTTCAGGATTGAGTTGTCATCCACACTGACCCTATAGAGAGGTTTCTCTTCTTTCTTTTGTTTGTTTGTTTTGGTTTTTTTGTTTGTTTGTTTGTTTGTTTGTTTTGAGACAGGGTTTCTCTGTGTAGCCCTGGCTGTCCTGGAACTCACTCTGTAGACCAGGCTGGCCTCTGCCTCCCCAGAGCTGGAATTAAAGGTGTGGGTCAGCACCTCCCAGCGAGTTTTCTTTTTGAAAGAGTCTATTTGTTTTTATTATATGTGTATGAGCGCCTGCATGTATGTCTGTGCAATGCCCATGGAGGCCAGAAGAGGGCGCCAGACTCTGGAACTGGAGTTACAGCTGGGAACCCCCTTGTGGGTGCTGGGAACTGGGTTTTCTGCAAGAGCAGCCAGTGCTCTTAGTGAATCTCTCTGGGGATGTAAAGGGGATGAGGGTTTGGTGGGTCCCCTTCCTCTCTGCATTTCTGGTACAAACACACACACACTGACTGACATGGGTAGCGCTGTCTGGCTTTGAGTCTCCTTGTGTATCCAGGTTTCCTCTGTGTGTGTGTGTGTGTGTGTGTGTGTGTGTGTGTGTGTATGTGTGCAGAGTATGTGCAGGGTGTGTGAGTGTATGTATGTGTGTGTGTGTGCAGGGTGTGTGTGTGAGTGTGTATATGTGCGGGGTGTGTGTGTGCAGGGTGTATAAGTGTGTGTATGAATGTGTGTGTTCAGGTTATGTGTGAGTGTGGAGGGTATATGTGCACAGTATGTGCAGGGTGTGTGCGTGCACGTATGTGTGTGTATGTGTGTGTGTGTGTGTGTGTGTGTGTGTGTACACTCTGGCCACTGGTTTTGCCCTTACAGTGCCAGGCTCCACCTCTGTCCTGGAGGCCCCAGGCTTCCTCCCTCATGCCTGCCATCTTTCTTCCACAGGCCCAGCATGTCTGGACTGCATCTGGTAAAGAGAGGCCGTGAACACAAGAAACTGGACCTGCACAGAGATTTCACTGTAGCTTCCCCAGCCGAGTTTGTCACCCGCTTTGGAGGCAACAGGGTCATTGAGAAGGTACAGATGGGTCCTGTGTGCTAATGGTGGTGGGGGTGGGCCCCTTTTCTTGCTGGAGGCCCAGCTTCAGGCTTTTTTTGGGACCCCTGCTTGGGGAATGAGTGCTTGCCTTTGGGAGCTTTATCCCTCCCCCCAGCATGAGTGCGTTAGCCCATTCCTCAGACAAGGAGCCTGAGTCTCTGGGCTTAGTCAAGAGGCTGCTGGGTGCTTTGGGGAGTGGAGCTGCTTCCTGGGCTTAAGATAGGAGAGCATAAAAGCTGCCTCAAAGTTAGGGCTTCCTAGTGGAGAGGAGACCACGGTCTGCACTGAGCAGGTTCCAACCATGAGGCTATGCCTGCTTTGTTCATGACAAGCTGACCCAGCGGTGGGATGCAGGTCATTCAAGGTCATAGCTTAGTAACTGGAGCTGCGGCTCATCACTTTACAAGGGAGGAGAGATTACTCGTGGGGATTTGAACCTGGCTTGATGGGTCTTCTATCTTGCTCTAAACAGTCAGATTTAGAGTCTCCTGGGGGGGCGGGGTCTAGAATCTAGAAATTGCTTTTTTTTTTAGATTTATTTTATGTGAATACATGGTTGCTGTCTTCAGACACACAAGAAAAGGGCATCAGAACCCATTACATATGGCTGTGAGCCACCATGCCATTGCTGGGAATTGAACTCAGGACCTCTGGAAGAGCAGTCAGTGCTCTTAACTACTGAACCATCTCTCCAGCCACACACCCCCTTTTTTTTTTTGAGACTGAGTTTTGTGTATCCCAGGTTGGCCTCAAACCCCAAGGATAAACTTGTCCTTCTGATAATCCCACCTCCACCCACCATGTATGTGCCACGACAGCCAGTCTGTGCAGTACTGGCCACTGAACCCAGGATCTGTGCGTGTGCAGCACCGAGCACTCTCCCCACTGATCTACCCCTCCTCCTACTTCTAGACCCTGTATTTTGGACTCATTAGGATACCGTTTTGTGGCCAGCTTCACCGTGGCTGGTGTTTCATCCTTAGAACGTCACGGCTAGCCTCAGGTAGCCTCTGCCCAGGGCTCTCACACTTTCTGACTTAGGAGCTGACCCTGGCTTGCCCTCAGTACTGGAGTCTTCTAAGAAAGCCTCCACTTGGGGATGAGAGTGGAGAGCTGGCTCCTCCCCAATGGGGCTCCAGGAGTGTGTTCTCCCCTGCCAACCCCAGCCCTTCCCTCTGAACCAAACTTTGCTTTAGCAATGAGACAGCCACACTAGGCTGTCCTTATTCTTCCCCATTGGTGCTCCTCCCCAGTGGTGCTCCTCCCTAGTGGTGCTCCTCCCCAGTGGTGTTTCTCCCCAGTGGTGCTCCTCCCCTGTCGTGCTCCTCCCCAGTGGTGCTCCTCTCCCGTCATGCTCCTCCCCAGTGGTGTTTCTCCCCAGTGGTGCTCCTCCCTAGTGGTGCTCCTCCTTTGTCGTGCTCCTCCCTAGTGGTGCTCCTCCCCTGTCGTGCTCCTCCCCAGTGGTGCTCACCAAAGACTTTGCAAGGCCATGCACCTGAGTCAGGAGCCTCAGCCAAGATCAGAGTCATAAGTGTGAGAGTCATAAGTGTGAGCTTGCTGGGCCTGAGTTTCCCCATCTGCTAAACAGAAGCAGTTGTATCCATCCCCCAATCTGTATATGTATTTAAGAATATGTATACAGATATATAGAAGTTATATTAATATATTATATCATTAATATATATTAATTTTAATATTATAACCAACATTATTAGTTATATCATTTATAATTAATATTATTAAAATTAATAATATAATTTATAATTATAAAAATCAATATGATAATGTTAATAATATAAAATATAATAAAATTAATACTATATTGTTAATATATTAATATGATTATATTACAATAATATGCTAAAATAGATATTTAAATCTATACATATATGCAGATATATTCTTAATTATATATGTATAGATTTAAATATCTATTTTAATTGATTTATTGAGACAGGGTCTTACTGTATAGTCTGGCCTATCCTGGAATTTGCTCTGTAGACCAGGCTGGCCTTGAACTCACAGAGATCTTTCTGCCTCTACGTGGTCTCAACTGCTCGATGAACCTTTTTAAAAAAAACCAAATCAGAGTGTTGACAATGCAGAAGAGGCCAAGGGGCACTTCGAAGTACAGGTTTGGAGAGATGAGGATTGGAGCCCTAGCTCTGACACTTGGCTGTGTGACACTGAGGAAGTGCCTCGACTCTCCTGGTGTCTCCTTCAGGTGCTTATCGCCAACAATGGCATCGCTGCGGTCAAGTGCATGCGCTCCATCCGCCGCTGGGCCTACGAGATGTTCCGAAACGAACGTGCCATCCGGTTCGTGGTCATGGTGACGCCCGAGGATCTCAAGGCCAACGCAGGTACCTGAACTTGACCGCTCAGCTCAACAACCCCAGGCTATCCCATCTCGGCCAGCCTTCACCTCCTCCACCCTGCCCACCCCCCCGCAGGTCCATCCTGGACCCCAGAGCTATAGGGCCTCTTTCACTGGCTCCTGCTTATGTGCTCTTGTGTGTGTGTGCACACGTGTGTGTGTGTGTGTGTGTGTCACATACTTTTAAGTTTTTAATTACCACAAAGTATAGCAGGTGTCACCATGGCGTCTTCAGAGAGAATTAATTCTTTTTTTTTTTTTTTTTTTTTTTTTTCCCGAGACAGGGTTTCTCTGTGTAGCCCTGGCTGTCCTGGAACTTACTCTGTAGACCAGGCTGGCCTCGAACTCAGAAATCCGCCTACCTCTGCCTCCCAAGTGCTGGGATTAAAGGCGTGCGCCACCACCGCCCGGCAAGAATTAATTCTTGTTCTTTCTCTCTCCGCGCTCCTCTCTCATCCCCACAGTCCCCCCTCCCATCCCCATAAGTTTCTTTAGCTGTCTTTCCCGCTGCCGCGGGTGATGTTAATTTCTGTGGTTTATTTTCCTCCGCTCCCGTTGAAATGGAACCTACTGGAACGTCACTGTTAGCGATTTGCTTTTTAAAATGCTTTTGTAGACCCTGCCCCTCCGCTCAGCGTCCAAAGTGACCTTTGAAAACGGGAATTAAGGTCTTGCCTCCTGCCCAGGATGCTCTTCCTGGTGCCAGCAACCTCAGCTGGGTCCCCATCCCTAAGGAACACAGGCTGGGCTCTGCAGACGCCACAGTAGAGGCACAGGGATACAGGTTCATCGCTGGCATAGCAGCCCACAGCCAGCAGGGGGCACTCTCCTGTACAGCCTCTTGTCACATCCCACTGACGTTTCCCACATGGTTTGGTTCCTGTTGGCTCCGGGCTCGATTTGTACGCCTTGCTCTCTAAGTGTGGGTTCAGGACGGCTCACACTTTGGTCTCCCAGCAGGGTTACGCTATTGGGCCTCTGTGCCTCCCCTCCCCCACCTTCCTCACCGCAGCCTCCAAAGCGTCTCAGGGAGAACCTAACTTACTTTTTTCCGGCCAGTTTGTGGCTGTATTTATCTTCTCTGACATAAAAGGAGAACCCAGAGAAGACACAGCTTCTGTCAGACTGTCTCCTAGACCCTCCCCAGGGCCTGATGCTCAGGACTTGACTGGCACCTGAAGCAGCACTGGGGAGGCGTGGCCTTGCCTGGCTTTCTTCTTTCTTAAGGATTCCACTGTGGACATTTTCAGGATCTTGGGGAGTTCCAGTCTGAGGCACTAACATTCAGATTGGTCTGAATTTACGGTGCAAACACTGCTTGGAGATTGTCCCTCCATGTCACTCTTTGCTTTTTATCATGGATTTCTAAGAAAAGAAGTCTGTCCATATCGGCAGTCAGGCCAAGGCGGGAGGATCAAGCATTCGAGGCTAATTTGGATATAAAAATGCCATTTCAAAACCAAAAGCGAACCAATCAAAAAAGATAATCAGGGAACAGCTTTCCCCAGAAGATTCTGGGTGAGATTCACAGGGAGTGGAATGAACTTCCAGAGCCCACAGGAAGGACCACGGGGGAGTTGTTTGTGACGCTGTGATTTCAAGGTGATGGTTTTCTTGGTATCCCCAGGAATTGGCATGGATTCAACACCACCAATGTACCGAAGTGGTTTTCTTTCTTCCTTCCTTCCTTGTTGAGACGGGTACTCTGCCTGGCTTGGGGGCCAAAATGTCCCGGCCTGTGTTGTCGTTCCGGTCTACGGGTCAGGGCCTAGCAAGAGAGAGTTGGGGGGAAGAAGGGGAAGAGACTCGAGGAATGGAGACAAGACAGAGGTTTTGTTCAAGTCTCAAGTCTCCTTTATTGTCTCTCTTATTGTCTATCTTATTGTCTCTCACGTCTCCCTTATTGAAGGGAAATATGGGGTATTTATAGGCTTTTGCCACATGCCTTGTAGGCACATGGATACCATGTGCCTTGCAGGTGTGGAAATGATGTAAGCCTTACAGGTGTGGACAGCACGTGCGCCTTACAGGCATGTGTGGAGTGGATAGCATGTGGATAGCACATGCACCACATGCTTTGTAGGTGTGGATACCTCGTGCTCCTTGCAGCTGGGGGCACTAAACAGCAAAACAAGCTATGTGGGATATCAGAGTGTGCTTCAGCTGCTGTAGGCTATTGAAAAACAAGTCTCTCATCAGGGTATATGGTTCCAGATGGCTGCAAAGTTGATAGCTGCTTTCTAGCTGCTTTCTGCTTAAAGTCGGCTCCCAACACTTCCTTCCTTCCTTCCTTCCTTCCTTTCCTCCTCCTCCTCCTTCCTCTTCCTCTTCCTCTTCTTCTTCTTTTTTTCCGAGACAGGGTTTTTCTTTATAGCCCTGGCTGTCCTGGAACTCACTCTATAGACCAGGCTGGCCTCAAACTCAGAAATCCACCTGCCTCTGCCTCCCAAGTGCTGGGATTAAAGGTGTGTGCCACCACTGCCTGGCGTAGTTTTGTTTCTAAATGCTTTTTATGTGCTTTATACATGCAATAAAAATACTGTGGGATTGGAGATATAGCTCAGTCATTAGGATACTCTGACATGTATGGAGGAGCCCGAGGTTCGAGTCCTCATAACACACACACACACACACACACACACACACACACAACCAGGCATATTACTGTAATCCCAGTACTTGGGAGGCAGAGGCAGGAAGCTTAGAAGTTCAAGGTCTATCCTCAGCTTCATAGAGTTGAGGCTAGCCTGGGCTGCAAGAGACCCAGTCTCCAAACAAAAACAAACAAACACTGTATTACTTAATGATAAAACATTAAGACAAGCCGGGCGGTGGTGGCACATGCCTTTAATCCCAGCACTTGGGAGGCAGAGGCAGGCGGATTTCTGAGTTTGAGGCCAGCCTGGTCTACAGAGTGAGTTCCAGGACAGCCAGGGCTACACAGAGAAACCTGTCTCGAAAAAAACAAAAAACAAAAACAAACAAACAAACAGAAAGTTATGACAAACCCTAAGTAGGAATAATACCCATCCCAACCTTTTTCCCTTTATCCCAAAGCATAGCCACCATCAGACAACTAAAACTCTTGATTTTCTCCCCATTTTGTGAATGATACCCATGGTCACCACACAGTCCTCAGGGCTGTCCTCGAGGGCAGGATGCATTGCACCTCACCAGCTCCTGACTCTCCCTGGTTCCTCCCACTCTCTCTGGTTTAACTGCAGAATACATCAAGATGGCGGATCAGTACGTTCCTGTCCCAGGAGGGCCCAATAACAACAACTACGCCAACGTTGAACTCGTCATAGACATTGCCAAGAGAATCCCCGTGCAGGTGATGGTTCACAGCTCCCAAGGGTGACCACGGGGTGGGGTGGGCATGGGGGTGTTCCATCCTACAGTTTGGGATGGCCTGACAATGGGTCACAGCAGCATGCTGGGCGCAATGCGATAGCAGGTGGGGTGTGGGAAGACCCTCCTTCACCCCTCTCTATGTCCGCAGGCCGTATGGGCAGGCTGGGGCCATGCTTCGGAAAACCCCAAACTTCCAGAGCTGCTGTGCAAACACGGGATTGCTTTCCTCGGTAATGTGCGCCCTCTGTCCGGTCGTCCTGCGTCAGAGGGTCTTTCCTGCGCTATTCACAGGGAAGAGCAGTTTGCTTCCCCATGAGGGGCTAGTGAGCCGGGTTGTGAAGCCCTGAGTGCCTGTTGCCTATGGCAACGGAAACCACCGCTACAATGTAACCAGAGTGATACTGTGGTGAGCAGCGCCCTGAGCTAATGTTTCTGTTGGTATTAAGGTACCAGCCAAGCTGGCCCAAGGGTCACGTGTCTGAGAGGGTCGTATCTTGGGGTTGCTTTTTGCAGGACCAGAGCCCCTCACTTTTTGTTAGGTAAAATGACTCTGCGTCTGTGGCTTTCGGGATTTTCATTTGTGGACGTGTTAGACAATTTGGTATGCACACAGGCGGTCCCTGTGTGCTCAGGATTTGGGTTCCAGGAGTACCCACAGACAGCGATGCCCTGTCTGTAAAACAGCGTGGTCTTTGCAGGTGCTTTTTGTACCCGAGTCATCTTTAGGTACCTATAACATGGTTCAGCATCCGTGCTGGGTTATGACGTCAGTCAGGGAGTCAAGGAGAAGGGAAAATAGTCTGAATAAGACCTGTACAGATGCAATGAATAATCTTCCCAGTCTGTGGTCATGGAATGCTGGATCAGAGTGGAACAGAGCGTCAAAGATGGAGAACTTTGTGAGGGATACTGGTCACACAGGCTGTCCTGTCACGTAGAGCATGCTCACTGTGCCACCTGCTGGCTCTGGCTCGTTGAGCCTCTAGTGTGCCTCCTTCCTGCCGGTGCTTGGTTCCTCCCGAACTGAGACTCATTTGCCAGTAGCTGGGTTTTCGCTTGGATAAGGTCCAGGTCTAGATGCGACCTACATGGTAGTAGGAAAAAAAAGGCCCCTGAGTGACAGAGAGCAGACCAGAGAGCTTCCCTCCGTCTCCTTGCTCTCCTGGGTCCGGCCGTCACTACTGCGCACGGAGTTGATACTCTGCCCGACTCTTTCCATTCTCCCTTCCCGCTACCCCAGGTCCCCCGAGTGAGGCCATGTGGGCCCTGGGAGACAAGATCGCTTCCACCATCGTAGCCCAGACACTGCAGATCCCAACCCTGCCCTGGAGCGGAAGCGGTAAGGGATCCAGACCTTCGGGGTGATGGGAATGGGCTTTTAAAAATTCGTTTGCTTAAAAATTTTAGACAAATAAGAATGTGCCTTCTCTGTATCGGACTTAGAGCGTATACTGGTCGTGGTGGCTCGTGGCTGAAATCCCAGCATCCAGGAGGCTAGGGCTGCGCCGTGGGTGTCAGGCCAGCTGAGGCTACAGTGTGAGAGGTTTAAACACCACCTCAGACACAGACACACACACACTCTAACACACATGCACACGCATACACACACACTAACACACACTTTAACACTTGCACTAACACACATATATTACTAATATATACACTAACACACATTCTAACACTTTTACTAACACACACACCTACACACATGCATACACACACTTTAACACTTGCATTAACACACACATATTCACCAATATACACACTAAGACACATACACTAACACACACTCTAACACATTTACTAACACACATGTACACACACATGCACACACACACGCATACACACACACACTCTAACACACACTTTAACACTTGCACTAACACACATATATTCACCAATATACACACTAATACACATACACTAACACACTAACA
>JANHMN010000023.1:37722200-37748329 GCA_030674055.1 Rhabdomys pumilio | reverse complement strand
CACTTTAAGACTTGCACTATATACACTTGACACTTGCACTAACACACGTGCATTCACTAACATACACACTAACACACATACACTAACACTCACACTAACACTTTTCCTAACACACACATACATGCACTCCAGCTCTTGCACTAACACATACACTAACTACTTGCACTAACATATGCACACACACACTAACACACACACACATGAAAGAAGACAGACAGAAGAGTCCTGCATGCTCCCACATTGAACACTTACTGGCACCGTGGATGTTTCTTTCTCAGCCATTATTTTCAGGCATATCCCTTTAAAAGCCGGCTCTGGCTGGTGAGCTGGCTCAGCAGTGAGGCACTTGCTATCTAGTGGAGTTAGGTCTCCAGAACCCACAAACAGCAGCATCGGTGTGCACACCTGCAGCCTTCGCACGCCTGCCTGTGTGGAGAGATGGGATGCAGAGACAGGAGCATTGCCTGGAAGCTCAAGGGCCAGCCCTAGATGTAAGACACACACACTTTAAGGCTTGCACTAACACACATGCAGTCACTAACATACACACTGACACACATACACTAACACTAACACTTTTACCAACACACACAGTCGTAACTGTGTGTTACGACTTACATGAGTGAATATTTGTGTATGTAGCACAAGTGTTAAAGTGTATGTGTGTGAGTGTGTGTGTGTGCATGTGTGTGTTAGTAAAGTGTTAGTGTGAGTGTTAGTGTGAGTGTGTGTTAGTGTGTATGTTAGTGAATGCACGTGTGTTAGTGCAAGTGTCACGTGTATATATAGTGCAAGTCTTAAAGTGTGTATGTGTGTGTGTAATGTATGACTTCTTTTGTGGTAAGGGCCTTCTTTCTGTCCCAGTAAATAGACCCCGTGCCATTTGAAGAAGCCTGCGTGCTGTTACTCTTGTGGTGTTTGTGATCCTGGGGATGGGGCCCTGGGGATGTGCACATGTGTGGCACCCTCTACCCCTGAGCTTTTCCTGACCCACTGGTATTTGGTTTTGAGGTGGGCACTAGTTTCTCAGGCTGGCTTAGAACGCATCATCCTCCTGCTTTAGCCTCCTGAGTGTCTGGCTCACAGGCTCGCACCCCACCCCCGGAGCCTGTGTTAGAGTTCACCATGTGGCTGTGCTGTGACTTCATTAGCCTTCATTGCAGTCTCACGACTTAGGCCATTTCCTGAGTCATTTTAAGTGGGCCAAATACATGCGGTTTTAGTCATCTTTGGATGAACCCCCAAAGCAGAACTTCTAGGGCAGACCGCAAAACAAAGCAAAGAGTGTCAAGGTTTTGCACTTAGTGTGAGACGCTTCCTCTAAAGGGTGAATCTCCCAGTATGGAAAGTTAGTTAAATCTTCACATGGTTTTGGAAAGTGGGGACCCGAGAAGTCACTCCCTAGGGTACATGGGGACGCTGTCCAGATCCCAGCCCCTCTGTCTCTGTGTGTTTTGTTTTAAAGACTTTTAAAGTCATTAGTGTGTGTGTCTGTGTGTGAACATGTTTGTGCACATGTCTGTGTAAGTGTGAGTATGTGTGTGTGTATTTGTGTATCTGTCTGAGTGAGTGCCATGCGTGTGCATGTATGTACATGTGTGTGAGTATATGTATGTGTGCATGAGTGTATGTGTCCTTGTGTGTGTGAATGTGTGCGTGTGTGTGAATGTGTCTGTGTGTGAATGTGTTTGTATGCATGAGTGTTTGGATGTGTCTGTGTGTGTGCATATGTCTGACTGTGTGTATGTATATGTGTGTGTGTGCATGTGTCTGTATGTGTGTGTGCGCATATGTCTGTGTGAGTATATGAGTGTGTGTGTATATGTGTATTTCTGTGTGTGCCTTGTGTGTGCATGTATGTGAGTATATGTGTGTCTGTGTGAACATGTATGAGCACATGTCTGTGTGAGTGTGAGTATGTGTGTGTGCCATGTATGCGCATGTGTGTGAGTGTATGTATGTGTGCCTAAGTGTCTGTCCATGTGTGTTCCTGTATCTGTGTGTCTCAGTGTGTGTGAATGTGTGTCTCTGTGTGTGCATGTGCCTATGTGTGAATGTGTCTGTATGTGTGAGTGTGTGTATATGTCTATGTGTCTATGAGTATGCATGTGTCTGTATGTGTGTGTGTGTGTGTCTGCATGTGTCTGTGTGTGTGTGTGCTGTGGGCAGTGCCTGCAGAGGCCACAAGAGGCTGTCAGACCCTTTGGAGCTGGGGTTAGAGGCTGCCTGGCTTGGGTGCTGGAATGGGAACCCAGGTTTCCTGGAGGAGCAGCAAGTGTTCATAACCTGTGTGTCTTAAGCATTGACTCCCATTCAGGTCCTGAGACACATGGGTGCGGCCACTGGGCTGTGTTCCCGAGGACAACACACCTCTCTTTGTCCCCGTCAGGTCTCACAGTGGAGTGGACGGAGGACAGCCGGCATCAGGGCAAATGCATCAGCGTCCCGGAAGACGTTTACGAGCGGGGCTGTGTGAAAGATGTGGATGAAGGCCTGCAGGTAGCAGCAGACGTGCAGGGTCTGCGTGGTAACCGCAGGCCAGTGTGATACAAGCTTCCCTCTACCCTGGTGCTGGACTTGTCCCACCTATAAAGGGGTCTGTCTGTCCTTTTTTCTCAGGCAGCAGAAAAAGTAGGATTTCCTTTGATGATCAAAGCCTCTGAAGGTGGAGGAGGGAAAGGAATCCGCAAGGCTGAGAGTGCAGAGGACTTCCCGATGCTTTTCCGACAAGTGAGTGCTTCCTGCCCTGCCTTCCCCGTCTTTGGGGTTGCTTCTGTCCATTCTTGGCTGATGGTTTTGAGTGACAACATCCCCTAAAGCCAGGACCACATTTGCAGGAGCTGCGTTTATAGCTGGGTTTTGTTGTTGTTTGTTTGTTTGTTGTGCATGTGAGTTTGAGTGTGCATGCATGTGTGTGTGTGAGTGTCTGTGCGTGTGAGTTTGAGTGTGTGTGCATGAGTATGTGAGTGTGTGTGTGTGTGTGTGTGTGTGTGCTGTAGTGAGAGTTTTGATTTCTTTAAAAAACACAGAGATATTATAAGAACATGTTTTCATGTTAACCCCAGGTGTGGGATATGGGGCTGCTTCAGACTGTCCACAGCAGTTGACTATGATTTTCCTCGTGCTCTAGCAGAGGCGTGATTTTGCCAGCTGCAGATAGTGCTTGTGTGACGTTTGGAATTCTGGGAACTTTTCAGAGGGTCTATAAACGCTAAGACCCAAGAGAGTTGTTGTTTGTTGTCTTTTGTTAAGTAGTCGAGTAGAAAGAAGAAATAACAAGAAATCAGATATCCTGACTGAAGATCAAACTTGCCCCAAGAACCTCAATGCCCCTAATCAGCAGGAAGTAGTCTAACAATGTTGTGGGTCACCCCCTTTCTGAACTCGAACTTTATTCAGAATATCTTTCTCTCTTATCTCGTGTTAGGGGGTTGGAAGGGTGGGAAAAGGGTGGAGAAGGGTAGAAGAATCACCCACAAAGTAGCCAAAGCCAGCTACTGGACACCCTTAGTTGCTGGTCCTCCGCCTGTTCGAGACAGGCTCTCCTACTGTTTATGCTGCTGTGCGCACTAGGCTGTCACCTATGAACGTGAGGACTTCCAGGTGTCCTCCTGTCCCAGGATTACAGGCAAGTGCACCACTGCTTATGTGGGTTCTGGGATTTGAACTCAGTTCCCCGGCACCACTGAGCCACCTCCTCAGCTCATTTTTTTGGGGGTGGTGCTGGGGTGGGACACAAGGTCTCTCACCTAGGCATGCTTTCTGCCGGTGAGCCGCACAGCCACCTCGTATATTCTGAAGCAGAAGGACAGATCACTGCTCACAAGCCCACAGCTCCTGCTGGCCTTGGCAGCCTTTCTTCAGATGGGTCGGTCTGTACCTTAGGGTCTCTCTGAAATGGCAAAATGGTCTCCTATTTGCACCGGGTATTTTGGGGTTGGTTTTTAAGTGTCTAGACACTCAGTTTTCCTGTGGGCGTGGCCTCTGTGTTTACTTGCTTTTCTCTACAAATACGCTCGAGCTTGGTACTCTCAGGCCTCGGGCTGTAAGAGATTGTGTGTGTCTGACTTGTACTGATTGGCCTTCTTTTTCGGGTGAGGGGTGCAGGAGATGACTTGTGGGTGCTAAGCGAGCACTGTACCGGTGAGCTACAGCTCAGCCTTCAGCTTCAAATTCCTCCTCCTCCCTCCCCCCCTCCCCCGCCATGTTTAGGAGAAGGGTTTTGTGTTGCTTAAGATAACCACAAGTCTTTTTTTTTTTTCCCTTAAGTTCTATTTTATGTGTAGGGGTGTCTTAGGGTTTTACTGCTGTAAGCAGACACCATGACCAAGGCAACTCTTACAAGGACAACATTTAATTGGGGCTGGCTTACAGGATCCGAGGTTCAGTCCATTATCATCAAGGCAGGAACATGGCAGCATCCAGGCAGGCATGGTGCAGGAGGAGCTGAGAGTTCTACATCTTCATCTGAAGGTTGCTAGGAGAATACTGACTTCCAGGCAGCTAGGATGAGGGTCTTAAAGTCCACACCCACAGTGACACCCCCTCCAACTGGGCCACACCCCTCCAACAAGGCCACACCCCCTCAAACAGGGCCACACCCACTCCAACATGGTCACACCCCTCCAACAGGGCCACACTTTCTAATCGTGCCACTCCCTGGGCTGAGCTTAGACAAACCATCACAAGGGGTATTTTGTGTGCCAGCATGTCTGTACACCAAGTGCCTGCCGGTGCCCACAGAGACCAGCAGAGGGCCTGGAACTGGAGTTAGAAGCATGGGCGCAGGCTGCCACATAACCCAAGGCCAGCTAGAGGTACAGTGAGACTCTAACAACCACAGAAGCTCCCTAGAGAGAGACTTAGTGAAACGTGTGTGCACACTGCATGCCCTGACACTACACTTTGAGAGCATTCTAGAAAGGGTTTCCTGTTTTAGTGCTCTGGGTATGTGTGAGTGCTGTACCCTGATGGCGGTTCCTCTGCCTTGCTGTGTCTGCCGCGCTGAGCAGAACCTCAGGGAGAGCGTCTAGAAACTTTGAACAGCAGCGGGGATGGTTCCATCTCTCTTCACCCAGGTTTTGTCTAAAGACGTGTTCCTTGTGCTGCAGAATGTGCAGAAGAAAAGTAGCTTGTGTTCAGTGTGACGGTCTGTCTTTCGTGTATTCCCTGGAGTGATTCTTACGGCCAGGTCACTTTACAGACATGTCACCTCGAGTGCTTCTGTGTGTTTGGGAAGAGCGCTGATATTTCTTTGAGCATATTTCAAGTGCATAACACAATAATTATCTACACCACGCTGCTACACCCCCAGAAAACTAAACTCAGCCAGGTCCTGTTGTTGTTTTTGTGTTTGCTGTGTAGCTCAGTTTGGCCTTGAACTTTTTGTATAGCTAAGGCTAGTCTTCTATTCCTCATGTAGCCTAGGTTGGCCCTAAACTTAGAACAGTCTTCCTGCTTCAGCCTCTTGGGTGCTGAGATTTCAGGAACCAAACAGGGTATGAACATGCCATGTAGCGTACGGGAAATGGTGCCCCACTCCACCTTTTTTTTTTAAACAGTGTTTTGATTTTTAAAACAAAATTGGGGAGGGAATGGAGCATGGGGGTAGCCCCTGCCCATACCACGGCTATTATTTAACTTGCAGAAGCTTCCAGAGCAGGATCCTGTCTGATCCGACACTACCTGTGTATCCCCGACAGGTGCAGAGTGAGATCCCGGGCTCGCCGATCTTTCTCATGAAGCTGGCCCAGAACGCACGGCACCTGGAGGTCCAGGTCTTGGCAGATCAGTATGGGAACGCTGTGTCACTGTTCGGACGAGACTGCTCCATTCAGAGGCGGCACCAGAAGATCATTGAGGAGGCTCCGGCCACCATCGCCGCTCCCGCTGTGTTTGAGTTCATGGAACAGGTGCCTTTGGCAGAGTGGGCTTGGGGGCAGCTCAGCAGAGCTCGGCAGAGCTGGCTACAGCCATGGTGGCAAAGGTGTGGGTGTGATAGAGCCCATGGCGGGTGGTCATCTCGGCATCGCAGATGTGGCAGGTCCTCAGCGTGCCCCGGGGAGGGAACAGCGCTGACATTCATAATGACCTGAGAGAGCTGCTGGCCTCTGTCTCTGCAGTGTGCCGTCCTCCTAGCCAAGACCGTGGGTTACGTGAGTGCGGGGACGGTGGAGTATTTGTACAGTCAGGATGGCAGCTTCCACTTCTTGGAGCTGAACCCACGCCTGCAGGTGGAGCATCCGTGCACTGAAATGATCGCTGATGTCAACCTGCCCGCTGCACAGTTACAGGTGAGGACCTGAGAAATGGGCCCCAAGCGTGTCGTGTGAATGTGAGCAATGTGTGTCATGCGAGAGTGAGCATGTCGCGCCGTTGTCAGAAGATGTTTTGTACATTCTCACGGCCTCCACTTAAGTAACGTGGTGGAATTCAGCATCTCAAAAGGACGCCGGAATGTTCTGCAAAAATACTTAATGTGAATCGAACCAGGAAGAAACTGAGCAAGTCCACGTGGGTCCTGAGAATTGAACTCAGGTCGTCGGGCTTGGCAGCAGTCTCCTATATCTGTTGAGCCATCCCGCTGGCCCCAAATCAGTATTTTTGAGCATTCAGACTGAATGTCCATCAGTTTGGATTTGTGCAATTATTTCTTCCTGGCCGTGACACACCTGGGCTTTTCTTGTTGCATTCATGAAGCCCCTATGACTGTCCAACCAGCCCCGTGGCTTCTCTCTGTAGCCCCAAGAGGCTAGCCTTAGACTTATTGGTGGAGCTTCTCCTGGCATGATTCTCCACACACGAATTGAATCTTCCCTTGTGCCTGCCCCCCAGGCTATCCCAGTGTGGACTGGAACTTGTGTTCCTCCTGCCTCAGCCTCCTAAGCAGTACTGGACTTCAAGTGTGTGATACCAGGGTCAGCTGACTTTCTTTCTCTCCTGTTCCCCTGTACACAGCACTGTCTAGATGTCATAGGCTCAGTATATCTGAAAGTGTTGACTGAGCCCTTTCTTCACATCCACTATTGCTCTCCATGTCTCAGGGCCAGATTCCTAGCACACTGACCTGTGGGATGGGTTTTTCCTTAGATCGCCATGGGTGTGCCCCTGCACCGGCTGAAGGACATACGGCTTCTGTATGGAGAGTCCCCCTGGGGAGTGACCCCCATTCCTTTCGAGACCCCCTTGAGCCCTCCCATTGCCCGAGGCCACGTCATTGCGGCCAGGATCACCAGTGAAAACCCAGACGAGGTAAGTGTGGGTCCCCGTGTTTCCACCAGCTGCAGATTCGCAGCAGAGGGTGGGCCCTGGTCCTTGGTGTGGGTATGCTGGTACCCAGAATTCTCTGCTTCTACACAAGAAACTCTGGGTGGAAGCTGTGTGTGATGGCTTTGGGCTTCAGCAAGACCCTTCACACAGCCGATCACTCCCATGACCTCACTGGGTGGTGGTCGTATTCCAGCCTGCTGGGGTCAGGTAAGCCGCTCCTGACTCTCCACACGGTTCCCATCTTTGGTGTGTGTAGCCAGATTTGAAGCCGAGTTCAGGGGTTTCTTTTTGTCTTAGTCCTGTGTTTTAGGGAGCTTCTGGGAGGTTCCCTTGAGGTTTGTTCTTCCTGGGATCTTGAAAACAATTTGACTTCATTGCTTTCACACCTTCGACCCCTCGATGTTCTGGGGCTCACCAGTTTCCTCTGGTTTCTGTGTGTGTGTGTGTGTGTGTGTGTGTGTGTGTGTGTGAGAGAGAGAGAGAGAGAGAGAGAGAGAGAGGCAGAGAGACAGAGAGATTTGGGGTTTTTTTGTTGTTTTTTGTTTGCTTTTAAAGTAAGTACACTGTAGCTGTCTTCAGACACACCAGAAGAGAGGATTGGATTCCATTACAGATGGTTGTGAGCCACCATGTGGTTGCTGGGAATTGAACTCAGGACCTCTGGAAGAGCAGTTAGTGTTCTTAACCACTGAGCCATCTCTCCAGACCTTTGTGTTTTCTTTTTTAATCAAAGATTTGTGTGTCTATATGTGTGTGTGTGCTTGAGATAAGGCTTTTGCATAATAACTCTGACCTCAAACTCACAGAGATCCGCCTGATTCTGCCTCCTGAGTGCTGGGATTAAAGGCGTGTACCACCACACTCAGCTTCAAAGATATTTTTAACTGGGCATGCAAGTCTGGAATCGTGATGTTTCTGTCCTTGTGTATCAAGATTGATGTTTAAATCTCACCATTCAAGGAACTTGGGGTGAGCCCCCATTTTTCTTATTCAGATCTTTGACTGAAAACCAAACCCCAACTGTGACGGACGGCAGGGGTGGGTGTTCAGCCGCATGCCAGCACCACACCACCATTATAAAAACTGTATGTTTTTAATATTAGTTGTCTGTGTGCATAGGAACCACAGTAAGCACACAGAGGTCAGAAGACAACTCGCGAGGCTCCATGCTTTGCTAGTACAATATGACTTACACACACACCTCTGCCTCCTGAGTCCTGGTATTAAAGGCATGTGCATGCATGTATATGTATATGTATACGTATACGTATACGTATACATATATATATATTATGTGTGTGTGTGTATGTATGTGTGTGTATGAGTGTTTTGCCTGCCTGCCTGCGTGTGCATCATAATGTGGGCCTGGTACCCGAGGAGACCAAAAGAGGGTGACAGATCCCCTGAACTGGAATCACAGATGTTTATGAGTGCAGTGTTGGTCTTGGGAGCCAAATCCAGGATCTCAGTAGAAGTGGGCAGTGTTCCTAACCACTGAGTGTCCTTACCACTCTTCGCTTAAATTTTTATCAATGAAAATGTCCAGTCTGTGAGTGTTGTGGGGATTGAACCCAGGTCCTTCTGCTTGTGAAGTCAGTGCTATTTGTGGACTGGGTTATCTCCCTAACCAAGTGCTCACAGAAATGACTTTCCTTACTTTTTCCTCTGTCTGGGCTCCAGGGCTTTAAGCCAAGCTCGGGGACAGTGCAGGAGCTGAACTTCCGCAGCAACAAGAACGTGTGGGGTTACTTCAGTGTGGCCGCGGCCGGGGGCTTGCACGAGTTCGCTGATTCCCAGTTTGGGCACTGCTTCTCCTGGGGCGAGAACCGTGAAGAGGCCATTTCGTCAGTATCTCCGGTTTCCTTCTCTTCCCTTTCCCCTTTCCTTCCCTCCAACCCTGCCTCCCAGTTTTGAGAAACATTCACAAGTACTTGTGAACAGGCCTGATCACCTGAGTTTGACCCCAGAGCCCACAAGGCAGCTGGAGGTGCATGCCTCTACACACACACACACACACACACACACACACACACACAAACTCCTTTGACCCACACTTTTTTTTTTTTTTTTTTTTTGAGGCAGGGTTTCTCTGTGTAGCCCTGGCTGTCCTGGAACTCACTTGGTAGACCAGGCTGGCCTCGAACTCAGAAATCTGCCTGCCTCTGCCTCCCAAGTGCTGGGATTAAAGGCATGTGCCACCACTGCCTGACTTTGACCTACACACTTTCAATGGTGTGCATACACCTGTGCTCGCGCGTGTGCGCGTGCACAAACACACACACTCCTCTGACCCACACATTTGCAACAGTGTGCATGCACCTGTATACACACACACATACAATTCCTGACCCACACACTTGCAATGGTATGCATACACCTGCACACACACACACACACACACACACACAGGCACACACACACACACACACACACACACACACACACACACACACACACACCAAGTCCTTCCCTATGCATCACTTACCATTTTAAATGCTAAAGTTCAAGAACAAGTCTCTCCCCCTGTTGGAGACCTGCTGTGAAAAGCTTTGAGCCAATCAAGGCCTCGGTCACAGAGGGCTAACTTTAAAGAGGCCCCAAAGCATTCAGAGGTGTGTCTAAAGGGTGCCAAGCACTCAGGAGAGGGCAGGGGCACCTTTAACACCCCATAAGTAGTTTCCACACCACTTTCACTTCATGACTCAGTTTCCTCTGGGGTTCCTTCTGCTCCATTCTCTACCCCAAGCTTGCGACGTGACCCGTGATCCCCACTTAGCCAAATGCTGTCACAGTTACTGCAGACTGAGGAACTCATCTCACCCAGACACTCCCCTTGTCTCTCCTCTTAACATCCCCCTGCCTCAACACAGGCCCAGGAAGGTAAAAATCCACTGTGTGTTGTAATTACACATCCCATGCAGCCAGGTAACCACTCTTCAGAGCGTAAAGAGACCAAAGGCATCGGGACCATTTCATTTAAAAAGCCTTAGGCTCTGGTCTGGCTGTTTAACTGTGAATTCGTTAGTTGAGTGTGACAGTTTTGACGGTGGTGCCCCTCAGTCAGCTTAGACTAATTTCCTTTAATCATGTTCTGTGGCAAACGGAGGTCCTTGGAGACAGTGGTGGGAGACTTGAGCAGCAAATGAGACTTAGTTAACGGGAAGAAGTGGGCCCAGGGAGGAAGTGGGCCCCGCCTGCTCCAGGTAAAAGCCTGGAGGCTCGGACTGTGTGCTGTCTGCAGCTGCTACAGACTTAGAAACTCCAGCTTTTACTGCTGTCAGAGTCTAGCTGAGGAAAGTGCTTGCCAGACTCTGATTGGCTCCCCATCCGTGCTGCAGTCAAGCCTTCTGTGACAGTCGTCTTCCTCGGTGGCATGGTTGAGTCACAAACAGATTTAGGACCCAGACTGACCTGTGGCTGGTTGACACCTTCGTTTGACCTCCCCGTGTGTTTGAATTTTCTCATTGTTTAAACGTAGCCTTTATTTATTACTGCCTTTGCCCATAGCTGCTCTTGGCTCACGAGGATGCTGTCACGGGCTGGAGCTTCCTCTCCAGGAGAGTATGTCTCACCCTGCTGCCTTTCCGCAAAGGCGTTCACTGAAGGCCTATAGCCGCGGCTGCCTGGCAGCTGAGCCGGGGCAGCAGACACACGTGGACAGAGCAGCCAGGGGGACAGGCAGAAGTGGCTTTTATGAGACAGGAGATTTGAATAGACCAACAGGAGACAGAACTTGTGCTCAGTCAGAGAGGCCCCGCCCCTCTCTGTGGATCATTACGTATCAGGATGATCGAAACTCTGGGGCCTGTTGTCTGTAACTGCATTATATGGAGGATCTTTTTTAACCCTCAAGTACTGCACGTGGCAGGGTTATCAGCCCATTTGTCAGATGAGGTAACTGAGGCCCGGAGTCGTTAAGTTACTCAAGTGAAGTCACTCAGCCAGTCCACATGCCTCCTGTGTCACAAACTTCCCAGGAACTGTGGGGGTAAGTGTGGAAACCAGTCCCATGTCTCTCCAGGAACATGGTGGTGGCTTTGAAGGAACTGTCCATCCGGGGTGACTTCCGGACCACTGTGGAATATCTCGTTAACCTTCTGGAGACGGAGAGCTTCCAGAACAACGATATCGACACGGGGTGGCTGGACCACCTCATCGCTCAGCGGGTGCAGGTAAGAGGTTGCTTTGCCTCCCTCCCCCTCCCAGGGGTGGGGTGAGGTGGGGTGGTGTGGTGGGGACCTGTGTTTCCCACAGATACTGAGACCTGGAGTCTTTCCTAGGCAGAGAAGCCGGACATCATGCTGGGGGTGGTGTGTGGGGCCTTGAACGTGGCAGACGCAATGTTCAGAACCTGCATGACGGAATTCTTGCACTCCCTGGAGAGGTAGGGCGGACACTTCTTTCCTTCCCCTCCTGTGATGTGTGTGTGGTGTTTGGAAGGCAGAATGGGGCTTTTGTTGTTGATATTGTTCGGAGGTGACTCTCATGATCATCTCCCATCAAAATTGATCCTCCTGCCTCAGCCTCCTGAGTGTCACCATGCTAGGTGGTGGGCTTTGAGGGCAGGTCAGTCATCACCGAGCTGGGATACCTCTCCTGTGGCCTTTGTTCACACTGCTTGGGAGAGACCACGAGTGGGTGTAGGGAGGCTTATGGTTCTGGAGGGCCCGTGGGGGAGGGCGAAGCCGGCCAGGTGGCTTCTGCTTGGATCATTGTTTGACAGGACTGTCCTATGCACTGTAGGGTGACAGCGTGACCCATCCAGCAGGGCAGTGAACAGGGTCCAGGGGGATCACCTGAAAGAGAAAATGGGGGACAGGTGAATGTAAAGGATGACGGCTTGTCTATAGGCTGATCAAACCGCCATCTTAACTTTTTTCACACCGGGGTTATATACACATAGAGGCAGGATGTGGGGAAGGGGATGACGCAGGAGCGTAGGTGTTCTCAGCGGGGTACAGATATCTTCTAGAACAGAGTGCTGGCTGGGTGAAAGTTCACAGAAGAGGCGGGGAACAGGTCACTATGACTCTGTCTATGATTCATTTGTCCTTATCTAAGCTGGCACCTTCCACCAAGGCTGCCTATCCACAAGGTCTATGACTATTTATTCAGGTTGCTAAATTTCCACCAAGGCTGCCTGTTTTCAAGATCTTATAGCTATTTGTTTTACGGTCAGTGTTTTTCCACAGAGACCAAGACTTTGGGTTGACAAGCATGTATGGTTGACGTAGGCCTATGGCTGATTCTAGGCCTTCACTGTATAAGCAAGGCTGCCCCTGACAACGGTGGAATTTATGTCTCCTGCCTACTAGATGCTAAGGGAGGCCATTCCCCGAGTGTCCCAGCCACAGGAACAAACAGCCCTCTCTTGAGAACTGCCGTGACAGATGAAAGACAGAAATGTCCCCACAAAAAGCATGGTCGCTCATCACCTTTGAGTGACACACAGCTCACGTGCTCGAGGGTGGCAGGCCACAGACTGGACGTTTTTTACCTCATTTATAAATACACACATATTTATTAATGATTTACTTACTTTTAATTTATATCACGGACTGGCATTTTACCTGCATATATGGATGTGTGAGGGTGTTGGATCCCCTGGAACTGGAGTTATAGACAGTTCTGAGCCACCATGTGGGTGCTGGGAATTAAACCTGGGTCCTCTTGAAGAGCTGCCAGTGCTCTCAACCACTGACCCATCTCTCCAGCCCTGATCCCACATATATTTTTTGTTGAAATGTTTTGTGTTTGTTTCCCAAGCTAATGCACCCTCCTGCCCCACCCTCCCCAGTACCTGGTTTATAGACACATACCTCCACACCTGACTTTCATGTGGGCTTTCTCCCAGAAGACGGTTCGAACCCGTTTTAAAATGACCCCATTCTTCACTAAGCCATAGTCCTCGTTCAGGTGTCTCTGTCTATTCAGGTTTTTATATCACAATAACACAGAACAGGGGCTTGTAAACAACAGAAGACATGGCTTACAGTTCTGGAGGGCGGGACATCCAGGGTCACAGCCTGGGTCAATTCAGTAGGTACCAGTTCCTCTCTGGGATCTGTGTCCCACACTTTTAATAAGACTTGGCTCCATCTGGTTTGCTGGTGTCCAGGAAGGGCCAAAGCCAGCCTGTCATGGAGTTCCAGCCTCCTGAGGGCCATGGAAGGTATCACTGAGCCTTAGAGAGTGCTATAGGGATCTCTGCTCCTTCCTGGACTGATGGCAGGCACGGCTTTTCCTTCAGGGGTCAGGTCCTCCCGGCTGACTCTCTGCTGAACATTGTGGACGTTGAGTTGATTTACGGAGGCGTCAAATATGTTCTCAAGGTAAGGGTCGTGCGTCTCAGAAATCCCCGCCGTGCTGAGCCCGATGGGAGCTTGTTTCATTTCTTCTGCGAACCTGGCATGGAGTGGGGTCTGAGCAGTGTGTCCCTCAGGACTTGCTGTGGTGTCCACGGCCTTGAATCCTAAACAGTCTTGAGTATAGAGGAGGGATTTTGAGTGGAACCCAAAGAATGCTGGAACCCACGTCTCGCTGTCTTTTATCCCAAATCATTTGTGTATGCATGATGTAATACATGTGTATGTTGTGAAGATATGTGCATGAGGGTAAGCCTCGGGCTGGTATTTCATTGGGATGGAAGCCTGGGTCAGAGCTCACTGCGCATGCCTTGCCCCTGGTCAGCGCTTACTGCACACGCCTTCCTCCAATGTCCCAGATCTCTGGTAAGCCTCAGTCCATATTCAGATATCTTCTCTATTCAGGTTTTTATAGCAAAATGCCATAGAGCAGAGTCTTGTAAAAGAGGAAGGCATTGCTCACAGTTCCAGAGGTTGGGGTATCTGGGGTCATAGCATGGGTCAGTTCAATATCTTCTGAGGAGCCATTTCCTGGTCTCTAGAGGGAAAATTGCTGTGTGTCTTCATGCGATAGAGGAAGGCAAGGGAGCTCTTTGGAGTCCCTTTAAAAATTTTAAATTGCTGGGCAGTGGTGGTGCACGCCTTTAATCCCAGCACTTGGGAGGCAGAGGCAGGTGGATTTCTGAGTTCGAGGCAAGCCTGCCTGGTCTATAGAGTGAGTTCCAGGACAGCCAGGGTTACACAGAGAAACCCTGTCTCGAAAAACAAAAAACAAAAACAAAAACAAAAACAAAATTTAAATTGAAGCCAGGCAGTGGTGGTGCACACCTTTAATCCCAACACTTGGGAGGCAGAGGCAGGTGGATCTCTGTGAGTTCAAAAGGGCAGTCTGGTCCACAGAGGGAGTTCCAGGGCTACACAGAGAAATCCAGTCTTGAAAAACCGAAAAAAAAAAAGTTTTAAATTGAATTTATTTATTCATGTGTGTATGCATGTGTGTGTGTGTGAGTGTCATGACGTGTGTGTGTGTGTGTGTGTGTGTGTGTGTGTGTGTGTGGTGTGTAGGTCAAAAGCAGCCTTCAGGAGTTGATTCTTTTCCCACCACGTGGGTCGCGCCCTCGTGACGCCTGTACCTGAACCAACGATCCCACTTCCTAGTAAGCTCTCCTTTGAGGCTTGGTTTCGGCATTGGGATGTCGGAGGCACACACGGTTTTAGTGGACCAGGTCCCTGATGAAGCCTCCCCAAGATGCCCCACCCAGTGTCCAAGCTGCAGTACCCCACCAGCCACGGTGATGCACGGGCCCTGTATCTGCAGCCTGGAACCTTTGTCCACACCCAGGGCAGGAGTAGACTGCTAGCGTGTGCGAGCCCCTCACGAGGATTCTGATCTGAGCCTGTCCCCGTAGGTGGCCCGGCAGTCCCTGACAGTGTTCATCCTTATCATGAATGGCTGCCACATCGAGATCGATGCCCACCGCTTGAACGACGGGGGTCTGCTCCTGTCCTACAATGGCAGCAGTTACACCACGTACATGAAGGAAGAGGTAGACAGGTGAATGAGGGCGGCGGCCATGGCCCGGGGCCGCATGGAGCATGCCCAGATCTTTCTGTGGGAGGTGGAATGCAAAACTGGCCTCTGTGTAGGTCTGGGTTTCTCTGGTTCATTGTGGGGCATCTGGAGAGGGTGCACGGCTGGAAATCCACACACCTGGCAAGAATTGGAGGGTAAGGGACCCCAGGCAACGCTTTTATGGTTACCAGAGGATTTAGAGCCAAACAGGACATAGCAACCAGCTCCGTCATCTGCAGGCTAAATGAGGAGGTGCCAGCTGCTCTGGGTCTGAGCTGCAGGGCCCACAGCCCTGGAGGGTGGGCGTGGAACAGATGCAGGATCCAGCGGCTGGTCAGTGAGCCGCTGTGAGCAGCGTGCTCAGCTAGGGATGAGAGAACACTGATGTCACCACTCCTGGGCTTCCAGCCTATTACAGGAGATGATGTACAGGGGCAGGAAGATGGGTGGGAGGATACTGGATGCTGCAAGTTGTAGGCGTGGAGCATTGCATGATGGGTCCAGATACCTCCAGCTCCCATTTGCCTGACCATGCTGAAGTCACGGTGGTACATGGATGACCCAGGTGTAGGAGGCCACCAAGACTTTCACCAAAGAGAACAAGTGTGTGTGTGTGTGTGTATGCGCATGTGCGAAATCAATTAAGAGTTATTAAATAGAATTGATTTTTTGATGGATCGATTTCCCTGTGGCAGGGCCTAGGGGGGATTACGTCAGTAATAGAAACCAGTTTTCAGCCAGAAGAAATAAAGGCCCTTATGCCTCACGGAGGGTGACGGAAATGACTTCCCTGGAAAGGGGAGATTCCCCTAAAGTCTGGCGCCCTTGCTGGGCCTCATCTATCACCCACATCCCCGTTCCTTCCCGTAGTTACCGGATCACTATCGGCAATAAGACGTGCGTGTTTGAAAAGGAAAACGACCCCACTGTCCTGAGATCCCCCTCGGCTGGGAAGCTGATGCAGTACACAGTGGAGGACGGAGACCACGTGGAAGCTGGGAGCAGCTATGCTGAGATGGAGGTGAGCTCAGAGCCTGCCCCTGGAGCTGTGGGTTTGAAACCCCGTCCCTCTTCCAACCGGCCTTGGCGCACTCCTTGGCCTCCGAGGTTCAGCCAAACTCCTTGTGATATCCAAAGGATACTTTTAAAGGAGCTCAGATAGCATACATCTCCTGGGAAGGAGCAAGAACTGCTTAGTGCCAGGTGGTGGCGTCACACGCCTTTAGTCCAAGCACCCAGGGATCTCTTGAGTTCTTGGCCAGCCTGGTCTACGGAATGAGTTCTGGGACAGTCAGGAATACACAGAAAAATCTTGTCTCAAAAAAAAAAAAAAAAAAAAAAAAAAAAAAACCAAACAAAACAAAACAAAAACTGCTTATTAATGATAATGCCAATGATTAAAATCACAGGGCATCACAGACTGAGCACTGACCATCCAGTGGCTGCTGATATAAGCGCATTAAATAAATAAATAAATATATGCACACACATATGTGCATATATACATTTGTACATATATGTATATATACATATACACACCTATGTATACATATATATATGTGTGTGCATACATAAACATATGCATATACATATGCATATACATACATATACATATATTACATTACTGTGCTGAGCTACACCCAGCCCTGTCATTTATAACATCAGCAAGTTTCTGAGGCGAACACACATGTGATTCCTGTTATATGCATGAAGAAATCAGACCTAGGAGTGCGAGCTGAGGATCTTGCTTCCAGAGAGCACCCAGAGCCAGGCATCAAGCCTGGGGTCGGCTCTCCGCTGTGAGGAAATAGAACGGCTGTTATGGAGGACTGCCTTCCTGCGCAGGCTGGGTCCTTCACCTCACTTATTCTCTATGAGGGAGAGGACTAGCCGCCATTTTACAGAGGGGACACCAAGGCTCAAAGACAAAGGCAGTGTTTGGAATTCACAGAGGTGACGGATGGGGTTCTTAGGAACAGGAACAGCTGAGCAAGGAGCAGCATGGTCCTGTGGCTCCACAGTTGGTACCATGATCACAAATCTCATGTCTTAGGCATCTTCAGACACCGGGTCAGGCAAATGAGTTGCAGGATAGACCTCAGGCAGGAGCTTCCTCTTTCAAAGCACTCTCTGGAGCACACCCTTAACCATGAGCATGGGTTCCATGTCTGCTTTATACAGCTGTGGTGGGGAGGGCGGCCTAGGGCAGTGTGTTGTTCAGCAATGGGCCATGGTCTTAGTTAAGGTTTTACTGCTGTGAACAGATACCATGACCAAGGCAACTCTTATAAGGACAACATTTGGCGCACGCCTTTAATCCCAGCACTTGGGAGGCAGAGGCAGGTGGATTTCTGAGTTTGAGGCCAGCCTGGTCTACAGAGTGAGTTCCAGGACAGCCCGGGCCACACACAGAAGCCTTGTCTCAAAAAAAAAAAAAAAAAAATAAGGACAACATTTAATTGGGTCTGGCTTACAGGTTCAGAGGTTCAGTCCATTATTATCAAGGCGGGAATATGGCAGCATCCAGGCAGGCATGGTGCAGGAGGAGCAGAAAGTTCTAAGTCTTCATTGGAAGGCTGATAACAGAATACTGGCTTCCCGGCAGCTAGGATAAGGGTCTTAAAGCCCACACCCACAGCGACACACCTATTCCAACAAGGCCACACCCACTCCAATAAGGCCACGCCTCATTCAAGGCCACACCCAACAAGGCCACACCCACCCCAATAAGGCCACACCTCCCAACAGTACCACTCCCTGGGTCAAGCATGTAGGAAACATCACAGAAATGTTCTGAGAAATATGTCCCAAATATGTCCCAGACAACTTCTTTGTCATGTGGACATAGCATAGCATTATTTGCACAGACCTGGAAGATGTCAGTCACTTGAGGTGTTGACGTGAGCTCTAAGCATGGGATGCGATTGAGTGGCTGCCGCCATGACGTGACCTGCAGTGTCTCAGCGTTAAGTGTGTGCTGCACTTCAGCAGACGGGTAGTGCCACAGCTCAGTCACACCAGCATCGCCACAAACGCACGACCGCTCAGGCAAGGCTATGGTGTCACGAGGTTATCAATCGCCGGGGTCAGGGTCCTTAGAGTCACGTGACAGAGGGCTTCCTTTGAAAATAGGAGGGGTCTGTAGCTGCAGCTCAGCGGTAGGCCATTTTTCTAGCATGCATGACACCCGGGTTCTGCCCCCAGCCCCACAAATCGAAAAGGGAAAAGCGGTTTCTGTGTCCGTGAAATGGGCGGCACACACACCTGCTCCCTGGCTGGCCTTGTAGACGGAGCTCAGGCCTGGAGGGCGACCATGCTTGCCGCACAGCAGGCTGGGAGAAATGCCAGGTTCCTCGTCTTGTGCGCGAGTGCCACCCAGAGATTTGCTGTCACCGTGATGCAACCCCCGCTCCACAGCCACTAGCTTTCAGTGACTCTGGGTGCCGCCCGGGGAACTCTGACCTCTCCTTTCTGACAAACAGGTGATGAAGATGATCATGACTCTGAATGTGCAGGAGAGCGGCCGGGTGAAGTACATCAAGCGGCCGGGCGTTATATTGGAGGCCGGTTGCGTGGTGGCGAGGCTGGAACTCGATGACCCTTCAAAAGTGCACGCGGTACGTGGGATGCGGTATGTGGGATGCGGTGCGTGGGTCATGGTCCTTGCTGCTTTGGCTGGCCCAGAAGGTCCCAACGTGTCGTACTATTCAGAGAGAGCAGACCATAGTTTCTCCATTCTGTCCGGGCTGCGTCATTTACAGACACATTAGGCTCAGGTGATGATAGAACATGGCAGCTATGCCCCTGTCTTCTCCATTCCCTTCCCAGCTCTTAATCTTGCTTGAAGCAAAGACCAAGATCGCTGTGGTTTCCCCTCTGTCCCTCTCCCTGGCTTTGGGAGCCCACACATGCCTCCCCCCTGGAGCCCGTTCCCTCTGGCTGGAAGGATTGCCTCGGGCATGGCCTGCCCACTCTCACGGTGACAGATTTCTCACCCTGTCCATGAAGCTGACTTTTGCTTTCTTTCAGTGCTGGGGATAAATCCAAGGTCTTGATCATGCTTGGCAAGTAAACCAGCATTGAACTACACCCCGGCCCTTGGATTTAACATTTTATTTTATTACCTGTTACTGTTATTGTTGGTGGTGGTATTGTGTGTGTGTGTGTGTGTGTGTGTGTGTGTGTGTGTGTGCCCAAGCGCCATGGTGTGAGTAGAGGTTGAAGGACAACTTTGGGGAGTTGATTCTCTCCTACTACAGGTTCAGACTTGTATGGCCAGCATTTATCTGCTGAGCTATCTCACTGTCCACATATATGTGCATGTGTGTGTATGTGTGTGTGTATATATATATGTATGTATATGTGTATATATATGTATATGTATGTATATGTGTATATGTATGTATATGTGTATATATGTGTGTATGTGTATGTGTATATATATGTATATGTATGTATATATGTGCATGTGTGTGTATATGTATGTATATGTGTATATATATGTATATTTGTAGGTATAATCATGCCAGGTTCTGTGAGTGATCTGAGACCATCACTTTTTTTTTGTTTGTTTGTTTTTCGAGACAGGGTTTCTCTGTGTAGCCCTGGCTGTCCTGGAACTCACTCTGTAGACCAGGCTGGCCTCAAACTCAGAAATCCTCCTGCCTCTGCCTCCCGAGTGCTGGGATTAAAGGCGTGCGCCACCACCGCCCGGCGATTTCCATGTTTTTTAAGATGGTAATTAAAGATACATAACTTCCTCTCCCCACTTTGTAAGTGTGTGTGTGTGTGTATGTGTGCACACATGCACAATGTGTGTGTGCGCGCGCCATGTGTGTCCACATGCTAGGGAATAGAACCCAGGGTCTCACGCATGTTAGATGTGTGTGTGCGCCCATGCGTGTCCACATGCTAGGGAATAGAACCCAGGGTTTCACGCATGTTAGGTGTCATCCGCTGAGCTTCCGGGCATGAGCCCTGCTGCCGTCTCCATTGTGAACATCCTGGGTGCTAAACCTGCATTGTTAAGTAAACACCGCCACTGTCCAAAACCCTTCTTCTTACAAAACTAAAACCCGGGTTCACCAGATACCCACTTTCTATTCCCTCCTCCTCCAGCCCCAGCAGCCACCCCTCTGCATCTTCCCCCAGGGATTCGACACTCCTGGGTTCCTCAGAGGATGGGAGTCAGGCTCACTAGCCAGTTTGTCACTGGCTGACTTCGCTTAGTGTAGAGCATATGCATAAGCATTGCATGTACAAGGCCCTGGGTTCAAGTCCCAGGCCTGGAGAGGTGACTCTGATTAAGGGCAGTCGCTATTCTTGTAGAAGAGCTGGGGTTTGATTCCCAGCCCCCATGTCAGGCAGACATAACCAGTGCCTCATACGGGGCACCTCATGTATGTGGACATACCCCACTCCCAATCCACACAACTAAAATCTTCAATCTAAATCAAATGTGAACATTTAAATCACATTAATGAAGCCAGGCATGGTGATTGGTGCAGGCCTACAGTGTCAGTACTCCAGACTGGAGCATGAGGGATGTGATGTGGTGAGAGCAGAATGGGGCCAGAACCTACAAAGGAAACCAAGAAGAAAATAGGGAGATAGTCGTTATCAAAAAAGAAATTAGAAGAAAAATAGAACTAATTCCCTCTAAAATTGGAGTGTAAGTTACTGTTGATAATATTTAAAATGGCATGGCCCAATCTGGTTTGTTCTTATGGGGCCGCCATGTTCCCAAGTAGATAAGGCCTGAGGCTATGAGTGCCAGCGTGCTCTCACCGATGCTCTGCTCTGTCCGCAGCGCAGACTGGCCAGAAGCACCGGCCCTGGCACCCATGAGATACCAGCGTGGGAGATGGCTCTGCCAATCTATCACGCTGTCTCCACAAAGCTTGACTGAACCCCAGATAATACCTGCCATTCTCGCGGTACCCGGTAGAAATGAGACTCTAAAGCTTAATTATTATCCAAAGGCTTTATATATTTGTAAATGTTCAATTAACAAGATGCCCACACAATTAGCAGTGTTACCCAATACCTAACCTTAAGATATAAATCGTTACCCAGGATTATTCTGGACCCATGCATAGTTCTCCGTGGCTCCTACATCTCTCCTCTCCTTCTAGCACTTCCTCTTCCTTCTCCTCTGCCTCTCCTTCGCTCCTCACACACTAGCTCCTCCCACATTAGCTCCTTCCACATTAGCTCCTCCCACATTAACGAGTTTATTGTAAAATGTAGCCAGGGAAATATTCTGCCATATGTTACCAGTTTTGTGTCATTCGCAAAAGACATAATTTGAAAACCCTGGATCCAGACTAGAACTTAGTAACCTTGGGTTCCCCGGCTGTTGTTGTCTCTTGCTTACATCTCAGGTTTCAAGTGAGTAGGCCAGTGGGTCCTTGGGTCAGTCTTCTGTCCTGGTCTGTCTGTGATCTGTCTTCACGCCTCACAGGCTTGCTCATCTGTGACCCATCCTCGTGTCTCACAGGCTTTCTGTTCTGTCCATGATCCTTCCTCATGTCTCGAAGGCTCCCTGTTCTGTCTGTGACACGTTTTCATGTCCACAGGCACAGCCGTTCACGGGGGAGCTCCCTGTCCAGCAGACTCTGCCCATCCTTGGGGAGAAGCTGCATCAGGTGTTCCACAGCGTCTTAGAAAATCTGACCAATGTCATGAGTGGCTACTGCCTGCCGGAGCCCTTCTTCAGCATGAAGGTGAGGACCTGCAGGACTGGGTGTGCACGGGGCCCTGTGTGGGGCACCATTGTCACAGAAAGGCGTCTTAGCCAGCAGAGGCGCTTTGGGCGACTCAGATGACCTCTGTTTTCATTTCAATCTTGAATGGGGAGAGTGATCATTCTACCCCCTTGCTACAGCTGTCTCTGAAAAGAAAAAAACAAAACCAAACAAACGAAAAGCAGCTGAAAAGGGCCGCACTCGCTCAGCGGTCCAGTGCTTGAGAGCCAGGCACTGCTCTTCCAGCGTGCCCACATCTGACGCGATGCCAGCACCCACGTGGGGCAGCTCACAAGGGTCTGTAACTCCAGCTGTTGGGATCCAATACCCTATTTTGACCTTGGAGGGCACCAGCATTCGTGTACACAGCTTACACGCAGACACAGACACATGCATTTAATTTAAAAATAATAAAAATAAACTAAAAAGGAAAAAAAAGGGGTAAAGATTTTTGGATACATCTTTGGGTTTTACTTGGCGCTAAGCAAGTGGCTCACAGCATAAGCTTGTCATGTGACCTTATTTGTTTCCCCACACCATGCTGGCTTTCTAGTTACCCAGAGAGGGTACGGACCCTCCCTGTGTGGGGTAACTGGGGCACCCAGACTCTAGGTTAGATCTCCATGAGTCATGAGTGGCTACTGTCTGCCGGAGCCTTTTTCTATAGCCTGAGTGGATCGAGTTGAGTGCGCATGGCAGATGGTGGTGCGCACGGCAGACGCCCACACGAACGGTGGTGCGCATGGCAGACAGGGATGCCCACATATGAGAGGTGGCTGACGCGGTTTTCTCTCCGCAGCTGAAGGACTGGGTCCAGAAGCTCATGATGACGCTCCGGCATCCCTCCCTTCCTCTGCTGGAGCTGCAGGAGATCATGACCAGCGTGGCAGGCCGCATCCCGGCCCCCGTGGAGAAGGCAGTCCGCAGGGTGATGGCCCAATATGCCAGCAACATCACCTCGGTGCTCTGCCAGTTCCCCAGCCAGCAGGTGCATGTCCTGGCCAGCTCCAGCCAGCCCTGGCCAACCACACCTACGCCCATTCTTGTGTCAGGGATCTCATAAGCTCGGCTAGCACCAAGTGTTGTGGGCCCGTGGTTGCTTTTTAACCTTTCCTGTAGAACTCCAGTATTTTCCCCCAAGGGTCAGGCGTTTGATGTGCACCCCAGTCCCCAGGCCTCGCACCGACCACCAACCACTCAGACTCGGGGAATTCACCGGTGCAAATAGAACTAACTCTGTCCTGCCTAGGCTGGCTCAAGTCATTAGCTGTAGAACCTTGTCCCTGGCCACAGGTTTTAAAGCCCGTAGCTTGTAAAACCATTAAAATAATTTATATATATATATACATATATATATATATATAGTATATATACAATATATAAAATTATATATATAATTTATATATAAGTATATAATATATATGGGTGTGTATATATATAATATATATATATTATATATTATATAATATATATCCCGTTAGTATACTAACTGTTCACTTTCTCTGGCCCATATAGTTTATTTTCCCTCCGGAGAAGCTAAGTCAGGCCACTCCCAGAGGTCAACCATTCTAAAGGCGGGAACTGTCTGTTTTGTTTTTTGCAGTGCTGGGCCTCAGGCACGCTAGGCAAGCACTCTCCCACTGAGCTACATCCTGAGCTCCTGAAGGTTGGAAATAATTGTTCAGCCATATAGAGGAACGAAGTTCTGACTCATGCTCCCACCAGGATAAGCCTTAAGCTAAGGGCAAGGAGCCACACATAGGAAATGTCCAGAACAGGCGATTAGTGTAGACAGGATGTCTGTTAGTGGCTGCCAGGGGAGGGGCCGGGGGAGGGGCGAGGACCGGCTTAAAAAGGATGAGTGACAGGTTCCCTACTCAGCAGATACACCACAGCTGGAGCGGGAAGGTATCCCAGCCAGAGGTGATGAGGCCGCACTGAGAGAGGGATGCGCTTGGAACTTTTCTGGAATTTCTCAAGTTTTAGCTTTCTTTAAAAATTCATTCTTGGGGGAGGGGGGATGCCTTGAGCCAGCTCAGCAGGTAGAGGTGCTTGCCAAGCAAGTGGGGGGGGGGGCCTGGGTTGGATCCTCAGAACCCATGTCAGGGTAGAGCCGATTCCAGGAAGTGATCCTCTGACCGCCACATGTACAGTGGCGCATGTATCTTTATACATACAACACGTGTGTGTGTGTGTGTGTGTGTGTGTGTGTACGTACATACATACTCACACTCATACATAGTCATACACACACACATACACATATACACACTCACATATAATCACAGACACATAGTCATACACACACATACACACACACTCACACAGTCACACACACACATATACACATGCACATACACACACACATATACACACATACACGCACACACATTCACACACTCAACACACTCAAACACAGTCACACACATACGTACATACATACACACATACACACATACAGTCACACACACATATACACATAGTCACACACACATATGCACATACACATATGCACACACGCACACACACCACAGTAATTTTAAAAAACAGGCACACCAATCACACGAACTCTGACCCCTCCCCTCCTGCACCCACACAGTTGCCGGACACTCCATCCTCTTCTGGGTTCTGTCTGGGGTGTAGATCAAACCATCATACAGCTCGATCACATCTTTGTGAGACTGTTGTCATTCTGGGAGACATTGAAAAGGGTGAATAGGGATATTACGCGAGGCCAGGTGGCTTGGGTCTTTGAGGACAACCAGTCTGGGACCTCCCTGGGAACCCATGGTGGGTCCCTCATAATGCTACCCTGTAGTGACTGGATCATGAGGTTGCAGTGGCCTGACCTGTTTTGTGTTCTCATCCAGATAGCCACCATCTTGGACTGCCACGCCGCCACCCTGCAGCGCAAGGCGGACCGGGAGGTCTTCTTCATGAACACACAGAGCATCGTGCAGCTGATCCAGAGGCAGGTGCATCCCAAGCCCTCGGGCCCGAGTAGCATAGGAAGCCCCGGCTTCAACGCCCCAGCAGAGAGCGGGAGACGGAAGGGGAACACAGCTCCTGTGTTTAGAAATATTACAGAGGAGAGAAAAAACATGGAAGGACAACACGGGACACTTGTTTCAAAAGGAAGGGACATCTGCAAAAAGAGTGTTTTGGCAAATGTCTTCACATTTGACTTTTGAGAACAGCTTTTTTGTGTGTCGTAGAGCTGATCGGAAGGTTTTGTTTTGTTGCTAAAATCTGCTACAAATCTTCTTTCCTCTTTGAGTAGCTCAACTCTTAAGGGTTTTCCTTCTCTCTGGGCCTGAGCAGGTGCTGTTTAGGAGCTAATAAGTTCTGGGCACTAGCCCAGGCTGGACCATGGTTTGACGGACGTCATAGCTCCTTTGACTTGAGAATTTGGATTGTATTCCAGATGCTCTACAACTCCTCCTCCTCCCCTCCCTTCCCTTCTTCCCCCTCCTCCTCCCCTCCCTCCTCCTCCCCTCCCTTCCTCCCCCTCATCCTCCCCTCCCTTCCTCCCCTCTCCTTCCCCCCTCCTCCTCCCCTCCCTTCCTTCCCCTCCTCCTTCCCTCCCTTCCTCCCACCCTCCTCTTCTTCTCCCTTCTTCCCCCTCCTCCTCCCCTCCCTTCCTCTCCCCCTCCTCCCTCCCCTCTCGCACCACCTCCCCTCCTTTCCCCCTCCCCTTTCCCTTTCTTCCCCTTCCCTTTATTTCTCTCCTTTCTACCCTCACTCTTCCCCTTCCTCCTCTTCCTCCTCCCCCCTTGTAATGTTGCTTGCAACCAGGGCTTCGCACATGCTGGGAAGTGCTCTCCCACTGAGCTACATCCAGCCCTTGGTTTCTCTGAGAAAGGGTCTCCCTGTATAGTTCAGGCCTCCCTCCAGCTCATAGTCCCTATAGGAAGAGTGCTCGTGCCAGCGCAGGACCTCCATTCCTACGGTAGGCATGGCGACAGGGCTGCTTTTGGTTCCTCAGATACCGCAGCGGGACCCGTGGCTACATGAAAGCTGTGGTGCTGGACCTCCTGAGGAGATATCTGAACGTGGAACATCATTTCCAGCAAGGCAAGAGATGCCATCCCGGACTGGTGTCACACACAAGCTCTGGGTGGGGCGAGGGGGCGGTGCCACAAGTTCTGGGTGGGGCAAGCGAGGAGGGAGGTGCCA
>JANHMN010000023.1:37708625-37722190 GCA_030674055.1 Rhabdomys pumilio | reverse complement strand
GGGGCAAGCGAGGAGGGAGGTGCCAAAGCTCTGGGCGGGGCAAGCAGGGAGGGAGGTGTCCTGGCTTCAGCCTTTTGGGTCTCCTGTCTCTGCCACAGCCCACTATGACAAGTGCGTGATCAACTTGAGGGAGCAGTTCAAGCCGGACATGACCCAGGTGCTGGATTGCATCTTCTCACACTCCCAGGTGGCCAAGAAGAACCAGCTGGTGACCATGCTGATAGTAAGATGGGGGGCCTACCCCCCGGGTGGAACAGGGGCTTGTCTCCCCCCCTCCCCCTCCCCCTCCCCCTCCCCCTTCTCTTTCTCTTTCCTCTTCCTCATTATCTCCCATCCTCTCCCCACGCCCCTTTCGGTTGTTGTGGAACCCAAGTCCTACACGTGTTAGGCAAGTTCTCTGTTACAAAGCCGTGTCCCCAGCCCAGTCCCCAACTATTTTCTAGAAAGGGCTGGAAAGTAAAGACATAGACCTCGCAGGTGTTTCGGTCTCTGACCTAAACCACCTTAAATTGTCATTGTTTATGGCGTGGTTGCACAATAAAACTTTATTCCTTACAATAGGCAGTGACACAAAGCACCTACTCTGTGCCAGAATTTCTTGGTTGCTTTAAAAAATATATTAATTAGTTTTTAAAATTATACATAAAATTCATTTATTATTGTGGTTGTTGTTATTAGTATCGTTATTAATTTTGATGTTAGGGCTCCCTTCTCAGGCTGGTCATGAGCCAGACCTAAAGAGAAACTTCTACTTAGAGTCCCAAGAGCTGGGGCAATGGAAGTGTCCTGATACATACGTTCCTGCTAACTTCTCTCCAACTCCAAGATGTGGACTGTTGTCACCGTCCTTTAGCAGAGAGCAGAGAGGTGTGGCCACCTGCCTTGGGGCGCTCAGCAGCTAGTGTGGATTCAGTGTTTATCACACAGCGAGCCGAGTCATGTGACCTGCTGGTCCGGGCCAGCCGGGGCCTGGTTCTCACCATAGGTCTTTCCTTTTGCCTTCTTAGAAAAGTGTGAGGTTTCTCCCTTGTTTTTACCCTAAGTGGTAATCGTCAGTCTTTCATGATTGAAGACTTTTTCCTTGATAATCTGCTTTTAAAGGCAAATGCTCAGGTCCCGCAGCTAGCAACTCCAGGCGGAGTCAGCCCCGGGGTCTTTATTACTTGTGTAGTTCTGAAGTTTTTCAAAATTTATTTATTTGTCTTTAAAGGTTTATTTCATGTATGTGGGTACACTGTCACTGTCTTCAGACGCACCAGAAGAGGGCATCGGATCCCATTACAGATGGTTGTGAGCAGCCATGTGGTTGCTGTCAGTGCTCTTAATCGCTGAGCCATCTCTCCAGCCCCCTCAAAATTTACTTTGAGGCAAAGATTTTTTTCCAAATGACTCTGGTGTGTAGCTGGGACTGGAAGCTTAAGCTCAAAGAGATTCCAGTCTTTTGGGTACCCCCTGATAAGAAAATCTACCCAAGGGTGGAGATAATCCTTGGATCTCATTTGGAAGAGAGATGCTCTTTCCGTTAAGCTGGGTTCAGGCCAGATCTGGGTGTGGTGGGCATGACTTTAGTCTTTACACTTGGAAATTACAGTCTGTGAAGCCAGCCTGGTGTACATAGTGAATTCCTGGCCAGCCTGATCTACTGGGTGAGATAGATGATAGACCTAGTCTGCGGGTTATCCTGATGTCATTTGCTCCTGTGTGTGTGTTAACACTCCTGTGTGTGTGTTAACGCTCTCGGGCATGACTTTTCTCTGTGCCATATAACCCAGCCTGGAGAAAATAGTGGATTGGCCTAGCCCAGGTACCTGGGACCATTACTTAGAAGGGTGAGCACGTTGCCCCAGCCATGGTCATGGGGATGGTATGGGTGAGATTCATGGTTTCTTATAGCGTTTGATTCTATTTGTTGGAAAATACAGACTTCTTCATACCTAGTGCAGTTTGGTACCCAGGAAGCTGGATTAGTGATTTCCTTGGCAAAGGCCACTTTAGAAGGAAAGAGTTTATTCTGGCTCTTGGTTTAAGGCTACAGCCCATCATAGCAAGAGGCCATGGTGGTGGACGCACATGGCAGCTGGTCATGTGGCATCCACAGGAAGCAGGCACAACTGAATGCCACTGCTTAGCTTTCTCTCTCCTTTGTAATCAGTTCAGGGCCCCAGCATAGGGAATGGTGTTGCCCATTCTGAGTGTGGGGCTCCCCACCTCAGTTAACCTAATCTGGAGATGACCTCACAGACAGGACCAGGACTCTGTCTCCTAGTTGATTCTAGGTCCTGCCAAGATGGCAATCATTGGTTAACTTAGGTGTTGCTGATGCTCACAGTGGGGGACTTTCCAGTGGAGCGAGCAGTGGCCCTGGAATGAACTTCCTCCCCAGTCTTGTTTCTTAGGGTCCTTTAGCTGTCACAGAGCATTCGCAACAATGAAAACAGAACACAATTCCATCAGCGGAATTGTGTGAGACCAGCTGTGTCCAGGCCAGCTGGACAATCAAGTGGGACCCTTAGACCCTGTGGAGAAGACTGAGATGCACGAGAAAATAAAAAGGCACAGCAAGTCAAGAAGTCTGATCAAGCTGGCAAAGATTTTATAGTTCACACAGGTTATATACTCTGAAAACAGGATATGGGGAGGGGTAGGAAAGGAAAGAGGGCTTTGCAGGTGGAGGAAGCTAGCTGCAGCTGTGGGGTCTAACTAAGTTATTCTTACAAAGCCTTTCCGTTACCAGGGGTTCTAAAAACATCTATCTAACAGGATGTTGGCTAAATCTAGAGATCAGGAGGAAGGGTTACTAAGGTGGGTTGCTATGAGGCCTTGTTTGAAGTTCTGAGACCTGACAAGTGAATCATGGAAGGTAAGCAGAAAGAAGAATAGTAGATAGGAGAGCCAAGGGTGAGTGTTTGCGAAGAGTCAGGCCTTGCCATGGCTTCCCACACACAGCTGCTTCCTGGAAAGGAAAAAAAATATTGTGAGCTTTTGTATGTGAGGGTGCTAACCTGGTGTTCTAATGCACACGTGTGCATGCACACTTGAATGCAGGTGTCCACAGAGGTCAGAAGGAGGCCACTGGACCCCCTGGGGTTGGAGCCGCAGATGATTGTGAGCTCACTGATATGGAAACTAGGAACCTAACTCAGGACCTTTTGCAAGAACAGTAAACAGTAAAGTTCTTTGCAGCTGAGCCATCTCTCCAGCCCTATACCGAGTACTCTTTGAATGTGGACCCCTTAGCCTAGCTGCCGGACAGCCCCGGGCTCTGTGTGCTCCTTACAGCCAGGGGGATGGGACAGTGTGAGCAATGCTGTAGCCGTCTGATCCTGTTGGGACTTGAGAGGGAGAGGGTGACAGCCTGTTAAATAGGAAAGCAGCGAGGGCTTTCAAAATTGGGACAGTGCATGTGTGTAGACGAGGAGTGACTCAGTCTCTATAAGGAGGGCCACTCTATAGGTGGCAGGTTGTCTTAGAGGATGGGGCGGCTCTTCTGGGTGGTGGATAGCAGTGACTCAGCAGCTGCAGCTGCCTCTCGTCACAGATCTGTCTCCAGTGGATGTTTGGGGAGCCCCTTCTCTGAGCTGTTCCCAAGCCCCTCTTATAGTGAAGACACAAAAGGAAACACAGGGGCCCCGTGCATACAGCCCGGTCTGAACCTCATGTACACAGCCTCGTCTGCACCCCGTGCACACAGCCTGGTCTGAACCTCATGCACCCTGTGCACACAGCCCCATCTGCACCCCGTGTACACAGCCCCGTCCGCACCCTGTGCACACAGCCTGGTCTGAACCTCATATACCCCATGCACACAGCCCCATCTGCACCCCGTGTACCCCGTGCACACAGCCCCGTCTGCAGCAGACTAGCTCCTCACTCAGCAGAACAAATGCTTGCCTGGGCCAGGAGATGGCTCAGTAGATAGAGCACCTGTTGCACACGTGTGAGGACCAGAGTTTGGATCCTCGAATTCCACTTAAAAAGCCACCGGGTACGGTAGCCCACTTGTGATCCCAGAACTCCAGAGCTGGAGATAAGGGATCCCCAAGGCCAGCAGCCTAGAGCAGTCAGGTGAGTGAGTTCCTGAGTCCAGGTTCAGGAGAGACCCTGGCTCAGAAAATAACGTTGGGCGCAAAGGAGAAAGACTTCCGGGGTGGTCTGGTCCTGTTTCCACACACATGTGTGCACACATGCATGGTCATCCACACACATGTATTCCCCGGCACATCAGGCGTGAGGGCATATGTGGGATACACAAGTCAGCGAGTGAATGAAGTGAGCCTACAGTTCTCTACGTAGCTCAGGCTGGCCTTGAACTCATAGAGATCCACCTGCCTCTGCTTCCTGAGTGCTGGGATTAAAGGTGTGCGTCACCACTGCCCAGCTAAGGGCTTTAAAAAAAAAAAACAAAAAAAACTAGGTAGATATGTTTAGAGAGTTGAGGCTAGACTCTCCTCCACCCTCACTTACCCCTTCACCATCCCCCTCTTTCCCTCCCCACCCGATCCCCTTACCACCCCCCCACCTCCCTGACCATCCAAGTGCAAACCAAGTTGAGCAAAGTCAACTTGGGTTCTGTTGCTGTCCCTGAAGGATGAGCTGTGTGGCCCAGACCCCGCCCTGTCCGACGAGCTGACCGCCATCCTCAACGAGCTCACACAGCTGAGCAGGAGCGAGCACTGCAAGGTGGCTCTCAGAGCCAGACAGGTCTGTCTTGGAGCATGGGGCCCTGTATCTGTGGCTCTCCCTCCTCCCAGCTCCTGTCATCCCTGTCCTTCCTCCCTCCTGTTTGCAGGTCCTGATCGCCTCTCACCTCCCTTCCTACGAGCTACGGCACAACCAGGTGGAATCCATCTTTCTGTCCGCCATCGACATGTATGGCCACCAGTTCTGCCCAGAAAACCTCAAGGTGAACCTCGGGGACAGGCCATGGGTTTTTCTTACCCTCAAGGAGCCCCCAGTTTAGTGGCATCCAGTTCAGAGTGGCTTAGGACCGTCCCCAGGGAACGTTAGCGGGCTCTGGGAGTCGCGGGTGCTGAAATCTGTTTGTAGGATGCACAGGGTGACAGGATGAGGCTTTCCTGGCCAGTACAGGGTTAACATTAACCGTAATTTTTTTAGAACATAACAGGAGGTGTCAGCCTTTGCAATGGGGATGGGGGATCTGGGCTAAGGGAGTTGGGATGGAGTAGGAGGACTGGGATAGGGGTTGAGGGGGGGCTGGCACTAACTTTGTCTTTCCAGGGTCCTAGATTATTATAAACTAATAGGCACCCATCGGCATTTGGAACTGGGACCCTGCCCTGGGCACAGTGACTCTCTATATCTTCATTGTCCGATTTCCCAAGGCTCTGTGCAAAGGAGTCTCTGTATCAGAGACACTGTAACAGTGCCTCCCCCACAACCCCCATCCATCCTCCAGCTTCTGGGTCATGCCTACTCATGTTCCTTTTGCTTTTTGGCCCCTCCTGCTTCCCGTAGAAATTAATACTTTCAGAAACGACCATATTCGACGTTCTGCCCACTTTCTTCTATCATGCTAACAAGGTCGTCTGTATGGCGTCCCTGGAGGTAAGGAGAAGCACCAGGTATCTGCTGCCTGCCCACCTGCATGCCCCGACCCTGTGTTGTGTACTTTGCACATGCGACCTTTCCTCTCTAAGAAAGGGGTTTCTGTTCTCTTCTCACATGGAAATAAACTGAGCTCAGAGATGTGAGGTGACTTTCTCAGGGCCACACAGACAGGGACAGAGCCAGGATTCACATTTTATTAGTTTTTCTTGCAAATTCCATGCCAGTAACACTGCCAGGCCCTGTGGCATCACAGGCCACACCCCAGTGCCAAGCCAGATCACCTTGTCCAAACTTCTTATTCACGAGCATTCAGTATCTCAAAGACATTTCTGTCTGGAACAGAGAGAGGCCACCTCCCCTGCACAGGGAGAGGCTTCCCTGGTGGGGTATCTGCCAGGCAGTCTGTCCCAATGGATCCCTCTCGGGATTACAGTTTGCTTTCACTCCTGCAAATAGGAGCTGGTGTCTCCTGCTCTCAGGACCTTCCTTACCCTGCACTGAGTTGGATCGCCGACAGTCTTGTCTCACCTTCAGGCTCAGTGTCCCCACTCCTTGTGAGCCCCGAGCCTTTCCTTCCTCTTTTAGACCCTGTGGGTCACCCATGCCAGCTTTGCTTAGGTCTTCACAGAGACTGGGTTGGCCTTTTGAGCCTGTGACAGCTACAGGGAAGGCTGGGTCACTCTCAAGACCCAGGACACACCATCAGTCGTTATTTTGACAAGTGTTATTTCTTAGTTGTCTCTGTGAGGGTTTTTTTTTTTTTCCCTAGCATTTAAAATCTTTTAGTTAGGGCTGGAGAGATGGCTCAGTGATTAAGAGCACTGACTGCTCTTCCAGAGGTCTTGAGTTCAAGTCCCAGCAACCACATGGTGGCTCACAACCATCTGTAGTGGGATCTGATGCCCTCTTCTGGTGTGTCTGAAGACAGCTACAGTGAGCTCATATACATAAAATAAATAATTAAAAAAAAAAACTTTTAGTTAGTCAATTTTGTGTTTGAGAGAGAAAGAGGGCTCAAAGGTGAGCATGTATCACAGGGACACTCATGGAAGATAAAGGTCATCTGTCTGTTCAGGTGGGATCACTCACACGCACACGCACGTGCACGCGTGCGCACACACATACACACACGTACACACGTACACGCATACATGTACACGCACGCACACACATGCACATATACACATGCACACACATACACACATACACACACTCACACACACACACACACACACACACACACCTTTAAAAAAAATGGTTTTGAGGCGTCTCTTATCTGCTGCCAGGCTGTGCACTGAACTGTGAGCTTCCAGCTGGCTCTCCTGCCTCTATCTCCCAACTCAGCGTAGGAATGCTGGAATTACAGATCCCACCACATCTGGCTTTTTGCGTGGGTGCTAGAGATTAAATTCAGGTTGTCAGACCTGCACTGCAGTTTGCGTGAGCTGTCTGTGTGACCCCAGGATGTACAGTCATATGCTCCAATCCGTATCAGACATATTTACTAAACTAAACATGATTCAGCTTCTCCCTTGTGACTCAGGCACAGTGGGGATGTACACTCTAGGCTCAGGCTCTTGAAACAATAGGGTTAGTGACCTCATCCTAAATATGTTGGGGTCCCCAAGCACACTCCAGCTCAGTGATTTACAAGAGCACACAGAGAGCAAGGGTTGTTCATGTTGGTGATGCTGATAGACCGAGGGTGGGCTCCCTTCTCTGAAGGGAATCACAGCCAGTGAAATCCTCTGACAGTGACTTATGACATGTGTAGTTCTCCTGGGAAACTAAGGAAACCCTGGGTGTTTTTATCATTCTGTGTTGAGATGAAAGTAGCTGGAGTATTTGGGGAAAGAGAAAATTTCAACCCAACCCCCAAGTAGCTACTAGGAATTTAAAATTATGTGGCTCGTGGTGTTACATTCCAGTTGGTTAGAGTGGAGTTGATAAGCCACAACCCACAGGCCAACAATGCCACTGCTTATTTTTTTTAAATAAAGTTTTATTAGAACACACATACACACACTCATTTCCCTACCCCCAAGGGGCGGCTTCCGCGCTACAATGGCAAAATCTAGGGGCTTCGTCAGGAATGAGGTCTCCCAAAGTCTGAAATGTTTGCTCCTAGTCTCTTAAGAAATCCCCTTTCCTGCAGCTCAGAGAGCCTGCAGCTGTCCCGCTTTGCCCCTCCGAAATCCTCTGGCCTCTCTGAATGCCCACAGTTCCCCCTCTGCTCCGTCAGGTTTATGTGCGGAGAGGCTACATCGCCTACGAGTTAAACAGCCTGCAGCACAGGGAGCTCCCAGATGGCACCTGCGTGGTGGAGTTCCAGTTCATGCTTCCGTCTTCCCACCCCAACCGGTAGGGACTGGTTCCTCCTTGTTTCTTTCCTCGCTGTCTTGTCTCCGGAAGGATCCAGCAAGTATGTGTGGCTGCTGGGGAGACCCCTTCCCCGCCGTAGGTCTCCTGCAGCCTTGCATGTTCATCTGTGGAACGAGGATAACCACCCAGTGTCATCTCCTGTCGGGGACCCACATATGCTGTCGTGAATGCTCATCAATGGACGTGAAGTGACAAGCTAACCAGCCAGTCACACGGTAGCATTCAAATGTGGGCCAGTGAGATGTCACAGCAGTTAAGGACACGTCTACAAGCCCAAAGACCTGAGCTTGGTCCTTGAGACTCACAATATAGAAGGAGAAAATGGACTCTAGGAAGTTGTCCTCTGACCTCCACATGTGCAGCGCCTGTGCCCTCTCTCTCTCTCTCTCTCTCTCTCTGTCTCTCTGTCTCTCTGTCACACACACACACACACACACACACACACACACACAGAGTTATAAAAACAAAAATGTAAAGTGCTGAGTCATCACGTGTGGGCCTTGGCTGCGTTACGCAGAGTTCTAGAACATTCTGTCACTGCAGTGGACCGTGCTGTCGTAGACCACTGGGAAAAGTAAATGAGGTAAGGCAATGGTACAGTACCCCATACAGATGAAGCTGTATTAGCAGTTAGCTTGCACTTTAAAAACAATTACGATCCTTTCACACTAGCCCAGGTGACATGTGAAGCCTCTGCGTGTAATGTATCTTTTCTCCTCCTGATGCAGTTGTCATCTCTGAGGTTTACCGCCACCGTCTGCTAACCTAGGCCAAGTGCTGGAAGCTTCTAGCCTCCGTACAATCTTATCTTGGCCTGGGATGTTTTCAGCTTCTGAGACTTACTGCTGAATAAGCCTGCCTTTTCCAGCTCTTTCAGATTGCTGGCTGATTAGTTCAAGTCAGCTGTTCTGGCTCAAACTTCTCTCTAAGATGACTGATTCCGTTTGGTTTCTCTCAGCCTCTCCCGAGTTGCCCTGCTTGGCCTCAAACTAACTTTGGCAAAGATTTGTTCTAATCTTCTGGCTCCTTCTCTTTCTCTGGCACATTCTGTCTTCACCTGTGTCTAGCTTGTTCTCTCTTCAACCTGTCTCCATAAAACTCTCCCATTCAAACTGTCTCCTCTCTCCTGCACTGCTCTCAAAAGTAGTCTCTCTTTCAACTCTCTTGAGAGTTGGCAGATCCTACTCTGTCAAATCTTTCTCTGACTCATCACTTTGTCTGCCACTCAATTAGACATCACTTCAAACATGGCTGTTTCCTTCTACAACCTAACTTTACCTTCATTGTTTGGGATTAAAGGTGTGAGCTAAGGTTGAGCCACACCACAGCTAGAAACAGGTTTTTCCAGTAAACAACACAATCTCGAGGTTCACAGTATGACCAAATATCCCGCAACATTTGTGTTCTTAATCCCTGCAACCCTTCCATCAGCTGGCCAAAAATGTCCTTCGTCTCTGTTTCGAAGAAGACAGTCCCTGGATCTCCTCTCTCCCACAGGCCAAGTGTAGGAACCAGAGCTTGAATCATAGTTCTGTTCCCATACCTGTGACTTCTGGAAGTCAGAAGCAGGGCCGAGGGTGTGGCTTGTCTGTGTGCTCTGGGAGTCCTCAGTGTTCTCATGGGGACATTTTTCTGACTGCACATTGCTCCCTGTCTCTTATTTCAGAAGCCAGGCAGAGTGTGGAACCTTCTAGAATGTAGCTATGTCTCCCCACCAGGATCCAAAGGCTCCCTCCCTGCCACTATCCCTGGTTCCTCTGTCTTGGAGTCTCTCTGGGTTTCCCAGAGGCCTAGCTTGTGGCTGGAGTGGAGGTCATGTGACTTGGGTTCCATGGGTCAGAACTCATCTACATGAGGCAGGGTTCGTGTTTTCCTGAGCAGGCTTTCCTGGTTCTTTCCTGCTTTGGTTTTACTTATGTGTGATGTGTGTGTGTGATGTGTGTGAATGTTTGTGTGTAGTGTATGATATGTGTGTGTGAGATGTATGTGCAGGTGTGTGTGTGTGTGTGATGTGCAGGTGTGTGAGATGTGTGTGCAGGTGTGTGGTATATATGTTCATGTGTATTGCATATATGTGTGATGTGTGTATGTGATGTGTGTGAATGTTTGTGTGTAGTGTATGATATGTGTATGTGAGATGTATGCAGGTGTGTGTGTGTGTGTGATGTGCAGGTGTGTGAGATGTGTGTTCAGGTGTGTGGTATATATGTTCATGTGTATTTGCATAGGTGTGTTATGTGTGTGTGTGAGATGTGCATGTATTTGTGTGAGCAGGTGTGTGAGTATAAGAGAGATGTGTGTGCAGGTATGTATATGATGTATGCATGGGTGTGTGAGGGATGTGTAGGTATGTATGTGTGGGAAAGACATGTGCAGGTATGTGTGTGATGTGTGTGTAACATGTATGCAGGTGTGAGTATGTGTGTGAGATGTGTGCAGGTACATGTGTATGAGGTGTGTATGTGTGAGAGAGACAGAGACAGACAGACAGAGAGAGAGAGAGAGAGAAAGAGAGAGAGAGAAATATATATATAGAGAGAGGTGTGTGTGGAGGTCAGAGGACAAGTCCCTGGAGCCGGTTTTTTCTTTCACTTACGTGGGTTCTGGGGATTGAACTCGCATCCTGAGGCCTGTGAGGCACGAGCCCTCACACCTTTCCACAGCCCCTCTCTCGGGGTTTTACAAGTGTTTCTCTTCCTGTTGGCTTTGGAAGAGCCTGAGTTACAGATGAGAGAGGAAGGCCTCCAGGAGGCGGCTCTAGGCATCGTGACTTCTGCTTTTCTGTTTTTACCTTTCTCTTTTCTTTTTCTTTTTTAAAGGTCTGCAGTACTTTACCTAGTATGAGACAGGTCTTGTATTGATTCAGTTGTTTTGAGGATGGATGTCTGGGCACATGGGTGTGTGTATGTATGTGCGTACACAGTCAGTGCCTGTGTGTGTGTGTGTGTGTGTGTGTGTGTGTGTGTGTGTGTGTGTGAGATACAGCACTTTGAAATTGTTCCACAGGAGTTGTTTTCTCTCTTGACTGTTTTGTCTGAGCGGCTGAGAGGAGAGAGCCGTGATTTCCCAAAGGGATATTGGGCCACGTACTATTTCAGGGAGGACCTACACACACGCCCAGACACACCCGAAAATGCACTTCACTCTGCAGGGCGATTCTAACTCCACTAAAGTTGGGAGGGGAGATTAATCATCACCACGACTTTGTGAGGTGTCTGAGCGTGGTTAGCACCCAGGCTTCTTATTGGCCACTGCTCCATGTAGGCTCTAGTCTGGTCCTGGTCAGGCAGAAGCCGCAGTGCTGAGGGACAAGCAGAGTTCAAGGCCAGCCAGGCCAACACACAAGTCCCTGGGTTAGTTGGTTTGTTCATTTTGGAAAGGAAAATTCCCAGGCTCCCAGAAAGGATCAATGCAGAAACTTGGCATCAACTATACCGTTGGCTGCAGCCACACAGGCCCAGCAAGCCACACTCATTTAGGAAAAGGGAACCTTTCCCAAGTCCAAGTTCCCATACACCAGCCAAGGGCCACCCTTGCAACAGCCCTCCTTCTAAGGAAGGGCAGTCCCACCTTCTGTTTTACACTTAATGGATTCATCCCTCCCATACCTGCTTCCAGAGTCCTCACGTGACTGGTTTGGTTCCTGGGAACAGTGACTCTCTAAACCATAACAGCGACTGACTTCATCCCAAGACAGGGAAAAGGATGAAGGGGATTGGAAGCCTGGGGCAATCCAGGGCCAAACTTGCCTCCTCACCAGCTGTCTAGAGCTGGGCTCCTCAGGGGAAACTGAGGCTGGGAGCATACCTCCTCTGTGTGTGTTTGTGTTTGCCTCTCTGAATTTACCTGGGGACTACATTGGGACGGAACTTGTTTATGTGAGCGTCATTCATTCATTCACTCACTTCCTGGGCTCTTCTTCTCCATGTCCTGAGGAGTCTGATGCAACCCCTCAGCACCTGCCCCTAGTGGCACATCTCCCCTTGCAGCTCCGCATTTCCAGACCCTACCTAGGGAAGCCTCTTATCCTCACCTGGCTTTCCAAAGCATCCTTCACAGGAAGCGCTCTGAAGGCCCAGTCGGTGGCAGCAGCTGCCTGAGCTTCCCTTTCTCCTCACCCTGCAGGATGGCTGTGCCCATCAGCATCTCTAACCCTGACCTGCTGAGGCACAGTACGGAACTCTTCATGGACAGCGGCTTCTCCCCACTGTGCCAGCGGATGGGGGCCATGGTAGCCTTCAGGAGATTTGAGGAATTCACCAGGTAGGGCGTAGGGGCTGTGTGGGCTTCTCAAACCCCAGCCACTCATTCATTAACGCTTGGGGAGAGCCAGACACAGGCACCGCAGTTAAGAATTATAGACTCGCCGGGCGGTGGTGGCGCACGCCTTGAATCCCAGCATTTGGGAGGCAGAGGCAGGCGGATTTCTGAGTTCCAGGCCAGCCTGGTCTACAGAGTGAGTTCCAGGACAGCCAGGGCTACACAGAGAAACCCTGTCTCGAAACCGCCCCCCCCCCCAAAAAAAAGAATTACAGACTCCTCCGGAAGTGATGGGAAAGGCTGGCCCACGGTCCTCAGGGACTTGTCTAGACAGGAGGCCAAAGCTCTAGCTGCTGTACCATGGGGACCGGCCACATCCTTTAGAGGCAGGGGTCCCTCAGCTTTCCTCTGTCCCACCCCACAGGAACTTTGATGAAGTCATCTCCTGCTTTGCCAACATCCCTACAGACACTCCCCTCTTCAGTAAGGCCTGCGCCTCCCTATACGCGGAGGACGACGGCAAGGTAAGCCCAATGGACAGCGCTGGGGGAGGGGCCGGCTATAGCCCCGCCCTCTTGCCCCCAGCCCCTGTTTTTCTCTTTCAGAGCCTTCGAGAGGAACCCATCCACATCCTGAATGTGGCCATCCAGTATGCCGACCACATGGAGGACGAGGCGCTGGTGCCAGTCTTCCGTGCTTTTGTACAGTCCAAGGTATTCACGTTGCGCCTCTAGGGTTGGAAGACCGGCTGTCTTGACCTTTTTGTTGCTATCACGAAATACCCCAGGCTGGGAATAAAGTAAAAAGTTTATGGGGCAGGCAAGAAAGATGGCTCAGTGGTTAGGGGCTCTGACTTCTCTTGCGGAAGACTCAGGTTCAATTCTCAGCACCCACACGGCAGCCAGCAACCATCCACAACAACTGCGTACACAGATATACATAGGAGCATGGCACTCATAAGTATTAAATAAATCGAGTGTAGATATAACTTGATGGGTTTTGTCTTAGGGTTTTACTGCTGTGAACAGAAACCATGACCAAAGCAACTCTTATAAGAACAACATTTAGTTGGGGCTGGCTTACAGGTTCAGAGGTTCAGTCCATTATCATCTAGGCAGGAACATGGCAGCATCCAGGTAGACATGGTGCAGGAGGAGCTGAGAGTTCTACATCTTCATCTGACGGCTGCTAGGAGAAGACTGGCTTCCAGGCAGCTAGGATGAGGGTCTTAAAGCCCCCACACACAGTGAAACACCTCCTCCAACAGGGCCACACCTCCTCCAACAAGGCCACACCCACTCCAACAAGGCCACACCCACTCCAACAGTGCCACACCCACTCCAACAGTGCCACAC
>JANHMN010000023.1:37694385-37708615 GCA_030674055.1 Rhabdomys pumilio | reverse complement strand
GCCACACCCACTCCAACAGTGCCACACCCACTCCAACAGTGCCACACCTCCTAATAGTGTCTCTCCCTGGGCCAAACATATACAAACCTTGACAGATTTTTACCCTGCTGATAAAAGTTCAGACCAGAAGTGGACACTCCTGGTCCCCCACAAGACTGTGTGGCTGTGTCCTGACTGTTTGATCTGCTCTTGTGTTTTCTGTACATAGCATCGGAATCTGAACCCTTACACGCATGTCTTATAACTTCCAGTGCACATAGCATCAGTATATAACAGGGCCATTGACTTCAGACTGAGGATATAGCTCAGTAGTAAACCTTTTGCCTGGCACACCATGGGTCCTAGGTTCAAATCCCACTTCTATCAAAAAATAAAATCACAAAATACACAGTTTGATGCTTTTCAAGTATACATACAGTTACACGGCTTTCGCACGACTGTCATTTTGAAAACATCACCTGAGAAGCAGAACCCCTAACCCTCTCATAGCCTTCCCTGCAGCCCAGAGGAGGCAGCCACTGACCTAATTCCTGGCTCTGTAGACTCACTCATTCTGAATGTTGTCTGCTGTGGGGTCTTTGACTGGCTTCCTGCGTTTAGTGTACGTGTGGAGTTCATCTGTGTAGCAGCATATATCCGCACACCAGGACTTTGCCAACTGAATAATCCTCCACGTGTCTGTGCTTTTAAATGCAGAAACACATCCTTGTGGATTACGGACTCCGAAGAATCACATTCCTTATTGCCCGAGAGGTTAGTCTCAATCCTTAGTGCATCCTTTTTCCTATTCGCTGAGCCTTGGGCCAGGTAGGTGATAATTATTTTCTAGGGTGAGATAGAAGCAGTTAGTTGCTAGGACAATCTTTCCAGATGATTCATTGTGGAAGCAGACTGAGCTGTTTTTAATGATCACAAAATTCACAGGGCCAGGGCTCAGAGTCTACCTTCACTGAATTGTCTCTTGCATGGATTTCTTTTGGCAGAGAGAATTTCCCAAGTTCTTCACCTTCAGAGCGAGAGACGAGGTAAGAGGAAAGGGGTTGATATTATTATTTCTGAGTATCCTTCACGTTCCCCCAAGGGCATGCTCAGAGCCTGAGGCATGGGCCCTCACTTTTCCCTGGAACCACACTGCTAGAAGAACCCCCATGTATTCTGCAGTGAGCTCAGACACAGGGCTCCGGCTCACTTGATTTATTTTTGCATTTGCTGCTGTACTTAGTAATCTGGCTGTCTGCTTTATAAATACATCTTTCTTGGAGCACAGTTGCAGCTGTTTGATTAGGTATCAGCCGTGATTTTCATAGACACTGAGCCTGTATGGCTCCTCACCCTAAAACATTTAGTACCCAGACCTTTGCTGACTCCTGTTCTAGAGCAGGTGGCTTTAAGAGCTCAGCGCTGTGTATTTTGATGGTTCTGGGTTTGTTTTACTCGTGTAAACACCATTCTTATTTGGAGGAAGGGATATGGGGACTTCGGGGGAGGGGACATAAGGACTTGTTATTTTCTCTCCAGTTCAGTTTCCAAAACTGCCACGTGATTCCTTTGAGGGACTTATACCCATAAAGAAGCCAGGTTCAGAAATTGAAGAATAAGAGATGCTGACAGACAGCAACCTTGTGGTTCTTGTATGTCCTGGGGCATGCAGGGCACACTCAGGAGTTGTTCTTGCAGTGCCCATGACCTGCAAACCTCTTGAGCCTTGGAGATGGCTCATGATAAAGTGTCACAATAAGGTCTCGTTTCTGAGCACCAGGCTCAGCAGCGTGGAGCCTAGACTATGCAGGCCTGTCACTGTCACAGTAACAAACGGACTATCCTTTCTCTGGCCCGCCTATAGTTTGCAGAAGACCGGATTTATCGCCACTTGGAGCCTGCCCTGGCCTTCCAGCTGGAGCTGAGCCGGATGCGCAACTTTGACCTGACTGCCGTGCCCTGTGCCAACCATAAGATGCACCTTTACCTGGGAGCCGCCAAGGTGAAGGAAGGGCTGGAGGTGACTGACCACAGGTTCTTTATCCGAGCCATCATCCGACACTCAGACCTGATCACCAAGGTAAGGTGACACAGGGTCCCCACCATGCAGCTTGTCCCTCTATTCTGGACTTCTTTTCCCCAAGTTTCCATCTGGGCTGCATTCTGGGTGTCAGCAGACAGTGTGCTGTCCTTGCAGACACCTCAGCCAGGGGTGCTTCAGTCAGATTCTTAATTTTGTGACATTTTCTGTGTAGAAGAGGGCTAAAGGGTTGGAAAGATACTGGCTTGTTCAGGGAATTTCTTGTGTTTTCCAATCAGCCACTGGGGCTGGAGAGATGGCTCAGTGGTTAAGAGCATTGTCTGCTCTTACAGAGGTCCTGAGTTCAAATCCCAGCAACCACATGGTGGCTCACAACCATCTGTAATGGGATCCAATCAGCCACTGGTGATTAGGTTGTGAAAATTCAAATGTTATCACAAAGTATTTTAAAGTCAAGCTGGGGGTGTGGCTCAGGAGATGAAGCATTCACCACTGTCCTGCAAGCCAGAGGAGTTGGGCCCAGAGCCCACATGAAAACTATACAGGTGTGGTTCCCTGTGATTCCAGCAGAGTCAGGGAATCTCAGGACAAGTAGGCTCCCCAGAGTGAGACACCCTGTGCCCAGAAATAGAGTGGAAGCCTGGAGGCACGGCCCACAGCTGCTTGTAACTCCAGCTGCCAGGGATCTGTCACCCGTGGACTCCACGGTCGCTGGCACTCACACATAACCCCACACAGACAAACACACAATTTAAAAAATTTAAGCCGGGCAGTGGTGGTGCACGCTTTTAATTCCAGCACTTGGGAGGCAGAGGCAGGCGGATTTCTGAGTTCAAGGCCAGCCTGGTCTACAGAGTGAGTTCCAGGACAGCCGGGACTACACAGAGAAACCCTGTCTCGAAAAACCAAAAAAAAAAAAAAAAAAAAAAAAAATTTAAAAAGAAGAAAGCAGAGAGGGATCCATAGAGGACACCATCAACTTCAGGCCTGGATGCACACGTGCTCACATGTTTCTAAGCACCAGTGTGCACACATGGATGCATAGCTCACGTCTGCATCATATAGATAGAATACCACACAGACGCACGCTTTAAAAAAATCACGTGAGAGTACCAAGCCAGATGTGGTGGCGCACGCCTTTAATCCCAGCGCTCAGGAGGCAGAGGCAGGCGGATCTCCGAGTTCGAGGCCAGCCTGGTCTACAGAGTGAGTTGATGATCTTTCTAGAGCCAGAGTCCAGCCAGGGCTACACAAGAGAAACTCTGTCTCTGTCCTGATGTGGAATGGAAAGTGTGCTGCAGAAAGTCAGAGCCAGTGTGGGCAGGACACTCAGAACAATTGTTTTCGCTTGCACGCCATGCTCTGTGTGAACAAAGACCATTCACGAGACATTCCATTTATTTACATGCCCGTGGACATACTGGGTATGTGGGAGTTAGGGAGTGCTTTTTAAAAAAAAAAATCAAATTGTCCACTGATGAATTTTAAAAAAATAACTTAAAAAATTACATGTATGTATGTATGTATGTATGTATGTATGTATGTATGTATGTATGTATTGAGGGTGGGAGGGAGCTCCACAGCACGTGTGTGGAGGCGGAAGGACAACTGTGGGAATCTGTCCTTTTACTCCCACTGTGTGGGACCTGGAGACTGAATTCGGGCCGTCAGGCTTAGCAGCAAGCTCCCCTACTCCCAAGCATGCCCTGATGCTACAGTTTAGATGTCCGAGCATCAGGGTGCAGAATACAGGGTCACAAACCTCAACAGCTTTCTGCCCTCAGCAAGGCTCTGCCATCTCAGCAGACACATCAGGAAGAGCTAGGTACAGGGCCTCCGACTGAGGCCAGCCTCCTCGCTTGCCCTCTGGCAGGAAGCCTCCTTCGAGTACCTGCAGAATGAAGGGGAGCGGCTGCTGCTGGAAGCCATGGACGAGCTGGAGGTGGCTTTCAACAACACCAGTGTGCGCACCGACTGCAACCACATCTTCCTCAACTTCGTACCCACCGTCATCATGGACCCACTCAAGGTTGTACCGCCGTGGCTCTCCCGGGCCCCGGGTGTGTTTTCCCACAGTTCTTCATGCTGATCACTCTGGGGTCGCAGTCCTCCAGGCCCGAGTTCTAGGATGGTCTCAGTTAGGGTTTTACTGCTGTGAACAGACACCATGACCAAGGCAAGTCTTATAAAGGACAACATTTAGTTGGGGCTGGCTTACAGGTTCAGAGGTTCAGTCCATTATCATCAAGGTGGGACCATGGCAGGGTATAGGCAGGCATGGTGCAGGAGGAGCTGAGAGTTCTACATCTTCATCTGAAGACTGCTAGCAGAATACTGACTTCCTGGCAGCTAAGAGGAGGGTCCTAAAGCCCATGTCCACAGTGACAAACCTACTCCAACAAGGCCACACCTCCTCCAACAGGGCCACACTTGCTCCAACAGGGCCACACCCTCTAATAGTGTCATTCTCTGGACCAAGCATATACAAACCATCACAAGGATGAACACGTGGTTAGATGAGAGTCAGAGGACATCAGACCCACCAGTCTGTCCCATGTCCCCATGTTTGGGCTCGAACCACACATGTGTCTAGGATGCCTGACAGAGCTTATGCCCTCTCCAGCTCCAGGCTCTGCTGGCACAGGAGAGAGCCTAAAGTCTGAGGCTAGGGCATTGTGCACAGGTTTGTGCTGCAGGAGACAGACTTTATTATGCTGATTCTGGAACCAAAGAAGTTGTCAGTACCTGTAGGATTCACAGGACCCATGTGGATGCCCTGGCCTGACTCATCCACCCAGTCCAGAGGAAAACTGTGACCGCCTGGGAGGCACAAAAAGATAGCGTGACACATGAACGAGTTACTCGTCTCCTGTCACTGAGCATATAGCTCCGTGGCAGAGCGCCTGCCTGGGATACACAAGGCCCTGGGTTCCATCCGCATCCATGGTTAGGCGCTAATAGTTTATGTCGGCTGCTGGGCTCCTCACCTCCTGTACACGTCACTGTCCCCTTGCCTGTGTGTGTGTCGGGGGCGGGCTCTGACGGTGCTGCGCTTCCCGGCAGATCGAGGAGTCGGTGCGTGCCATGGTCATGCGCTACGGCAGCCGGCTGTGGAAACTCCGAGTTCTGCAGGCCGAGGTTAAGATCAACATTCGTCAGACAACCTCGGACAGCGCCATCCCCATCCGCCTCTTCATCACCAACGAGTCCGGCTACTACCTGGACATCAGCCTCTACAAAGAAGTGACGGACTCCAGATCCGGAAACGTAAGGGCATGCCAGCCAGGGTCTAGAGCCTGAACATCTGGGCATCCGGCTGAGGGTGGAAGCCACCATTGCCTCTCCTCGACTCGGATCACGGTGGTTTCCAGTAGATAGCTTCAGGGTGTGGTGGATGTGACAGTTTTCCGTCTGTTCATCTTCCTGGGCAGAGCCGTCAGGCCCCCATGGTAGAGTCCATCCTGTGAGCACATCGCCGGTGGAAAGTGGAATGTGTGACCGTTAACAGTGCAGAGGTCACTGCCACTGGTCCGCTAGAGAGACATGCTTCCCCCAAACGCCCTGCAGAAACAAGCTTTCTAAATGAGCCCCGTACTATTTTACATGTGCATGCATGTTTAAATACATGTGTGTACCTGCGTATATGTATATACGTGCACTTTTTAAACTTGAAATGATGAGACTCACAACCCTCAACTTGCAATGGTAGTACGGAACAAAATATCGGATGAGGTCTACCCTTGACCCAGCTTCTCCCAAGGAGACGTTTCAGTTGACCGTAGTGTGCTGTAAAGTGACACAGGTGTCCTGCCGATCACTCCGGTACAGACCCCATATGGATTCCCATGGTTCTTGTCTGCATATCTTGGGGGTGGAGCTCTGTCTCCCGCAGGCCTGTCCTGGTTCCCACACGGCAAAGGGCACAAGCTGTGCACCAAGGATCTGCCTCTCCACTGAACATTGTTGTGAGGACTCAGGTTGGGGCGGGACTCAAACCCAGGTCCACTGGAAGAGCAGCCGGTGATCTTACCCTCCGAGTGGCCTCTCCAGTCCCACCTGGCTTCTTCTTTCTTTCAGATCATGTTTCATTCCTTTGGCAACAAGCAAGGGAGCCTGCACGGGATGTTGATCAACACGCCCTATGTCACCAAGGATCTGCTCCAGGCCAAACGATTCCAGGCACAGTCCCTGGGAACCACCTATGTCTATGACTTCCCGGAGATGTTCAGACAGGTAAGTCCTGGGGGGCTCAGGCGTGAACCACCATCCAGGGCTCTTCCCCTCCTTCCACGGGAACCCATTTCTTAAGCGATGCTTCTGAGATCTGTTCTAGGTGACGTCTTCCTAGGAAGAGTTAATTCACGTAAGGATGACTGACGTCATGGTACTTTATCCCCAGATAAACCGAAGTTTATCGTGTTACGTGATGTACTATAGAAACTTAGGAAACAAAGGGAATCGGGTCGGGAGGAAGAAAAGTATCTCATAATCAACGGCCTATGACAAATTGTTCAACGTTTAATCTTTGCTTTTGGCTTGCTTATGTATTTGCGTGTGCGAGCATGTGTGTTTGTTTGCGTGTGCGTGTGTGCACGCACATGTGTTTATGTGTGTGTGGGGGCCAGAGGTCAACAATCAGGTATGTTCTTTGTTCTCCATCCTGCTTTTGGAGACAGGGTCTCTCAGTTAACCTGGAGGCTGCCAATTTGGCCAGCATGGCCAGCCTGCAAACCCGAGGCTTCCTCCGATCCAGCTCTGTGGGATTGAACCCTGGTCCTCATGCTTGTGAGGACCCCACTTTGCTGTCTGAGCCATCGCCTCCGGCCCCTCCTTCTGATCTGTCTGCTTGTTTATATGTTAACTGCTGCTTGCCAGGTCCCATTCTGAGGCCAGGCTGACCCTGGAGAGGAGGCAGGACATGGGTGTGTGTACATTTTATTTTAAAGTAATTAGTCTTTTGATAATCTGTTTTCTCCCTGAAAACAGTACAGAGAAATAAGAATGAGTCATTTCCCCAGGGACAAGAGCATTCCTGTGTGCCGTTTCCCCAGGGACACATTCTGGTTTGTCACAGTGTATTCCGACAAGGAAATAGATACTTAAGCAATTGGTACTGGCTTTGAGGAGTCTTAGCCCTACCCTTAGATAATGTCTGGGAGCCAGATGCAGTGGCACCTGCCTGCAGTCTAGGTGTTCAGAAGGCTGAGACAGGGGCATCACCTGATAGGAGTTGGAGGCTTGCTTGTATAACATAGTGAGACTCCATCTCGGAAGAAAATAATGTTAGGTTTTTCTGATTATTCATTTAGACCAGTGGTTCTCAACCTGTGGATTGAAACCCTTTCTGGGTTTGAACAACCTTTTCACAGGGGTTGAATGTCAGTGTCCTGAGTATCAGATATTTATTTACATATGATTTATAATAGTAGCAAGATTAGAGTTAAGGAAGAGCAACAAAAATAATGTTATGGTTGGGCCCACAACATGAGGAATTATTGTGTTAAAGGGTTGCAGCATCAGGAAGGTTGGGGAGCACTGATTCAGACCGTGTAGAAAGGCAGGGGTGAGGGAGATACAGATACCCATCTGTGACACGCCCACCAGGCCCAGCATCCGACTCCTCTGGCACACACGGGCACATAAGCGGGATCACACCGGATGTCTCTCTTCTTGTGCATGTGTGCATGCCGAGTTTATTCACACATGTTAATATGCATTCTGGTGCCAGCTGGGCCCAGAGCGTGTTGGATCCCCTGAAACTGGAGTTATAAATAGTTGTGAGCTGTCTAAAGTGGGTCCTGGGGCCTCTGGAAGGAACCATAAATCTTAACCATTGAGCTATCTGGTGCCAAGCTGAGTCAATACTTCAAACAATATGTCCTGGCTGGGGAAGTGGCTCGGTGGGTAACAGGCTTGTCACACGGGAGTGACAACCCGAGTTCAGACCTCCACAGCCCCCAATTTAAAAAAGCCAGGCCCGGTAGTGTGCACGTGTAATTCTGAGTTCTTGGAGGCAGAGGCAGGGGAATTCCTGGGACTTGGTGGCAGTCAGTCTAGACAGTAAGTGAGCTCTGGGTTCAGTGTGTGTGTGTGTGTGTGTGTGTGTGTGTGTGTGTGTGTGTGTGAGAAAGAGAGAGAGAGAGAGAGAAAGAGAGAGAGAAAGACAGACAGACAGACACTCTGTTTCAAAAAAAGAAGGTGTGGGGAATGAAACTGAAGACCTGGTGTTCTGACATGTCACCTCCAACCAGGAAGGGCAGTGCTTCCCTGCCCATGACTCCAAGCCTTTCCTCTCTCCCAGGCTCTCTTTAAACTGTGGGGCTCCCCAGAGAAGTACCCCAAAGATATCCTGACATACACAGAGCTGGTGTTGGACTCCCAGGGCCAGCTGGTGGAGATGAACCGGCTTCCTGGTTGTAACAAGGTAAGAGGTGGGCATGAGGCGGGAGGTGGGACATGGCAGCTGGGGTCAGCTTGCTTCAGATGTCACCTGGAAGAACCAGAGTCATTTTGCTTAGCCCTCATCTCATTCCCAGGTGGGCATGGTGGCCTTCAAAATGAGGTTCAAGACCCCGGAGTATCCAGAAGGCCGGGACGCCATTGTCATCGGCAATGACATCACCTTCCAAATCGGCTCTTTCGGCGTAGGGGAGGACTTCCTGTACCTTCGGGCATCTGAGATGGCCCGGACAGAGGGCATCCCTCAGATCTACCTGGCAGCTAACAGTGGGGCCCGTATGGGCCTGGCTGAGGAGATCAAACAGATATTCCAAGTGGCTTGGGTGGACCCAGAAGATCCCCACAAAGTACGTCAAAGGCGTGGCTGGTGGCGTGATGCCTACCTGGATGGAGCATTCCCTAACCCAAAGCCCTATCCCCCCCCCCATCAGAAATGCTTCCAGATCCAAAGCTTAAGTGTCAGTGTGATATCCCAAACAGAAAGTCCCACCCGACCTCATTCACCGAGTTTCAGTCAGAACACGGGCACCTGAAGATGCCGTGTGTGTGTGTGTGTGTGTGTGTGTGTGTGTGTGTGTGTGTGTGTGGTATGTGAGAAACACGGATGAATGTTGGTTTAGACTTGGTACCTCACTCCCGGGATATCTCATTATTTGCAAATATGCCAGTCTGAAAAAAAATTTAAAATCTTAAACTGCTTCTGACCCCACGAAGGTAAGAGAGAGACAGAGCCCTCAACTCATCGACAGGATGTCAAGCTTCCTGTGAGACGGTGGGAAAGGGTAGAGATAGATGTACGATGACTGTAAACCCACCATTCATTATACAACTCAGGTTCACTGAGCCAGGCACAGTGCCATATGCCTGTCTGAGGCTGAGGCAGGAGGATAGACTTCAAGGTTAGCCTGGCCTATGTAGTGAGACCTGTCTCAAAACAAAACAAAACAGCAAAACAAAGAAACAAAATGATTTGGAGCATTGTGACTGACAGGAGATGGCTAAAAACACCCCTTAGGGGCACAACAAGGAGAAACCTGTAGATATGTAGGTGACATACACTGGCTTCTAAATCCATGTATACCCAGAATGCAAAGTGAGTAATGTCCCACACCCAGGCCTTAGGTCATGTATGTGTGCATGTATGAGGGTGCACGTGTGTGCACGTGTATGTATGTGTGAGGACACGTGTGTGCATGTGTGTGTCTGTGTGCATGTGTTTGTGCATGTGTGTGTGCATGTGTGAGGGTATACTATATACATGTATGGGTGCATGTGTGTGTCTGTGTGCACGTGTGTGTGTATACATGTGTGTGTTCATGTAGGTAGAGGTCAGAGGATAACCTGGGGCATCGTTCCTCAGGTGCCCTTCACCTTCTGTTTGAGACGGGTTCTCCTTGGCTAGGGATCTGTCAAGGCTTCTAGGATAGCTGTCAAGTAAGCTTCTAGAGAGCCGTCCTCTCCACCCGCCTCTCCTGTCGCTGTAGGCACACAGCCCTGGCGTGAGATGCCGGGCAGTCACTCTCACACAGAACATGTTCTCCAGACAGTGACACTGTTTCCCTAAAGGAGGAAAAAAAAAAAAAGTACTTTGGGAGTAGAAAATTAATTTTCTATTTTCTTTTAAAATTATATCTTTAGTCCACTCTTAGTCTCAACACCTGAAATCCAAAATGCTCTGTAATCTGAAACCTTCTGGTCACTAATCTCATCCTTCAAGTAGTAATTTTTACCCACACCTGAGCTCATGGGATGGCTCACAGTGAAAACACACAAAATCACGACAGTAAGTTATAGGGTTATATATGGGCTACCTATAGGTTACATATAGGTTATACCTCTAGCCCGACAGTTCTCAACCTGTGGGCCACAAGCACTGGGAAACACATTTCCAACGGTCTTAGGAACCCTCAACCATAAATTTATTTTCTTTGCTACTTCAAACCTGTAATTTTCTTACTGAGCCACCGCTCAGCTCTACGTGTTTTCCAATGGTCATGACCCACACAGGTTGAGAACCGCTGCTGTACCCAATAGGTGCCTACGAAACATGATGAGCCCCACCCCCAAGATGTCTCAGCCCCTCAGGTTTGGGCTGTCCGACGTGTACACACAGACACGCATGTGCACACAGGAGCACACACATTCCCTAGACAGTACATAACCAGACAGAGGGTGAGGCTGTGGGTAAAGGAGAGAGAAGCTCGGAGTAGCCCCGTGTTTGGCAGGTGGTGTGAGCCCGCGGTGTGTCACTGTACAGCGGATGCTATCCACAGCCGCCCTGGACGGCGTTGACACCTTAGACGGTCTGGTGGTTGTAGAGTCCACGGAACAGGATCGCAGCTCACTGAAGTGTGTTTTTTAAGGGATTTAGATACCTGTACCTGACGCCCCAAGACTACACCCGGATCAGCTCCCAGAACTCGGTACACTGCAAGCACATCGAGGATGAAGGTGAATCCAGGTAAGCGCAATGTTGATGGGCAAGACCTAAGGTAGTCACAGTTCACCTCAGCTGCCCAGAGGGGGTGCTTCCCTGTGCAGTGCTAATAACTCCTGGTTACCGCCAAATGATTCAGCCCCTTCTTCCCTCCCTCCTCTTTCTTTTTCTCTGTTGAGCCTTGTATACCCTAGGCAGGTGATGAACCATTGAGCAACACCTGCAGGGATGCATCCTGTACCCAAAATAGCAGCTCATACGGGCATGGGGGTAGGGGGATTAGGTTTTAAAGGTTCACTTCTTCCCTTCCTTCCCTCCTTTCTTCCCTTCCTTCTTCCTTTTCTTCCCTTCTTCCTTTCCCTCCCTTCCTTCCTTCATCCCCCCACCCTATCTGTCTCTTTGTGTCTCTACCTCTCTTTCACTCTCTGTCTTTCTTGAGACAGGGTCTCTCTGCGTAGCCCTGGCTGTCCTAAAACTCATGCCATCTAGACCAGGCTGGCCTCAAACTCAGAGATCCACCTGCCTCTGCCCCCCCAAGTGCTGGGACTAAAGTTGTGCGCCATTACCACCCAGCAAAAGGTTCACGTCTTATGACCCAATTATCCAAAAAGATACAGTGGTCCCTGGGTATCTGTTCTCTGAGAAAGTGAGAGATTCCCAGCTGTCTTCCCCAGTGCAATTAAGGGGGGGGGGGCGTCAAACAAAGCCGGGATTCTCTAGGTGACTTCCTGGAATGTAAATGACAGGTGAAATGTTTTTAAATCCACAGTGAGATAAGTTTGGGAAACTCAGTTAAATGCAGCCAGCAACACAGCTTCCTACACACCTGCCAAGCCCCTCACAGGCTACCATTTGTGAATTTCTATGGGGGGGGGAGCTGGCCGGTGTGGCTCACCCCTTGGGGATGATCGGTCATGAACTAAGGTCATTCTCTCCATAGACCGAAGGCTAAGCTATTTCCTGCTGGGATGTAGGGAAGGGTGTGTCTCAGTGAGCCTCTGTTTGAGTGGGGGACAGTCACTGTCTGTGTCCTCCTTGATCTTTTGGAAGGTAGTCCCCAGGGCCCTGAGTCCCATCTTCACTTTGCCTCTGACTGTTCGGGGTCCCGGCGTTTGTCTTTGCTCATCACCACCTTCCACCCGCTACCGAGACCTGTGGGAAATGTGCACTTCTGTTGTTCTTGGTTTGAGAGGAGCCTTGACGGCAGTCCTGTTTGAACCCTGCAGGTATGTCATCATGGATGTCATCGGGAAGGATGGTGGCCTGGGTGTGGAGAACCTGAGGGGCTCAGGCATGATTGCAGGAGAAGCTTCCCTGGCTTATGAGAAAACGGTCACCATCAGCATGGTGAGTGCCTTCCTGGTCTCTTCCTTCCTTTGCTTCCCTTTTGTTTGAGTGCTTGCGTGTGCAAATGTGTGTGCACACCTGAGTCCACACCCATGCAGAGGCCAGAGATCAACATTAGGCATCTTCTTCGATCCCTTTTCTCCTGATTTTGGGGCGGGGCAGAGGGTCTTGCTGAGTTTAGAGCCAATACAGCTACAGCTGGCCAGCGAGCTGCAGGATCCTCCTGTCTCTGCCTCCCCAGCCCTGGGATTAGCCGTGCCTGAGTCTTACTTGGCCTTTGAAAATTTAAACTCAAGTCTTTAAGATTGTCTGGCAGCACTTGCTGGCTGAGCCGTTCCCCAGACCTGCCCCTCTCTCTCTCTCTTTTTTTTTTTTTTTTTTTTTTTCAAGACAGGGTTTCTCTGTGTAGCCTTGGCTGTCCTGGAACTCACTCTGTAGACCAGGCTGGCCTCGAACTCAGAAATCTGCCTGCTTCTGCCTCCCAAGTGCTGGGATTAAAGGCATGCGCCACCACCGCCCGGCTGCCCCTCTCTCTTTTGAGACTTGGTCTTGTTATATAACTCAAGCCGGGCCTCGAACTTGCGAACCTTGCTGCCTAAGCTTCTTCAGTGCTGGGATCAACCATGCCTGGCCTTCCTCTTTTGTGTGTAACTACAGTTGTCAATACAGCCACATCTGAAACCATAACTTCACAGAGCCCAATTTGGTCTCACTTTCAACAGCTGTCTCAAGTCTGTTTCTCTGGTTTGTCAAGTCAGGAGAATCACTTTGAGTTAGCCTGGTCTATGCTGCAAGTTCTAGGCTAGCCAAGACTATAGTTTTGAGACCCTGTCACAAAAACAAGTATAAAATTCAATTTAAAAATAGATGCCCGGCAAGATGGCTCATTCAGCAAAGTTGGTTGCCACCAAGTCTGATAACCTGGTTTTGTGTGTGAAACTCACGTGACAGAAGGAGACAGCAAACTCTCTCCTGTTGGCCTCTGATCTCCATGTGTATGTTGTAACAAGTACGTTCGTACATATGTACACACACACACACACACACACACAAATTAATGTAAAATTCTTAAGTAAAAGAATAAAGATGTCAAATATTTAACAGCTTTATGTGACTTTAGGATGGGCAGGTCACCCCATCCCCATGGGCACCCCATATTCACACACTGCCCCAGGACCCAATCACAGCTCATTAGCCAAACCAGGAAGGTGAGGTAAGCTGGGCATGGTAGTGTACACCCGCAATCCCAGCACTTGAGAAGCTGAGGCAGGGGAATGGGCCAGCCTGGGCTACATAGCAAAACCCCGTTTCAAAAACCAAACAGAAACCCAGGGGACCATGGCCTGGCGGTGTTGACTTGGCGCAGGCTTTCCTCACTCACATACCCGCAGTTCTTAGATATTCTTGAAGCCATTGCGGGTTAGCTCAGCACCGGCAGTGGCCGGTGTGTGCCGTCGGCTTCCTAATACTCTTCTTGACTGACCCTATTCTTTTCAGATAAAAATCACGTCGTTTACTCCCTGTGACTATGACAAAGACACAGGACGTACTCAGCTTATAAAGAGAAAAGGTTAATTTGGACTTGGAGTTTCAGAGGGGCCACGAGATCTCGGGGTCTTGACGATTTGAGCCTCTTGTGGGGATATAAGGCAGAGAGCATAGTTGCTCAGCTAGGGCCAGGCAGCCAGGGATGGAGGAAGCTGCTGGGCTCTCATGGTGACAGCCCTCCAGTCTCCTGGGGACCTTCACAGGGCCCACCTCTTAGAGTTTCTACCACCTCTAACTGGGTGGGCCTCTGAGGAACATTTAAGGGACAGATAATGGCAGAAGCCAAGCTGACACAGGTGCCAGAAGGAAACAAGACTCCAGCCAGCTGTGGTACACACCTGTAATCCCAACACTTGGGAGGCAGGGGCAGGCGCAGGGGCAGGGGCAGGGGCAGGGGCAGGGGCAGGGGCAGGGGCAGG
>JANHMN010000023.1:37680108-37694375 GCA_030674055.1 Rhabdomys pumilio | reverse complement strand
GCAGGGGCAGGGGCAGGGGCAGGGGCAGGGGCAGGGGCAGGGGCAGGAGGATCATCTTTTAGAGAGTTCTGCCAGCTGTGGCTACACAGTGAGATGCCCTTCTGTGTGTGTGTCTCTCCATAGGTGACCTGTCGTGCCCTCGGGATCGGGGCTTACCTGGTGAGGCTCGGCCAGCGGGTGATCCAAGTGGAAAACTCTCACATCATCCTCACAGGGGCCAGTGCTCTCAACAAGGTGCTATAGGCCAGGCCAGGGGAGGGATGGTGTGGGGACCTGGTCACATCTCACTAGGCAAGCTGTCTTAGCCGGTGTTCCATTACTGTGAAGAGAAACCATGACCGTGGCATCTCTTAGAAAACATTTAATTGGGGCTGGCTTACAGGTTCAGAGGTTCAGTCCTTTATCGTCACGGTGGGAACATGGTGGCACACAGACGTGGTTCCACATCGGGATTGGCAGGCAACGGGAAGAGACAGTAGGCCTGACTTGAGTGTCTGAAACATCAAAGGCCACCCATAGTTACAAACTTCTAACAAGGCCACACCCCAACAAGGCCACACCCCAGCAAGGCCACACCTCCAATAAGGCCACACCTCCAATAAGGCCACACCCCCAGCAAGGCCGCACCTCCAATAAGGCCACTCCCCCTTTGGCTGTTTTCATTTAAACCACCCCAGCCGCGGTGGCCATTATGGATTCCCAGTACTAGTTTCCTTCTAGAAGAGAGCCCTATTTTTTCAGTTTGCAGATTCCCGATCCTCTGGTGACCCACCCTCCTGGAACTAACTCTCCAGCTTACATTAAAAATATTATTAAAGTGGCGTCACACTTTGCAGGAAACCGAGAAACGCCCCACAGCGACTTTGCATCTGCTATGCTTTGGGGTCAGACGCTTGTGTCCTGGCTCGCCTGCAGTTCATTCCCCTAGAGCGTAGAGTTCCATCACCTGCTTGTTTTGTAACCTGCAGGATTTTCCACGTGGCTCTGGACTCTCCGTGTTTAATGCTCACTCAGAGCCCACCGAGACGCTCCACGTGCGGTTCCTGCAGCAGTGCCGGGGTAGACCTGCTACAGACCTGCTGCTGAACCTGGAACCCATTAGTTGTCCAGATCTCAGGGGTGTTGATGGTTCCCAAATTGCATTTTAGAACTGCCTAGAGTTCTTAAAGACACAGGGACCACCAATGCCTGGCACTCCCCCTGAAGACCCTGAAGGGATTGGTTTGGGTATAACCTGCGTGGCAGGTGTTTCAGAAGCTTCTAGGTCCTTCTGACAGACATCCAGAGCAGAGGACGGAGCAAGATGGGGTGGCTTTGCTAACGGTGCTGTGTCAAAGCAGGTCCTGGGAAGAGAGGTCTACACGTCCAACAACCAGCTGGGCGGCGTGCAGATTATGCACACCAACGGGGTCTCCCACGTCACTGTGCCAGACGACTTCGAGGGGGTCTGCACCATTCTGGAATGGCTGTCGTATATGCCAAAGGTGCGGTACTCCCTGGTGGCCTGACGCCTGGTCTCCTGTGGGGATAGGCTCATGGTGGTAGGGTGGGGGGACCCGGCTCCTCCTACCATCTCTCTCTGATACCCAGCCTTGTCCTTTGCTTTTGGGGAGGCTCTGAAGTGTTGCAAGGCCATAAGGATGCAGGGACACTGTCTGCTGATCTTTTGAAAAGGGTGATGTAACAACAGCCTCAGACCTCAGTGACAGCCTTGACCCCTTCCTGGCTTCCTCTTCAGGAACAGTAACCCTGAGGCATCCTCCCAATCTTTCTGAGCCTTCATTTTCCTCTTCTGTGAAGTGTGTTGCCATGGTGATGCGGGGCCTGATGCCCAGGGCTCTGCTCTTTGCAGGGCCTCCCCTGCAAGGCTACCCTGGACTAGACTGATCAGTTATCAATATATCAGTTATCAATATCAGGACCTATACTGATTAATTATCACAGGACTGCTCTAATTAGTCTTGACTGGGTAGGTGTTTGGGCCTCAGTTTCTTCAATCGCCTCACTGGGAGAATGCTGGTCCTGAGTGGCTCCCAGACTCTGTCTGAGCTCTGACACATCCAGGTCTTTTTGAAGTTTCAGAGGAATGTAGACAGTACTTAACCATTTTCTAGCAGGAGCAGTGGCTTGAGAGCCCCAGTGAGAGGCGCTGTAGCAAGCTAGAGATGTGCACAGAGGGGCGAGCAGGCAGACGCCACAGGGACTGACCTGGACAGCCCTGGATTTCTTTTGTAGGACAATCGCAGCCCGGTCCCCATCACCACTCCTTCTGACCCCATCGACAGGGAAATTGAATTCACCCCAACCAAAGCTCCCTACGACCCCAGGTGGATGCTTGCAGGGAGGCCTCACCCAAGTAAGTCCCAAAGTGTTTGCGGGATGAGGGGGACCCCAGACTCGGAACTCTTCTCTGGGTCTACTGTAAAGGGCCATTTTAATGAAAGTGTTTGTGTATGGTCGCATCTCTCAGCAGGGGTGGGTGGGTGTGAGCTCAAAGGTGGGGATGGAGGCTGGACTCTGTGCTTTTCCTGGGCCACGGACCAATACGGGTTGAAAACAGCTCACTATCTGGAACCAAGGGTTATATAGTTCAGCGCTAACCAGGTCTTTCTTCTCTAAAGTGCTCAGTGACTTCACCTCTTTCTTGCTTCTTTCCCTCTGGCTAGACTTCACAAAGGAGAATGACTTCTTACACACACACACACACACACACATACACACACACACACACACACACACACACACACACACGTTTTCTCTTGGAAGGATGCTATATTACGAGGGCTGTTCGGATGGGAAGACTGAGCCAGCCTGTCACCCTGGCCCACATCTAAAAGTTCATGTGCGGTTGCCTTCAGCTGTGCAGCTGTGCAGACAAGGACCTCTCCACAGCAGAAGGGTCCCCATGACTTCTCTGTTTTATAGAGCTCTCCCTCCGGTGGTATGTCCCACTGTGTGCTGTACCCTGTGGAGCCAGCCCTGAGTCCCAAGTCAGAGGCTGAAGCAGCGGGTCTTATTTTCAGCATCCAGCCTCTGCTGTGTTTGAGTCACCTGCTGCCAGGCCTTTCAGCTCTTGTCAGAATGACAGCCATTTGCCCCAACCCTGGTCCCCAAACCCAGCCATGGCTATAGTACCGATGTCACCCTGTGTGTCTCTGGGATGTGGGGTGACCTGCTTCCTCTCAGGGATACTAAGCCATATCCAGTGGGCCAGAATAAGGTTCCAGGGTTGGTGGTCCCTTCCTGGAATCTCACCATGTGGGAAGAAGGAATTTTCTAACCCTGCCATCTCTGGGCATGGACTGTGTTTGGGATGTCAGCATGTCTGGCATTATATGAGCAGTTGGAGTTGGAATACCCTCAGAAACAAATTCCCATCTTGATGTAGCTTTTGTAATCGTGGTTTTGTTTTGTCTGGGGGTTGTTTTTGTTTTTGGTGTAAAGGTTTAGACTCTGTATGGGCTTCAGGAGAAGGAACACAGGCCTATAGGGTCAAGGCCATAGCAGTGTACCCTGCCAGGCAGACCCTGGGCCTCCCCAGACCTCAGTCAGGGCCTCTATCCCTCTGCCCACAGCTCTGAAGGGGACCTGGCAGAGTGGGTTCTTCGACCATGGCAGTTTCAAGGAAATCATGGCACCTTGGGCCCAGACTGTGGTGACCGGAAGAGCAAGGTAACTTGAGACGGGTGGGCTGCACTCTGCCCACCGGGCTCTGGGACTCTTGAGCACTAGGCCGGGGCTGCCAGGGCCCTCTCTTCTTGGCCCATAGATTTTTCTGAATGCAAAGGGCAAAATTAGGGAATGGGGAGATAGCTAAGAAGTGCTTCACCCTGCCAGCAGGAGGACCCGAGTCCAGCTCCCTTTTGACACCCACATGAGAAGCTAGCACTGCAGTAATATCAGCACTAGGGTTAGGGGGTCAGAGCCCAGCCACGCTGGCCAGCCACTCTGAGGTAGATAGCTCCAGGTTATGACTGACCCTGTATCTTAATATGAGGAAGAGAATGAATAAGGAAGATAGCCGACAGTGAACTCTACGTGTATGTGCACACATGTGCACACACATGCACACTCACAGGTGTGCACACATACTTACACACATGTGTATACATGCACACTCACACGTGTGCACATATATGCACACACATGTGTATGTGCACACTTGCCCACACATGCCTACACAACACACATACCTGTACATGTGAACACATACACATGAATGCACACGTATACACTTGTGTACACATACCCGCTTGTACACACAGGTGTGCACACATGCACATTCATGTGGGCACACTTGCTTACACATGCCTAAATGCCACACACATATACACATGAACACATGTGTACACAGCATACACAAGTATACACATGTACACACGTGCACATACATGTCCACACACATGTATGCACATGCACATACACGTGCACACACCCCCATGTCAGAGGAGGATGCTGGGAACCGTGTGTGGTTCAGAGTTGCCATCTTAGATGCATGGCGTGAGGAACACACAGCCCCTGTGGTTCAGCACCGTCTTGCCCAGAGTGTTCTCAGCCTAGCAGGGCACCTATAGCTCTGCATGGTTCTTGCTTCCCCTTTGCCTGACAGCTAGCTCACCCCACTTGCAGCCCTCATTTCCACCTGGGCACGCCTGGCAACAGACCGGGTAGACCCTGAGGCCCTGAGATCTGCCTGCAGGCAGCCCAGCGCTGAGCTGTATGCGTTTGCCTTGCAGGCTGGGGGGCATCCCTGTGGGAGTGATTGCCGTGGAGACTCGGCCTGTGGAGGTGGCTGTCCCTGCCGACCCTGCCAACTTGGATTCTGAGGCCAAGGTGAGGGGCCAGGAGCTGTGACCACCGTGACCACTGCAGACAAGAGTACATCCCTTCATCCTGTCCAGAGAGGCTTCTGAGAGCCAGGGAACAGATGCCTTAAGTAGGGATTGGTCTGGGGGCTCTGCCCATCTCCCCACCATATCTCCAGGGGACACATGATATTCCAATATTCTGGGCTTCTTCGCAGGATGGTAAAGGTCCCCATCCCCACTTCCCCTCTACTCCTGCTCCTAGGAGCAGCAATGAAGCCTGAACTCCTGTGTGGTCAGGCCGAGCATGAGAATAGGGGACCTGATGAGATCCCAAGTGTATGGCCATGCTTTGGGTTTCTAGGGAGCCCTGGCTCTGGTACATGTCCTAGTAAGGGTTACTATTGTGATAAACACCATGACCAAAGCAAGCTGGGGGGGGAAAGGGTTAATTCAGCTCACACTTCCACATCACTGTTCATCACCAAAGGAAGTCAGGGCAGGAACCTGGAGTCAGGAGCTGACGCAGAGGCCATGGAGGGATGCTGCTTACTGGCTTGCTCCCCATGGCTTGCTCAGCCTGCTTTCTTATAGAACCCAGAACCACGAGCCCAGGGATGGCTCCACCCACAGTGGGCGGGGCCCTCCCTTATGAATCGCTAATTAAGAAAATGTCCAATGGCCCCATCTCATGGAAGCATTTTCTCAAGTTGAGGTTCCCGCCTCTCTAATGGCTCCAGCTTGTGTCACGTTGATATAAAACAGTACAGGAAAAAGCTGTGCTCACTGGCTCAGTGCTCCCTACGTCCCAGGGTCCGTGTCTTGACCTAAGTGACTCTGTGCGCAGATCGTCCAGCAGGCGGGCCAGGTGTGGTTCCCGGACTCGGCCTACAAGACAGCTCAGGTCATCAGGGACTTCAACAGGGAGCGCCTGCCTCTCATCATCTTTGCCAACTGGAGAGGCTTCTCTGGCGGCATGAAGGGTAAGTCAGCCCTTTCATATGTGTCACTGGGGTGTCTCTCAACAGCCCCGGGAGGATGCCAGTCAGGTAACCGCCTGGTTTATAGATGAGGGTCTGAGCTGGGAGGTAGGTGACTTCCTGGGGTCGTGTGAAGGGTGGGACAGGAAGGTCTGTTCTGCAGGCTCCTGGGTAACCTGGGTAGTCTCCTTCCTGTGTGGATGAAGAGGGCGTATGTCCTTTCTCCTTCCTCAGAGCTGAACTTATAGCTGCAGTCTAAGTCACCCAGAATGCCCAGAGAGATAAGGTTCCCGGGGTGCTGAAGGAGGAGCTGAGGTGGGAGAGAGACATATGTGGGTGACCTTTTTGCACCCCCAAACCCCTCCTTTGTGAATGGAGAGGACCTCAGTGAGGGTCCCATGTACTGGTCCCACACATAAGCTGTTGTCACGGTATTGAGTTTCACCACATAGGGTGTGTGTGGGGGGGTGGGGGGACGGGACTTGGAGGGAGCTCCTGGCAAGGCAGAGCAGAGGGGGCTGCTTGTCCCAGATAGGTGGACGAGCTTGGGCACCTCAGAAGAGGGCAGTCACCATGCTTAAGTTCACAGATGAAGACACAGCCATGCAGGAGAACAACCTGGCAAGATCACATGGGCACCGAGGGAGGGAGCCAGACCTGGGCCAGCCCCTCAGCTCTCAGGAGCCCAGGGCAGAGAAGGCTGCAGGCTTTGTGGGTGCATCACCGGGGGCCCAAGTCTCCTAAGCAGGTCTCGCTTTGCAGACATGTACGAACAGATGCTGAAATTTGGCGCCTACATCGTGGATGGCCTCCGCCTGTTCAAGCAGCCAATTCTCATCTACATCCCTCCCTGTGCTGAGCTCCGTGGGGGCTCCTGGGTCGTCCTCGACTCCACCATTAACCCCCTGTGCATAGAGATGTATGCAGACAAAGAGAGCAGGTGAGTGTGTCACCAGCATTGCAGCGTTAGTTAGGGCCCCAGAGAAGGGTAGGAAGCCGGGCTTGGCATTGTGCTCTAACCTTGGCCCTGCTGGTAGCGGGCATCAATAGGCAAATCCCTGGGGCTTGCTGGCCAGTCAGTCTAGCCAATCAGTGAGCTCCAGGTTCAGTGAGAGACCCTGCCTCAAAAAAAGTAAGGTGGACTCCTGACATTGACCCATGATCTTCACAGGCATGTACACACAGATACACATACACCACACACACACACGAAGTCATAATGCGTTCATAGAAATAAGCAAATAAAAAAACCAGGAGCCCAAGGCAGGAGAGCGGGGGAACCCTAAGGTGTCTGTCCTCAGCCCCTCCCCCTGTCCTCTCCTCTGTCCAGGGGCGGTGTTCTGGAACCCGAGGGCACAGTGGAAATTAAGTTTCGGAAGAAAGATCTGGTGAAGACCATAAGGAGGATAGACCCAGTGTGTAAGAAGCTCATGGGACAGCTGGGTAAGTGGCTCACACGGGCGCCACTCCCAGGTCGCTAATGGTGCCGACCCTAGTGCATTGTGGGTAGAATGGGCATGTGTCAAACTGTGAGACCCCCAAGGCCAGCCCACGTTTGCAATGGCTCCTTCCATAGGACACAGTGTTGGCCAGGAAGTATCTCAGGTGGCAGATATCTGGGAGAGTTTTGGTTTGTGTGTTCTCCGTGAGATGGCTTGGCAAAGGGTCCCAGAAATATACATGAAATTAATTTTCAGAGCTGTGTCCTGTTCATGACCATTTCTGGGGCCAGGGGTAGGACGATCCACTATGGCAGGCGACCTGTGCTCAGAGGTTCAGGCTCTGGACTGTTTGAGGTGAGGGATGTTCATCCTGTGACCCTGTCATGAGCACGATGTCCCATACGCATAACGTGAGGCGATTGAAGCATTTGGGGCCCACAGGGACACCAGGACATGGTGATGGTAGCATCCTCTTAGAATCCCCAGCCAGAGAGAAACAATTTTACCGATTCTATTTCACAGATTCTTTGCTTCACTGCTTCGACGTCATTCTCTCTGGATGTCCGTGTGGCAGTGATGTCTATAACTGTGTTGACCACCCACCCGTTTATTACAGGGTGTAATGTCTGGAGGACCAGGGCCTCTGGGATTTGGGTTTGCACCTTCATGACTCTGGGTTTGTGTAGAACTGGCACTGTCTGGAAGCACCTCTTACAAAGTTCCTTTCCTTTTTATTACATTTAATGTGTGTGTGTATGTGTGTGTGTGTGCGTGTGTATGTGTGTGTGTGTGTATTTGTGTGTGTATGTTTCTCTCTGTGTGTGTCTCTGTCTGTGTTTGTATGTCTGTGTTTCTATTTATGTGTCTGTCTGTCTGTCTATCTCTCTGTGTGTGTCTGTTTCCCTGTGTGTCTCTCTCTGTGTCTGTGTGTCTGTGTTTTTCTCTGTGTGTCTGTCTCTGTGTGCGTGTGTGTCTCTGTCTCTCTGTATGTGTATGTGTGTGGGTATGAATCTGTGTGTGACTCTCTGTTTCTGTGTTTGTGTGTCTGTGTTTCTCTCTCTCTCTCTCTCTCTCTCTCTCTCTCTCTCTCTCTCTGTGTGTGTGTGTAGGTATGTGTGTGCCACACAGCACATGTGTGGATATCAGGACAACTGGAATTTATTCTCTTCTCCCACTCTGTGGGTCCCCGGGAATCAAACTCAGGTCTTCAGGCTTGGCTGCAAGCACCTTTTCCCCACTGAGCCGTCTCGCTGGCCCCCTTATTTGGATTCTAAGTGTGGATTTCCTTGTTAAGCAGTGTTGTCTTCCTTCCTACCCATCTCCCCCTGGCAGAACTATGGCATGGAGTTAGCTTATCCCCACTGTATTATCTGTCTGAAGACAAGGGCTGATGGTATGCTGAAGCCCAGGGCAGGCTGGGGTTTCCCCCCAATGATATTTTGGGGTTGTGAACTCATTTCCAAGAAGCAGGGCAACTTGATTTAGGAGCAGTGTTGGCATCTCAGCCTGGACTGTCACAGGGCGGGGCCTCTTGTTTATGGCTTTTCAAATAAAACAAAACCAAGAAAATCTACCCCAGCCCCACATGGCCACCCCTCACAGCCCATGAAGTCCCCACTGTTGTCTGCTCACCTGCAGGGAAAACCCAGCTCCCTGACAAGGACCGGAAAGAGCTGGAGGGCCAGCTGAAGGCCCGGGAGGACCTGCTGCTCCCCATCTACCACCAGGTGGCAGTGCAGTTTGCTGACCTTCACGACACACCGGGCCACATGCTGGAGAAGGGAATCATTTCTGTAAGGGTCCCCCACGGCCACCGGGACACAGAGGAATACATAGGGGTTTGGGATGGAGCCAAGTCAGGGCTCAGAAGGCCGTCTGGGCCGTCCAGTCTGAGTATGTATCTCAGCAGGAGCCAGCAGCCTCTGTCTTTAACCCCTAGGAGACTGGGGAGGCCTGGGCTTTGGAAAGGCTGGAGTAACTTAAATGTATGCAGATGGTTGCTGAGTTGGTACCTTTGATGAGGCTTAAAACCTGGTTTGTGCTGACATTAACCCATGACCTGCTCCTAAGAGGACATCCTGTGCCCACTGGCCCATGCCCATAGCTGGCCATTTTTCTTGTGGGAACTAGCCCGAGATTGAGTTTTTGGGAAGGCAGAAGCAAATGCAGACAACCAGTTTGGTTCAGAGGGACATTGTCAGCCTATCACGGCCCAGCACCATGGGGTCCTGCAGAGCCCTGCTCTGTGTCACCCTAGATAAAAATTCATCCCCCTACAATGGACATCCCTGCTTTTATAGGATAAGGTGGGCAGAAGCCAGGTAGTTATCCTGGGGCACGACCTTGGCCATCTCCTGCCTCCCCCTCCTTCCCCTCCCCCACCCATCCCACTCCTCTGTGGGTACTCAGGTAACCACGTCCACAGGATGTCCTGGAATGGAAGACAGCACGTACCTTCTTATACTGGAGGCTGCGCCGGCTCCTGCTGGAGGCCCAGGTAAAGCAGGAGATCCTCCGAGCCAACCCTGAGCTGAGCCACGAGCACACGCAGTCCATGCTGCGACGCTGGTTTGTGGAGACAGAGGGCGCTGTCAAGGTGGGTCTGAGCAGGGAGAAGGGAGCTGCAGCAGGCAGGCTCTGGGGGCCTAGGGGTTGCCAGCTGCTGCCCCTGCAGCAGCATCTCCACCTAAGGTAGACTGTACCCATCGATCCTCAGGCCTACCTGTGGGACAGCAACCAGGTGGTGGTCCAGTGGCTAGAACAGCATTGGTCAGCCAGGGACGGCCTGCGCTCTACCATCCGTGAGAACATCAGTTATCTGAAGCGGGACTCTGTCCTCAAGACCATCCAAAGGTGAGCGGAGTGGTGTGCCCGCGGCCAGCCTCTGGCTCACTGGCCGGCCCACCACAGGGCTGGGATCAGACCCAGCCTCAAAGGTGAGGTAACAACCCAGAGTGATCATCCCCCAGCAGTAGCGCTGTGGTCAGTGGGAGAGCAGAGCTGGGTCTAGGTGGGTGGCTAGCATCTGGCTGATTAGGACCTTACCAGAGACCTGGGGGCTGAGGATACTGGCTTCCTCCCTCCCAGTCTTTCCATAGCCTCCAAGGAAGTGACTCACTCACAGGACACCTGGGACACCTGCCTGGGGCATGTCACACCTCAGATCATACCACACAATGAATGACTAGAAAGAGCTATGCCACCCTGAGGCATTCTGTCCCCATGTCAGAATCCTGTGTACCTTCAGGGCTGTCTGTCCCTTCCCTCTCTATCCCCTCCCCCTCCCCTTTCCCTGTGTGAGCACAGCAAGAGGAAGTCAGAACTCTGGGATCTGGCCCACTCAAGAGCAACATGGTGTCCTGGACAAGGACACTACGACCTAGAGACACTGAACTGGGTGTTAAGAGTCTCCCCCTGTCTCTCTCCTTCCCTGTAGTCTGGTTCAAGAACACCCAGAGGTGACCATGGACTGCGTGGCATACCTGAGCCAGTACCTCACGTCGGCTGAGCGGATACAGGTGGTTCAGCTCCTGTCTACCACGGAGAGCCCGGCTTCCTCCTGAACAACTCCGGCCATCCCCAGGACCCACAGGGACGGTGGGCGTGGCGTGCGGACCCCCAGACAGTGGGCGTGGCATGCGGACCCCCGGACAGTGGGCGTGGTGTGCGACTGACCTTCGCAGGATGCTGGGGCTTATTTTGGGAAAATTCACGAAGCCACCCTGAGTACTCCGAACGTAACTGCTATTCCTGACCAGCGTCTTCCTGGACAAAAGGCCCCTGTGCCCCTGCTAGGTGGGCGCAGCCTCTCCTCACCCCAGGGACTTCAGGGTCCGCCGCCGCTGCCTCTCTGAGGCGAACCGAACCAATCGCTCCAGGTTCCTTGTGTTTTTTTGCCTGGGATGGGGATCCAGTGTCTCAGCGCTCACTGTCCGATCACAAGACAGCTTGTACCACCACGTTGGTTTGCACTCAACCCCCTGTGTCCTTCAGCTGAGTAAATGGGCCAAAGAAAACGCCAGATGAGACCCAAGAAAACATCTTTTGGTGATGAGACTTATTAGACACTTAGGTACCCAAGCAAGAACAAAAATGATTTCTTTTTTTTTTTTTGAAATTTTTCATTAAGAGAATAAAATGACATTTTGTTCTCCAAGTGGCCCTAGTGAGGCAGGGTAGCCGTCTTATAGACAGGCTCTTCCATTAGAGAGATTCTCCAGAGAAAGAACAAATGGACTGGATGCCTGGCAACCGGCAGGGACTGGACCTCACTCCATGGATTGGCCACCCATATGGTACCCAGTGCCTTCCTGCCTGAGCACAGAGAGGCTGCCCCTCCTCCCTCCCAGGACCCCTGACCAATATGCTTCCTCACCTTGTGCCTTGATACCACGGCATGAGCCAACAGCTCTGGGCCAGTGACCCAGGAATGTGCTGCATACACGCTAGATCTGCTCACAGAGACTTTCCCAGCACCCACAGGCTCTGCAGCATCAGGGCCTGAATGAGACAGTCTGTGCCATGTCAGGGGCTGGGGAAGCCATTCGGGGTGAAGGGTTCTTCTGGGCAAGATCCTCTTGATGTGGAGGAAAGGCCAGACTAGCTGCTGCCCTGACCACTTGAGTGCGCTCAAGAGGCTGCCGGGAGATCTACAAAATAAACTATTTTTTTGAAGGAAGCTCTCTGGCCTTGATTTATTCTGTGGAGCAGAAGAGCCTGGCAGTTGATGGAGGTGGTAGATGGTTCTCAGCTCCCCTCAGAATCTCCCTCTTTCAAACTGGTCTTGTCCTGTGCTCTCCGCAGATGAGCCTGTGAGACGGAGGTGACAGCCTATCCATCTTCAGTCTCTGGATAAATCAGGCTCAGGACCAGCAGGTGCTTCAGGTTCCCACACCTGCTGGGCGTCTGGTCTTCTTACTGGATAAAATAGACAGCGTACACTTTCCTGTGGCAGCCTTTCCTTTTCCAGTGTTGCCCAGGCTAGCCTTGAGCTAGGCTGGAGTGGTCTCCCTCCTAGCTGAGACCTTAACCAGTCTCCTGTGCATGGTGGTGCTGAGGGCATTCACGTTGAAAACCTTGTACACTCCTTCAAAAAGATGATTCTTTGGGGAATTTCATATGTAAAACATTTTGATCGATGTCCACTTTCTCCCCCAATTCCTACCAGAACCGCATCTCCCTCCCAGCTTCACGGGTGCTCTCTCTGTTTCTCTCTCTGTCTTTCTCTGTCTCTCTCCCTCCCTCCCTCCCACTCCTCCTTTTCCCCTCCCCCTCTCTTCTCCTCCCCCTTTCCTTCCCCCTCTCCCTCCTCCTCTTCTTCCCCCTCTCCTTCCCCTCCCCTTTCTCTCCCTTTCCCCCTACTTTCCCTTCCCCTCCATCTCCCTTTCCCACCTCCTTCCCTTCCCCTTCTCCTTCCCCCTCCCCTTCTTTCCCTCCCCTTTTCTCTCCACTCCACCGCCTCCCTCCTCTACTCTCTCCTCCTTCCTCTCCCCCTCCCCTCCATCTCCCTCTCCTCCATCTCCCTCCCCTTCCTCCCTCCTCTACCCTTCTCCCTCCATCTCCCTCCCTTCTTCCCCTCCCCTCTCTCCCCTCCCCACTCCCTCCTCTCCCCCTCCCCTTCCATCTCCCTCCCCACCCCCCTTTCACCCAGTGTATCCTCTTGGTGCTGTCATATGTACCTGGTTATGGAACCATCCACTAGAGTATGCCAGCCTCTCAAGGTCCACGTCCCAGAAAAAGACCAAGACTCTCCCTCCCATAGCAGCCATCATCTGCCAATAGCTCCTCCACTAGGGTGGGTGTGTGAGCCCCCATCCATTCAGAATGCCGACGAGCTTAGTCTTGTGCTACAGCCACGTGGCTTCACGTGTACCATGTGTCCGTCATGATGGGAATTATTTGGCCACAGTCCTCTGTTATACCACCCCTAGCTCTTACATCCTCACACATACACACTCTCATGCACACACAGTCGTGTGCATACACCCACTCACACACACTCCTGTGCACATTTGAGTGGACACACTCATGCATGCACACACATGCATAAGCATGTGCACACACATGCACTTGCATGCGTGCACACACTCATGCACACTCACCTGTGACACACACACAAGCATGTGCATGCACAGTCGAGTGCACACATGCACACAATGCACACATGCACTCACATGTGCACACACCACATACTCGAGTGTGACACATGCACACGCACAAGCATGTGCATGCACAGTCGAGTGCACGCATGCACACAATGCACTCGTGCACTCGCATGTGCACACACCACATACTCGAGTGTGACACACTCACATGCACAAGCGTGTGTGTACACACTTGCACACATACACACTTGCCCACAGTGATCCCTGAGCCTTGAGGTAAGGAGGGCTGTGAGACAGAACTCTTCAAGGTGAGCAGGCCACAGTAACTTATTCTCTGCACTTTGACGAGCTGTGAGTCCGTCAGCTGCAGTTCGCTGCCAGAAGTTTCTCTGATGAGAGTCGGGCAGCCACACTCATGGTGAATGCTGTGTGGTTAGATACTATGTCCATTTAACAAAATGATAAGACTAGGCTCTCCCCTGGGGCCTACCAACTCCCAGTGAGAACTGGATCCAGTTAACAGTTCCAGGCAGGACTTCAGCCTTGAGGATCACATCTTAAAGCTGGTCAGGAAGAAGTTGATTATTCCCATAACCTTCATGCCGCCATTGTGCCTGTGGGTGTATCTTGCCAGGCTGGTTGTAGCTCATAGGGTTCAAAGACGGGTTACTTCACCCCACCCCCGGAGTCCACATGGCACCTCCTGTCACTCTCAGAACTAGCCAGGAGGAAAGACACCTCCAGGTCAGCACCAGTCTGGTATCTCCATGTTGTGTCTTCAGCAACAAGGTCTTAGCATCGAGTTCTGTGGGCAACCAAGAGCAATGGCAAAAGCCTGTATTTATTTAATGGGGTGTGTGTGTGTATATGGATGGGTGTGTATATGGATTGGGTGTGTATATGGATGGGTGTGTATATGGATGGGTGTGTATATGG
>JANHMN010000023.1:37648967-37672682 GCA_030674055.1 Rhabdomys pumilio | reverse complement strand
CATGTGTGTGTATGTGTGTGCATGTGTATGTATGTGCATGTATATGTGTGTGTATATGTGTGCATGTGTGTGTATGTGTATGCGTGTGTATGTGTGTATATATGTGTGTGTGCATGTGTATGCATGTGCATGTATATGTGTGTATGTGTGTGTGTGTGCATGTACGTTCATGTACGTGCATGTGTGTGCATGTGTATGTATATGCATGTGTGGGCACGTGTATGTGTGCATGTGTGTAAATGTGCATGTATATGTGTATGCCTATGCATGTGTATGTGTGTGCACGTGTATGTGTGCATGTGTATGTGTGTGCATGTGCATGTGTATATGTGTATGCGTGTGCGTGTGTATGTGTGTGTGCGCATACGCAGGTACCACAGAGCACACGTCCTTGTCAGAATACGATCTCAGGTGACAGCCCTTGCCTTCCACCTAAGACAAGGTCTGTGGTCAGCTCATGCATCCCCAGCGCCCACCTCGCCCCAGGAGCCCCAGGATTGCACTGCCATGCCCCTTTACCTGAATTCTGGGGTTCAAGTCCTCACACTGCAGTGTGTGCTTTTTCACCCAGCCCCGGGAATCACTCGTGTTTGTTCCTTACTGAACCATAAGGGGCCCAGGAGCTAGCTGGACCACATTAGAGATGAGAGTCCAGGCCAGATGACCCACCCAGGACCTCACAGCAAGCTTAGACCAAGGCCTGGGAGCGCTGGCATGGGTGCCACACAGGGCCTTCCACCGCTTCCTGCTAAAACCTGTCTCCCCCTTACTGAGTGGAACATTGATGCCCCGCCCCTCAGCGCCCTGGACTTGAACCTGGACTCACTTATTCAGCTAGACTGTTTGGCCAGTGAGCCCCAGGGACCCTCCCCCCATCTGCCTCTCCAGGACAAGGATCACAGATCACAGGTTGTCAATGCTCATGCTGGCCTTTTACCTAAGATTCTCTCTCTCTCTCTCTCTCTCTCTCTCTCTCTCTCTCTCCCTCCTTCCCTCCCTCCCCTCCTGTCTCTCTCCCACCCTTACCCATCTACATGGATACCCGCCAGAAAAAGATGCCAGATGCGCTGCACCTGGGGGTACAGACAGTTGCAAGCATCCCGACCTCATCTTCTTCAAGAGCAGGAAAATGCTCCTAACCACCCGGCCATCTCTCCAGCCCCTTCTTATCTCCAAACCCACGGATGCCATCCCAGAGCTCCGGAGTGAGAAACCAGGGACCGCAGCTTTTCGTATTTCTCACCGGACCCCCACACTTGCTGGCTTCTAGATGGTTCGGGAGCCATGGGAAGCTATGGAGGTGGCGTGTGCGCATGCGTGGTGGGTCGGGGCTCACCGGGGTTGGCCATGCTGCGGTGTATGGCGGCGAGGTCCTTCCTTTTCCACTTGTGCATCTCCTCCTCCATCTTGTCGATGCGTGCCAGGTTCAGGGCCCACAGGCAGCCCTTGCGTGAGGAGCCGCTGGACTTGGTTTCCACCTTCTCGAAGCACTTGTTCAGGGACAGGTTGTGCCTCACCGAGTTCTTCCAGCCATCAGGTGCTGTCTGCGGGGAGACATGGGTACCCGGTAGATGCCTCAGGTGACACCCACTAGTGAGTCTTTCCCTGCCTGGGCACACTCACACTCATGCCTGCTGGGGCAGGACACAAGGAATTCTGTCTACATTATAAGCTGGGGAGATGAGAGGGAAGGGTGGGGAGTGCGGCACACAGGAGCCCCTGCCCTGGTGACTGTGGATCTTCAGGAATGTCCTTTCTCATCTCTGATGCCAAAGGCTATGGAGTTGCCCAGTACGTTTGGTGCAAATCACTTCCAAACGTTCACACTTCGCTGCCGGATAACCAGATACTAGGACCCCAGCTCACCTGTGCGTTCCAGTGCTTCTATCTGGGATACTGTCCAGGCCCCAGATCCTGTGATCTGGGACACCTGGCTGCTTCTTGGTCTTTGGGGTTTGAAGTTTACAGGCTGACTAATGGTCAACCACACTCCAGCTGCTGGCCCCTCCTCCCTTTACACCCCGAGATGCATGAGGAGTTTGGCTTCTCCATCCCAGCCCAGTCCTATTGCCCCGTGCTCTTCGTGAATTGCATGTGTGTGGGTGTACTTGCACCTGAGCTCCCTATCGGGCGTGATAAAACTGTGAGGCTCAGATCGTGACTCGGTGTGGTGCAGAGGACATCAGGGAGAGGCAGGGTGGCTCCAGCACCCCACCCTGGCTCAGAGCCCTCACCTTGAAGTAGGGAAAGTGCTCCTTCATGAAGCTGTAGATTTCACTCACAGGCAGGCTGCCAGTCTTGCTGTTCTTCAGGGCCATGGCGATCAGACAGCTGGGGCCAGAGATGAAGATGGAAGCAAGCCTCAGGTGACTCCTGGCAAGGTCCCCTCTTCCCAGGAGTTCTGCCCTGCTTGGTACCAGTCCCTCCACATTCCCAGTGTTAGCTCCTTCTTAGCACCTTTCCTTGGGTCCATGCCTACCCCTCCCCTGTCCTCCTCAACTCAGCCACAGCAGAGAGAGCAGGGAGAGATCCCGTTTGCTCTTTGACCCCACTCCGATAGGCTTTTTAGACTTCATCCAAGATGCTCCCTCCCCAAAGCCCGAGATACACACCTGCCATTTCTATGACTGACTTTTTAATCTGAAGAGTCTGTGACCATGGAGAACCAGTATCTGACATAGGGTTTTTAGTCCCTTCCAAGAGTGGGTCCCCCCTGAGGACGACTCCCTTAGGAGTCAGGTCACCTTTCCTGTCTGTCTAAGATGCCCCACAGGCAGCCCTTGTTGTCTCCTTCTGAGCAGTCAGATCTCACCTGTAGGAGTAGATGGGCTTCGGGTAGTGTTTGGGGTGTGGTTCCTGAGATGAGTGCATTGTCATGTGGGCTTGTGGGTAGGAAGGCCGAGCTGCAAACGGAGAGCCATAGAGGCCTGCAGGAGGGCACTTCGCAGAGAGAAAGAGGAATGTGAGACAGGCAGACATAAGCCACAAACCCCAGCCCAGTTTCTAACTGCAAGGAGATGCTTCTGTGTGTCCAGCCAGACTTGAGTGGTATGAAAGCGTGGACAGAGGGCATCTTATCCCCGGGAACCTAAGCAGTATGCTGACGTTCAGAAAGGTTGGTACAAGCGATTCCAGGGTAGTCCGTCTCCAAGCCTAGGGTACCTGCTGGGACCCCGGAGGCAGGGGGAACTGGATTTGAGCAGCTGTAGAGTATAACTGTGGCATCTCCTGGAGGCCCGATGATGACTGGCCTACAGGGAACTGGTTCATCTGCTCAGCCTGGAGAGATGGAGACAGACAGTCAGGGAGGGACAGACACCTTCCTCTTTTCCAGCCGTGTAGTAGCACTTACGTTGGTTCTGTGGCTTCCTATGGGATTCAAGCCCAGCATGCCTCTGGGGACCATGGCAGTCTGGCTATGGAGGAGGGGATGCGAGGCTGCACCCACATGCCGGTCTGCCGTCCCAGCCAAGGCACCTGTAGGAAGAAGGCACAGAGAAGCCGCTCTGCTGGAAATGGTGGCCACAGTGGGGGAGGTCCATCACATATCACTGGAGTATGAGGGCCACCGTCCACCCCACAACCAGGCCTGCAGGAAGTGCTTCTGAATCAGTTTTCTTGAATGTGATGATTAATAGCAAGGACCTTATCACCTGTGTAGCCTGGCCAGCCACAGTGTCCCCTTTTCTAATTACCCCTTACCTATTTACAAAGTTGTGATGGGATAAAAGGCGTACTGCCTACCAAGAGGTTAGCACATGATTGGGTATGTAATAAAATCTCTATTAACATGAGCTGATGATGACAGTGATGATAGATTAGTTTGGTTCCTGTCCTTTATGAGCTAAATCGCCAACTTAGCATTCATCTCCTAAAGCTTCATGGCTCCTTGGGGCTCTCCAGATTAACGTACAAGTGCCTTGTCCTCTTCTTCCTCCCCGAAGCTCTGCTTATCTGCCAAAGATTAGCCCAAGAATAGCAGATGTACACCTGCTTCCTGTGCCGTGCCTGTGACAGACATTACTAATCCGTCACAGATTCTCATTGCACCATCTCTAATCAAGTAAAAGTGACCTGCCATATACTGCTAGGCCCTGCCTTATTTTACCATATATCAAACTCCAACTGCTTTAAGATGCCTCCCATATGGACCACTGGAAATACTCAGGAGGAATAGCTCTGTTCACTTTCCCTGCAGATAAGGAAACTGATTGGAGGCATACCCCAGTGCTGCATAGCCGTCTTCCAGGGCTCTAGATTAGAGTTAGGAAATTTAAGCAGCAGGCCAAACCTGGCCCACAGCCTGATTTGTCAATAAAGTTTTATTGTCACATAGCCATATCTATTCTTTTACATACAGTGTGTGGCTGGTTTTTCACTGTAAACATCATGACTGAATAGTTTGGATCTAGACTTTATGAGTTTAAAAAAAAAAGTCTAAAATATCTTTTTCCAGCAAAGGCACTGGCAGAGCGAGAATGTAATCCCAGCACTCGGGAGGCTGAGGCAGGAGGATCTGGAATTCAAAGCCAGCCTGTGATAGTTAGAAAGACCCTGTCTCAGAAGCAAATAAATATTTCTTCGTCCTTCATGGAAGACGCAGCCAATCACTGTGGACATTGCTCGAACGAACTGCCCCAGCGCCATCCTGCCAGACAGTGATGTCCACCTCTGTCCTGGTCTTGTGTAGCAGTGACATCTTGGCCACTGTTTTCTGTCAGCGCTGACTTCAGTCCACTTTCTTTGATTACAGCTCCCTGTCACTTACAGAGCACCTATAAAGTCCGGGACTCTCTCAGAACTTTCTAGAACAGAGGGCAGTACACATGTTTTCTAAAGGGCCAGACAGCAAGTTCGGCCTTGTCAACCACCTGACCTGCTGTCTCTGTCTTCTTACCGTCTTCAGAAAAATCTAACCCCCACAATTAGTGTGTACAAGAACGGGGCTCAGCTTGCATTTGACCCAATGTGAGTTTGCTAACAGTGTGAGGTGTTTGAGGAATTCCGAGGATGTCTTCTTCCCCAGGGCTTAGCATATCACTAAGGTATGGATGGACATGCTCCCTGAAAGAGGGGACTCCTCCCATTTTACAGGTATGAACAGAGAGGCCAGAGAAACAGAAGGACCTCCCTGTGGCAGGGCTGGGGTCACCGCCTCCCTTTGAACTTACCTGGGTGTGGATGAGGCACACCAGGGCTGCCCAGGTCTATCCGCTCACTTGCCATTTGCTGTAGCCGAGGCACGTCCACGGCTGTGAGCCATGACAGCGACTGAAGGTCCCCAGGGAGATCATCTTCCCCCATGGGAGGCAGGAGCCTGTTCCAAAAACCAAAACCTTAAAATCCAGAAGTTACTGAGCGTTTCCATGATGCCACAGTGGAACATACCATGGATCATTTGAAGGGTCACTGTAAATGCTAGCATATGTAACCCCTTCACGCTGTGGCGTGTGACACGCAAGACACCCATAGTCTCCGGTCCCTCCACAAACACGGCTCCCTGTGTGTCCCCAAATATTCCCTAAACCTCCAAATTGGAAAATCAAAACACTTCTTTTAGATAAGGTATATGCATACTTTGTTCCCCTTTCACATGTGGTAAACTGAGGCTCAGCACAATGAGTCACTTGGTCACAGTCATGTGACAGCACAGGAAGTGGGGGTGGCACAGCTTGCAGCCAGGGCTTTTCCTCATGACCCAGGCAGCCTCTGGAGCCCAACCAGCAGGCTAACAGACACATGTGTCAAATACATGCATAGCTCTCTGCAGAAAGGCTGTACCAGATAAGACCCCAACCGGGGAGATGACACTGGTATCCGTGAAGTCCCATGTGCCCTGTGGACAACAACTTTGTGATAGCATCCTGTGTCTGCTGTCTGCGATGCCCATACCCTAACCCAGCACCGTCTCTTCAGTACCAAGGGCTGTCTGCTCTATCGCCAATTGGCCACAGCCTACATCCCACACTCGAGTTCAAACCCATGTGTGACAGGGTCTCAGAGAGGAACAAGGAGAGCTTGTGCCCTAGAACCTCAACCTCTAGGTCCCTCCTGCATCTGTGGGGTTTCCCACATGGCATCTCCAAGCTCACATTCTTTCTCTTCCCATCTCTGTCCTCAGAGCCACAGTTAGTGTCACCATGACCACCGCTGCTCAGTCGTCACAGGTCTGGGCTCACGAAGCCGGTATCAGGTGACTATGAGCTACCTCGGCCATTGGTTGCCTCGTAGGAAAACAGGGCCTGGAAATAACTGGTAACTGGCTGGTCCGTGTCAGTGGCAACAGTTGGCCAGGCTGCTCTCCACTGGTGGCCCATTGTGCCACAAACGACTGTTGCCCCTATAGCACGTGGCTCCCATTGTTCTAAGTCTCAATGCCATCGTTTCTGTGTTTCCTAGCGGCCCAACCCTTTGGCCTGCTCACAACTCATCCATCTGAGTGACAGTCCTGGCCCTGGCCTGGGTCCATGCCATCTGTCCCCTAGGCCCCCAGAGACTACGGTGTAAAGGGGAGGGGCTGACCTCACTTTCTTGGCCTCAGCCCACAGCCAGCCCACCTCCCAGGGCTGCTGGTGAGAGCCCTGTTCCCTCCCCATTGCCCTCAGACGACGGGGATACCCAGACGTTCGGTTCCACAAAGTGGGAACTCTGTGATGTCCCAGAACACCAACGTGGACTAGAACCTGCCAGAGGCAAATCCAGGAAACAGTTCACACAGAGGCTCAAGCTGGGGACTTTAATCCTGGTTTCTGTTAAGTCATCCCCTTAACGTCTCTGAGCCTCACTCAGCTTTTCATCTGTAAATCACAGACAACTGTCCCAGTCCTGGGTCACTGTGAGGGTCCGGCCTGTGAGACACGAAGCAGCACCTGGTTCCCAACACATCCGCGGTGACCATTTCTTTAGCAGCGGCTGTTAACGCCAATATGAGCGTCACATTCAAGGATAGCCAGGCTCGGAGCCAGCAGACACACAGCCTGACCATGGCCACCAACCACTTACAGTTACTGAGATGCCCTCAATTAAAGTCAGGCCCTGAGGGGTGTGCCGTCCCCATTTTCCATATGGAGAAATCAAGTCCCTGAGCTGTCCCTAGGTCCTGAACTGCTTCCTGTAGAGTAAGGACCTCCAGAGATAATTCTTTTTTGTTTTTTGTTTGTTTGTTTGTTTGTTTTGTTTTTTGAGACAGGGTTTCTCTGTGTAGCCTTGGCTGTCCTGGAACTCACTCTGTAGACCAGGCTGGCCTCGAACTCAGAAATCCGCCTGCCTCTGCCTCCCAAGTGCTGGGATTAAAGGTGTGCGCCACCACATTTATATACATCTAGGCAAAAACACTCATACACATAAAAAACAAATATTTAAAAAAGAGTATTAATACCTAACAATTACTCAAAGAAAATACTATACATCTGTTGAAAGAAAAAAATAATAATAGCTTTACTTACTCTCCCTCCCCACTACTCTCTTTCAGACAAGGTCTGATGTAGCCCAGGCTAGCAATTTGTTATGTATAACGTTTAGCTCCTGATCTTGCTGCCCTCCACCTCCTGTGTGCCGGGAATATTTATAGAGTCTAATTAAGGCTTTGTGCCAACTAGATAGAAACTGTCGGGTGACCACTTCTGCAATCCTATTTTATACATTTTATTTTATTTTTGGTTTTTCATATATATATATATATATATATGTGTGTGTGTGTGTGTGTGTGTGTGTGTGTGTGTGTATGTATGTATATATATATATATATATATATATATATATATATATACACACATATATATATTGGTTTTTCGAGACAGGGTTTCTCTGTGTAGCCCTGGCTGTCCTGGAACTCACTCTGTAGACCAGGCTGGCCTCGAACAGAGATAATTCTTAAACATGCTTCACAGGTGTCGGGGTGGGGTTGGTGCTGTCCCGATGGTGGCTCCACTTTCCCAGCATCCCTCAGTCCCTCCTGTGCCTCCTGCAGTCGCCAGCTGCTCAGCACCCCAAATTCAGTCTGTGTCTCTGCTGTTCCTTCCCTTCCTCACAAGGCGACGCCACACTGGGGTCCGGGTCTTAACCAGGAAGGGACAGGATCGTTAGGGCTCCTGGCTCCCCTGGGAGGGGGCGTCTTCCTTTGCCTGTGGACAGCCAGGCCATCCGTGCTCCGGCTCCATCATCCTCCCATCATCCCCCGCACTGAGTGCTCCCCACTGCTCCTCTGTAGCCCGCCATTCTACCCTTACCTCGCGGGGCTCACCGAGGACCTTTCTGCCGACACGGCCGGTTGAAACAGACCGAACCCAGTAACCGCAGCAAGAAAGACTTGAGCGTAACCGTCGGGTCCAACCCAGCTAGAGTTGCCCTCTGGTCCCCGAATTCCTTGTCTGGGAGCAGCAGGAGGGCTACAGAAAGCAGAACGCCTCACTTTACAGATGGGGAAACTGAGGCCAGCACAGTAAAAGTCCCTTTGCAGGGTGACAGGGGCTCCAGCCCGGTCTCTGCCACGTCCTGACGCAGACTCGGGTGACAACCCCGACCCGAGTCCAGAGCTCTCAGTTTGTAGCAGCAGAGTCAGGAGAGTTACAGTGCGGGAGGGTCCCGCTCGGGTGCTGGGTCCACTCTTGGAGGCGACCCCAGCCGGCTGGTACTGGACGGGTCCCTGGGACCCTGAGTGACCTTAATCAAGTCCCTTGAGGCCCCAGCCCGGTCCCCTGAGCCGCTGTGAGCATCAAGTGACACAGTGTACAGTCACCTTTTAGTGCAACCTGGGCCTGCTCTCTATTGTTGGGCTTTGCTGTCACTTCCGGGATCTGTGGTCCTCCTGCCTCAGCTGTGCCTGAAGAACGACTGTCCCAGTGTGGCAGCCCTGCTTGGCCCCGCCCACCCCGCTGTGCTCCCCCCTCTCCCATGGAGCACTGCAAAGCCCTGTCCCTTCCTCCCCTTTTCCACACAGGGGCCAGGATCAGAGACATGGGAGGACAAGGGAGTATGGACTGTCAAGTGTAAACTCTGGGTTCAGGGCATTGCTACAGGAATGACTCCTGATTTCAGGAACTACCCTGGCTTCCCGCCCTCAGAGCAACACTTGATCTCCAATCTTGGTTTTCCAATCTGTAAAATGGGTGTGAAAGAGAATAAAGATGAAGACACCTCAGACCCCACCTCCTCAGAGATGGTTCCTAGGATGGAGGAGAGGTGGTTTGAGGTCTCTCCTGCCATCATGAGAGGGCATGTGCAACAGAATCAGACAGACAGACAGACAGACAGACAGACAGACAGACAGCTCCTCTGGCAGTGTTCACAGTAATGTTTTCCTTTATGGGACGCTTGCAAAGGCAATGAAAGTCTGGCCTGGCCCTGGGGCCTTGCAAGCCTGTTCCACTCACTGTCTGTCCTTCTGTTCCTCAGTGAGGAGAAACCCTGGGGTCACCACGTCCCCGACGCCCACACGCCTGTGACCAGCTCTTCCCACTTGCACCCCTCCCCCGACTCTCTGTTCTGAGTCCCTCTCTCCGTCACTGCAGCTGACGAGCTCTGCGATGAAATCCTGGCCTCATCCTTCCTTTTGGATGATGTCGTACGATTCTGAACCTTTCTAAGCCTCGGTTTCCACATCTGCATAATGGGAACAGCAGCCTTTGAGGGAGATCGACCTTTCCTTCCTCTACATCCCATGGACCAATCTCATCCCTCACCTGACCGCCCGCGTGACTGCCCAGCTGCCCATCACTGTCCAGGCTTCCCACAGATGCCACTCAGGCACCTGCGGTTGAGACTCAGTGATGCTCACCCCATGCTCAGGCGACTCCCACGCACCGTGTACCGGGGAGTGCGGTCACCCTCTGGCTGACTCTGACCCAGGAGCCGTGTGCGCTGGGTCCTAAGGCTTCAGGGCTGCCATGGGCGGATATCACAGCCTCGGCCTCCAATGGCCTCAGCTGCGGTTTCGTGGGGCCCTCAGCTGCGGTTTCGTGGGGCCCCCAGCTGCGGTTTCGTGGGGCCCCACGCCTTCTGTTTGCTCACAGATTATGCCTTGTCCTCTCCCTGCCAGGCGCCCATTTCTCAGACCCTTGCTCGTCCGTCCCATCGTTGTCTACAAGCCTCTGTTGTCTTGAGCCCTGCTAGTGTCCCCAGCAGGCCCCACCCAGGTTTCTGGGGACCATGAGGCCCAGGAGGAGCAACAAGGATAAGACAGGGGCTGAACCTCTTATGGGGCACAAGTGGCCCCAGGAACCCCAACCCCCACTAATGAAACAAGGGACTTAGTTTCCTCTACAGGAGGAGCCAGAGCCCAGCACAGGCCTCTGCACACAGTAGGTGCTCAATAATCACAAACGCACCCTACTTTCCAGATATTCCACCCCCACTCTCTTGGGGCCAAGCAGGGGTAGAAAACTCAGGTGTTCCCCGTGGCTACAGTTTCACCTTACTCAGAGAGTCTGAGTAGGCCTGGGGATAGCCTGAGCATACAAAGGGGCTAGCTGAATAGGCAGGGGTCTAGCCTGGGAAGTCAGGGGTCTAGCCTGGGAAGTCAGGGGTCTAGCCTGGGAAGGCAGGGGCCTAGCCTGGGAAGGCAAGGGGCTAGCCTGGGAAGGTAGGGGGCTAGCCTGAGCAAACAGGGGACTAGCTTGGGAAGACAGAGGGCTAGCCTAAGCATCCAAGCGCTAGCTGAGCAGGCAGATTAAAGTACCTGTTGGGAGTTCCTCTCAGACCCTGGGGGAGTTGTCATCCGCAGGGGTCATCGTTACTGAGAGGGCTCCCAGAGCTCCCCTGACTCTGGCTTCCCAGCGAGCCCCCCAAATAGCACATCTCCCCGTTTGCACACAGCCTCAGGCACACTGTTCTTGACTGACCCCCCACACCACCCAGACCCCTCTCACTTAGGGAATATGGAGTCAAGTCTGGTTTGAACCCCACACACCCAGTCTCTCAGCATTCATGAGACTTGCCTGTGGGCATCTAACCTCTCTGTGCCTTAGTTTACCCGGCTGTAAAATGGGCACACGCATGCCGCACCCTGTCTCTCAGTCCTGGCGAAGATCAGGTGGCAGAGGAGAGGGGCACTTCCTGCAACTGAGGGTGCTCATGGGACTTGTTCACCCTCTGAGGAGTACGGACTCAGCGTGATTGGGCCACAAACAGTGTCCCGCCCTTAGGGGGATCCACGCCAACTCCACATACCCCAAACGGGCAAGCTAACTTTTCCTATGAAGCACGAAGGCTCCCTAACTGACCCTGGATGGCCAAGGAGGAGAGCCTGTGGTTTGGCCACATACCCTGTGGTCCTTCAGTCTGTATTTCCCAAGTCTCCTGGCAGCGAGGAGGAGGTCACCTCTGATCCCCAGCTCCCAGGCAGTGACCCTCAGGAGCATGGCTGTGGGGCTGAGCTGAAGAAGAGGCCTTGCCCTGCAGCCTCTCCATGGCCACTCTGCCCACTCGACTGAAACAATCCAGGACGTGTCAGGGAAACACACAGCCTCATCAGTGTTTAAAAGGATCGCGTTGCTCGGGTCCCTGTGGAGACACAGCCTCAGTCAAGGGACACTTTGGGAACTCTGAGCTGGCTCCCTGGCTGCTGGGGGCCGGGGCAGGGGGTGCGCTCTACTGAACATAGCGGCTTCTGCCAGGTGGTGGTGGCGCAGGCCTTTAATCCCAGCACTTGGGAGGCAGAGGCAGGTGGATTTCTGAGTTCGAGGCCAGCCTGGTCTACAGAGTGAGTTCCAGCACAGCCAGGGCTACACAGAGAAACCCTGTCTCAAAAAACCAAAAAAAAAAAAAAGAAAGAAAGAAAGAAAAAAAGAAAAACAAGCGAACATAGGGGCTTCTGCCCATCTTGCTTTCTTCACTCACTCTGGCTCCTTCCCGGTGTCCGCTGCTCAGAGCCACCCGGACTCCCCAGCCGGCCCCGCCCTGCGGGTCCTCCCCGAGGGTCCTCCCCACGAGGACCGCCATTCTGACAATATGTCCACAGACCTCTAGCCTCTAAAGGCTAAGATGGCTGTGTGTTCAACACCCTGTGGGCGTCGCTTATACACCTGCTCACGTGGGCAGGAGAGAGGCGGAGTCACCGGCTGAGCTGGTGTCAGAACACCTTCCTCCATCGCTACTGCTGCTCCCCAGGCTTCCTCCGAGAAGCCCTCCCAAGCCGAGTCTCTGAGCTCTGACCCGCCCCTAACGTCGATGCTGTGATTAGTCAGGCTGGGAAGTCTCCTGCTATTTGCCCACCGAGGTGGCCTGGACTCCCGTGCCGTTGCTGATCACGCATGTGCTGAAGAGCCCAGTGGGCACCCAGCTAGGGTGAACCCATAGCCGGGTAGCTACAGTTTCTATAAGGAGTCCATGGTGGGGCAAAGCTGGCACTGCCATTGTACAGGAGAAGGCACAGCCTGTTTGAGCTCACATCTGACCCCGCCAACACACTTCTCTGTAGCTGTGCGACTTTAGCAAGCCGGTTGCCGCCGCCTCTGTGCCTCAATTTCCCCATAAAGAAGACAGAATCACGATTCTCACTGCAGGGCAGACATGAGGCTGGGAGGGCACAACAGGTACATGGACACTGTGTGCTCCAGCCACATTCTTAACTTCGCACTGTGTCTTCTGCTCCTCCCTTGGGTGAGGCCCAGGGGGTGTATGTGCCAGCAAACACTGGAGGGAGGGACTCAGAGCCATCCCCCATCTTGATGACAAGGAGGTGCCCCCCCACTCCCCCCACCCCACCCCCCCGGGCTGTGGTCGATGAGAAACTGTTACAATTCCACAAACCGTTCTTGTCTCCAGGATTAAGCCTCTGAGGGCTGTGTTTACCCAGCTAATATGTTCTTTGTGATACCTTTCAGAATGGCTCACGGTGAGGCGCCGGGGTGTGTGTGTGTGTGTGTGTGTGTGTGTGTGTGTGTGTCAGGGGGGAGGAAGACAGTTAAATGCTACTTAGCTCGTTCAGAAATTTCCTGCGAGGCAGAGTGGGTATACCATGAAATGATGTGATTTGTAGAGAGAGAGAAGTGTTGTTATTATCTAGAGCTTGGGACTCTCTCTCTCTCTCTCCCTCCCTCTGTGTGTGTGCACGCGCACGTGTGTGTGTGTGTGTGTGTGTGTGTGTGCATGTGTGCGTGTGTGTGCATTTTGTGGGGGTAGCATGCCTGGACCCAGTAAGGCCACCTCTCTTCCTTGTCTATACAGGAGCCGGGATGCTATTCAATATTCTGACCTTGAAAATGGATGGTGTGAAGACGTTAGTCCCCCTGGAAGTCTACCCTGCAGGTTACAGCTGGCGGGTGGCACCTCCCTTAAGTTCAGTATTCCAGCTCACACAGCGAGGGGCTTTTGAATACTTTCTCATCGCTACAGGATTTGTCTGCTCACCCATCCATCCAGTCAACACAGAACTAGCGGGTCTGCCTGGCACTGTGGTTTACTGAAGGAAACCACCATGCGGGGACGGGGGACTTCTCTTCCCAGGGTCCCTTCCTTTTTTAGGGCAGACCCTGACATTTTGGGAAGTTAAGGATCAGGGAAAGGACTCTCAGTGGAACACCACAGGAGTGGGTGTGGACCCAACATGCCTTCCCTTGCTTGGCTCCCTCTCTGGAGGAAAGGTACTGGGTTTGATCTCTTGGAACTAAGTTCTAGAAGTTGAGGCAGATGCTCAAAATTTTTGTTCTCCTTCCCTCTCTCCACATCTAAGCCTGTGGGCAAGCGAGGTCCCTAGCCTCAGTCTCCTCGTCTGCAGATGGAGATGAAGCCAGAGTCATCCATGTAAGGAAAACACGAAGACGACACTTTCTGGAACTCAGCAAGCACCTAGCACCTAGTACTCAGCAGGTGCTTAAGAACTAATCCCTGACATTGAGGAGAGGACTTCCCTCCCACCCTCTGAGCTAAGAAGAAACCCAGCTAAAGCTGTCGAAACTCCAGGCTCCTCACTCAGGGAGAGACCTGCAGATACTGGGGGCTGGCTCTGGTGTCAACCCCTAGGAAGAGAGACTGGTTACTGCTCCCTGTCTGGCCTCTGGCACTGACCCCTGACAGCTGCCCCAGAACTGGGCGGTTGGCTGTAGCCAGCAACGCCCCTCCTGGAACGTGGGCATTGAAAGTTAACTAACGGCTAAACTAGCCCCAGGGGGATGGAGCACCAGGCAGCTGCTTGTGGCCTGTGTGGGGGCCCCAGCGGTGGCTGGAGTCATACCCTGGATTCAATCCTCTGAGTAGTCCCTGGAGACACGGGAGCACAAATGAGAAGCCATAAAACTCTCCTGAGCTATTATTCTGGGAGAAAAATGGGAATGTTGCCCAGAGAATTATAAAATTTCCCTTCCATGAGCAAGCACTGTCCTGGGCTGGCTGAACGCCTTGCCCGATGCAGGAACAAACCTCTCGAGGCCAGCCTGTTGATTGGTTTTCAGAGATTTCGTTTCACAGAGTGGATCAGAGAGGGCAATAACTTGTCCTGGGGTCACACAGTGGTGAGGAAATGTGTGACCTTTACCAGTTAGGGGGAGGGGGTAAAACTAGGGGCATGATGATCTAGGAGTAGGTAGCAATTTCAGATTTGAGGACTCAGAGCAATCACCCTGGCTAATCCCTGGATTCACTCCCTTACCAGCTTGTCACGGGAATGCTTGTGCTCAGGATGGTTTGGGGGCAGCTGGTCACCACTTATCCTGAGAGTCACCATTTATATCGCAAGAGGTGGCAGTCTAAGGCGAAGGGCCCCCAGCGGTTGCAGCAAAAGTTAAGGTTTTCTAGCATCTGGATGCTTTAACTATCCAACACAGGAAATAGATGGCTACACATGGGAAAGGTATGCTGGGGTCAGGGCACCTCTGAATACAGAACAGATAGCTCGGGGTCTGCTAGTACCGAGTCACGGAGTCACCGGGTGATCAGTGAGCAGGATACACCTGCCATTCCCCCAAGGATGCTCTCTGTCTGCCCTCCCCTGGATTTAGAGCCGAGCAGTGCTGCAGGCAGTCTTTGGTTTGCTCTGGCCTGGACATGTAGCCCAGCCTCGTGGGAGGGAGCCTCCATTGATGGGCAGGTATCTGGATTCAGGGATCCCACCCCACACTCCCCGAGGGCTCTCTGTGGTTCTGACTCCTACACATTCCAACATGGCTGAACTGGGAGCAGCAATAGCAAAACTAGTTAAGCCGCCTGTGCCCCGCCAGCTTTGGTGTGAATCCTCGTGGCAGCCTAAGTGTGACTATTTACAACTCTTATTTTTATTTATTTTTTTATTATGGGGTGGGAAGGCAGAATATCATATCACAGCACATGTGTGGAGGTCAGAGGACAACTTGGGGACTCACTTCCCTCCTACATGGGTTCCAGGGATTGAACTCGGTTCACCAGGCTCGAACCACAAACACTTTTACCTATTGAGCCATCTCACTGACAACAGTAGAGCTACCCTGAGCACATGCCAGGCTTGCTGGGTATCTGTTAACTGTAGGGTAGTTTCTCTTGTCCATTATGTTAAACCAACGATGCCTCAGAGATCACACCCCCAGCAAGTGGCGGAGCCAGAAGAGGCTGCTCGGTTGCCACAGCAACCCCATACCCCTGGGGGCCATTTAGCTCCATTTTACAGAGAAAGAAACTGAGGTTTAAGAAGTACCACCTAGTCAGAGAAGCCAGGCTTACCCAAGCTAGAGATGCTCACACTCATAGCAAGAAAGGAAGCCCAGCGGTCCTAGGTTGGGTAAGGCTGGCCTCAGTTTCTACACCTGAGTGGTGGGCTCAGCAGAGGCTGGGAATGATGGAATGATGGGTATAGTAACTCACACACACACACATACACACACACCACCACCACCACCACCACAAGAAAACCCCAGCTGTTTGAATCCTTGGGCTCCTTTGTGTCCAGAGACAGCCTTCTTCTAATTGGAGGCTGCCCGTGGCCTCAGCAGGCATGGCTGCTGTTGCTGCAGTGAGCCTCCTGAGCCAGACAGCCCCTGGGTAAACAGGGCTGATCTGAGGTGACAGCCTGGCCTTCCCGGGGCAGCCCCCATCGTGGCCCCACTACTTAACCAAGACATGGTGCTGGCTTTAGGTCCCTGGGAACCGGGTCAGGCCACCCCATCTCAAGGAAGAGAGGCTAGCAGGGGACTTTCCTTCCCCTTCTCCTCCTCCCTCCCCTCTCCCCGCCGCTCCACACTGAGCTCCGCTCTGGACTTCAGTTCCCCCACATGTAAAGAAGGTTTTATTTGGGTTTGCTTGTTTTTTTCTTTTCTTTTTCTTTTTTTCTTTCTTTTTTTTTGGTTTGGTTGAACCCCCTAATGGTTTTCCACAAAGAGGGAAGGTCTATAAGGCTCCCCCACACTCCCCTAAACTTTGATCCTGTTTCGAGAGCCATTCTACTTGGGCTTCACTTTCAACAGAGACCCTGAGGTCATCTGATTCCACAGCATCATTTATTTATACGAGGAGAAAACCAGGACCAGAGTAGGCAGAGGACTTGCTAAAAGTCACACAGCCCAGGCTAAGAACTCCCAACATCCAGAGTGCTTTAGGGGTGGGGAACATTTCCGAGAGCCCCTGCTGGAGTCACTGGATGTGGGCAGCAGCTGCTGGGGTGACCAGGCTGCCCATAGTCTGTAACCCAGGAGAGATGCTCTCTTAGAGGGGACACAAAACTGCAGAAAGCGTCTGAAACTCACTTTCTAGCTGACGGAAGCGGCAGGCTCCCCCACCGGCACGCAGCCCCGCCCTCACCTGTATTCCTGCGAAGGGCGGTGTTGGCTGTGCCCCGAGCTTCTGATCATTCCTGACATTCTGGACTGGATGTCACTTTCTATCATTTCCTTAGGGAGGGAAAAAAAAAAAGATGTCTAAGGAGGGGGAAAAAAATGTAAAAGACAAAGTTCCCATCAGCACCGATGTAGGCAAGGCAGAGACCCACGGTTCCCCACAGTTCAGAAGTGGCCCACAAAGGGGTCACAATCGCAGGAAAAGGCCAAGGATGGGGAGTAAGTGAAATTCCAAGTTCTTTCAAATCCAAAGGGAAGCGGGGGAGGGGGAGTCCTTAAATGGAAACGCCAAGCTTTGGAAAGCCCAAGCAAAGTAAAAATCTGAATAATTCCATTCGGTTCCCAGCCCCATTCCCACCACTATTCAGCTTAAAAAAATGAAGAGATATCCGAAAAATGGACCTTGATGAGGCCGGGGAGCCATCCCCGGGGCTCCCTCCCTGGAAAAATACCTTCCACGGGTGCTGGGAAACCAGTTCATGCATTGCACCACCCACCCAGCCACCCATAAACACAGCATTAAATAAGACTCTGGGGATGCCCCTAAATCCTCTAAGCCAAGCTTGAAGCAGGTGTGGGAAGCCTCCAGCCCCGGTGGGGGCCCCCCGCGGGTCGGACGGGGCGCGCAGCCCGGGCAGCACCTCGGTACCTGAAGCGGATCCTGGGTTGGGTAGGGGCGGGCGGCGCTGCGTCAGGGGGACCCCCTTGCGCACGCCCCCTCGCTGTCTGCAATTTGGCCACCGTCGCAGCTCGAACCGTTTTTAAATTTCCCTCTCTGGAGCTGTCCAACTCTGAGCATGCGCAGTAGGCGTGCCGGGTTGTTGGGGGGTCCTTTCCCCTCCTTTTCCCTAGGGGTCAGTTACAGGGCAGGGTTAAGGAGATTTCAGCGGGGCGGGCGCCAGCAACTCAGCCTCGTGAGCCCCAAGGTTCCCGGTTCTGGGGTGGGGCGGTCACCGTGGGAGAGACACCCCTTTTCCAACTTTGCAAGTGGGCGAGCCAGATGATGGGCAGGGTTGAGATGTAGATTCAGGGGACCTGGGGGTGAGGGGCGGAGATCGAGAGGCGCACGCACAGAACCAGTCCCCCTAACCCACCCACTACGCACACCCCGGGAACGCGCCGGGGTCACCTGTGGCTCCGAGAAAGTTGAGCCCGTGCCACACAGGGGCGGCGACAGGGTCCGGGAGCGCCAAGGGGACGCGGCTGAGGCAGGGGCCTGCCGCCCTGGATGCCACAGGCCGTTGGGGACTGTGACCCGCCTGGGCTCCCGCGTTGCTCCGGGCTCCGCCCCGCTGTCACCGCGGGAAAGGTGGCGCGCAGCGCGGGCTGCCTGGGACAGGGGCCCCGCAACTCCACAGCTCGCTCTGCAGCTCGCTCCAGTGGTCAAAGGCTGCAGGGTCCTTTCCACCTGGCATGCCCCCAGCCTGGTGCCACCCAGCCCGTCCCTCCTCCTCCTCCCTGGTCTCTCTTCATCCCCGGCTTCCCATGGGCTCCTGTGGTCCTGATGCCTACGGGGCAGCTGCATCTTGCCTGCCCCTGCCCAGCCAGCCTGGGCTGTGTCCCACGCTGGGTGTCACTCACTGTGACCCAGGAATCCTTAAGTTCAGGCAGAACCCGGGCTTCCAGGGCTGGGTGCCCGATTCTCAGCCCCCCATGCCACGCCCCCCCAAGTGATTATTACCTTAGAGCCTGGCCAGGGCTTCCTTGTGGCACCAGGGCGCCCTCACTTCCTCCTCCTCTCGTCTTGGGCTTGAGTTCACCCGGGATAAATGTAGATTACAGATGTTGATCCAGGCTGTGTCTGGGGACCTTCTCAGCTTTTTTCTTTCTCCCCGACTGACATGTTTAAAATCTGGACTTGGGCTGGTTACAAAGATGGATGAAACAGTTCATACGGTCTGTGTTACTTTGAACATCCCTGGATGGCCCAGGACTGAGTCACCTGTTTGGTTACCCCAAGAGTTTGTGGGTATTTTAACTTCCCTTTGAAATAAACCAGCTTTCCATTAAGATTGGGATATGGCTCCTGGGCTTGGTGGTGGGTGGGGGTGGGATGACGAGGGGTGGGGAGTTTTGTGTTCCGAAGCCTGTAAATTACTATAGAAAGGAAGGCCAGGGCTGGAAAGGAAGGGGTGGAGGAGAGGTGGGAAGACAGAGAGAGAGAGAGCCTGAGGGAGGGACAGAAGCGGGGGGGGGGGGGACTACTACCTTTGAAAACTGGCTTCTCTGGGACTGTTTGTTTGTTTGTTTGTTTGTTTGTTTTTAGAATGGAGATTTTGAGTTCGTTGCTTGAGGTTCCGTTAGTTAAAAATGACACCTGGACGCCACTTGCTAGATGATTCAGAAACCCTTTTATTAGACTGACACACCCGCACTGTGGTGTCACTTTGCTTCCAGTCACATAGTGACAGTGGAACCCTGGCGGACATGAGCTGCGTGCCTTTATTCTTTAGCAAGTGTAGGGGCCGACTGTACAACCGGAAGCTGAGTCATCTGTTCTGATGAGACTCATCTTGAGTCACAGGTGACCAGTCCTAGCCGGCTTCTCTTTGCTAAGTGACAAAGGACTCACCTGTTCCCACAACTTCCAGTGTGGAGAGAGGACCCCAAGGCTCAGACAGGGTCTGATTTTGCTGCCACACTTCAGATTCTTCTCTAGCAAGAGTCCCACGAGACCTAGCAAACAGGGTAGGTGGCTTTTGTTTGTCCTAATGGGGGTGGGGGATTGATGGCCAGTCTGTGGTTGGGAGGATGTATTTGTCCTTCTGTGATTGTGAAGTCTGCAGGAGCTGGGGGCATTTCATTTATCCCGAGAAGCCTGTTTGGACAGAGCTCTCACTAAACACTGACAATACCAACTCACTGGCAAGGTCAAAGCGGGTTTTTTGTTGTTGTTGTTGTTTTGTTTTGTTTTTTTACTTGAGAAGTTCGATTTGATTTCAGGCCACCTCGCTTCTCTCTTGCTAACTGTTCTGGTCCAGGGACAGCAAGGACGGATGAGATCCACAACATCAGGACCGTTTCTCTCTTCCCAACAAGGAGCTGTTGCCCAGCCCCACTGAACTGCAGGGCGTGTCTGTGAATGAAATCACTTAGACCTTTCTTTACCCAGAACCGCCCAGGGTCACAGCCCCTGGCTGTGTCGTTCACTGCACAGGGTGGGCACTCAAAGATCGGGGTATACTTTTCCTGGCTTTGTCAACTACTGGAAGCAAAAACTCCTTAGGCAACATGAGACATTTCTCAGTGGAAACACACTATTCAGCTCCCCCTTCAACAGGCAATCGTGGCAGTGGCTTCTGACTCTGCTTTCTTAAGGTTCGGTAGCCCAGGGAGACCACTGCCAACTATCTGAACACAATTCCTGAATACTGAAGAAATAGGCTCTTTCTGGGGGAGACGGGGAGGGCTCTGGTTTCTTTTGCTTCTTTGGCTGACCTGTGTGTCAGTCCCTGGTGGGTGTAACGTAGAGGGTCTACTGTTGCTAACTGCAGTTTCTTATTTCTGTCTTTATGAAATCTGTTGTTTCCACCTAGACCCAGCTCGGTGGCTGTCCTATTTACACCTCATAAAAAGGCAGAGGTCATTTATAAAATCAACCCTGTTAAGGAATGGGGTCCAGAAAGGCGCGTGGATAAACTGCAGGAACTTCTGTTTGCTTTCTCCGTTTAGGATGACCTCATTCAACTTTGTCACTATTATCAACATGTCCAAGGATTCCTATGTGGTCTTTTTTCCTTTGGGGTGTGTTTCTTTTGAGATAATAGTTTTTCCTTTAGAATCTAAAGAACAAAATGGGAGCGGGTAGGCTTTTTCCTTTTGGAATTCGAAAAAAGTATTAAGATCGCTGAGTTGTGTGTTTCGAGGATTCTTTTAGTCAGTATAAACTCTCGGGCTTCTGGCAACCCTGGGCTGTGTCTGAGTTGGCCTGCGCTGTCACACAGCAGCTGAGGGACTCGCAGGCTGGAAACTGGTCAGATCCGACTCTAGTTGAACACAAGTCCATACACGGTTGGCAGCATATTCCCCCCCCCTACTCCCCATACAGACAGAGAGGAGGTCCGGAGTAAACGCTTTGGGGACAAACCTCACATCGGAACTTCAGCGAATATATTCTTGACTGTGATGTCACCCAAAGTGCCCAGCAGTTGCCCCATTTTGTTTAACCTTAAAAGGGCAAAATAACATTGAAACTGTAAAGGGTGTCTACCATCCAAAACAGCTTCAACTTGGCTGTCTCTTGTTGGCCATTACTAAATGAATGTCTCCATTATTAGACTGTTAAGTGGCAGTCATTAGGCCCTGTAAGCTTCTGAGGTACCTTCCAAATCTCTACAGGCCTGATGGCTTTGTGTGGCATAATCTTAGCTTGAAGCATTTTGGGGGCGTGAAGTAACATGTCTTGTCATCTCCAGCAGGGCGGCTTGGGCTGTTTAGGCTTCCTTTCCCAGCCTTTCCTGAAAGAGCGTCAGTTACCAGCTTGCAGAACTGAGGCTGAAGGCTGGACCCGAAGCCTCGAAGGCACTCAGTGGTGAGGGCCAGGTTTCTAGGTGGTTCTGTGGTGTGAGCCTCCCAAATAAAGACAGCAGTTGACATATTTGTTTTGAGAAGGACCTCAACTTTTTCAACCGGTAAAATTGGGTTTTCACCGAAGTATCCAGGAAGGTGTGCCTCAACTCGGCCGTCAGGAGGGCTAGCTCCAACAGCACGATGACACCATGGTTCCATGCTATGATATCCTCTGGGTTCTCACCCTCAAGTCTCATCAGGAGATAACATTTCACTGTCAGTAGTGGGGACAAACTGTCTTGCCTCTGAGTTCTGTAACTGGTTTCATGTAGACAGTATCTTTTTATGGTGTGATTTTTTTTCTACCATATAGGACTGACTGCTTACACCTCAAGACTCATGCACTGTGCAGTCACATTCATGTTCTGTTCTCTCTCTCTCTCTCTCTCTCTCTCTCTCTCTCTCTCTCTCTCTCTGTGTGTGTGTGTGTGTGTGTGTGTGTGTATACGTGCATGTGTGTGTGTGTGTCTTTGTGTCTTTTTGGTTTTTTGTATCTATCTACCCCCCCCCCCCGTGGCTCAGCTCCCCCCTCTCTCCCTCTCCCATCCCCCCATGTCTCTTTCTGCCCACTGATGTCCCAAGTACTCAGTCCGTTTCCCGGGTCTTCTTGAGGAGACCACAGACCTGTACATTTGCACCCATCTGTGAAAGACGGAGAGAGTCCTGAGTTGAATCTCTGTGGATTTTGCTATGTCACATCTTTCTAGTTGACAGTGTCTGGCATGGTGAAGAGGTGCTGTCCCCCACTCCCGCCTGCCTCTCTGCACAGGTGGCTTCTGACAGGCAGGAAAACCTCAGCCTCTTTCTTATGGCCTGTTGCTGGTGCAGCTATGTGCAGGGGCCAGGGGAGGGCGTCTCCCAACCCTTCCCTACAGAGGGAGCAGGTGTCCTCATCAGGTGGGTGTGACTTTTAGAAATAGACTTGAGAGGACCATCTGCAAGCCACTTTACAACATTGTCACATAACTGCGTCTTTCTCTCATGCCAGCCACGTGGTCTGTGACAGTGAACATCTGAACACACCACAGACAGTTGAGGAAAATAACATTTGTACACACAGGCCACTTAAATCGAAAGTGGGAACCAAAGGGAGCGCCTGGAAACACCCGCCGCTGGCCTTCTTGTTCCGCTGAGATCTGAAATACTTAGATCAGCAGCTCTGAACCTGTGAATCTAGACCCCTTTGGGGCTCCAAATAACAGCTATCCTGCATATCAGATATTTACATTGCAATTCATAACAGTAGAAGAATTATGAAGTGACAGTGAAATAATCTTAAAGTTGGGGGATCACTGCAACTGCATTAAACTGGAACTGTTTAACCCCGGAATTGTGTTAAAGGGCTGCAGCGTTAGGAAGGTTGACGAAGGTTGATGAAGGTTGACGAAGGTTGACGAAGGTTGACGAAGGTTGACGAAGGTTGAAAGCGCTTTGTGGGTAATGTAACCGCTGGGACAGTAGAAACAGTGTGGCTTAGAAAAAGAAATGTATCTCTTTCCTACCAGCAGCCAGATCTTTTTTTTTTTTTTTTAATATCACAGACTAATTTTGTGAGCTGCTTGATCCCCCAAACCCAGAACAACCTCAACCAGGGTTTGAAGATCCGCTGAAAATGCTGTCTCAAGCCTTAGAGCCTCATCTTGGTCTGACAGGGCTCCCCTGTAACAAAGAGTCCCTCAATACCCTTCTGTGCCCAAGGTTCTAGACTGGGCTGTTTGTATCTTTTTCCATTTGTTTCCAAAGTAAAGATAAACAGTAGCAAAGGAACTGGTCACATGTAGCACTGGTTAGCCTGGGAACTGTTTGAATGTAGCACTGGTTAGCCTGGGAACTTTTTGCGTGTAGCACTGGGCAGCCTCTTCTTTATTGCAAAGTAGAAGTCCTGGCTGTTTGTTTTAGAAGTGGTAATGTCCCATTGTAACAAATTATACTTAAAAATCATTTAGTGTGAAATTGCAGATTAATCCCACAGGGACCGGGTATTAACAATCCCCCAGCCCTTTGGAGCATACAGATGGTGAATCTGGAGTTTACAATGGGAACAATCGCTGATTACATGCATGGGTGTAACGGACTAAAAAGACCTCCCCATTTCAGGCTGGAGAATATGGCGGGGGTCCTAGTGCCTGACCTGTTTGAGACACTCCGGCCCCTATGCATGTCAGCTTCATCTCCTACCGCACGGATGGAGTCTACAGCCGTTCTGTGTCCTCTGAAATCTCTACGGTGAATGCATGGAAAGGGTTCTGTTCTTTGGGTGTGCTTAACCTTAATTCTCCAGAGTGTTGTCAGATGTTTAAGTACAGTGTCGCAGAGAAGTCTGTGACGAGGTTGTGGTAGATGAGCCAGCTGAGAGTTCTTTATAGGAACAGATACCTGCTGTTCACTGTCGGAAAGAGTCCCCTGTGGA
>JANHMN010000023.1:37610807-37647217 GCA_030674055.1 Rhabdomys pumilio | reverse complement strand
TGCTCCCCACAGTGGTCTGTGCTCCCCATGTTGGTCTGTGCTCCCCACATTGGTCTGTGCTCCCCACAGTGGTCTGTGCTCCCCACACTGGTCTGTTGTTACTCTGTACAGCCAGGGATTGGCCCACAGCTGCTATACTTCCAGTCTCCAGTGAGTTTATTATGTAGCAAGTGTGAGGCAGACAAACAGCAGGGAGTCTGTCTGCTCACAGTGCAGTGAACAAGGGCAACACTGTCAGGCTCACAATACCTAGTCAAAAAGGCCAAGGAAGGTGAGGCAGTCAGCTGGTGCTCCCAGGCAGAGCACCCTTTCTGTCCTCTCCAGGGATGAGCATCCGGCTTGTGGGCCCCACCTCAGGCAGTTCAGTGAGTTATATTATGTGTACGGGTGTTTTGCCTATGTGTATATCTGTGCTGTGTGTGTGTGTGTGTGTGTGTGTGTGTCTGTCTGTCTGTCTGTCTATGTTCATGTGTGTCCCATCCCTGAGGAGGGAAGAAGAGGGCATCCCCTGGACCTGGAATTACAAATGGTTGTGGGCTGCCATGTGGATGCTGGAGATTGAACCTGGACCTCTGGAAAAGCATCCAGTGCGTCTAACTGCTCAGCCATCTCTCCAGCCCCTGCAAGCGTCTTTATTTCCTCTGTTGGAAATGGGCTACTTCCTAGTTGTTCTCAAAGACACAACACTTTAATCCTCCAGAGGCTCTCTGTGTCCCCCTCTCCCTGCCTGTCACAGGGTTAGGAGATCAGTCTGACACAGGACAGAGAGATTCAGAGGACAGTTGATGTGAACATGCCAGAGTCAGAGCTCAGGAGGCCTCGTCACCCCCAGAGTTTGCTCTCAACAGCACATGACAATTTGCTAATAGAGTGTTACTGTTACTTATCTCTGAAGCCAGGGATTGGGGCATTGTTGGACCGGCTCAGGAAAAAATGGCTGTTTCTGTCTTCCAGATCAATTAATTACCTCTCCAGAAGGGGCTTATGGCCGGGTCTCCAAGGGACGCCTGTAAGGGTCAGGCTGATGCCAGTAGTGCCTGCAAATGGTGCCTATCTAACTCTCTCTCTCTCTCTCTCTCTCTCTCTCTCTCTCTCTCTCTGTCTCACACACACACACACACACACACACACACACACACACACGGCACAGATATACAGATAGGCAAAACGCCTACTGCAAATACACATGCAGGCTGGATTACGTCTCCTTCAGAGTAGTCAACAAAGCCTTTGCCTCAGAAACCAACAACCCTGTGATCTAGATTGAGGCAAGATTCATTCCTTGGAAAGCCTTCTTTAAAAAGACAAAAAACCAAAACAAAAAACCAAAAAAACCTTTGTGTGTGTGCACATGCACAAGTGCGAGTATGTGTGTATGTGTATTTGTGTGTTGTGTGTGCACTCAGGCATGCAAGTGTGTGTGTGTGTGTGCACACATGCCATAGCACGTGCGTGGATGTCAGAGGAGTCAGGAATCTCCTTCATCTTATGGGTCCTGGGATTGAACTTGGGTTTTTAGGCTTGGTTGCAAGAACTTTTGCCTTCGTGCTGTATAGCCCAGGCTGGCCTGGTACCTATAATCCTCTTGCCTTGGTCTCTTGAGTGTTCTGTATATTGTATGTATATACCATGTCTAGTTCAAGATGAGACCCTGAGTCAGGGGAGGTTCTTTATCCAGATCCCTAACCCCAGTCTGCTCTTGGGAGAGACTTCAGCATATCAACTCATGGCACTGCCCGCAGGGTGCCTGGCCAATCTGCTTCACTACTAGGGCCATGGAAAGCAGAATGAGCAATGATCCCACAGCAGAGGGCACAGGGAAATTGTCAACTACGTCCCTGATCTTGCAGCAGGAAGAGGACATGGATGGGGAACCAGCAGGATTTAAATAAATGTGCCTGTATTCCCAACACTCAGGAGGCAGAGGCAGGTGGATTACTGCAAGCTTGAGGTCAGTGTGGGCTACAGAGTGAGACCCTGTCTCAAAATCTCAAAAATCAAAACAGGATGCACCAACACCAGCCTCTTAGTTGAGCAAAACATATCCTGTGCTAACAAGGGGCGGGAGATCTGTGGACACTCGGCACTAGCTTTGCGGCTGGTCGTATTCCGAAATTACTGTAATTAACACGGTTAACTGAAAAATCAAAGAATCGTCCCGCATCAATACAAACCCAAAGGAACAGAAAGCAGGACCGTGAACAGACACCTACCCGTGTACACAGCCCAGACTGGAGGAGACTTGAGAGTCTATGGACAGACGGGTGAATTACAAGATGTGACATCACACAGGCTGTGGAATATTATTTAGCTTTGAAAAGGAAGGGAATCTTGTGATATGTGGTAACATGGGGAACGCTCGAGGACACTGTGTTCACTGTAGTAAGCCAGCCACAAACAAAACCATACACCCTGCCAATCCCACTGGTATGTGATAGGAAAAGTAACGGTGCCTTCCGGAGGCCAGTCACGGGAAGCGAAAAGGGATTTTACTCTGGGTTAAAGTGATGTTTCAGACTTTTAAGTTGAGACAGCTCTGCTGCTCTTTGAAGAACCCGAATGTGTGTACTGTTCCCAAAGTACACACTTGAAGATGATGGAGGTGTGAAGCCAGGCTTAAGACACACACACACTCCCCACCCCCGCACTCAGGAGACTGAGGCAGGAGGATGACACATTCAAAGCCAGACTATGCTATATCATATCCCGTTTTGAGAGATGGCAAATTTGGGGATTTTTTTTTCCACTACAATTAATTTCTTTTTAAACCAAGTGAATGATATGACGGTTGTCGTGTTTGTTCACTGAGGAAAAGGTGTCTGGGGTCTCAGGCTAAGGGATGACTCCAAGATACTGTCTTTATCATTGGGTTACTGCAGATGATACAGAGCCCGACATTGGCCGGGCTCACGTCTTCCCACTGAACTCCACCCTGAGTCCTCAGGCAGCTTTTTAACTGACATTACTGTGTGTGTGTGTGTGTGTGTGTGTGTGTGTCTGTGTGTCTGTGTGTCTGTGTATTCACAGTGCAGGTAATGATGTGTAGCCGTGGGCAGTGATTGGGTCTGGGCAGTTGGCAACTCTGTTTCTCTAACCTTGTCAGATTCTTAAATGATATTCTCATTATCTGGAAGTCTTCCCGGTACACACACCATCTGGCTGGGAGCATCTGGGTGCAGCAGGGAGCCGGAGGCTGAGGGGCACACACCTTGTGAGCTCTGTGAGCCAGAGGACTTCCTACTTCCTGTTTAATAACTAGACTCGTAAGGGCTTGCAGAGCATGAGTGACCCGCACTTTGTCGCCGGGCCTCCCTCAGTGACCTCTACCAAGATCCCTGTCCCAGTTCGTCTACCAGAGAAAGCTGAAGGGACTTCAGCAGGCATCAGCCGTCATTCCTCTAATTGGGTCTGGTGGCTGGAGCCAGGCCTCGTTATTTTTAATTGGGGACCATCGCTCTGGAAAGAAACAAGATGCAGATCATGCCTGGCTATTTGTGGCTTGCAAGTTCAAAGTGAAATTACAGTTGGAGACTTCCAAGGACTCACACCGATCTCTAGTCCTCCCCATTGTCACCCATGGTTGTCAGGCTAAAGATCGCTCTGGGCTTGGGCCAGTCTGTGTGTGTCCAGAGACCTAGGCATTTAGACACAGTCTTAGCCATGGTTAAGACTTCACCAATATAACAATCCCGGCAGTCATTGATACATTGTATCTATTAAGGGCAGTCAGATACATTGTATCAATTAAGTATTGTTTAGGTGTGGCTCTGGGCACGGCATCGGGAATAAATCAAACTTCCTTATTGAAAGGAACTTATTTTCCCTGATTTTCCTAATTAACTTCAAGACAAGTGACTCATCCAGTACTGCAGGCCTTGGAGATTTGTACCAGGCAGACTAAGAAACCCAGTTTGGAGAGGCTTTAGCTATTTGCCTGCTTATTGTTTGCCTAGAGACAGGGTGGCCCTAGGTAGTCCAGGCTGCCCTCAAGCTCCAATCCCCTGCCTCAGCCTCTCCCGCACTGCAAGTGTTTGCCACTGTTCTCTATTCTCCCACTATTAAGAATTTCCCCAGCATAACCATCCTAATAGTTAAAATAGTTATTGACTTCAATCTTTAATGAAACTAAATGTTGATATTCTGCGATAAAAAATATCTAAGCCTGGAAAGAGAACTAATACTTTTTATGACCAAATATCTAAAAGACTTAAAGACTTATTATAAGAAATTATTGACTAATTTCTTTAAATAACTTTTTGTTTGATATATGTGTATACATACATACACACACACACACACACACACACACACACACACACACACGTGTTTGGGTTTTTTGCCTGCGTGGATGTCTGTGAACCTCATGCATGCAGTGCCCACAGAGGCCAGTAGAGGGCGTCAGATCCCTCACAATTGGAGTTACAGGTGGTTGTGAGCCACCATGTGGGTGCTGGGAACTGAACTCTGGTAAATGACAAGTTCTTACACCTGAGGTTGGGTGGATACCAGCTCACACCACAGATGGGTACAAACAAGGCAGGGAGGTCAAAGGGGAGGGAGTTGGTTGGAGGCCACAGGTGATGTCAAGGATGGCCTGTTCGGTATCATCTCAGAATCCCGGCTCCCGGCCTGTAACTAAAAAACTGCCAAGTTACACTTTAGAGGAGACATTAGTCTATCCGAAATCTGCTGTGATCAGTTTGTCAGAGGTTTGTAGCTGTAGACTGGCTTATAAAACTGAAAAAGCCAGAGAGGGTGTGGGCTTCGGGCACAATTCCATCTAATGTTTTCACAGTGGCCTCAGGTCCCTGATTCTATTTCCAAGTGGTTTTGTTCACTTCTGCCCTCCCTGTGAAGCCTTCGTTCCTTGGCTGTGCCAGACTTCTCTTGCCAAGTTGACACAAACCTAGACACACCTGGAAAGAGGGCCCATCTGTCCGTTTGTCTGTGGAGGAACTAGCCTCCATCAGGTGTGCCTGTGGACACATCTGTAATCCATGTTCTTGATTACTAATTGATTTAAGAGGCCCCAGGTCACTGTGGGCGGTGGCATCCCTAGGCTGTATGGGAAAGGCAGCTGCGGGAGCCAGCATACAGTCACTCCTCCCTGGTTTCGGCTCCAGTTCTCATTTCCCGGGTCCCGACTCAGAGCTCCTTCCCTGGCTTCAGTAAACGATGGGCTGTAATCTGTAACACGTAAGCTGAAATAAACCCTTTGCTCCCCCAAGTTGCTTTCAGTCGTGGTATTTACCACAGCAACAGACTGGCACAGGTTGATATCACTGGTAGCCGAGAGGCTCGCATGCTTGCATGTTCATTGTCCCACTAACCAAGGGGAGGAAGGATTTTTTTTTTTTTCTGGATGCTTCTAAGGAAGTGAACAACCTTATTTCCCATTGGTCCATTCGACCTTGCGCTCCCGGGAGAGTCTAGTGCTGAGACTGAGTGGCGCATACCTGGAGGGAGGTGAAATCGCGCCCCATAGACATGTGACTGGGCTGCTGGGTGTGGAGTGGGGAAAAGGGACCACCCGCGCTACCATCGAGGCAGCCTGTCTTGTGTGTGTTGGATAGAAGAGGTGGAACCAGGAGCCATGAAGGCCGCCTCCAACACAGGCACCCTTCCTAACTGCAGCCTCAGTGTGAGGGTGTGGACTGAGTTCCCGCAGGTGTCTGTGGAACCGGGAGTAAGTGCCAGCACAGCTCAGAGGCCCAACCTTGTCTCAGCAAGCACCCTCCCAGAGGGACCAATCAGAGGTCAGCTGTGGGGTAATGTGATCCAATGGGGTCCGGTTTCCACTCCTTGTTAACCTCGAAGGGCCCGCGTGTCCTCAGGTGGGCAGCCGCAGGTGCAGTCCCCGCCTCCCGCTATGAATTATTCACCGTTCTATACTTTGCCCATCTAGAATCTCCACGGACCTTGATGCGGAGTGTCGCACATTGCAGGATCGCCAGGCACTTCGAGGCAAGTTCTGCCCGGCTCAGAGTGGTGGTAACAACCGCTCTCCCTACAACCACCATGGGATCCAAGGTAATGGGCAGGAGGGTGGAAACCTGTCTTCCACCAAGTCTAAGCGACAGTCCCTCCACCCCCAGGCTTCCAAGGCAAAAAAGGACTGGGTTCAGCATATGAAATCTCGTACTAGTTGGGTGAAAATTTTTGTTTCAGGCCATCAAGTAGATGATGACTCTTCATCCAAGGCACATGCGGTCATTTAGAACCAAGGTGCGGGAGGTGGGTGGGGTTTCTCCCTTGTTTCGAACTGGATACTGCGTAGCTTTCTGAGATGACAGAATGGTGGCTATCATACTGTCCAGCACTGGGACCATGAGACTGGGGTGGTTTCTGGGGACTTGAGGAGTGGCTGGTGTGCTGAGGGATGAAGGTGTTTTCTCATCCTTTTAGTGAGCCACACAGGTAGCTAGTGGTGATTGTGTCAGCCTGGGTACCTCGGTTGCTGACAGTGACCCTGTGTTGGAGAAAGCCATGGCGATTGGTGCCTGTACATGTATGTAGTGTCTCTGTATCTTTATGCAAACTTCCTGGGTCAGCAATGGGAAGGAACTAAAGAAACCAAAGGCAGAGACGTCTTCAGCATAAACCTGCTGTCTGTTTCTGGGAGCTAATTCTACTTGCTGTAGTTACAAGGGTTTTTTTGGGGGGGGGTTGTTTTTTGTTTTCTGTTCCTTTTCTTCCCCCCTCCTCCCCCCAACACCCCAAAGAGTGATCTCAGCATGTCTGTTTAGAAAACATGATTTATTGATGGATTGTCTCTTACCGGAGTTTAGTAGCCACACACAGGAGCCTCCCACACCGGGAATTCTAGCCACGGCCTGTCATGGATCCATTCAGCTAATTATCCATTTCTATAGCACCAAATACCGTTGCCTTGGCAACCAGCACTCACAAGTGCTTCGGCCTGAGGCCACATATCTGAGCATGCGGGTGTGTGTACAGGGATGGCTTTCTGCAGACTGGCTCAGGGTGTGTGTGTGTGTGTGAGTGTGAGTGTGAGTGGAAGAAGCTGCATCAGAGGGAGAGCATAACTTGAGTGCTTGGTAGAGGGGAGAGAGGTAGGCACGTCCTCAAACAAGGTCACGGGTCACTTTTAACAGTGTGGCTGTGTGTGTGTGTGTGTGTGTGAGAGAGAGAGAGAGAGAGAGTGTGTGTGAGAGAGTCAGTATGAATGTGAGTGTGTGTGCAAATGTGAGTGTGTGTGTTCGCATGTGACAGAGTGTGTGTGAATGAGAGTGTGTATGAGAGTGTGTGTAAGAGAGTGTGAGTGTGTATGCATGTGACATAGTGTGTTTTAGTGTGTTTCTGTGAGAGGAGGAAGTGTGTGTGTGAGAGAATGTGTGTGTACATGTGAGAGAGTGTATGAATGTGAGTGTATATGAGTGTATATAAGTGTGAAGGTGAGTTTGTGTGAGTGTGTGTGTGACAGTCAGTGTGTGTGTGTGTGAGAGATTATTAGTGCATATAAAAAACTGTGTGAGCATGTGTTTGTGTGTGTGACAGTCAGTGTATAAGTGTGTGTGAGAGTGTATATGTGTGAGTGTGTATATGTATATATATATATGCATATGAATGTGAGTGCATGTGGCACACATGTGGAGACTGGGACAACCTCTGCTGTCATCCTTCACCTTTCCCCTGGTTTGGGACAGGATCCCTTTTGTAATTTCCCTCCGTGTGCATTACACCAGCTGGCGGTGAGTGTCTGTGTTTGTTCTGTCTCTGCCCCGCTCCCCCATAGGAACTTTCTCCGAGGCTGGCTTTACTTGAGTTCTGCGGATGGTCCTCCAGGTTGCACAGCAAGCACTGTACCCACCGAGCCATCTCTGCAGCCTGAAACACGTCTCTGAGCAAGTGCACAGACCTGGCTGCCTTGCTTGCACTGTTTTAAGCTGAAACTCTCCTTCTTTGTGAATTCCCAGATTCCCTTTGCAAGAGTCGAGTTTGTATCTGAAACCACTGCAGGTCTGGGGAAGAGGGGATTGTCCCCCCTCCCCCTGCCCTTCCCTAGTGCAGCAAACTGTGTACCCCCCCCCCCCCCCCATCACTCACACCCCTCCCATAACAAAGCTGTAAATGAGCTTTGGTCACCAGAAACCAAGGCTTAGGGCTGCAGTGGGTATAAGCAACCCTGTCCCTGCAAACATCCACACCACGCATTTCTTATCCCTAGTTTTACCACCCTGGTCCCGAACCCCTTCTGTCTGTCAAACCTTCACAGATATATCATCTTTGTCTAAAACTCAGAAAAGGACCATTTAAATGCCGTCTTTGGTTGGCGGCAGGGCCGTATGTATATGACTCCATGTGTGTGTGTGTGTGCCACTGCTTGTGTGTCGGTCTAGTCTTCAACTTTGTTTAAAGCAGGGTCTCCTGTTCACCACAGTGTATGTTAATGAAATAGTGTATTGTGGTGCTGGAGCTACCAAGTGCTTGTTCTCCGGCCTGTTGGTGGTGTTTAAGGGTGACTTATTTAAATCTCATTTATTTTTAGGGGTGACTTTTTTTTTTTTTTTTTTTTTTTTTTTTAGCAAAAAAAAGTTGGGACAGTTGAATGTTTGTTTCCTCTAAGTGGATTTGGTAACGAGTTGGGAAGTTGTGTCAACCACTAAGTAGGAGACCCAGGGCTTGCAAGCATCCACGTCTGGCGGGCCACAGTGGTCCCAGCACATGCCCTGCTGTGGAACATAGAGCATGTTTTGTGACTTTGTAACATGGCAAACCAAAGGCAACAGTCTTTAACATTTTATTGAAAATAATTATAGGCTGGGTGGTGGTGGCGCACGCCTTTAATCCCAGCACTTGGGAGGCAGAGGCAGCCAGATTTCTGAGTTCGAGGCCAGCCTGGTCTACAGAGTGAGTTCCATAATAATAATTATAGACTCACAAAAATTGTAAAAACAAACAAGAACAGAAAAGCTCCTACACTCTGACCCTGGGGACCACTTCTCTCTACGTATGCCTTAATTCCTGAGAGAGGTTCAGACCGTCGGCACAGTGTCTGCTCTGTGACACATGGTTGCATCTGTAGCTTCTTGGGACAGGCCTACAACGGAGAAGAGCGATTTCTGTCCTGAGTGTTTGACTGCTAAGTCGGCTCCTTTACACCTTTCTGTCCCTCGAAGGCGGTGAAGTCACGTGTAACAAGTTGGGCTCAGGATCTAATGGGGTCAGATAAGCCTCGCGGTGGGAGTGTAGATTTCACGTTTAATTTTGCAACAGATTTCGGGGTGTCTAATTTAATTGATCATGTGTATTTTTAACATTCTATGACATTACGTGTGTGTGTGTGTGTATGTGTGTAAGAGAGAGTTTGTATGTGTGTATGTAAGAGAGTGTGTGTAAGAGAGAGTGTGTGTGTAAGAGAGAGAGTTTGTATGTGTTTAAGAGAGTTTGTGTGTGTGTAAGAGAGAGAGTTTGTATATGTGTATGTAAGAGAGTGTGTGTAAGAGAGTTTGTATGTGTTTGTGTGTGTGTGTAAGAGAGTTTGTGTCTGTGTATGTAAAGAGAGAGTGTGTGTGTGTAAGAGAGAGTTTGTATGTGTTTGTGTGTGTAAGAGTGTTTGTGTGTGTGTAAGAGAGAGAATTTGTGTCTGTGTATGTAAGAGAGAGTGTGTGTGTAAGAGAGAGTTTGTATGTGTTTGTGTGTGTGTAAGAGAGAGAATTTGTGTATGTAAGAGAGAGTGTGTGTTTGTGTGTGTAAGAGTGTGTGTGTAAGAGAGAGTTTGTGTATGTGTATGTAAGAGAGAGAGAGAGAGAGTGTGTGTGTGTGTGTGTGTGTGTGTGTAAGCGTGTAAGCGCTTGCTTGTGTGCTGGCAATAGCAAATTAGCAAATGTGCAGGAGGCAGAAAGCACTTTTAGGACTTAGTTCTTCTACCACAGATATCCCAGGAATCTAACTCAGGCCATCAGGCTTGTTTGGTTTTTTTTTGGTTTTTCGAGACAGGATTTCTCTGTGTAGCCCTGGCTGTCCTGGAACTCACTCTGTAGACCAGGCTGGCCTCAGAAATCCGCCTGCCTCTGCCTCCCAAGCGCTGGGATTAAAGGCGTGTGCCACCACCGCCTGGCTGTTATATGTATTTTTGATTGGCATGTAGTACACATGTTTGGGGGCTCTGCGCTGCTCACTCTGCATGGTCGCTGGCAGATCCCCACCTCAGTTATGATTGGCATCAGAATGTTCCCGATCATCTACAACTGCCACTTCCAGCTGTCTGCCACACGTCCAGCTACACGGGATGAACAACCTCTTCCTCCCTCCCTCCCTCCCTCCCTCCCTCCCTCCCTCATGCCTTTCTCAGACCCTGGTTACCTCTTCTAAGTCTCTGAGATCCGAGCTCAGCTTCTGCCTGTAAATGAAGTCACGTGGTCTTGTCTCCCTGGGTCTGGCTTATCTTACTTAAAACGATGTCCCCATATTCCATCCAGGATGCTGCAAATGATGGGACTGCCTTGAGAGAGCTCTTCCCTGCCTGTCTCGTGTGTGTGTGTGTGTGTGTGTGGTGTGTGGTGTGTGGTGTGTGGTGTGTGGTGTGTGGTGTGTGGTGTGTGGTGTGTGGTGTGTGGTGTGTGGTGTGTGGTGGTGATGACGGTCACAGTAATGCTGTGTTATAGACTGAGTAGGATACCCCACCATTTGCCTCCAGACCCCACATTACACATATACTTTACATACATGTGTATATATATATATATATATATATATATATATATATCTCCACAAGCACCATTCTTAAAAAGATGTGCAGTCTACTAATTTTCCTTTTAGCCCAAAGAGAGTCAGACAGAGGTAAAAGGATGGGAGGGGGGAGGCGGAGTCCATGGTGTTGGTCCACACCGCCCACTGCCAGTTTCTGCCATGGGCTCCCAGACCACGGAGAAGCTTCTGTTCTTGGAGAGAGTAGCCGAGAAAGCCAGGAAGATACTCCTGAAAGCACCTTGTTCACGAGTTTCTATGCAAACTATAAACCCAATGAAGAACCCCTGTGACCTCAGGGAAGGCCCAGTGTGTGGCTAGAAATGGCTGCAAACCTCCACAGAGGGTGTTTTTGTTTTGTTTTGTTTTTTTAACATCTTTAATTTTTATTATTTTAAAATGATGTGCAGGTACTCACAGAGTCCAGCAGGGGGCGTGGAATCCCCCTGGAGCTGGACTTACACAGAACAAGGGTGCTGGGAATCGGATGCAGGTCCTCTGTAGCTGCAGCAACTGGGCTCCAGCTCTGAGCCGACCCTCCAACCCCATGAAGTCCTTCTCAGGTAGCGTGTTTTAGGAAAAAAGCAAACGAGTCTTGGCTTCCACGCCTTCTGCCCAGTAGGGCGAGTGTTTAGAACTATTCCCCCTCCACCTGTATGTAACTCCCAGGAGCTAATTAACACTCCTGAGCGGCTCTGTTTTACCAGCAGCCGCTCTAATCCTCAAGGTAATTTAAAGGCCTCGTTCAGTTTGCTGATATTCGTAATTACACCCATTGGTGATTAAGAGGCCACAGCTGGGTAGTAAAATGCTAACTGTCTCCTGGTCATGAGATCAAAAAGATAATCCTTCATTTCAACTGCAGGCCTGCCAGCCTTGAACAGACGTTTGGTTTCGGTTTGGCTGCCTTAGCACTCGGAACTAGGGAGAGCACTGTCCAAGAGGCTTCCTGACAGAGCCTATCTGCATTCGTGATGTAGCCCAGGCTGGCCTTGAACTCTCATCCTCCTGTCTCAGCATTGGGAACACTCAGGCTCCACCAAGCCTGGCTGAGATTTAGTTTCACAAGTCCTAGTTGAGGGGCACAGAGTGAACGATCAGGTTTTGTTTGCATGGGGTTCTGTTTGCAGTCTCTGTTCTGTTGGTGCCTGCAACTTTAAGAACCATGGAGTCAGGTACTGGGGACCTAAGGGAACCAGGCTAAGCTAGCAGGAAGCCTTCTCCATACACTTTGGCTACAAGGGCCAAGAGAGCCTGGTATAAGCCTTGGGAGCCGGGCTGACTCTGGCCGTCTTACGGCTCTACAATGAGACCGCAGCTCATATACATGTCACATGCACAGAATCACATACAAACACACACTGCACACAGACATACATAGAGACAGGGACACACACACACACACACACACATAGGAACAGACATACTACACAGCAGAGATGCACACTCCATGTGTACACACATAGAGATAGACACACACACACAAACACAGACACATATACATATACACACTACACACACAGAGGCACACACAACACATACAGAGACAGAAACATACACACCGTATGTACACACACAGACAGACACACACACGGCAATATCACACAAACACTAGACACATGCACAAACACACACAATACATACAGAAACAGAAACATACACACCATATGTACACAGAGACAGATACATACACATGACATCACACACAATATACACAGAGATACATGTACATACATACACTATACAGAGACAAACATACACAACACAGAGACAGAAACATACACACGGCATCACACACAAACACATAGACACATGTACACCCACACTAAACACACAGAGACACACACAATACATATAGACACAGAAACACACACCCCATCTGTATACACACAGACAAGAGTACACACAGAGACAGACATGTACACATGCTCTATCTCACACACTATACACACAGAGACTGAAACAAGGCTGCTGTGCTGTGTTGAAAACACACACGGATGCTGAAATATGAAGCTCATGGTTTTTTCTTGTGTCACCAAATATTTCTTCAGTCTCCTCCAGTCATTTCAAAGGTGAGCGTGGTTTGGGCCTTCACGAATGGGCAGGGTCTGGATCACGCTTCCAGGCCAGTTGGCTGACCCCGTCCCGAGCATGCCCATCTCTGTTAGAGCACGCTGCATGTTGTCTGTCTAGAAGCTCAGTGGCCTGGCTCAGCGCCAACAGCTTCATTAGGAATTTCAATTCCCTCAGCATGTGCCACACTAGCTAACATAGCCTCGCTTGCCACTGGATGACCACAGACAGGGTTTGTTTATTAAAATGCATCGTGTGTGTGTGTGTGTGTGTGTGTGTGTGTGTGTATGTGTGTGTGGAGATCAGAGGACAACTAACAGGAGTAAATTCTCTCCTCCCAACCCGTGGGTCCTGGGGATTGAACTCAGATCATCAGGCTTGGCAGCAAGCGCCTCTACCCACTGAGCCATCTTGCCAGCCCCCCAAAGATGGTTGTTAATAACACATGATGATAACCGGAAGCAAGGGTATCAGACACGAGAGTTGCTCTGACAGGATCAGTCGCAGTACAGGGGTGTGAAAGCCAGTACCCATCAGTGGTCGAATTCTCAACCCCTCCTTCTTTCCCTCATGACTCCGGTTGTTGCTGTTGGTTTTGATACAAAGTCTCACTTTCTAACCCAGGCTGGCCTGAAACTCATAATCCTCCTGCTTCAGACTCCTGAGGCATTACAGGTGTAAACACCATGTCTGCCACAGTGATGTCTGCCGGGGGCATCACCGAGTACCTGTGGCTGACCGTGTTGGCACAGAAAGCTGGAACTCCTTTGCTTCTGAGAGTGTGCGTGTTTGCTTGTCCCCAGTCAGATGACCTGGCGAGGTGTGCGCGGTTCTTTCTCTTTTTTGGCAAGGGTCATGATGGTCTTGATGGAATTGTGTGTGTGTGTGTGTGTGTGTGTGTGTGTGTGTGTGTGTGTGTGTTTTAAAGGCTTTAAAAATTTTCCAATCTCTCTGACAAGTAGGCTTCTGGCTTTGGATACAACTTACTTCCTTTCTTTCTTCCTTTCTTTCTTTCTTTCTTTCTTTCTCTCTTTCAGCAAATGTTTGAAATTTCAGGAGCAAAAGGAAAATTCATATAGCCCAATGGGTTGACATCTCTTGCCGTGATAGCAGACTTTGGTCGCTGTCGTTACTAAAGATGGTTTACAGCATCCGTGCCCGGGAGGTGGCATTCTCTGGGGAGTGTAGAAGTGGCCTTGGAGCTGTCTCACCCGCTAACTAACCTAGCTCGGAGCGGGGTGTCTGGCCTCAACCCAGACATTTGAGAGCTCGTAGGGAACCTGACAGGCAATTGTGTTATGGAAGCTGACATGCTGAATGGCCCCCTTTTTCCCATAGTCTTCACCTGTCTCTTTGTGTTAAAGGGGGAGCTGGCAAAGAGGCAGAGGAGGGAGTGGACGAGGCGGGAGGGGGGAGGCAGGTGGGTGAAGTGTGGGGCGGGTTCCATGCACGCTCCGATGTAGACGGCAGGCAAGAAAGGGCTGCTCGGACAAAACTCTATTGTTCGCTGTCATCTTGAAATGAGTGTCAAAGTAGGCGGGGGTGCTTTGACCGTTAACCGCACAATTTACCCGGCCTGTTGTGTCCTGCGGGCCCCACCTCCTTGGAGTCTCTCAGATTAGAAAAGAAGGCTCCAGCCCCTTCTAAATGGGCCATCTCTCGTCCTTTGTGCCCAGACTGCCCAGTGTGAAATCAACAGTGACGTTAAATGCTTTCTAATGAATCATTACTGAAAGGAAATGGAGGGCTATATGTGTAATGGATTGTAGCGCATTAAAATGTTTTATTTTGCACACAAAAATGTTGTCCTTCACAAGCACCAGGATTGTCGCAGAAAGGCTTTTGTGCCGGGACCGTTTCAATGGATTATCCGCCAGTGTTTCCATCCCAGATGGGAATCAAAGAACGCCTTTGGCTAAATAATGTTTTTCAAGATGGCAGCCATGAAGCACATTTAGTATTTAAAATTGTGGTTGTAAAGGAATGTTTGAACTCGGGTGATTTTCTCACTTACACTCCCCCCACTTTGGGTTTGGGAAAGAGAAGCAGATCCCCGACCTCTGTCCATTCCAGAGGAGACGGCTTCTCAGCCTCAAGCCTGAGACCCCAGGGACGCCCCCCCCCCTCCCCGCTCTCAGTTCATTACATTTGGTCTGTCTTCCCCCAATTCTATTCTTTCTGGCTATCTGAAATCTTCTAGGACAGATCCTTAGTTCTCAGGACCGAATGTTTACCTCTCTGTGGAAGAAATGGGAAGTTTCTGGAGCTTCCTGAACTGGTGCAGTATTTCTGTGCTGTTCCGTTGCTAATTTGACAGCCAGGGTGTACAGGGTCTAGCCTGCCTCTCTCTCCCCCACTTCCTCTTCGTGTGTGTATGTGTCTTTCTCTCTCAACTTCACTAATAATGGGAGCAAGGTGCTGGTCTGGAGACAGTGGCTTCCCGATGCCCCGGTTGCCCTTCATGTCACACGCACCTGGGTTCAGCACTCTCTGGGGATGTGTGAACTTCAACCTGTTAAAAAAACAAAACAAAACAAACAAACAAACAAAAATAGTCCATACACAAACCTCAAACATCTTCCATCTTGCTTCCCACCCCAAGACAGGAAGGAAATCATACTTAGTATATAAAAAACGACTCTCTCGGCAGAGCATTAAAGCCATTGACAGATTTATAATGGGGTCTTGCTTGCAAAATGGAGCCTGAAAGCCTGGCTCTCTGAAGCTTTAGAGAGGAGACAGTCTTGAGACTTTGTGGCAAATTGAAACAAAAACCTTTCAGAAGGCGGAGGGGGCAGTGACCTGCCCTGCTGGGAGCGAGCTTGCTTGCACCACAGGTGTAACTTTCCAGAGGACATGAGCCTGCTCACCTTCGAGGCTCCCTGGTACAAATCTACACAGAGAACGTGAAAACGACAGCATCGCCCTCCGCAGAGACTAGGGTCTTACCTGCCTCCCTCTCAGCGTTAGAGCTGTGGTAGAATGGTTTTTAAAGTCCTTTTATCATGGGATGTCACCTGGGTACTAGCAAGTCTATGTAAAGTAAATGTGGACCCTTCTGGGTTATTACAAACCATATGCTTGTCTAACTAATTGGGTCTAGACAGGGTGTCCTAGCTCCAGAAAGCACTGGCCTCCCTCCATAGCCCCCAAAGATGGTTACAATTTGTTACAATTTGTATTTTTTTATAGGCTATACGGATTCTCTCTGTCTCTCTCTCACACACCCAGATTTCCCTCCTCCCCTCTTTGTCTGTTTACCTGTCTCTCATTTCCCCCTCCCCCCTCTGTCTCTCTCTGTCTCTCTGACGAGCCCTCTTTCTCTCTCAAAAAAGAAATCAGATCGGCTTCACATTGTAAAAACCTCCAAGCAATGTTAGATAGCAAAAAAAAAAAAAAAAAAAAAAAAGCAATTTGTCAGGCCTGGCTAACTCCTATAACCCCAGCACTCCATCCAGAGCCCGAGGCAGGAGGATTATGACTTCAAGGCCAGCCTGGGCAACAAAGCACGTTTGAGACCAACCAGCGGTAAATACCAAGGGCTGGTTAGGACTCAGAGGTAGTCTGTGCTTGTATGAGTAGGAGGCTTTCAGTTCGATCCTCAGCCCAGGTCAGGGAGGGCATAGGGTGGGGTTGGGGGGTAAGGGGCAGTGCTGGGGGTGGGGGGTAAGAGTCTGCTGAGCTGCTATGGAGATTCTGTTACTTAAGACAGAAAGAGGTCTCTGTGGCCAACCCTCTGACCACCGCAAGCTCTGTGATGGAAGTGAGGAGCCATAGGAGCGGGAGGAACGTCTTTTGGTCAGAGTGGGTAGGTGGCTCTCTGTTTAAATCTGGGAAGAGAGAGCAGACACAAAAAGCATTTGTCGCTTAGCCACCAGAGGCTCGGGAGTTTTATAAACTCAAGAGGGAGTACCCCAAACTACGAGTAATAAGTATAAGTACTTGTTGTGGAACTTCCAGTGAACTTCGTGTTCCTTGGCTGTTTCTGGGGGAGGGGGTGTTCCACTTCCAGCCCAGCATTCTACCCCAGCAGCGTGCAATCTGAGATCTATTTTGAGCCAAAAAATGATCATTGTTTTTTTTCTCTCTGATGTTTGCATTGCTACGAAATTCCATCCTGGGCTAGCGATACACCTGCTCTTCCAGGTCACTGGAGTTTGGCTCCCGGTACCTGGGTCGGGCAGTTCACAGCTGCCTGTAATTCCAGTTTCAGTCCTCCACGGGCACCTGAACACACATGGCATATGTACATACATACTCAGAAATAAAAATAAATCATTTTTTAAAATTTAAAGGTTAAATTTAAAAAGCTACCCTGAAGCCGGGCAGTGGTGGCACACACCTTTAATCCCAGCACTTGGGAGGCAGAGGCAGAGGCAGACGAATTTCTGAGTTCGAGGCCAGCCTGGTCTACAGAGTGAGTTCCAGGACAGCCAGGGCTATACAGAGAAACTCTGTCTCGAAAAACCAAAAAACAAAACAAAACAACAACAACAACAAAAAAGCCACCCTGGCATGGGGAGACGGCACAGCGGGTAAGTGCTCGCTGCCCACATAAAAGGACCTATATAAAAGTCAGGTACAGAGATGGCACAACCCTAGCTAGTGCTATTGAGACATACCCTGAAGCCTGCTGGCCACCAGGCTAGCCCATTGGTAAGCTCCAGGTTCAACAAGAGATACTGCCCCAAAGTCTACGGCAGGAGAACTGAGGAGATGGCCAGCTGTTAAGAGCACTGATTGCTCTTGCAGGGGACCTGGGTTCAGTCCCCAGACCACACATGGTGGCCCACAACTGTCTCTCACTCTAGAGGATCCCATGTGGCACATGCATATGCACATAGATACATATCTGTGCACATCAAATAAAAAATAAATCTTTGAAAAATAATGAAGCTGAGAGCACATCAACCTCTGTCCTCCATACATCTGTGCACATGTGACTGCCTGAGTACACGTATGCACATACATGTGTGCTCATGTTCTGGTTTAGGCTGGCACTGTGGTCAGAGACAAAGCACTAGTATCACCTGCACTGAGCCCTGAGTTTGAGCCAGGACCACAAATAATGATAACACTCCTGCCTACCATGTGTTGTTTGGTTGATGAAAGAAAGGACCCATCTTGTCCACACTTAAGCCAACACCACCTCTCCACGATTTAGAATATATTCACTTTTCTCTTCTGTTTATCTTTGAAATGGCATCTCGGCATGTAGCCGAGGCTGGCCTTGAACTCATCTCAGCATGTATCCCAGGCTAGCCTTGAACTCATGGTTTCTCCCTCCTCCTGCTCCCATGTGCTAAGGTTACAAAACATGTCATCAGACACAGCCAAGACTATGTTCTTACACTTAACACATAAAAATCTCCGTAACCTCTGTTGGAGAGAGGCCTCAGTGGCTAAGAGTACTTGCTGGTCTTACAAAGGACCTGAGTTCAGGTCCCAGCGCCTGTGTCGGGTGGCTCACCAGCCTGTGACTCCAGTTCCCAGGGATCTGATGCTCCTCTAGCCTGAGGACTCTGAGGACTCTCGGGTACATGGCACCGATCACATAAACGTGCGTGCGTAGGCATTCAGTCTCAATGCATTTCTCAAACCCAAAAACGGTATGTTAGCGTGCTCCAGCTACGGCTCCTCAGGGTGCAGCTGGGTGAGCAAGGCCTCTCGACCTGTGTCAGACAGAACTAACCAGTGTTCCTCTGCTAACCCTGAGAGTCGGGTTAGTAAGAACAGGATTTATTTACATCAGTATATAAAGATATGGTTCGCAGTGAAGTTTGATCTTTTTATAAGCCGTCTCTGAGGTCAGTTATCAGAAGACGAACTCTGTCTGAGAGCAGCGGTCCTCCCTCCTCTCTCTCCTGAGTCCTCCACCTCTCTCTCCTCACACTCCCTATCTCTGTCCCCACCCTGTCTACTCCCTCTTTCTTTATCTTTGTGTCTTTGTTCCTTCCTTCCTTCCTTCCTTTCTCTCTCTCTTTCTTTCTTTCTTTCTTTCTCTCAGGTCTCATTATGTAGCCTAGGCTAGATTCAAACTCCTTCATTCTCCTGTCCCAGTCTTCTGAGGACTAGGATTTTAGGTGTGGGCCACCATGCCCAGCATAGACTCAGTGGAATGGTCATTACTGTGACTCTGGGGGTCTCTGACACTGAAGTCCTGGAGTGAGTCCCATAGTCCTGCTTCCTCGCACTGGGTTCTGCTGAGCTCAGGCTACCAAGTGAGCACACTGAGGGCTTTGCTGCTGGAATTCTTCTGTGGGGTTGGTGGTATTTCTGTCCCTCCATTCATCTGTCCTTTCTTCCATTTCTTCTTCTGCTTCTGCTTCTTCTTTTCTTCCTCCTTCTTTATTCTTTTTCCCTTTTCCTCCTTCCTCCTTCTTCTTTCCTCCTTCTTCTCTTCCTCTTCTTCTTCATTCCTTCTTTCTTTCTTTCTTTTTTCTTTCTTTCTTTCTTTTCTTCTTCTTCTTTCTTCTTCCTCCTCCCTTTCCTCTCCCTCCTCCTTTTTCAAGGTTTCTTTTCTATGTCCCCGGGCTGTCCTGGAACTCACTCTATAGACTACACTGCCCTCGCACTCAGACATCCGCCTACCTCTGCCTCCCATGTGCTGGGATTAAAGGCTCTCACGCTACTGTGCCCAGCTGAACTGGTTTCTTATGTTGCTGTAATCTAAGTATGGCCGCAGGCCAGCTCAGCAGGTGGACGCTTGCTGCAGTGCCCGATGATCCTGGAACCCACCTGATGGAAGGGAGAGCTGACTCCTGGGACTTGTCCCCTGACTATATATGCACCATGGCATGTGCACCTCTCCACACAATAAATGAATAAATGTAATATGAAATGTGAACCATGCACATTCAGTTGACACATCACAAAGTCCCATCTGCCTCCCCCAGTGAATGCCGGGGAAGACCATCCTTGGCTCCCTGGCGTTCAGTGACCCCTGAGCTGCTTCATGCATCGATGCCTTGTTGGGTGGACATTGATGGCCGTAGTGGTACCTTCACTCTCACGGCCACAAACAGCGTGGTGCTGATGTGATATGCATTTATCAATTCTTCTGTCGAAAATATGACATGCATTTTCCATCCCTGACGTGTGTGTGTGTGTGTGTGTGTGTGTGACACAAGCACATGGATTCTGAAGTCAGACTCCTGCTTTAGTCTCAGCCCACACAAGCCAAATGACAAGTCCTCTTCTCCATGCCTGGTTTCTAACCTGTCCCCTGAAGTGCCTGCCACCTGCCACCCGCCGCCACTGAGAGTAGGGGCAGTTTTGAGTGAATTCACAGGCACTTGTAGCCTGTATGTGATGTGGCATTCCACTTGGACTGTGGTGTGTGCAGCCATCACAAGTCTGTCACCGTGAGCCCCCCCCCCCCCAGTCTGCTTCCTTCCCACTGCCCAGCTCCTGTGTCTCCACTCTCCCCAGGCCCTGCTGAATGGCTTCCCTCCAATTTTTTTCTTCGTTCTGTAGGCTTTACTTACTTCTTACACTGTGTGTGTAGGGCGTGTGTGGTGTGTGTGTGTATGGTATGTCTGCAATTGTGTGAATGTGTATGTGTGGTGTGTCTGTGTGTGTGTGTTGCATGCATAAGGGGTGATGCGTGTGTTATGTGAATGTGTGTAAGGGATGCTGTGTGTGTGCAGTGTGTGGTGTGTATGTGTAGGGGGTGGTATGTGTATGTGTGGTGTGTGTATGTGAATGTTTGTGTGTATGATGTGTGTGTGTATGGTGTAAGGTGTGTGTATATGGTGTGTGTGGGGTGGTGTAAGATGTGTGTGTGTATGGCTTATGCATACGGGGTGGTGTGTATGTGTATGGGATGGGATGTATGTTATAGTGTGTGTGTGTGGTGAGTACTATGTGTGTGCTGTGAGGTGTGTGTGGTCTGAGGTGTGTGTGTGTGTGGTGCGGTGTATGCCTGCTCACCCATGTGTGTGTGCAAGTGCCCATGCCTCTGTGTGTGTGTGTGTGTGTGAGTGAAGAAAGCAGAGCCCAACATCTGGAGTCTTCTCTATAGCTCTCCACCTTAGTTTTTGAGGCAGAGTCTCTCACTGAGCCTGGAACTTGCCATGTCACCCAGGCAGGCTGGCCAGTGGTTCCTGGCTCTCCCTTAAATTCTTTGAATAGTTTATTGAAGTGAATTCCCCATAGCATGAAATATGCTCTTAGTGGTGTCTGTCACAGTGTCTACTCACCCCCTCTCTGGCTGCAGAACACTTCTACTATTCCAAAAGACAATGCCCAACCCAGTAAGAACTCTCCCGACGTCCCTCCCAGCATCCTTTGGCAGCCAGCAGGCAGCATATGTCTCTGAGACTTATCTCTGCAGCATCTCGTCATAACTTACAATGCTCCCTGCAGTGGTCTTATGTCTTCTGTAGATTTATTTGTAAGTCATCTTCTAACTTTATTATTTTTATGGTGCTGGAGCAATTGCTCAGTCAGATGCAAGCATAAAGATCTTAGTTCAAAAGCCCAGCACCCATAGAAGACGAGGCATGACAGAACACAACCTTGTAACTCCCGGCACTGGAGTTTGACCTCCCTGGCCCGCCAATCTAATGGGTATACACTCCAGCTGTGATGCATTTAAGCACTTACAGCTAAGTCACGGTCTTCAGAAACATAGCTATGGGGCAGCGGTGGCACACGCCTTTAATCCCAGCACTTGGGAGGCAGAGGCAGGCAGATTTCTGAGTTTGAGGTCAGCCTGGTCTACGGAGTGAGTTCCAGGACAGCCAGGGCTACACAGAGAGACCTTGTCTCAAAAACAAAAACAAAAACAAAAACAAAAAACAAACAAAAACAAAACAGAAACATAGCTATGGTCCCAGGACCACACAAATTATTACTCTCTTGATAGAACTCAAGATTCAGATTTTCCCGATCATTAAAACCAGTCAGAATCCACATCGGTTTTCTGCTCTGACTGTTACATTTAATTGCATCGAAGGCTGGTGTTAACCATTCCCTTGCACTGGGATTATCTCAGCACTACACTCCACGTCCGTATACGATAATTATTGAGAGCACACCATCCCCCTTTGTTGTGGGTATGCAGAAGACTGCTCAGGCAGAGTTCATGCCATAGGAAGTCTTTATTAGCCAACCAGTGACCCAATGGGTGTTGGGCGTCTCAGCATAGTCTGAGCCTTTCTCAGGGTGAGCTTTTAAGCACAAAATCCACATCCTGGGTTGATATAGTTCAGTTAACAAGAACAGTTAGCCAGGAGAAGAACTACCGAAGCTAACGGAAAGAAGGTTAGTGCATCTAGAGGGAGGCTTTCCTAGACTATGGATTTTGACGGATTGAGTCCTTTGGTTGTGGTGGTGTTGCAGATGGTGCTGGCTGCATGCTGAGTTTTACATCCTGAATGACTCCCAAGTGCTGGGATTAAAGGCGTGCACCACCACCGCCCGCCCGGCTAAGAGCATCTGTTCTTGCAGGGGACCTTGGTCCTGTTCCCAGGACCCACGTGGTGGCTCACAAATGCCAGTAAACTCCAGTTCCAGGGGATTCAATGACCTCTTCTGACCTCTGAATGAACTCAGACATATGAACACACACATAAAAATAAAACGAAATAAATAGTTTTAATCCACACTTGAAAATTTCATCACTGTTGTGTGGTTTTCCTGTCAACAGGGTCGAAAGATCCTCTTCGGGACCTGGTCATGTTTCCCCTGCTCTTGGGAGCCCGCCAGAGAGCAAAGCCCCTGGGTCACAGGGTGACTGAGAAGCTGGCAGGCAGGTGAAGGGACCACACCACTCCGTGTTCCCTCTGCTGATGGTGGGGCCTCTCTGCCTCCTCCCCACGGACTTTTCTGACTTGTTACATTGTTGCCATCTTGGCGAGAAGGAGGAGGTCTCTCAGTGTGCGTGTTCCATGTGAATTTTCGTGTCTTAATGTACAGGCTCCCTGTAGAAGGCTTACATGTTTCAGGTGCTTACACACATAGGGCGGCAGGATAGCTCAGCGGGTAGAAGTGTTTACTGTTTAAGTCTTACAACCTGAGTTCCATCCCTGGAACCCACAGTGGAAGGAGAGAATTGACTCCAGAGAGCTAACTACTGGCTTCCACATGCAAGCCGTTCGTGGTCTCTCACTCCTGGTCATGATGATGGTGGTGACCTATGTTCAAATGTGCATTTAGTGGCCACTTCCGGCCACAGAGATCTATTATCTCAAGGGAATTGAAAACATAGACCTGTGTTCTGCCAGGTGAGGGATGTCTGGAGAACAAAGAACTGATTAAAACCTCAATGTGTTGGGTCCAGAGAGATGCCTCTGCATTCAAGACCATTGGCTGCTCTTGCAGGGGACCTGGTTTCAATTCCCAGTCCATGGGAGCTCACAGTCACCTGTAACTCCCGCTCCAGGGCATCCAATGCCCTCTTCTGACCTCCGTGGGTTCCAGACACACTAGTAGTGTGCAGACGTGTATGCAGACCAATCATTCATACACATACAATAACAATTTAAAAAAAAAAATCTCATAAAATCAAAACGGTTGTCACCACGGTGATACATTCATGGAATCGTAAGTCTTCGGGAGGCTGAAGCATCACAGAAATCAGAAGAGAATGTGACATCCCCTGGAACCAGTTGTGAGTTACCACGTGGGGGCTGGGACCTCAACCTGGGTCCTCTGCGAGGGCAGTGAGTGAATAAACATGCCAACTACCCACGGCCTGTGATAGCCTGTGATAGCCGAGGAGCTCACTGGCAACTCTGGGTCGGGCCCATGGGGATTCACCCTGAAAGTGTCTGCCTGCCTTCCCCGCACTGAGGGAAGTTTCCCTTCCTAGGTGTTCAGCTGGGGCTGGGGGGGACAGCTCTGCGGTTGAGAGCACTTTCCGCTCTTCCAGAGGACTCTTGGTTCCCAACACCCATCAGGTCTTATTTGGGTTCTGATTTCAATTGACCAATTATAAAAGACACCGAGGAAGGGTAGAGATTGAGTTCATCTGGCTCTAGTAAGCAAGTGTAGGGAACATCTGCTGGCCAATTTTTTTTTTTTTTTTTTTTTTTTTTTTTTTTTCTCTCAATGTTTTTTGATATAGAAAGTTTTTTTTTAAATTACGCGAACAGGATAAATAGCATCCCGCCCCAGCCCCACTTCCCACTGAGTTTCTGTGTGTGCCTCTATCTCTCCCTATCCGCACCCCCCTCCCCAGCTCTCTCGTTTTTTAAGGCTCCATCTCATAAGAATGGATCAAGCACACCCAGGCTGAAAGCCACACGTTGTTAGTGACGCGTCTGCCGGTGGCTTGCCGATTCACAGCTCTATCGAGCACAGAAAGTTTCCATTGCTGCCCCTGGCAGCCCCCACCAGGCGACAATTGTTCTGAGTGTCCGCTGTAGATTAGCTCTGCTTGCCCCCAGACAGTCACACAAACGCAGTCTCGCGGTGCGTGTTCTTTTGTATCCGGATGCTGGATGCTTTCACCGTGTCCGGGAGCGTCTTCCACGCTCTCTCGAACCCTTTACTTCGCTTTTATCGCCATGTTTGGTCTTCGGTGCAGATGGGCTACATCCATTCTTCGGTTGATGGGTCTTTGGACTGCTTCCAGTTCCAGGCCATTCTAAATGAAGCTGTGCACGGGCTGAACTTGGTATCCCGGCCTTTTGTGGACCTGGGTTTACATCGCTCTTATGTAAACACTCAGGGGTGAGAGCGTTGATCAAAGGCTAGAGATGTGGCTGACTTCATTAGAAACTGCCAGACTTCCTCTCCTGCCAGCGACGCACATGGGATTTGGTGGCACTGGTCTTCACCTGACCTCCTCTGGTGGAATCCTTTGGGGTTTTCCGTTGCATTTTCCCCCCCGATAGCCAGTGGCCTTGAGTACTTTGTGTTGTATGGCCATTTTTCTAGTTTTCTTTGGAATAACATCTGTTCAGGTCTTTTGTCCATTTTTAAATGATATTTTTTCTTATAACTGAACTCTGGCGTTCACTCCCCCGCCCCCTCCCGCTGCCCCAACCCCATGTGTGCATCTGTAAAAGCTATAGTCTTCCTCTGTGACTTCTCACCTCATTTTCTTTGCTATTTGTAATTGGGTCTGGGCAAGATGTTTCTGGATGTTTGGGCTTTTATTCAAGGAACTGAAATATAGGCCAAAATATATTTGTGAAAGAAAACGTAAACTTTATTCAAAGGAAAGAACGGGACAGCTCAGAAGGAAAATGTACTGTGAAGAATGTTAAGCCAGGCATGGGTGAGCACGCTCCTAACCCAGCACTTGAGACACAGGAGCAGGTGGAGCTGTATGAGGTCAAGGCTAGCCTGGTCTACAAAGTGAGTTCCAGGCTAGCCTAGTCTACATAGAGAATGAGAGATTGACAGCAGGCCATGGGAATGGGGACACTCAGGCCCAGGTTATCGCTTAAGCTGCTTTCACTGAAAGAGGTTTAGTTTTTAGGAACAGCATAGTTCTTTGCTTTAAACTGTTTGCTCTGTGTGTGTGTGTGTTTGCATGTTTGTCTGTGAGTCTGTGTGAGTAAATATGTATTTGCATGTTTGTGTGCGTGTGTATGTGTGTGTATAGGTGTGTTTGCATGTTTGTGTATGTGTGAGTGTGTGTGTGTTTGCATACTTGTGTGTATGTGTGTGAGTGTTTGTACATTTGTGTATGTACACATGTGAGTGTATATGTGTGGATGCATGTTTGTATGTGTGTGTATGTGGTTGCATGTTTGTGTTTGAATCGGTATATATGTTTACATGTTTGTGTATGTATAAGTGGGTGTGTTTGCATGTTTGTGTATGTATAAGTGGGTGTGTTTGCATGTTTGTGTATGAGTTCATATGTGAGTATGTATATGTGTTTGCATTCTTGTGTGTATGTGTGTGAATGTTTGTATATTTGTGTGTAGATACATGTGAGTGTATATGTGTGGTTACATGTTTGTATGTGTGTGTGCATGTATGTGTTTGCATGTTTGTGTGTGAATCTGTGTGTGTATGTATTTGCATGTTTGTGTCTGTATGTATAAGTGGGTATGTTTGCATATGTGTGCATATGTGTATATGTGTGTGTTTGCATGCTTGTGTGTATATGTGTGTGAGTATGTATACATGTGAGTGTATATATGTGTTTGCATGTTTGTGTGTGAATCTGTATGTGTGTATATGTGTTTGCATGTTTGTGTATGTATATGTAAGTGGGTATGTTTGCATATGTGTTCATGTGTGAGTGTGTGTGTGTGTCTATATGCTTGTGTGAATACGTGTGTGAGTGTTTGTATATTTGTGTGTGTACATGTGTGAGTGTATATGTGTGGTTGCATGTTTGTATGTATGTGAATGTGTGTGTGTGTGTGTGTGTGTGTTTGTGTAAACCAAAGAACTACTTGTGGGCTTGGTTCTCTTCTACCATGTGGGGCCCAGGGATCAAACTCAGGTTATCAGGCGTGGCGATGGATTTGGATGAGGAGACCTTTGCTTCCGGTTCATGTTCCTCCAAATATCGCATCTAATTTCAATCATACACACGTCCGACTGTGCATATGAAATTAATAGGGGTTTCTCCCTAAAGTTCCCTCGAAGGACACAGTTTTCCTTACTGCATGTGCACCAAGCCACTGCAGGAGGGGGCAGTGTCCCCTACTCTCATACCAGACACAACTGGAATGTGACTGACTAGAAGTTTAATGGCAGTTAGGAGGAGAGACATACCCCGTTGTTCAGAGGTGGAGGGTGTGTGCATAGTACGTGCAGATCAGGGTCCCAGGCTGCCAAATGCATCACTAGGAGAGAGGTGTGTGCGTAGCCCAAACCAAGCAGAGTCCGGGGCTGCCACACTACTCCCTGTGCTCGCTGCTTCAGTGTTCCTCACTGAACGCAAAGCTTTCCATTTCAGCTGCCCCTGAGTTTTTAGCCCGGTGTTGGAATTCCATGCCATTAACTCTCTTACCACTAGAGGGCGCCAGAGGCCCGTTGTAAAGACCTGGAGCGGCTCTTCCTTGTTAAACTCTGGATTTTCTTTGGTTTCTGGCTGTATGGGGGAAGTACACGAGTAAGATGCCATCTGACTCTGACATAATCCCTTGTTGACCGTGTTGCCACTGCCTTCTGACACACAGTTCACACTCCAAACCTGGAACCTGCAGGGGTGACCACACCCTCCATACTCTGACCTCCACCTCCCAAGAGCTGGACTGTGTGGACGCTGTCATGCCAGCTTCTCTGCGTGGGCTCTGGGGTTCACACTCAGATCTTCATAGTATATGGCAAGCATCTTACCAACTGAAATATCTCCTCGGTTCCCAGGCAGCTCTCACGCCCTGGCTCTGCGTTTTAGCAGATCTTGGCTGTGGTTTATAGCATCCTTCTGTTTCCTCACCGACCTCAGCAGAACAGGAGTAGAATTATTATGGATGAGACATTAAGAGCCAAGCCTTTAAAAAGTGTTTTATACAATAGGTGCTGAGTTTCTGTCAGCTGCCGTTGCTGTCTACACACACACACACACACAATATACACACGTGTAATATACACACAATATACATATACACACAGACATACACATATAAATACATATCACATATACATATATAATATACACATAAATATATACATACACAATATACTCACATATACACAATATACACACAACACTTATACACACATACATACACATATAAATACATATACATATATACATACATAACATACACTGAAACACATATATGCATATAAATATAAACACAATATACACACATAACACATATACATACATACACATAAATTCATATACACATACACAAACATACACATAAATTCATATACACAATATACACATACTTACACATATAAATATGTATACACAGATACACACAATAAACACAACACACATACACAGAAGTACATATATACATACACAACACACATATATACACATGTAAACACATACACACTCATATATATATATATATATATATATATATATACACATGTACATGTCATGTGGTATTGAACGGTAGATATAATCCGAGAAATGCACCGTCATTCAGTTTTGTTACTATAAAAGCATTATAGTCAGATGCGTGGTAGCCCACTGCAGGCCTGAACTCCACGGCTTGTTATCCACACATACTTATACACGTGTGTACACATGTGCACATGCATTGGCTACACACCCAGATAGGGTGTTATCTTAGTGAACGCTGTGATCAGTCTTGACACAACGGTGTTTGTGAATGTAAACATACCTAAGCATGGGACAAACACGGTAAAAACACCGGCGGAAGTATGTGCTCGGAACACCATGGCGCCGGTCTCACCTCAGCCCATTACTGTCTCGGGGTTTAGTGTCTGTTTCCTGCCGGGCACCAGATGCACGATAGACGTCTCTGGGTAAATGAACTGCCGAGGACATTTCTGGTTATGTGAGCTGCTGAGGACTGCTCTGTTCCCCACAGAAAGAAGAAGCGAGGAGGAAACACATCCGCCTGCACATGGAAGGGGCGCTCACCGCCAGGGACAAGGTCGGAGTGCAGGACTTTGTGTTATTGGATGCTTACACCAGCGAATCCGCCTTCCTGGAGAATCTTCGCAAGCGATTCAGAGAGAACCTCATCTATGTACAGTAGCTGTGACCCAGCTGCCTTTCCTGTCTGTCTGTCCGTCCGTCTGTCTGTCTGTCCGTCCGTCCGTCCATCCTCTGTGCACAGCCTGGATGACCAGGAATGACCTCACCCCTGACATAGCCTGTAGGGGGCGCTCTCCACCCAGCCAGGACAGTCATGAGCCACAGGGGATGTGCCCTCGTTTTCATAGCTTGGGAATACAGGAACAGACCAGGGGTTCTGGCTGCTGCTGCTCTGCCTTCTTCTGAGGCTGATTTCCTCCTGGTGTAACTGCTCTTTGCTGAGTGGCGGTTCCTCAGCTTAGCATCAGTTGCAGGAAGGGAGCAGCGTCTTCCAGGAGATGTCCCTAGGTGGTCCAGATCAGGGGCTGGCTCACACCAGCTCCTCTTGGGTCGAGAGCCTGTCTCTCTCAGCCAATCCACACAGACAGGAAAGGGTTAATAGCCAAGTCTGGAGGAGACGCACAGTCCCAGCATCTTTGAACAAAAGCTGGGACAGTGGGATTCTTAATCTTTTGGAGCAAGGGGACTAGACGCCAGACAGGGAGTATAAGAGACCATCTCTGTGCCACTAAGTCTTCAAAGACCAAGAAAACAGCTTTTTGCTAAGATTGCTTTTGTCTTGCCTAATCTGCATAGAACCTTAGGTTGGATCTCTAGCAGAAACAAAAAATGTGTCTTATAATGAGAAATATATATATATATATATATATACACATATATATAATGTTTATATATTTATTATAATACATAATCATAATGTATATTATTGTACATACTTAGATATAATATGTATACTATAATATGCATTACAATTCAATGTGTTGAAACTAAGGTTATTAGAAAAACAATATTTCTTAAATTATGTGTTCCATCCATTGACTTTCAGAATTAGCACCCTTACCTTAATTGTAAAAATGAAAACAATGTTTCTATACAAGCAAAGTGTAAACCACACAGGACAACAGAGTCGTCAGGGTTAGACTGAAAGTTGCCAGTTTCAGTGTGGAAACTTCAGAGACACAAGGACTTTCGAACCTCAAGGTCACTGATTGCATCGATTAAAGGAATGGAGTTTTTTTTTTTTTTTTTTTTTTTTTTTTTTTTTTTTTTTTTTTTTTTCTGTTTTTTAATCAAAACACTCCTCTCTGTTCCGGATCTCCAGCTGATTTTTGTCCTAGTGCTTGGAGACATTAGTACAACCAATGTGAGCACCCATGACAGAGACTTCTACCCCTCTGTGGAGTGCAACAGCGAATTCACAATCTGAAGCAAGCTTGCACCAGTGTCGAGCCAGTGCTCACGGAGAGGACTGTGGAGCATTAACTGGGACCCGGCACTCCACCTAGCGACATTCATTCATGAGATAGTAGCAGGGCTAGCCTTCCTTTCATCAGAGAAAGCACATCTCCCTCACTGTATTCAAAACAGAACTTCTGCTCCTGCAGGCTGAGGCCATGGGCCCAGCCAGAGTCTTCTCTCAGCCCCTCACACCCACGGCCTCTAGCTGCACTGGCTGAGGGATGTCAGCTTTCCCCTCTGGACCCTTCATCCTGAAGGTCACTTCTTGGGCGTGACTAGCTCTTTATCCTTCAAGCTTCTGCGCAGACATCCACTCCTCAAAGGAAGCTTCTGGAAACCCACAGCTGACACAGCCTTCCTGATTGTTGCCCTCTGCTCAGCCCTGAATGCTTCTCTGACGTAGCTTTGTGTCTGAGCTGCTTGTCTGCTCTCACCCCACCCCACCCCCTGCACACAATCTCCCTGTCAGCAGAGCACACACCTGACGTTTGTCGGATCACATCCCCAACCTGGAGTCAGCGCCTGGGGGTCAGAGTGCGGGACACTAGTCGTACCCTCAATTCCTCACATATGATGTTGTCCCCTCCTTCAGACGTATATCGGGACGCTGCTTGTGTCTGTGAATCCGTACCAGGAGCTGGGAATCTACACTGCCAGCCAGATGGAGCTTTATCAAGGGGTCAATTTCTTTGAATTACCACCACATGTGTAAGTAGCTTCCCAGGGGCAGGTCTGGGTCCAGTTTTCTTTTTTCTCATTCTAGATTTTATCCTTCTTCATATTCTCCCATCTGTCCACCCACTCGGGCACCAACCCACCCACCCATCCATCCATCCACCCATCCATCTACCCACCCATCTACCCACCCACCCATCCATCTACCCACCCATCCACCCATCCATCCATCCATCCATCCATCCATCCATCCATCCATCCATCCATCCATCTATCCACCCATCCACCCACCCACCCATCTACCCATCCCATCCACCCACCCACCCACCCATCTACCCATCCCATCCACCCATCTACCCATCCCATCCACCCATCCCATCCACTCATCCATCCACCCATCCATCCACCCATCCATTTATCCTTCCACTTCCATTCCTTAGTTTCTGCACTCTTGCATGTCAAAGCAGCAGAAAATGTTAGCGAGTCCCTTTTGCATCTCAGCCTAAGTGGAAAAGAGGGGAGCTCTTTGTAGAACCTCTGGAAATCCATGTGGCCAGAAAGCAATCTCCTCTGGGACGCGGCTGCTGTGGCGCCACATTCTGGTGCCAGCGTGTTACTGCAGCTAAGAACCCCTGAGCAATTCCTTGCCTTGTCTGCTCACTGCTTTGCTGGGACTTGAGGCTCTCTTCTGCCCTCATGTGTCTTGGAGATTCCTCTTAAAGCATCCACAATTTTGTTTTTCTCATCCGCACTGTGAATTGTTCCACCACTGGGCCCTGAGCTCACCGGCTCTCAGGAGAGCGTTGTGTTTGATTAGGAGCCTGGGAATAAAATGCTTCTGGTAGCATCTCCTCATGCAATAGGGAATCAGAGTTTCTAAGCACCCCAGGTGTTCAGAAAAAAGAAACCAGTATTTTATCATATTCACGGAGCTACTGAATACTTAGACAAGATACTGAATCTATGTACACTGAATAGATGTCCCACAAGGATGTAATTTAGCATCTGGCTTATTCCCAGAAGAAATGTAAATATAAATTTTAAAAAATATATTTGGTGGAGTTGTATTGCAGCTTGGTAATAGACTGTGTTGAGATGTATAAAGCCTTAGGATTCAATCTGTAGGGTCAACTCAGTTAGGGTGTCTTAGTTACTTTCCGTCGCTGTGATCAGAGACAAAGGCAATTTAGGGAAGATAGGGTCCATTCTGGTTAACGGCTGAAGGGCAGGGTCCTCCATGGTGGGGAGTAAAGGAGGCAGCTGGTCACACTGTACCCACAATCTAGAGGCAGAGAGCTCTGCCGCTCTGCTCTCTGTCCCCAGTCACACAGTCTAAGACCCTGGGCAGGGAATGGTGCCCGTGGTCGGCCAATCTTCTTCTCACCTCAGTTTCCATGGGCAGCCCCATCTCCCGTGTGACTTGAGAGTCTGTCAAGTTCCACCAACCATCACGTGGGTAGATTTGGAGGACGCATCCTTTGCTTTTAACTTGTGTTATTGAAGTCTGTCAGCTAATACTCTTGTTATCGGGTCACTCAGGTGATCCTGGCTGAGGAGCTTTCCGAGGTGACACAGTCTAGCCATGACTTCCTGGAGGCAGGATTTTTTCTCTTTGCCCAGTAGGTATTAGAGTCAGGGCAAGCAAGCAGCACAGAGAACCAGCATGCTTCTGTCCACTCCTTTCCTAGCTACGCCATCGCCGACAATGCCTACCGCATGATGTGCTCGGACCTCAACAACCATTTCATCCTTATTTCTGGAGAGAGCGGGGCTGGGAAGACGGAGGCCTCCAAGAAGATCCTCCAGTATTTCGCGGTGACCTGTCCCATGACGGAGTCACTCCAAATAGCCCGAGACAGGCTGCTGCTCTCCATCCCAGTCCTGGAGGTGAGTAGCCTCCAGGAAGTCCCCAAGCAAAAGCAGTCTCCTGCCTTGTTATAGCAATAAAACTAGGCATGGAACTACCAAGGACAGGGGCTTCACTGGCATTGTCACAGTGAGGGATATGACCTCGGAGGCAGGCTTGGATGTAATCCAGCAGGCTTCAGCAGAGCCCGTGCTCCCAGCTGAGGGATGTGTTTATTAGGGCATCGGACTCTCCAGAGCTCTCGGGGGTCCAGTGGGATGGGCAGCAAAACCATGTGGGGTTAGTAAGCTATAAAGCACATGTGACTTTTACGTCTCTGGAATCGGAATCATCTGGGTTGTCGTTTCTACTGTGACGATGTGATGTACCCATTTGCTGGCTGATACAGAACAAGTCATTGTCTCCCGTGTGGCTGTCCCATCTGTAAGAGATGCCAAGGCTAAAGGGTGGTTGCAACTGGCCCTTAGGTGTGAGGAGGGATGGGATGACAGGCTGCCAGTCACCGGGCATCAAGGGTCACATACTCTTTTGGGTCATTTCTAACAGATTGGATGAATCTGAAGGGATCTTCAAGAGCTTCTAGAGGGGTCTCTCCCGTGCTTTTCCTGTGTCCAAATATGGCACCGGGGTTGTATCTTCTGAACTTAATGACTATTGTTTTAGAAGACAAAGTGTGGTTTCCCTCCCTAGCGCCTCTTACTATCCCCCATGATCATATCATTTGGGGGCAGGGACTTGCCAAGCATAGTGAGCCAAAGTGACTCTGTGTGACGTTTGTATTCAAAGGCTTTCGGAAATGCCAAGACCCTCCGTAATGACAACTCCAGCAGATTTGGGAAGTACATGGACATACAGTTTGACTTCCAGGTATGCTGAAATTCCTGTGCATGCTCTGGGGACCCCTATCGAGGCAAGGCAACCCTCAGGAGAAGGGCATTACTGACCCAAACAGTGGGAAAACGCAGGTCAGGATAATTTGTTAAAATGTGTGTGTGTGTGTGTGTGTGTTCGTGTGCTTGAGCATGCGTGTGCATATGACTGCACTCATGGGCATATAGCATGACACCCATATGGAGGTCAAAGGACAATTTCTGGTGTCCCCATCTGTCACCTTGTGTGAGACATGGTCTCCTTTGAGCACTGTGTGTGTCAGCTAACTCACTCATCTGTGAGCTTCTTGGGAATCTCTTCGTTGAAAGAGCTCTGGGATTACAGACATGTGCTAAGGATCCCAGCCCAGGCTTATACTGGAGAGCAAGCATTTTACCTCTGAGCCAGTTACCATAGTTCTGCCCCTTAATGGTCAAGAATGGCGTCTGAGAACACTGGGTGTGGGTGGGGCTGTGCATGGCTAGGAACCCACACCCATTAGCAAATGGCCGTTGCTCTAACATAGGCTCCTGGATACTAAAACCATTATCATGTACTCAGGGGGACGGCTGGGTGCTGTGCCACGCAATCCCAACACTCAGGAAGTTGAGCAGGATTCAGGCCATGGATTTGAGGCCAGCCTGGGCTACAGAGGGTTAAGGGGTCTGCTTCAAAGCCTGAGGACCTGAGTCTGGTTACAGACCCACATAGTAGGAGAGGACTCACTCCTGAAAGTTGCCCTCTGACCTCCACACAGGTTCTGTGGCATGAGTGTGCATACACACACACACACACACACACACACACACACACACACCAAATATATTTTTTACAAGTGGACAGCTTTGTCTACAGCAAATATGTTTTCCAAATGTATCCTGCCGACTGAGGAAAGCCAGGAATGTAACATATAATACACTGTATTATATAATATAATGCAGTGTATATAATGTAGCAGTATACACTGTAGCAGTGTATACACTGTAGTGTATACACTGTAGCAGACAGGCCTGGAACTCAATGTTATTATATACACTATAGCCCTGGAACTTACTACAAAGCCCAGGCTGGCCTCAAATCCATGGATATCCTCCTGCCTCTGCCTCCTGAGTGCTGGGCTGTGTTCCACAGAACTCCGGATTTCGGGACAGCAGTTTTACCACACAGGAGCCTGGGTTAGCGCAATGGTCACTTACTAATGGGTTCACTGTGAGGCCCAGCAGCCATGTGTGTGGGATCCTGGCCATCCACGTCTCCACCCACACCCAGCATTGTCAGATGTAATTCTTGGCCACCATAGGTAGAACGGTAGCAACTTACTGAGGCCTTTAGATTACTACAGGGTTGAGGTGGGGCCGGGGAGGTGGCTCAGCAGGTAAAGTCACTTGTCACTCTGCCTGATGGTCTGAGTTCCGTCCCCACGACCCAGATGTTAGAAGGGGGGAACTTGCTTCTGTACGTGAGTGTGAGCGGTCCTCTGACCTCCACACCCAGACTGAGGAACATATGTTTTCCCCTCCCAACACGTACACAGCTATATAAATGTGATTAAAACACCTAAGCTTTAAAAATCTGTGTTTATGGATGTGAGTGTGTGCAACATAGCTGTGTCTGAAGAGAGCGACAGTCCACTCATAGACATAAAATAAATACATATTTTTTTTTAAAATCTGAGATACTGAGGGATGAGGTCATCGTTCCAATGAGTGACGTTTTTATTGACTCGGAGTGTTTATACTGAGTTTAAAAGACCTTGACCTCATGCCATGTACAAAAATTAAGTAGTGTGGGTTGGCAAGGTTATTGTATGCATAAGTACTTGATGCCCAAGTCTGATGGCCAAGGTTCGACCCCCAGAACACACACAGGGGAAGGGAGGGAATCAAATCCTGAAGGTTGTTCTCTGATCTCTACATACGTGCTTTGGTCCGTGTGTGTGTGTGTGTGTGTGTGTGTGCATGCGCATACATCTACACACCAACAAATACAAATTTTTAAGTTATTTTAAAATCAGCAGGCTGGACCATAGTCTGGAACATTAAACAGTAAAACAAGGAGAGAAAATGTCTCTGTGATCTCGGACTGGGCAAAAACTGAGCGGAAGGAAAAAACCATCAACCTTTGACCCTGAGAGATTGCTGTTCATTCAAATTATAAAGCAAAGCTGCTGGGTTGGCCACCATGTATTACTATAATTTTAGTGCTGGAAGTGAGGCAGGAAGAACACAAGTTCAGGGCTAGCCTGGACTACATGGTAAAGCTGAAGCTAATCTGGATGGCTAAGACTTTCCCCTCCTCTCCCCGCCCCCCTGAAAAAGCCACCTAGGCCAAACCACTGCTGTCTATCGAGTCTGCAGTGGGAGGGGCCTGTCCGGGCCACCTGCATCTCGTTCTGTTTTGAAGGGTGTTCCTGTAGGCGGCCATATCATCAGTTACTTGATCGAAAAATCCCGGGTCGTCTATCAAAACCACGGTGAGCGGAATTTCCACATCTTCTACCAGCTGCTTGCGGGTGCTGAAGCACAGCGCCTCGCTTCCCTGGGACTCGAGCGAGACCCCCAGCTGTACAAGTACCTCTCACAGGTTAGAGACACCAGTGCCCAACTTCAGCGGCCTCTGGGGGGGAAGGGGTCAGGGGTGTCTGCGACTCTGCTTCTCTCCTCTATGAAGCTTCGTGACTGACAGCTATCTTATCTCAGGAAGGCAGCTCGGTGTCTAGCTCCCAGCAGAAGTTAGAATCGGTTGGGCAATCTTAGAAACAAAGAGAGCAGTGGCCTCTTGCCTTGCAAGTCCCTGGGTTCGAAACCCAGCACTAGGTGAAGAGACAGATGTTGGCGCTCACCTTTGAATACTGAGACTCAGTCCTTCCAGGGTGGGAAGGGGCAGCCGGAGCTGTTTAAAAATTTAGGCTTCCTTGTTATGAGGATTCAGCTCGGCGGTAAAGCACCTACTGAGGATGCACAGGGTCCCAGGTTTGAGTCCCAGTGACAAACACCTTCTCCTTAAATCTGACACACAACACACACACACACACACACACACACAGAGAGAGAGAGACACATACATATACACACAGAGAGAAACAGACACACAGTTGCTGGCGGGGTGGGGGGATGAGGGCCAGGTGTGACAGGCATGGCCGGTCCTCTCTGCCCACATCAAGGACTCTCCCTGCACTCTGCTTTAAGAGCTCAACTGCAAAAGGAAAGAAAGCAGCTCAGACCAGTCCCTCGAGTGGACCTGGGAGCTAGCGCTGTTGATGGCCCTTCAGTGTTTAACTCCCAAGAATTCACTCTCCCCCCTCCCCCCCCC
>JANHMN010000023.1:37567202-37603214 GCA_030674055.1 Rhabdomys pumilio | reverse complement strand
CACACACACACGCACACACGCACACACACACATGCACACACACGCACACACGCACACACACACATGCACACACACACACGCACACGCACACACACATGCACACACACGCACACACACATGCACACACGCACACACACGCACACACATGCACACACACGCACACACGCACACACACACATGCACACACACACACACACATGCACACACACACACACGCACACGCACATGCATGCACACAGGCACACAGACACACACACACACACCTTTAAATGAATAACAAGCATATCCTCAGTTGCTATAACCAAGCTCCACAAGCTGGGTGATTGATAAAATATAGACATTTACTTAGCTCAGGGTTCCAGACACTGGGGATGTGGGAGCACAAAGCCATATCTAGTGGAGTCTCCTCGAGCATCCTGACACAGCAAGGGACCTCTGCATCATGGTGGCCCTGCCTCATGACCTTGTCTTCCAAATACCGATGGCATGAGGCTGAGGATGCTGACTCTGACAGGTGAACTTTGGGGACATAAACTGAGACCAGAGCCTCACTGTGAGGTGCCCGCCCTCGCCTGTATGAAGTGACATCCACGCCTCTGCCGCCTCTCACCTGGGCAAGCACTTCCTGGCAGTTTGTAGGTCACTTTCATTATTGATTTTGGAGGGGTTTCAAACTAGTGGCTGGAGAGACATGAAGCCATGAAGTCAATCAGAAGCCAAGGCGTTGCTTGCCTAGGGAAGCCACAGGCCGGTCCAGCTGAGGACCAGCCTTAGGCCCCGAAAGGTTACTACGAGCCCCTGCTGAAGAAAAAGATAGAAGCCATGTGCTTTATACCTGAGTCCCAAGTTTAGGGATAGCAACAGGGATTGCAAAGACAAACTTAACCAAACCAGTCCATTTTTTATTGCTCTAATGGTGACCCAAGAAGAGACTGTCACAAGGCAAGAGGAGAAAGAACTTGGTCTGTGCAGCTCTCTGGTCTCTCTCTTTGTAGGAAGTTAGCAGCATCAGGTCCCGGGGGCCCTGCTCTGATGGTCTTATCTAGCTGACGGACCCCAAAAGGCCCCACTTCCAAACTTCGTAGTCAAATTCAGTTTCTATCTCTTACAGCCTCGCTGTGGGAATGGAGTTTCAACACCAGAGCCTTTGTGTAAGAGCTTGAAAGATGGCTCCGTAGTTAAAATCATGTGCGGCTCTTGCGGAGCACTCGTGTTTAGTCCCCAGCACCTATGTCAGGCAGCTCACAGCTGTCTGGAACACCAGCTCTAGTCCTCCCGAGCACCATGGTAGACAGGTGGTAGACAGACATGTGCACCAAGAAATGTTTGGGAAATGACGCTGCTTTGGGAGAGCCACGGCACTAGCAGCCGGTGGTGTGTGCTGTTTTTCCGCTAGGATTTTACCCAAAAGACTGTGATTGGGTTGTTGGACATCTACGGCTTCGAAGTCTTCGACAAGAATGGGTAAGTTTGCCTTGTGTGCCTGCCCTGTCTGTCTGCCCTGCCTGCCTGTCTGCCTGTCTGCACTGCCTGCCTGTTTGCACTGCCTGTCTGCCCTGTCTGCACTGCCTGCCTGCTCTGCCTGCCTGTCTGCCTGTCTGCCCTGCCTGCACTGCCTGCCTGTCTGCACTGCCTGCCTGTTTGCACTGCCTGTCTGCCCTGTCTGCACTGCCTGCCTGTCTGCCTGCATAGCCTGCCTACCTGCACTGCTTGCCTACACTGCACTGCCTGCCTGTCTGCCTGCACTGCCTGCCTGTCTGCCTGCACTGCCTGCCCTACCTACACTGCCTGCCTGCACTGCCTGCCTGTCTGCCTGCCCTACCTACACTGTCTGCCTGCATTGCCTGCATAGCCTGCATAGCCTTCACTGCCTGCCTGCTTGTCTGCTTGTCTCTTGGTGTTAAGAGTCTGCAGTTGGTTTCCCTGCCCCTAGAACAAGGAATCCACAGCCCTCAATTTGCACACGGTTCCCAGCAAGTGCTCTACCCACAGGCTGCCTCCCTAGCCATTCTCACACTGCCCTGACCCTGTTTCCATGGGATTCTTCCTGTTTATTCATGGATGGCTCTACAGAAAAGATCTGTGTCCTCGCAAAGAAGCGGTTTGGCTGTGCCTGGTCTGTCTGCATGAGTCATACGACCGAAATCCCCTGTATTTCTAGTTTTGAACAGTTTTGTATAAATTACTGCAATGAGAAACTACAGCAGCTGCTGATTGAGAGAACACTGAAGGCGGAGCAGGCTGAGTACGAATCTGAAGGCATCGAGGTAAGCACTGGATGCGTCTGCAAGTTGGAGAGAGAGAGAGAGACAGACAGACAGACAGACAGACAGACAGACAGAGACAGAGAATGGGAATCTGAGACAGAGGTGGGCGGGAGGAAGGAGAGAGGGAGAGAGGGAGGGAAGCGGTGGATTCAGGGCTGACAGTGGATGCACGGCCTCGAACACACTGGTAAAACACTCTACCTCCTAGCTCCACCCTGACCCCTCCACATTTCTTGGATTGAGGACTTTTAGTTCTTCCTAGGAAAATAGTTGAGATATCTAGAAAGTATCTGTAGTGAGAATTTTAGAATTTTGGTTTCTTTAAAAAATACAAATATTATAAAAATGTGTTTTCATTTTCATCCCAGGTGAGGGATATGGGGCTGTTTCTGACTGTCCGCAGCTGGTGACTATGATTTGCCTCGTGCTCTAGCAGAGGTGTGGTTTTACCAGCTGTAGATAGTTTCTGTGTTTGTGTGACATTTGAAAGTCTGGGAACTTTTCAGAGGGTGGATAAATGCTACGGCCCCGGGAGAGTTGTTGTTTGTTGCCAAGAGGAGGTATGGTTGGTGGTTGATTGTTGTTGGTCTTGGTTTGTTACGTAGTCATGTGCAAAAAAATCAACAAGGACTGGAGAGATGACTCAGAGGTTAAGAGCACCGACTGCTCTTCCAGAGGACCTGGGTTCAATTTCCAGCAACCACATGGTGGCTCACAACCATCTGTAATGGGATCTGATGCCCTCTTCTGGTGTATCTGAAGAGAGATACAGTGTTCTTATATATACATTAAATAAATAAATAAATAAATAAATCTTACACACACACAAGAAATCAGATATCCTGAAAGTAAAGATTGAATTTTTCCCAAGGACCTCGATGCCCCTAATCAGTAGAAAGTAGTTTAACAACATAGGTCACCCCCTTTCTGACGCCGACTTTATTCAGGATCTCTTTCCTCTCTATCCTTTTCTCTCTCTCATCTAGTGTTAGAGGTTGAAAAAGGTGGAAGAAAAATAACCAACAAAGTAGCAAAGACTGGCAACAAGCATCATTTAAGAATTTTTGAGTTTCAGCACTGTGTGTGTGTTTGCATGACATGGGTGTAGATGCACATTCAGGGCACAGAGGACACAGAGTCAGCTGCGCCCCCCATGTGGGTTTCGGGGATCAAACTCAGGATATGAGGCTTGTGCTGCACACACCTTTACCTGCTGAGCCATGTCTCCATCCCCAAAAGTATCATTCTTAAAAAAGATTTCATTTTCATTCTCTCTCTCTCTTTCTCTCTCTCTCTCTTTCTCTCTCTCTCTCTCTCTCTCTCTCTCTCTCTCTGTGTGTGTGTGTGTGTGTGTGTGTGTGTGTGTGTGTGTATATATACACATACCTTATTGCAGGTGCCTGTGGAGGCCAGAAAAGCAGCAGCTTCCCCTGGAGCCAGAGTTATAAATAGTTATAAGCCACACAATGTGCATGCTGGGAACTGAACTTGGGTCTTCCTGAGAGCAGTAAATGTTAACTGCTAAGTTGTCTTTCCTGTTCCCCAAAGTATAATTTTTTAAGGTTAGATATGAAAATACAATTTAGAGATAAGGAAATATTTGGAGAATCCAGGTCAAGCCAATGTGCTCGATCCTGCTGTGCATGCTGGGAGAACCCTTCCCTCCTGTCCTTTCAGTGGGAGCCTGTCCAGTACTTCAACAACAAGATCATCTGTGATTTGGTAGAAGAGAGACACAGAGGGATCATCTCTATTCTGGTGAGAAAACTGACTCAGCTCATTAACTAGGTGTCTGCCACAGGCAGATAAATGCTTCCCAGGGCTCAAAGGCATAGAGGGAGAGCCCTGTGTAACCCCAGCAATGAGGGAAATTTGAGGCCAGCCTGGACTACATTAGTAAATTCTATAGACTAGGCTATAGAATGGGGGTGTCTCAGTATATGTGTGTGTATGTGTGTATGTGTCAATGTGTGTTTGTGTGTGAGAAGGTGTGTGGGGGAGGTGAGTGGGTGTTGGGGGGTGAGTGTGCGGGGAAGTACGCGTGTCTATGTGTATTTGAGTGAATGGGTGTGTTTATATGTGTCGGTGTGTGTTTGTGGGGGAGTGAGAATGTATGTGGGAGTGAGTGTGGGGGGAGGTGTGTGTGTGTTTGTGGGGTGTGAATATGTGTGTGTTTATATGTGTCAGTGTGTGTGTATTGGGTGAGTGTGTGTGAGGAGGTGTGTGAGTGTGGGGGGATGTAAGTGAGTGGGTGTGTGGTGTGTGTGGGGAGGGGTGTGTGTGTCAGTGTGTTTGTGGGGGGGTTGTGGTATGTGTGTGTGTTGGGTGAGTGTGTGTGAAGAGGTGTGAGTGTGGGGGGAATGTGAGTGGGTGGGTGTGTGGTGTGGGGGGGGGGGTGTGTGTGTGTGTGTTTGGGGGGTGTGGGTATGTGTGTGTGTGTTGGGTATGTGTGTATGAGGATATGTACACTGACCGTGGCCAGTTGAGTAGACTCCTGGTTGAGGAAGTTAACTCTAAGGGATAGAGAGAGGTGTGGTCCTGGCTCAGCTGCTTCTACAGTTTTCTTCCTATGAGGCCTTCACACTGTGTGCAGTTGTTCCTGGTCCTCAATGGCTGGTTAGCAGTGTTTCAGTAAGTGCCATGGCAACCCTGAGTGACTTCAGGAAGTCTGAAAATATGGTCAGAGCAGGGCATGGTGGTGCACGCCTCTTATCCCAGTGTTCAGGAATCATGAGCTTGAGACCAGCCTGAGCTATGGATCAAATCACTGAGAGTCAGGGAGGAAAGAAAAATGAGTCAGACTGGGCTGTGGCGGCGCATGCCTGTCACTCCGATGCTCAGGAAGCTGAGGCAGGAGGATTATGAGTTTGAGTCCACTCCAAGCTACCCAGCAAGACCCTAACTAGAGGCAAGGGAGAGGGGAAGGAAAGAAGGGAAGGAGAATGAAATGAATGAATGAATGAAAAGATACAGGCCAGAGTGTGAGCTGGCCAGAACCCATAACCTCAGCACTGAGAAGGCTAAGGCAGGAATTTGAGGCAACCTGGAGACACAGCCAAGTCTCGCCTCAAAAGGAAGAGGAGGATGAAAAAAGAATCAGGCTGGGCAGTGGTGGTGCACGCCTTTAATCCCAGCACTTGGGAGGCAGAGGCAGGCGGATTTCTGAGTTCGAGGCCAGCCTGGTCTACAGAGTGAGTTCCAGGACAGCCAGGACCACACAGAGAAACCCCGTCAAAAAAAAAAAAAAAAAAGAAAAAAGAAAAGAAAGAAAGAAAAAGGAATCAGAAAAACACTAGTCAGATGCAGGGAGATTGACTCTGTGGCATTTCTAAGCTCTCTGAGGTGGAGGCTCCCTCAGCCAGCTCCAGGGTCCCAACACAAGTGATGGCTGACCCCTTTCTCGTCCTGGAAGGTGACAGCAATTTAATCTCGGATATTCAGCTGCTGATGCTTAGTCAGTAAGTCGGCACATGCGCTAGTGTGAGGCTGAACTGTCAGTCAGTCAGCACATGCGCTGGTGTGAGGCTGAGCTGTCTTCTTTCCATTTAAAAGGATGAAGAATGCATCCGTCCAGGCCCCGCAACAGACTTGAGTTTCCTGGAGAAGCTAGAGGAGAAAGTGGGCAAGCATGCACACTTCCAAACGTGCGTACTTCCACGCATGCGTACTTCCAAGCATGCGCACTTCCAAACGTGCATATGGGCAAACATGCGCACTTCCACGCATGCACACTTCCAAACGTGCGTACTTCTAAGCACGCGCACTTCCAAACGTGCAAGTGGGCAAGCATGCGCACTTCCACGCATGCGCACTTCCAAGCATGCGCACTTCCAAATGTGCAAGAAAGTGGGCAAGCATACGCACTTCCAAATATGCATGCTTTATTTATTTGAAAGGCTGTGGTATGGAGAGGATGTTATATTTCCTATATTGGACCTGTGTCCAAGTACAAGTACTTTGGGGCTGGAGAGGTGGCTCAGTGGGTACCTGCATCTGTGCAAGCATGAGGCCCCGAGTTCAGACCACATCACCCACCTAAGAAGCTGGGCATGGCTGCACTGGTCCATAACCTCAGCTAGCTGCCAGCATAGCTCCAGGTTCAGTGAGAGACCCTGCCTAAAAGAAGGCAGAGATGATCAAGCAAGATACCAGTGTATGTCCTCCTCAGGTCTTTGTGTGCCCAGCACATACACATGTTCACATATACCACACATGCATGCATTCATACAGGACAGTGACTTCACATACAAACACGGCATCCTGAAAATTGGCTCGTGTCAGCATGCCCTTGTGAGTAGAAATCAGATGGACAGGAATTGCAGGTAGAGCATCTCTTGGAAACTGAGTGTCTTGCTTTGTTCCGCGGTGGTTATGTTTCCTGTGTGGTACAGGTGAGAGGCAGTCCTTCTGAACAATTTAGATCCAGTAGGGACAGCCAGATGTGGTGACACGGGCGGGCTTGCCATCCCAGCGCTTGCTTAGGAGGTGGAGACAGGGAATTGGGAGTTCAAAGCCAGCTTGGGCCACACAGAAAGACACTGTCTCAAAAGACCTTAAAACAGACAAATATGTGGAACCTGATGACCAGGGCCATGGTTAAACCACGTCTCAAAAAACAAATAGAGTCCCCTCGCTGGCTCACGGCTCACCAAGGAATTGAATGTAAGCCATAAGCAAAATCAGCAACAACTGCCTGGCGGACGTCAAGAAAGCCATATCAAAGATGTCCCATAAGCCTCTTCCCAGGCGTCCATCCTGAGATCTCAAAATGGCTTGACAGGGAGTCTCTAAATATTTTCTCAAAATCTGATTTTCATATTCAGCATTTTTTTAAGATTTATTTTGTTTATATGAGTACACTGTTGCTGTCTTCAGACACACCAGAAGAGGGCATCGGATCCCATTACAGATGATTGTGAGCCACCATGTGGTTCCTGAGAATTGAACCCAGGACCTCTGGAAGAGCAGTCAGTGCTCTTAACCACTGAGTCATCTCTCCAGCCCCGCCTCCCCCATATCCAACTTTAAAAGACTATACTTTTGATGGCTGGAGAGATGGTTCAGCAGGTAAGAACATTTACGGCTCCCAACACTTACATAGCAAATGTTTTGCCAAATGGACTATTTCACTGTTGATAGGTTATTTCTCCACTGCTGGTGAAATGAGCCAATTTAAACCCGATTAGATTATATCAAAGGCATGTTTATTGAGAAGTTACTCTTGGGTCGGTGAGTTCATTGGCCCCAAGGATGGAGGCCAGGGAAGTTGCCATGGGGAAAGTGGGGGTAGGGAGAGGAAGGGAGAAAGAGAAAAAGAGGTACATACACAGAGAAAGAAGAAAAGAAGGAGCGAGAGACCAAAATGTCTGGATTGTATAGAAAGGAGTCTCTGGAGGAAGGGCAGCCCAGCCCCTGGGCTAGGAAGTTCAGGGTTGGGGGGCTGAGTTTGCCAGGCAGGGACTGAGGGATGCTGGGAGAACCTGGAGGCCAGGTCTAATTTGGTGTGTACAATAAGTACCTCAGTCCCTTGTACCAGGATCTGAAACCAAACAAATATACCTTTTAAAAATGACATATATTAATTTACTTATTTGAGTGTGAGAACTTGCCCATGGATACATGTACCACACTGTGTGGAGGTCAGAGGACAACTTGGGGAGGGGTCAGTTCTCTCCGTCTACTAGGTAGGTCCCAGGGATCGAACTCGGGTCATCAGGCTTGGTGGCAAGCCCCTTTGTCTGCTGGGCTGTCTCATTGGGTTGGATCTTCCTCCTCTTCCTCTTCTTCCTCTGTCTTCCTTCTTCTTTCTTCTTTTTGGTTCCTTCCATGATTCTCTGAAGAATAATACCCCAGATTCAGATAGTATGCAAAAGCAAAGAGCATTTTATTTTGCAGAAGTCCAGCATGCTGGGGTCTACCATCTACAAGATGGAGGTGCCCCAGTGAGCTCTAAGATCCTAGTTAAAGCACAATAGAGAATTCTTGAGAGGGGTAGGTGACCTCTATCTTAATCTGTTGGCTCTATCTCTAGGAACATTCTAGAACCATTGTTGGGGTGTGGGGGTGTTGAAAACTGTTGCTGGGGAAGTCTGGAAACTGTTGCTGACCCATTGCTCTCACCTCAGGTGGCAAGGCAGCTTCTGGTGGTGGGGCAGTTTCTGATTGGCTGCCTGAGGCCTGGGGTTTTTTCCAGTAACTGACTTTCCTGGACTTGCCCAAGTCTCAAAAGCAGAGATTTGGGCCTAGTCTCCTTCCTCTTCTTCTTCTCCCTCCTCCTCCTCCTTCTTCTCCTTCTTCGTTCTTTCTTCCTCTTCCTCCTTCTTCTTCATCTTCTTCCTCCTCCTTCTTCCCCTTCCTCTTCTTTCTCTTCCTTGTAGTGGGACTTTCTGGATCTAGACCCACCAGTGGTTAAATAACAACACAGGGACTTACTAGTTTTTATTATAGCTCAGGCCTTCAGATCCGGCTACTTCTCAGCCAGTTCATCTGACGTAACTTTATTATCCTAGCCCACTGGCCACCACGACTCAACATTTGGCTAGCTCTTTACCTCTCTCTCAGACCCCATCCATCCATCCAAACACCTCCTTGTCCTGCTGGCAAATCCCCTCCCCCTTCCCCATTCTTCTCCCAGAGACCCTCTCTCACTTCCTGCACCCCCTTTCCTGCTTAGCTACTGACCTTCAGATCTTTATTAAGCCAATCGGCAAGGAAGGGGCACAGAGTGTTTACAAAATACTGAGGCAGGAGACTGAGAAGAATGAGAATGTCAAAATATGCCCAGTACTCTCTGCCAGCACAGCAATCAACAACTGACTATACACAGGCACCTTCCTCTTCCAACACTTCCTCTTCCTCTACCCTTTCCCTCCTCCTCCTCTTCCCCTTCCTCCTCCCCTTCCCCTTCCTCTTCCTCTTCCTCCTCCTCCATCCTCCGTCCTCCCCTTCTTTGAGACAGGGTCTCATTATGTACCCTTGGCTGACCCAAAGCTTTCTATGTCAACCAGGGTGGCCTTAGACTCAGAAAGATCTTTCTGTCTCCTGAGTATTAGAATTAAAGTCATGCCACCACGCTCAACCTTTTCTTCAACTTTTAAAACTGACGGGGCTGAATTGGTTAAGAGCACCCGATGCCCTTCCAGGGGACCTGAGTTTGATTCCCAGCACTCCGATGTCTCTACCTCCAGTTCCAGGATATCCAGCACCATCTTCTGGCCTCATCTCACTAGGTCCAAATGTGGCCCACAGACATACATGCAGGCAATACACCCATATATACAACATTTAAAAATAGGACAAACCCCCTGCATCGTTGAGGAACCCAGGGCTTTATGCTTGCCAGGCAGGTGTTCTACCACCCAGCCAAGCCCCCAGCCCAGGTCACTTGACTAAAACGAGACAAAACAAAAGCTGAATGTTTCTCACAGATACATTCTTTTCTTCCTCACTAGCTTAGTCGATGGAAGGGCTCTACTTAGGAGAGACTTGATAGACAGTCAAACAGAGAGCAAGGCTCCCCGGGAGCCCCCCATGGAGTCAGCTTCAATGTAGATGACCCGGAACTTCTTGGTCATGCTCGCTGCAGAGGTGGTCTGTGTTTGTGTCTTGTAGCCGGAAGTTGGCTGGTCCAAAGGGCCGGAAGAGGATCGGCTGGCTGGAATTCTGTCTCCTGCATTACGCAGGAGAGGTAACCTACTGCACCAAAGGTGAGTGGCCGGGGTGGGTCACAGCCATGCAGGTGCCCAGGTGTGCAAGTCCTCCAAGGAGATGCTATCTGTGGCCACCCCAATCCTTAGTGTTGCATTCAAGCAAGCCACCTGAAAGTTCTTCATTAATTACTAATATTGTTATGCCCAAGTCACAGGGACCCCAAACACCACCGAAGAGCCAATTCCGATGCAAATACACAAAGGGCTTTTTTTTACCAGTTTGCGAGCAAGGACTCTCACCGCCCCCATCGCAGCGGTCCGAAGCGAGAGCCCGAGTCTAGGGATGCAGGGTTTTTATTGTGGTTACAGAAAACTTGGGGACTCTCCATAGAGGTCAGCAAGTTACTATTTTAAAACCTGCATCTCTGATGTAATCTGCAGGAGCCAAACATGGAGGCAAAACCACCTGACAAACAGAATGGCTAGGTTATCAATTCTCTGCAGGATGTCTTAGGTTAACTCCGTGTACCTTGACCCTGCTTTTATGGTAGCCTGACTGGCTGTCACTAAGGACGGGGAATTGTCACAGGATGTTTGCTCGGGTGGACTTTGTGATTTTCTTCCTGGAATTGGGAGTTTAGCCCCTGGTCCCGCACAAAATGGGGTTTCTTCAAAACTGAAGCTGGTTGGGCTTTACAATCTAACCACTAATTTTTAAATGAATAAAGTAGTATTCAGACAGCATATACTTCATCCATTGACGTGTGCAACTCAGGGGTTTTGGTGGATCTGTGTACTCCGATTCATTTTAGAACACTGCAAGCCTACACCGTCTGCCCCTCCCCACACTCTTTGCCCCTCCCACATTCTCTTTGCCCCTCCCCCATACCCTCTGCCCCTCCCACATACCCTCTGCCCCTCCCACACAGCACTAGGCAATGAACCAATGCCCTAAGTCCTTAGCTCCTGCCCTGGCCTGGAGAATCCCACTTGTGATCTGTCAGGTCTGATTTCCCTCTTCAGCTTCAAGCTTCCTCCATGCTGCCATTCATTCGTCTTCATTGTCCAGTAAACTCCTTTCTCTGGGTAAGCTTCTCTGTGCCCGTTCAGGAGCCATTCGGGTGCTTCTCCTTCCAGCCATGGTGAAAACTAATACTTGGAATACGCCTGTATATTCCCCTCGCCCACAGTACCAGCGACTGCATCTGGGCCATGGGACAGTTTTAGAATTTGGGGACAGTCTCACTAAGTTGCCCAGGCTGGCTTTGAACTTCCATCTTCTTGCCTCAGCTTTCTGAGTAGCTGGGATGACCAGGTCACTTTTATTTTCCTGGGTGGATAATGAGGAAGGGAGTGACTGGGTCCCATGGAATTCCCTGCTTAGTGTTTTCAGGAGCCTCCTGACTGCTCTGGTCCTAGTTTTACCTCATCCTCTCCAGCACCCACAATGCACTGCCAACAGCCTTCTGGGTGTGTATGAAGGCCTGCCCTGTGGTTCTCCTGGTAGCTGGTGATGCCAAACATTCTGTGTACTGGCCAGACATTTGTATATCTTCCTTGGAGAAATACCTATTTAGATACTTTGCTCATTAAAAAATTATTATTGAATCATGAGAGTTCTTTATATATTATGGACACTAGACCTTTCTCAGATATATAATTTGCTAGTATCTTCTCCAATTCTGAGAACTGACGTTTTGAGAGATCAGATCTTTTAGGTTTAGACTCCATCTTAGCCAGGTTATTCCCCAACAAATCTGCACCCCCAGGTTACAAGCCTGCCCCTGGCACCTTGATTTCTAACCACCACAAATCAGGAAAGCAGAAGTTAAGTTTATGGTTTGACTTCCAGCACCACCCAACTATGTTAAAGGCCCTAATGGTCCCCCAGTCAGATGTGTGCCAGGCTAGATACCCCCTCCTTGTCTCTATAAATGCTTGCCTCAATCCACTCCTTGGTGGACCCTTGGAGTTCACAAAAGCTTCCTAGCAGAATATTTTATTGATGGGTATCTTTCAAAGCACCAAAAAGAATCTTTTTAAAATAACAGAAAACATAAGAGTTTTTTCCTTTAAATGCAAAGTAGTGTAAAGCACTTTTTAAAAAAATAATAGCGGGCAGTGGTGGCGCATGCCTTTAATCCCAGCACTTGGGAGGCAGAGGCAGGCAGATTTCTGAGTTCGAGGCCAGCCTGGTCTACAGAGTGAGTTCCAGGACAGCCAGGACTACACAGAGAAACCCTGTCTCGAAAAAACCAAATAATAATAATAATAATAATAATAATAATAATAATAATAATAGATTGGCTTTCTGTGGAGATGATTCGGTTTATATTTCGAGGCTAGCCTGGTCTACAGAGAGTGAGTTGCAGGCTAGTCAGAACTGCATGGCAAGGACCTTGTCTCAACTAAGCAACAAAACCAGAAAAGCACCAGAGAGTGGGAAAGGACACCAGGGGGATTTGTTTGCCTTTGCCAGTGGGGCTGAAAGTCACATGGTCTCAGCTCGCCTCCTGGGGTTCAATGCCCCCCACTGTCTCTGTGGGTCACAATCATTGCTCCTGGATCACTTTGAATCAAGGCCACACATCAAACAACAGCCTGCTGTAAACGTCCCTCTGAGGACCTGGCTCTCAGCCTGGGAAGTTGTCCCCTAGAGTATCTGGCACTCTAGAGTTATACAGGGAGGGTGTCCACCCACAATGTCTGACTCTCTCTTGGGATATAAAGGGGAGTGTCCCCCATGAGGTCTGGATCTGTCTGATGTACATCGTTGCAGATAGAGTGTGCTTCTAATGTGAGTGGAGGCCTGGGTGTTGCCCCCAGCACAGCTCACAGCTCTCTGCCAGGACCCAGCCCATCTCAGTATTGCAAAGGCTGGGAAACCCGTGCAACCTCAGACATCACCAGGAGTCTTAGGGTTTTACTGCTATAAACAGGTACCATGACCAAGGCAACTCTTTTTTTTTTTTTTTCTTTGAGACAGGGTTTCTCTGTGTAGCCCTGGCTGTCCTGGAACTCACTCTGTAGACCAGGCTGGCCTCGAACTCAGAAATCTGCCTGCCTCTGCCTCCCAAGTGCTGGGATTAAAGGTGTGCGCCACCACTGCCCAGCAAAGGCAACTCTTATTTAATTGGAGCTGGCTTACAGGTTCAGAGGTTCAGCCCATTATCATCAAGGCAGGAACATGGCAGCATCCAGCCAGGCATGGTGCAGGAGGAGCTGAGAGTTCTACATCTTCATCTGAAGGCTGCTAGAAGACTGACTTCCAGGCAGCTAGGAGGAGGGTCTTAAAGCCCACGCCCACAGTAACACCTCCTCCAACAAGGCCACACCTACTCCAAGAAGGCCACATCTCCTTCAAGAAGGCCACACCTTCTCTAATGAGGTCACACCTCCTCCAAGAAGGCCACCCCTCCTCCAATGAGGTCACACCTCTTCCAAGAAAGCCACACCTCCTCCAACAGGGCCACACCTCCTCCAACAGGGCCACACCTCCTGCAACAAGACCACACCTTCTCCAACAGGGCCACATTTCCTCCAGCAAGGCCACACCCACTCCAACAAGGCTATGCCCTCTAATAGTGCCACGCTCTGGGCTGAGCATATACAAACCATCACATCAGGATGTGTCTTAGCTATTAGTGTGGAATTGCATTGAGTGAGACTTTATTTTTGAAACAGGATTCTTGGAGAAAAACAACGACCTGCTTTACAGACACCTGAAGGAGGTAAGTCTTACTCTACCTCTCGTGTTGCTAACGAGTTTTCTGGAACTTTTTTTTTTTTTTCTTTTTTGGTTTTTCGAGACAGGGTTTCTCTGTGTAGCCCTGGCTGTCCTGGAACTCACTCTGTAAACCAGGCTGACCTCGAACTCAGAAATCCGCCTGCCTCTGCCTCCCAAGTGCTGATTAAAGGTGTATGTCACCACTGCCTGGCTTCTGGAACTTTCTTGTCCATGGATTATGTCCTCAACCGGGACTACAGGCAGCCTATGATCCTCCCTAGCACCCAGGAGGTAGCCACCACAGGGCCAGGGGTTTGAAACCCCTCAGCTACACATCAGTTCGCACCATGAATTGCATGAGATCCTATCTGGTACATACAACAGAATTTCCTGCTGTAAAGCTGACTGAGATTTTATTAGATAAATACAAGGACTTCTTTTATATGTATCAATTTTATTAAATTAAGGACTTCCTCCAGAGGTGGTGGCACACACCTGTAACCCCAGCTTCTGAGAGAGGGAACTGGGAGGATCTTGAGTTTAAGGCTAGCTAATGAAAGTGTCTAAAAGAAAAACATTAAGATTAGAAGAGGAGGAAGACGGTGGTGACCTTGACATGGACTGGAGCTGGGGTTGAGCATACACAAGGCACCAAGTACGATTTATAAATAAGAATAAGGGCTGGAGAGATGGCTCAGTGGTTAAGAGCACCGTCTGCTCTTCCAGAGGTCCTGAGTTCAATTCCCAGCAACCACATGGTGGCTCACAACCATCTGTAATGAGATCTGATGCCTACTTCTAGTGTGTCTGAAGACAGCTACAATGTATTCATACACTGTATGTAAAATATACATAGTATATATTAATATGCATAAATATATTATATAGGATATATAATATATCATATATATAAGTATATATAACATGTAATGTGTATAATAAATCTTTTTAAAAGACAATATATATATGTGTGTGTGTGTGTGTATATATATATATATACACACACACACACATATATATACATAGCTTCATCTGAAGGCTGCCAGCTAAATACTAACCTGCAGGCAGTTAGGATGAGGGTCTTCAAGCCCATATCCACAGTGACACACCCACTCCAACAAGGCCACACCTCCTCTAACAAGGCCACACCTCCAACAAGGCAAATATATATGTGTGTGTGTATATATATATATATATATATATATATATATATATATACACATATACATAAACTAGTATAAAAGAGGGTACATGGTACATTTTCCTTATAGAAGCAGGAGCAGCTAATACAAAGCCTAGAGTCTTTGGCTTCACCCCACCGTGTCTGTCTCCTGAGAGCCAACATCTGCCGGTTTCTGAGTCCCCCTGCTAGTGGCTGAGGCTAGGCTGTGTGTCCTCCTTTCCCTTCCCCTGCATAGCAGGGCACAGCACCTTGCACATTCGCTCTCCAGCCTTCTTATGATTGATTTTTTCATAGGTTGTCTTATTCCCCAGCACTAAGGTGGGCTGGAGACATAATCACCTTACAGAAAACTAGCCGCCTCCGCAAGTACACAAGGCGGAGGTGGGGCATTTGGTCACCTTCTTCTCCTGTGCTCTTCGGCATTGCTGGGTGTGGAACCCAGGGTCTCACTACAGGAGAAAACAATCTACCGCTCCAGCCCCATGTTGTTCTTTGAGTCTCTTCCCACTACCCTGTGGTGGGGAGTATCTTTTGTACCCACTGGGCAGGTGGCTCTGCTGTCCCCTGATGGCCTCTAGAATTCCAGACACCAGCGAGTTCAGAGTGGCCTCTCTCCACACAGGTGCTGTGCAGCTCCAAGAATAACATCCTGAGGGAGTGTTTTCTGGTGGCGGAGCTTGAAAACCGGAGGCGACCACCCACGGTGGGTGAGGGAGAGCTGCTGGTGTGAATTTAACGAGGGAACAAAAGCCATGGGTAACAGTGACTACTCTCTCCGCTCACAGATAACTACAAATGTGTAAACTTTGTATCAATTCACTCCTTTTCAGACATTAACCAATTCAGTGCAGGCAGCTGTACTAGGTGTGGGGGTGTGGGGTGGGGGTTCCTTGCCCTTGAGGGGTTATAGCATGGGAGGAAGAGAATGTGAGGGAATACCGGCAAATAGAGTTGGACCTAGGGACGGTGGGCTGGACCCAGTGGTGGCCTTAAGATGCTGGCCATGTGTGAGCCAGCTTTCACCGCCCTGTGACAAAATCCTTGAGGAAAAAAAAAAACCTTAAAAGTTGATTTCATTTCTGGTTTTGGAGACTGCACTCCGTGGAGTGCCGCAGCAGAGAAGGTGTGTAGAGAGACTGGGGCTAAATACAGCTTTCAAAGTGAAGTAACTTACTTCTTCCCGGGAGGCCCCACCTTTTAAAGAGCCCACGCCCCTCCTAAAGAACCGCCCCCCTCAAAGAACCCACCAACCCCCCCACACCAGTGGGCTCTGACGTCATCGGCAGAGTCAGTAAAGCTGTAAAGTTTTTACCACTCGCTGTAAAGCTGCTGCACTGGGGACCACGGATTCAGGGCATGGGCCTTTGAAGGATACCTCAGGACCCAGACATAGTACTGTGTCTGTGCTCCTGAGCTAGGAACCTGGCTGATGCTGAGCCGGAAGTGTCTTTGTGCACAGCGCTCTCTCCAGCAACAGCCCCCGCCTCTGTCTACACATTTCTTCGTGTTTTGTCCCACTCTCTTTTAGTTAGAAAAATTTTCATGTGCCTGAGAAGCCGACGGCCCCAAAGCACTGGGAGCTGGCCTTCCCAAAACAGGCTATCTCCAGCCTCCAGGCCTTGGGCAAAACACAAATAGGCAGAATTCTGGCCCGGGGCTGGGAGTCAGGGGACTGGAGGGTCGGGGGCTGGGGGTCAGGGGTCTGGGGGGTTGGGGGATGGGGATCGGGGGATGGAGGCAGCTACGCCTGTGCTGTGCTCTGTCTTCAGAGTTCAACAGGAAGCAGGGGTCTTCTCAATGTGTCCTCTCACTGTATAGGTTGGGACTCAGTTTAAGAACAGCCTGAGCAGCCTCCTGGAAATTCTCATCTCTAAGGAGCCTTCCTACATCCGCTGCATCAAGCCCAACGAGAGGAAGGAACCCAGTGAGTTACCCCTGACTGAGCCCCGAGCCTGGGATGGGGGAAGCAGAGCAGCCACAGCCGCCTCCTTCCGACATGAGCTCTTTTCCTTCTCAAATAATAGGGGGCTGGGATATGGCTCAGTGGGGGAAGCGCTTGCTTTGCAAGCATGAGGATCTGAGTTCAAATCCCTAGCGCCCACATTAAAGCCAGACACAGTAATCTGCGTTCCTAAAGCAAGTGGTCCCGTGGAGAGGTGGGAGGCAGAGACAGAATCCCTGGTTAGCTGGTGGGCTAACCTGGTGTGCTAGTATGCCTCAGAAAACAACAGGAGATCCTATCTGAAGCAAGGTAGAAAGTGAGGACTAACACTTGAGGTTATACTCTTACACACACACACACACACACACACGTGCGCATGTACATACAGTAAAAAGTAAAATAAACTTTTGGAGAAGGGCTGGCCATGATAAATCTCAGGAGGTTGAGCAGGGGTGGGGGTGAGGAGGCAGAGCCAGGTTGAGAAGGGGTGGAGTCAGGAGGCAGCAGGTTGGGAGGGGTGGAGTCAGGAGACAGCCAGGTTGGGGAGGGGCGGGGTCAGGAGGCAGAGCCAGTTTGGGGAGGGGCGGAGTCAGGAGGCAGCCAGGTTGGGAGGGGTGGGGTCAGGAGGCAGAGCCAGGTTGGGGAGTGGTGGAGTCAGGAGGCAGCCAGGTTGGGAGGGGTGGAGTCAGGAGGCGGAGCCAGGTTGGGGAGGGGTGGAGTCAGAAGGAAGATGGATTGGGAGGGGCGGGGTCAGGAGGCGTAGCCAAGTTGAGAAGGAGTTGGGGTCGGCTCATGTGCGGGAGCAGGCTAGACACAGAAAAAAAAAAAAAGAAAGAAAAAAACGCTAGATGCTAGACTTATTAAGAGGGACGCTTTTGATGCTCCAGAGGACTGATGCTCAGAGCCTGGAGATGCCAGGTAGGTGTCCAAGGTAACAGGAATCAAAGTGACAGATGACAGGAGAGTTCCTTACAGCAGTAAGCAATCTCCCCTAACGCTTTGTGACTCGGACCCTTTCTAAAAAGTCTTCCACGACCCAGGCAGCTGGCGTTCTAGAGAACAGGGTGACAGGGCCTGGAGTGTGTCTTCCCTGGGGAGGTGGCAACAGTGAGCCCTTCAGTCAATTGTTGCTTCTTGAGAGTCCCGGCCACATCAGCGGACCTTGGGACTGTTTCTCAGGAGAAACGAGAATTCCCTACCAAATCCTTCCACCTAAGAAACACAGCCAAAGTCTAATAACAGGTTTCCGTGACTAGCCGCAGCCTGGAGCAGCCCAGCGCCTCGGTTTAAACGGAGCCGAGGGAGCGTTTCCGGGCACTGTCTTTCTATTTCTCCAAAGGCAAGTTTGATGACTTTCTCATCAGCCACCAGATCAAGTATCTGGGGCTAATGGAGCACCTGCGTGTGCGGCGGGCAGGCTTCGCCTACAGGCGCAAGTACGAGCATTTCCTACAAAGGTGAGTTCAGTCTGTTGAGCCCCAGTCCTTTACGCTGGTCTCCGGCAGACTGTGTGGTCAGTTGGGCGGCATTCTCTAGGGAGCTGCGATCAGATCCAAATTGCAAGGGCCGTGAGAACAGAACACACTAACATTTGTTCCCCTGCAAAACCCGGATCCTTTCTGCTGAGTTCAGGAAACCATAACTTAACTCAGCTTCCTGCAGTATTCAGACCCGCCACCAAGGGGGCGCACTGCCCATCCAGACCCCTAAGGGTTAGTGCCTCTGTCCTGGGCTGTGAAGGGCACCGGCTTTGAAACCCCAGACCGGTCGGAATCCTCCCTGGGCCTCACCAATGTGACCTATCCCTTTACTCACAGCAGGGATTCAAGTGTCAGGTGTTTATAAAGGTTTAACGCCACACTCACAGCGGCTTTGGGGACTGGCAGCAGCACATGGCTGCTCTACAACAATGGTAGGACGTTCTTGTGACTGCCCCGTTGGCTGTCTCAGACCATTATGAGGTTGCTTTTGAGTTTAAGCATGGTAAGGACCACAGAGCATTTCTCATCGCCCTTTCCCGGTGGTTCTGGGGAAACCCTCCACTGCCTGCTGTCTACCTGCCGTTGATACTCTCCGTATCTGGTTTTCTTAACCTGGCATCAAGTGAGGATATTGGGAGACCACAGTTATCCCTCATCTTATGTCTTAGGTCGATCCCCACTGTACCCCAGATGCCCCCTTCTCCCCGCTGGTATTGTGAGTGCCTCCTGAGCCCCACTATGGGCAGGGTATGCTTCCTTGTCCTAAGGCAGTTCATTTTCTGGTGGGAGGGGTGTGTGACTGAGTGTGAGGAAGTCCGTGGAAGATAGGAGTGTGCCAGGCTAGAGGCTGACTTTAGAGGGGCCCCAAAGGTATGCACCAGGATCTGATAAAGTCAACACCAGAGCCAAAGTCACTCTGAAAGAAATATTTTTCCAGCTGGGTGTGGAAATTCACAACTTTAATTCCAGCACCCAGAAGGGAGAGGCAGGCAGATCTCTTGTGAGTCTGAAGCTAGGCTGGTCTACATACCAAGCTCTGATCCTGTCTCAAAAAAAAAAAAAAAAAAAAAAAAGGAAAAAAAAAACAAGTCTTAGAAGATCCTGTCTCGCAGGGAGGGGGGAATGGGGGAGGCTGGGAGGAGGAGATGACTTAGGGAAGAAAATGTTTGAGGCACAAGCATGATGACCTCCTCAGCATATACTCACATAATCGCTAGGCGGGCCTAACAGCCCAAGTGTAACCCCAACACTCAGGAGTCAGATGGGATTCCCATGCCAACAGGCTACCTAGACTCGCCAACTCAGCAGACTGAGTTCAGTGAGGGCCCCTGCCTCAGTGAACAGTGAGGAGCAACTGAGAAAGACAATCAGCATCTGCCTTACACACACACACACACACACACAGAGAGAGAGAGAGAGAGAGAGAGAGAGAGAGAGAGAGAGAGAGAGAGCAAGCACATGGGTACCCATCCCTCATCTGTACACGCATGTCAAAGTGCTCCGACATGCATGCACGCACACATGCTCACATGAAACCAGCCATGTCACTTTTGCTCCCCAGGCTTGAGCACACCTGTTGCCTGTCTGGCTGCCCACTGGTAGCCAGCTGGGCTGCCCCACGTTGCGCCATTATAGACAAGTAGTGCATGAGGTTCTGTGGAGAGGGACTACAGCTCTTGGATACACACCTAGGAGAGTGAGCCACTTGATGGCTTTGCTGTGTGTGAGCCATTTTCTCTCATTCCTTTCTCACCCTGTACTTGCTGAGGTGACTGTACCTTGAGTGGCTGATACGTTTCAAGGGGATCCAGGAGGCCTCTAGGGGTGTGTGGAGGGCAGTATAGGGTGTTCTGGTGGCTTCTATATGTCCTTCTCCATTCCTGACAGGTACAAGTCGTTGTGCCCAGACACCTGGCCGCACTGGCGTGGACCCCCAGGGGAGGGTGTTGAACGGCTGGTCAAGTATATTGGCTACCAACCTCAGGACTACAAGTTAGGAAAGTAAGTGGCCCGGAAACCCCGAACTGTCAGAGCACATGCGCCAACCCGCATGGAGCCGGTGTGTCTAGACTTTGACATGGAGATACAGTGTTGTCATCTACAAAGTTCTCACTGAGAACTCAGTTGAATTGGGAGATAAAAGAAACTCAAAAGTCCTCATTCCCACTGGGCAGTGGTGGCGCACGCCTTTAATCCCAGCACTTGGGAGCCAGAGGCAGGCGGATATCTGAGTTTGAGGCCAGCCTGGTCTACAGAGTGAGTTCCAGGACAGCCATGGCTACACAGAGAAACTCTGTCTCGGGGAAAAAAAAAAAAAGTCCTCATTCTCAGGGCTGCAGAGATGGCTCAGTGGTTAAGAGCACTGACTGCTCTTCCAGAGGTCCTGAGTTCAATTCTCAGCAACCACATGGTGGCTCACGACCATCTGTGATGGGATCCAATGCTGTCTTCTTGTGTGTCTGAAGACAGCTACAGTGTACTCATATACCTTAAATAAATAATCTTTAAAAGAAACCCTCATTCTCAGGTGCTATGGTTACAAGACCAAGAGTTGGGCATGCTGGGCATGCCGGGTACTACCTTTGGTTTCTTTGGAGACATAGTTTGCAAGTCAATTAATTATTCTACCCGCTAAGTTAACATGTAGCTGAGTATGTTACAGTGAGAATCGTGGTCCCAAAGAAGCCAGGTGTTCTAAGGCTGGCCCCGTGGTTAGGCAGAGCTTCTACCTATAAAATCAAGAGGGGCCCTGCCTGTGCTGGCCTAGTGTCTCTCACTGCTCAAATGAGTACAGCACCACCCACAATGCTAGCTTCACCTTGCTTCATCCTTGATAGCACATAATGGTATTCTATAACATCGGGTCCCACTAAAGGGATGTGGTGTCCTGGAGCAGAGAGCTTCCCCGAGAGTTGAATGCTTTCAGGTACCTCCGTCAGATTATCCAGGATGATTTTCTGTACTGTGAGGGTCACGAGGCATGGCTGCCTCAAGTTCAGGCCACACGAGGAGCAGTTCACAGACAGCAAGATCTGCCTGCTTCTGGGGTCCCTGCTTCCGGATCTACCAGTGAGCTACCTGTCAGCTACGGCCAGCACAGCTGGTCTCTGTTCCAGCATTATTGATCCATCCTCATCCCTGAGAGAGTCACACGAATCTGTCCCCATTATGTTGTTGCATAAGCTCTGGGAATGGGCTGTGCTACCCAGCTTCCCTTAAATCCACGGATAAAAGACACACACACACACACACACACACACACACACACACACACAGTTGTTCCTTTTTAACTTGCCTTTGGCCACAATTGCTGGGCGCTACTATGTCCCTGGAAAAGCATGCCCCTAATAATACTCTTATTTCTGCTCCTCCCACCTGCCTTAAACTCTAGTTGCTAAGATACATCTAGTCCCTGCTAAACATCCCTGACCACCCACCTATAGGAGCGGCCACAGGCCTCCACTCTACCCAAGACCTCACATGTTCGGTCAATTTTACTCCATCAGAAAACTGGCAAACTCTCCTCGCCTCCCTTGCATCTGTCTCTTTTCCTCCAGGGACCCAGAAGTCCCGCCTATTTCTCCCACCCAGCAATAGGCCCATGGCTTCTTTACTGACAGATCGAGAACCAATTGGGGAACAGAACCTTAGCATCAGAACCGCTCATACAACCTATAGCCCTGGACTTGGCATCCCAGGGCATGGTATGCTGCTGCCCCCTCAGCAGCTGCTCTGGGAAGTCTCTAGCACAAGGTGCTGTGTAGTTGGCACAGGCGAGGTCCCTTATTACCCTGCCTGAATGCCCAGAAGCGTAACTGTGAGAGCAATTTTGGGTTGTACAGCAGATTTGCTCTGTGGGGCTATGTAATAAGTCACAGCAGCAGTAATGCATTCTCTCATAGCCCAGGGTCCGGGATAAAGGCATAGGCAGGCCAGGCTCCATCTGAAGGTCGTCAGCCAACTCCCGAAGCTCCTCTGGCAGCTCCTGGCCTTCCTTGGCTGGTAGTATCGCTCCTGCCTGTTTGGGTGCCACATCTTAGCTCTTATAAAGAGGACGCTGGACTGGATTTAGGACCTGCTCTAACCTACTGTCTCCCCTCTACCATACTCTAAGCACATCTGCAGACAGCCACCTCTCCCTCCACACACCCCCAGCGCCCCGCAAAGGTCACATTCTAAAGTTCTGATTGGACATGCATTGGGGGTGGGACACTACTCAGCCATTGTAGGTGGCTGCTGACCAGTCGATAATTGTGTTTCTTTTTGCTCCTAGAACCAAAATATTCATTCGCTTCCCCAGAACCCTGTTTGCTACTGAAGATGCCTTTGAATTTAGCAAACATCAATTAGGTATGATATTCTTTTTGTCCCAGTTTCAAGAGATATGAACAAATTTAGTCAGGGAGAAGGAAAGAAAAGGCTTAAACATGGCTGTCTGATGTGTCGGAAGGCATCACTCAAGAACCAGGGATAAAGAAACGGGACTATGAGGTTATGAGGGGACACCTCTGACCTGATGGGCTCCGAGGGCAGGTGTGGACACATCACGTGTCTGTGTGTCTCATTCTATGCCTGCACCCTCACGCACGCTGAAGAGTAAAGTCAGGAGGGATCTCAGTACAGGCTTTACCACTTCTTGTCCATGTCTGATGGCAGCAGGTGTGCCTTCAAAGCCGCTGCCAGGGTGTGTTTGTGAATGCAAGTGGCAGGAGTTGGATTGGGGCGGGGGGCAGGGGGCGGACCAGGTACTTCTTTAACTGAAGATCTAAGGGGTCCTGGCTCTCTGCCTTGTGCGCTAACCATCGTGTTCCCAGAACAAGCCTGTGAACAGGCACAGCTGCTCCGTTCAGGGGAGTTGAGACACAGAGGCTCTGGGAAGCCGCTGAGAACCATAGCTGATCAGCAGCAGAGCTGGGGGCTTGAACTTGGGCCTGTCTGGTTTCAAGGTCTGACAGTTGTACATGCTAGGCATGCTCTCTACCACTGAGCTACCTCTCCAGCAATAGGTTCCCATGGCTACCCACCTGGCTGAGCTGCAGGCACTGGCTTATAAGGCTCCGGGGGTGGGGGTGGGTGGGTCAGCATCTCTTCCTAGAGGATGTACTGCTGCTGCTGGAATGCAGGGCTCTCTGTGAATGGGGCCTCTGGTTCTCAGTCACTACATGGAAGGGGTGATGAAGGCCAGAGCTGTGGGAGTGTTTTGGGGTTCACACCACTCAGTGTTGGTGCCATGAGACATCTCCATGTGATCCTGATGGCACTTCTGAGATGTGCCCACGTCCCTCCTTGCCTTGTGGATGGGCTGTGAGGATGAGCTATGGACTGAGCACCTGACAGTGAGCATCTTCCTCGCCCTGTGGAAGGCAAGAGAACCACAGAGCGTCTGGGAGCAGCTGCTCCTGTCTCTCCGACACTCTTAGCTCCCTGAGAAGGGTTACACTGCAGGCTCTCGGGGCCCACTCTGGAGGTCAGTCCAGCTTCCAGAAATCACGATCAAAGACGCAGAAGCCAATTCACTGGAACTTTCATTTTATTTTAAGTGTCAAGAATCCAGGCCACATACAAAGGCTGCCTAGGAAGAAGGGAATATGTGCGGAAGAGACAAGCAGGTAAGGACTGGGCAGACGTGTGACAAGCCTTTTCCCTGTCCACCCTTCTTTATTTACACCTTTGTCTGGGGCTGCCTCGGGCCTAGTTCTGAGATCAGAACACAGTGCCTGGGCCTGTCCCATGCACAAGTTTTACATGCCCACATGTAAGTGAGGTATGTGTGTCAGGTAGGACTTGTGTGTGCTTGTGCAAGCTGGAGGCTGATGCTGGGCATCTTCTCTCTCTCTTCTCTGTATTTTTTGAGACAGGGGGCTGACTGACTTCACCAGAATGGCTAGCAAGTCCCAGGGATCCTTCTGCCTCTACCATCCCCTAACCCTGGGATCCTAAGCATAATCCATGCCCAGCTTTTTGTATGGGTACTGGGGATTCAAACTTAGGTCCTTGTGCTTGCAGAGTGAAGCGCTTTACTACCGAGCCATCTCACCAGTCCCTAAGAGGATTTCCCTGAAAGTTTTACACATCACTTAACTCCTCAGTTTTCAAGCAATGCCCCAACCCCCCCCCATTTATTAGATTTTTCCTTGAATTTTTCTTTATAGTTTTACCATCTATGGATGCCACTCAACAGCCTAGTTTGACAGGTGTTGGCATTTTGTGGCTAGAGTTTTGTTTTTGAAATTCAACCAGGAGGTGGACATATTTGTCCCTTTTCAGAGCTGTATACTATTCCTTTAGGACAGAGACGAGCAAGACAGGGGGCATTTCTAACCTGTAGGTCTTAGGGTCTCTGCAGTTACTCAATTCTGCCACTCGATGCTGCCTCAGGATTGCTTTAGGCGGTATGTAAAAGAATGGATTTAACTGGGTTGCAATCAAACTTTTTATAAACAGGCAGCTGCTCTTTGACCACCGTCTGCCAGCCCCGGGTTCTGAGTGCTGAAATGTGTGATTTCCAATTGCCTGCTGTCCAAAAGAAATACTGCTGTTCTGGGGGAAGAAATTGCATTCTGAAAATCCAAAGAGACAGACAGACAGACAGACAGACAGACAGACAGACAGACAGACAGATGGATGGGGACATATACACACACACACACTACAACATGGAGACAAGCCAGGAGCTAATTTTCCATGTCCCTGTTTATGACTCTCCATCTTTAAATGTAGCAACTGAAAGTCAGCACTGGAGGGTCTCAGGAGGGCTCCTCCCGTACCTCTGAGCTTCTGCAAAGGTTCTCAGCTTCTGCTGTCAGTACGTGCAGGCTTTGAGTTGCAGGTATGGCATGCACCCCGCTTGCAATCCTCTGGGACCAGCGGAGCCCTCTAGTGGGCTGCCATGTGCGGAGTGGATGGATAGATGGATCCTTCTGGGAAAGCCTTCCATGTTTCTGCATGAATGTTCCGCCCTCTAATGGCAGCAGTGGACTCTTCCAGCCACCAAGTTAGAAGCCCACTGGCGTGGAGTCCTGGCTCGGAAGGAGGTCAAGAGGAGGAGGTGGGCGGTGCAGATCATACGCAGGTAAGGTCCCAGCACCACGGGACCAGCGTACTGCAGTGTGGTCGTGGGCCTGGTGGGGTTTCTGTGGTTGTTTTTAAGCGGCAGGAATGTATGTGTGCAAGTGTCCGTGCCTACGCAAATGGGTGTGGGTGCATTCCAGAGAGGCACGGCTCTCTGGAGCTGGGGTTAGTTGTTTGTGAACTGCCTGCTGTGGGAGCTCCAATCTGAAAGAACTTCAGTCCTCCTGACTAAGAGCCAAGGCATCGAGCCATCTCTCTCGCTGTGGTCGTGGTTTACACAGAAAGCTCCGTCCTCAGAGCATGCTGGGAACCCAGCTGTCTCTCTGCTCTGGATCCCACCTGTTAGGTCTCAGCTTCACCGACTGCTCTGAGCTCCCCTAGTCACTTCCAGAGCCAGGCAGTGAGAGTGAGCAAGTCTCATAAACGGTTATCAGACAGGATGCTGTGGGGACTGACTGCAGGCAGTCTGGAGGCTCAGGCCACTGAGGCCATCTGTCATTCATCTTTTTTCCCCAGGGGACATGAGCCCCTCTTCAGGGGAAGCTGAAGCCTAGCTTTTATGTAAGGCCACTCATTTTTTTAAATAAAGGTTTATTGGTATATGTATGAGTACACTGTCGCTGTCTTCAGACACATCAGATCCTATCACAGATGGCTGTGAGTCACCATGTGGTTGCTGGGAACTGAACTCAGGACCTCTGGAGGAGCAGCCAGTGGTCCTAACCACTGAGCCATCTCTCCAGCCTCACACTGCTCATTTATAAACTGACAACTAACTCAAGCTAGTTAAAAGTGAAACCAGCATGGGTGGAACACAGCACCTTGCTGGGGCAGGTGTGGTGGGGTGGCCGCATTACGGGTCGCCGGCCTGTGTGCCTGTGTAAAGCTTCCTGTCACTTTCCTTTCCAGGTTCATCAAGGGTTTCATCAACCGTGACAAGCCCCTTTGTCCTGACAACGAGGAGTTCGTGGTGCTTGTGAGGAGGAATTACATCCTGAATCTCCGCTACCATGTGCCGAAGAACGTGCTGGATAAGAGCTGGCTGAGGCCTCCGGGCATCCTGGAAAATGTAAGTCTAAACTGGGGGATGCCAACATTACAGGTGGTGTGGGCACCGAGGGCCGACAGGGCTGCTTTTAAAAGTCCTTATTTGCAAGTGTGTTTCAGAAGGAATGGGATACCTCAGCATCCGTCAGCAGGAGTTATAAACCCAGCAGACACCTGCTTAGACAGGTTCTTATTATGTAACCCAGGCTAGCCTTGAACTTGTAAGCTTCGGGTCCCAGCATCCCCAGCCCCGAGATGACAGATACGTGAGAGTGCTCTGGATGGGTTCCAACCACGATGTAGCAGTCTTGAAGCTAAGTGACTGCCGTGGGTTCCACAAAGAATGTTCTAGAACAGAGGTTCTCGACCTTCCTGACGGTGGGACCCTTTTGTGCAGGCTATAGTGACTCTGAACCATAAAATTATTCCGTTGCTACTTCGTAGCTGTAGTTTTGCTACTGTTATGAACCATATGTAAATACCTAAAATGCAGGGTATCTGATAGGTGACCCCTGTGAAAGGGGTCATTTGACCCCCAAAGGGGGGGTCACAGCCCAGAGGTTGAGAACCTCTATTCTGTGATGGTAGCTACTGCAAGATTTCTGGGCTCCACTGAAGCCCTACTGTGTAAGATGTATAGTCTCCTTTGTACACACCCCACCCCCAAAGTGGCTCTAATACCCAAGTTAGCAAAACCTCGTTCAGCAGTGCTGACCTGCTGGAGGGCCCGGGTTGGCTGTCTTGAATGTAAGCTGCAGCTGCTGTCTCACTTGATTCAATACCATGTCCTAAAAAGCTGCCGTGTGGCATGTGGGACATCTCGGCCCACAGCAGGGAGTGAGGGGGTGAGAGAGAAGTTTGTTCTCCACACAGGCTTCCAGCCTGCTTAGGAGGATGTGCATGAGGAATCTCGTCCGGAAGTACTGCCGTGGAATCTCAGCCGAGAGGAAAGCCATGGTAGGACACGTGTGTGGCATCTGCATGGTGGCGGGGACCAGACTATTAGCACTAAGTCGGCTTTACCATCTACCGAGGAGCCAAGGGTGACACTATTCCTATGACTTAGAGCAGTGGAGGAAATTCAGCTGCTTCCATCAGCATCCCTGTGTTACCATGACAACAGACTCCAGCTGGACCCCTGTAGAGAGGCAGGATTCCCTGCGTTAGAGGACACTTACCTGTAGTCTTTTCTGTGGCGGGCTGCAGACTCCATCTTTTGAGGCTTTCTGGGCTGCATGCTATGACAAGAAGCAGTCAACCAGACAGGTAAACACCAACGCCATAGCTGTGTCCCAATAAAGCTTTATTTACAAACACACGCAGCAGGCTGCCTCTGGGCTAGAGTTAACAGAGCTGACTTAACAGGAGAGATGGTCCTTGAAGCTCTGAGACCTCCACCACAGGAGGAGTGCCAGCCCGCTCCCCACCAGTGTCGGGCTGTTGTGCAAGCTGCTGTCTGAGCTGCCCAGGGCCGCCTGCTGGATACTCTGACCTGTTGTTACAGATGCAGCAAAAGGCGGTCACGAGTGAGATATTCCGGGGGAGGAAGGAAGGCTACGCAGAGAGCCTAAACCAACCATTTGCCAGCAGCCGGCTGGGTGAGCGGTTGGGTGAGCCTGCTTTCTGGGAGGGCTGCCTCAGCTGAGCCTCAGGGGGAGAAGCACAGACCCAGCAGGCAGCAGGCCTTCCTCGGCAGGCTGGTGGTGACTCGTGCTGTTCTGGTTTCCTCCCTAGATGAAGGCAAGATCAATCCAAAAGTGCTTCAACTGCTTGGCAGTGAGAAAATCCAGGTACGGCCACCAAGACCCTTATTATGTCTGAGGCCAGGGCGTGTTTTCCTCATGAGTCTCTGGAAGTGCTGTTTAAATAGAGGGTACAGCTGGGTTCTCTGGGGCTCCCCCCTCCCCCACCACTCTGGGCATTAACCAACTTTACCAGATGGTGTTCGCCCACGGAAGCCTGCCTACTGTCTTCTGTCTGTCATCCCCCAACCATCTTGGTTTGCTTTACTATGAAACAGATGTAGCCAGGAGACCCCATGTTGGTGGGGGGCACTAGACTGATGACCTCAGTCCTGACCCTGGCCTCTCAACAGTGGCCAAGGAGGAGGTCACTGCTTCCAACCGTATGTGGCTTGTGGGGTGACTGAGGGGCTCTTGCTCATGTGCTTGGTGGCTGCGGTCACTTGCCTGGTTCTGGAGAAAAACAGCAGGAGAGACTATGAGAACCATGTACGCTCTCCTCTTTGCTGGCCTCTCAGAGCAGCCCTGGGAGGCTGGAGCCTCGGCCTGTTTCCTCAAGGGGGCCGAGTAGGAAGGCAGAGCTCAGAAATCTTCCAGAGCCAGACTGAGTGTCCAAGGCAGTGTCACGGGATTCCATGTGGAAAGGCTCTGTCCCTTCCCCTCCTGGTGACACTAGCCGCCTTGCAGTATGGTGTCCCGGTCATCAAGTATGACAGGAAAGGCTTCAAGGCGCGGCAGCGGCAGCTTCTCCTCACGCTGAGGTCGGCATACGTGGTGGAGTTTTCCAAAATCAAGCAGAAGATAGAGTGCTCGGCCCTGAGAGGTGAGTGAGTGCTGGGCGATAGGCGTCTATTGCTCTCTCTCCCGTTCTGAGATGGGTCATGTGCTGAGGCTTGGAACTCAGTGGATGCACGTCCCTGGCCCACCCCTCCCTAATGCTGAGCTACAGATGTGAGAGGTATATCTCACTTCTGTGTGGGTGCTGGGTATCCAAACTCGGGTCCTCAGGCTCAGCCATCTCCACAGGCCCCATTTTTTTCTCTTTTTCCTCCCAAGACAGGGTTTCTTTGTGTAGCCCTGGCTGCCCTGCAACTAGCTCTGTAGACCAGGCTGGCCTTGAAATCACAGATTCGCCTGCCTCTGCTTCCTGAGTGTTAGAATTAAAGGATTGGGCCACCACCACCACCACCACCCAGCCCCGTTTTTTGTTTTGTTTTGTTTTTAAATTAATGCCAGACTCTGGATCTGTCTTAGGTGTCTCCATCAGCAGCCTTAGTGATGGAATCCTGGTCATTCATGTCTCACCAGCGGACAAACAGCAAAAGGTAACTAGAGCTTCCGGCCTCCGCAGACGGTTCGGTTCGGCAACAGCAGCCTGCTTTCCTAGGCGGAACACTGCGGAACTTCCACATTTAAACCACTCACCTGGAACTTGCTGTCACCCCTCTGTCTCCACAGGGGGATGTCATCCTGCAGTGTGAACACATATTTGAGGTGGCCACTAAGCTTGCCATGCTGATTAAGAGGGAGCAGGCCGTCCGTGTCGTCCAGGGAAGGTAGGGGCGTATCCACTGGGACAAACAAGGCTGCCTCCTGCACAAAGGGAGGGGCGGGTATGGGAGCCCTCCAGTAGGGACTGCGAGGTGCCAGAGTCTGTGCCTCAGTAGTGAAGAATACTCCTTTCTGTATCCCAATCTTGGGCACAGGGCACACAAAGAAGTCACCATCTCCTTCCTCAGTTTTCAAAGGGGTTGCTGATGTTCCGTGTGCCCGGAGGGCACAGGTCTGCCACCACTTGGCAACGGTACCAGGCTTCGGCAGAAGGGCTGGTTTCTTTAGGGGCGGGGGTAAGAGAATCGGCTGAGGCAGAGAACTCTCGATCCTCTCAGTAATGCTGGAGCCCCTTAGTGTTCTATTCCCGAACAAGGGAAGCAAGCTCAGGCTACCCAGTGTGCCCGAGGCTCGAGGCTGCCGAGGGGGACTGTGAGGGGGACTGTGAGGACTCCTGCTCTCGGCCCGGCCGAGTGCTCTCAGCCCGATGGGTGAATTCACAGGCAGATTTGAGAGCGGGATGGAGCTCCGAGGATGGGATCCTCCGGTGGCTGTGAGCTTCAGCAGGAAGAGGGCAGGCTGCTCTTATAAATGCCCTCAGATGGCCCTGTAGAGAGCCAGACTTGCTGGACTGATTTGAGACTACAGAAGCCCGCTTGGGAGGGCATCCTTCTGATTGTAGCCAACAGTGAAACGAAGCGGGATGGTTTCCCCCAGGGAGTTTCTCTTGCAGACTAAAGAGCGTGTCAGTAACCCGTCACTCGCTGCATTTTAAGTCTACAGTTCCACCTTAGCCCTGGGAGAGAAGGCACGATAGTTTTTGAGGCTGGAGAGGAAGACCAAGTCTATAAGGATAAAAACGGACACTTAAGAGTGGTGAGTGGCTGCCCGCGGGAAGCGCACGATACGCGTATATATGCATGAGCCAAAATTGACCATTTCCCCTGCGGTCCCGACTAGTAGGTACTCTGGAAGAAAGCAACAAAATGGTACTTGAAAGACAGGCGGGCGGGTGTCACCAACCAGAGGGTCACAGGAGACGGTTGTCATTCTCAAGAGCCCAGCTGTTTGTCTGCTGGCTCACAGGACCCTGCCGAGATGAAAAGGTCCCGGGTCTAGCCTCATGGCAATAGGAGGCTGAGCTCCCCCGCCAGTCAGAAGGTCCTTACCGTCCTCACTGGGTCACAGCAATCTGAGGATGTGTTCTGCCAAGCTGCAAGGAAGTGGACATGCAAAGCAGACGGGGGAGGGGGGGTGGAAAACATGAAAGGCATCTTCTGTGTACATTTACTTTATATATCTTACCTATATATAAAACAGATTTGCGGGTATAGTTCACAAGTGCCTTTTGGCAGCATAGTGACCCTCCACCCCCTCAGGGACAAGTCAAAGAAAGCGATTACTTTGATCTTTTAGTGCTGTGAGGAACTGCCCGGACTCTGTGACCACTCAGTCCATTGTTCCCCGTGCCTCTCCAAGGCTGGAGATGCTGACGGGCTGGTCTCTCTGTACCCTTAGAAAGTAGAGGGGATCCCGTTGGGAGCTGCTTCCTCCAGGGCAGACGGCTGGACTCTAAAGCGGGTGTTCCTCTCCCTAGGTGTCAGCGGGAAAGAAGACCTGACAGAGGATGGCCTTGCCCTCCAAGGTCACGATCTCTGCTCCAGCTGAGGCAAGCACTGAACCGGCACCGACCTGCTCCAGTTACCCATGCTCAGGGCCAGGGTAGCGGCTCCTGGAGAATGGCTGCGTCAGAGAGCCTGTGCAACGGCAAAGCCAGGTCTTTCTCAGGTGGACTGCATCCAAATGCTTCCTGGGAGCCAATCTAGAGTCATCATCCCCTGTCCCTAGTAGAACCCAATTTAGGGTGGGTGGCAGATTCTGTACCTCTGGCAAGCTGCTGAGACACAGGAGTAAAGGCAATCTCATCAAGATGCACAATTTGAACTCTTGCTGTACGTGACACATGCTGCTGGGGACTGGGCTGGCTCCTGGATCCCAGACAGAAGTAGGGACCCCTGCCCCCAATCCTTCAGAAGCCCCTGCTTCAGCTTCCTCTCAGTGCTTAAGCCCTACAGAGAACGACCGACCGACTCTGAGGTAGGATATGGTGCCCTTGCCACACATCAGCAGCCATGCTGACTGAGCCAGGCGTCTCGGAAAAGATCAGACGCACGCGTTGTGGGTAGAAGCAGAGTGTAGTTTATTTTACACGGGTCTGCAGAGCTCGTACAGTGAGCACTTGTAAAACTCGGCGTGGTTTTCACAGATCAGAGGCAGGAAGGTGCTTCCGTGACCAGGGGCTGTGGGTGGAGCCCGCTGGCCCACATGCACTCTGGGGAGGCCAAGCACCAGCGCTGAACAGCAGGTATGGGACGTGGCCCCTGAATGGGATCTCGACCTCCAGGGAGGTCAAACAGCCCATCTTCCACAGCAGGCGACAGGAAGCTGTGCCAGGCCTGCCAGGGGTGTGGGCCCCACAAACACTGAACTTGGTTACCATGAACAAGAAGCTATTCCGATTTAGTTTCCTTGTGAGCCCTTGGCGTGCAGTAGGCGCTCACTCTTTACACCAGCGACTCACTAGCTGGTGAACTAGAAGTGCTGACGACGGCCTTAGCGCCAGTGTTTGCAACCCGGAAGCAGAGCTTTGGAGACTGATGCTCGGTCAGGCTCTAGCTGGACTCAGCTGCCAGCAGGAGCAGGCACCGTGGAATGGTCGCTAGGTCTGTCCCTCTCCCTGGGAGCTGAAGTACAAAGCTACAGGCACAAGATTTGAGGCTACAGGGAGGTGGAGAGAGAGAGCTGCCCAAAAAAAAAAAAAAACAAAACAGTGACCGTATGGCCAGAGGCCAAGGCAAGTCAGATTGTGCCGCTGCGTCATTCTGCACACGGACATTTAAACAGTGTATACATGGCTTTTCCATTCCTATAGAAAACACCAGGACATTCAGTTTAACTTCCTAGAAAAGTTGAACCCACCGGGCAGGGCTGACGTTTAAAACAAACAGTATAAAAACTTAGGAAACATGATTCGTAAGCTCCCTTTCTTGGCTCTTAATACAAAAGTTGACCCCACACCGTTATGTACAAAGCATCTACCCCGTACATGGTTCCTCGATCCAGTCGGGATTGTTTGAATAGTTATCATAGGCTTTGCTGTCAGATACAGGAAGGTATACAACTGCCACGTGTTACAAAGTGAGCTGTACAAACCGTCACAAAATAGCAACTTTAAAATGTGTCAGACATCCCCCATTTAATACCTTTGGTCTGAAAATAGCCACACGTCCTTTATCAAGCAGCTGACCCACCCCACCGCCCTCACCTAACCCTGGTAAGTCTCCTCAACCACCCTTCAGTCATGACTCCTCTGCACAGCGCAGACTGGAGGTAACTGGGGTCCGTCCTGAGCGCCTGCGCCCTACAAGCTCACGTTCCCACCAACAGTCACACACATCCCGGAACCACAAACAAGACCCAAAGGTATTTGCACGCCCACTCTATTCTGCACAGAAACCAAACCTGCAGGGGTGCAGCAGGGAAACCGCCCGAGTCAGGCTGCAAGCTCAGTGGTGTCCTTCCCCGTGCCAGTGTCTGCGGGCACACAGTTCCTAACCAAAGGGCAAGGCAGCCCTTGAGAAAAGAAGCCATGCAGAGATGAGTAGACCCTAAAAGCAGCAACGGCTACAACTTCCTGGGTCTGCTCTCTGGCCCGGCAGTGTGCCTGCCACCGGAGGAGCAGGGGGAAGCTGGAAGCACACTTCATCCCCCTTCCACTGCTGACCAGGGGGCTCTAGTACAAAACCACACACAGAGCAGACTCCCGGGAAAGCAACACCACTGCCGGCTCAGAGCACACGAGCCAGGGCTCAAGGACACCTGGGTGGCTGGCTGCCAACTACACCGTCCCTCCGAACTGCCAAACTAAGCCCTTAAGGGAGTGTCACCTAAGAAGCCCTACTAGGTAGTCAACACCCATAAAAATAAATACTGCAACAAAGGTTCTCTCATACACGCCAAACTCATTCATACTTTTCCTCCAAGAGCCCAGAAAGCCCAGCTCCAGGCTCTCACGAGAGGTGGGGCCCTCAGACACAGCGTGTTCAGAAGGGGTGCACACCTGGTCAACACAGAAGCAATCCACTTTGTCAAGAAATATCAAAATAATCATCTGGCTTGTTACAAAAGTGTCTCAGACTCCAGGGGAAGTGGGAGCTGCCCGAAGCCTGCACAGGGTCTGAGGGGGCGGGGCAGGAGCAGAGGGAGGACGGAGAGCAGGCTGCTCGGCCTGCTCACTGGTGGAGGTGGGCACGGTCATCTGGGCGCTTGATATGGATCCTCCGGACTCGCTCGATCCGCTCCCGCTCCCGCTCTTCATCCTCATCCAGGTGATGCGAGCGTCCAGCTGCCCCGCCCGTGGCCTCCAGGAGTGCATTGTCAGGTCCTCGGCCATCTTGGGCCTCATACAGCAAAATATTCAGGGTCTCCTCATAAATGCGGGCTTCGGGGAACTCAACCTGTGCCCCCACAAAATACAGGGCAGGAAGGTTAGCAGGCTGCACAAGCCACCACCTCAGCCTGCATTCTCAGCAGGGCCTCAGGCTGCCCAGCTCCTATGCTGACAATGCAGTCACAGGAGTCCACAGTGTAGCCCCGCATGCCCTCCACTGTGCTACACTCGGCTTCCAGCAAACTCCTGCTTGCAGATCCGGGATGCCAGAGGGAGAGCTCTGGCCCTGGCAGCTGGGAGCACGGCCCGCCCTGCTCACCCAGGGTTTCTCTGACCTGCCACACCCCCCTCTCCTGAGCTTCCCGTGCTCAAACAGCAGTGCGCAGACCCCGCGAGCGAGCAGGCACTCACCTTGGTCTGCTTCTTCTCGGTGGCGTAGACAATGGAGGTGCAGCACACCTCCGCGATTTTCCGGCCCTGGCCGTAAAACGACCAGCAGCAGATCTCATCTCCGATGACGTCCTTGATAAACAGGACCCTCCCGTTAAAGCGCAGGGAGAGCTTGTCGAACAGTTCGATGTTTTTCAACATATTGTCGTCAGAATTGCTGCAGAAGAGCATGGCGGAAGGTGAGCACAAGCAGCGACAGACAGACAGACACAGCCGCTGCCGCCCACCAGGGCTCCAGCCCGTGGAGCCCTCCCCGCTCCTCTAGAGTGAGCCTGAGAGAGGCACCGTGGTGTCTACTGCTCGAGAAAGGAAAAGAAAGCCCAAAGACACTGTCCAAGTCCATAATGTGTAAATGGCAGATTGGGGTCTCAGGGACAGTTGTGACTCGAGGGCTGTGGCCCTAACCCACGGCTGCACATCTGCCCTACCCACGCCTAAGACCACTGACCACAGGGCTGCTGGGTGCAAGCTCCTGAGCCACCCTACCCTTTCCCTGTCAGGCCCCGTGAGGTGCATATGCCCAAGGAAGACTCTTTGACCCTCGGTCAGTCTGTGGGTCCTTGATGACCTCGTTATCTCTCTGTCCCTCAGAGCCAGAGGGCACTCTAGAAACATCCACCGCGGTGGGTGCACTGCTCAGTCCCCGGAACTGAGCCAGCGTCACAGACCCAAGAAACAGGAGCACGGACGTGCACACAACCCTGGACTTCAACGTTCACGGCAGCGTTTATAATCGTCAGAAACTACAAACAACCCAAGCGCCCGTGACGACAACGCTGATGGTGCTACAGGACGCACGGACCCTGAGAACCTTACAGTAAGGCAGTAAGGGGGGATCAGTCACAAGACGCTTGAACCGGGGAAACCCACGGACACACAAGTGTCAGACGGCAGCCCCCGGCAGCCGGGAAGACAAGGGACACCGCTCGCTGGGTGTGACCCGTACAACGAGAAGCAGTGGCTTTCATGCACAGGTGAACCCCACCCATCTCTGTGCTCCCCCTTCCTCCCCCTCTCCCCAGCTAAGGCGCTGCAGGCCGCGTGTGAGGCTGTGTGTGAGGCCGCGTGTGAGGCCGGGCGACCGCTCACCTGGTGTAGGAGTACTTGTTGTTACTCCTGTTGTACAGCAGCTTCACCGCCGGCTGCGGGGGGAGAGGGCACAAGTTAGCAGAGCTCACAGGACGGCTGCTCCATGTTCCAGGGGCAGGGCAACACGCGGCATGGGGTTTGCCACTCAGAATGCCCGTTATCTCAAAATACAGGCACCGGGTACTGCCTCACCCCACCCCACTCCAAACACAGGTACACACAGACACCCCCCAACATACACATATTCCCCCCACACACTTCCACACTCATATACGTAAGTACACAATGACACCCCCGGGCCCCCCACCGTACAATGCAGACACCTCCACACTCACAGAGACACCATCCACACAGACACCTCCA
>JANHMN010000023.1:37540821-37567192 GCA_030674055.1 Rhabdomys pumilio | reverse complement strand
CAGACACCTCCACACTCACAGAGACACCATCCACACAGACACCTCCACACTCATATCAAAGATACATACACCCTCCCCATTCACAGAGACACCCCTCACGCATACACACAAGCCCATAGCCACTCACACACACAGTACACACACACACTCACACACAGACACCCACACCCTCACACACCTTATTTGACGTTGCTATAAGCCTCTGTTCTTCCTTGGAGGATGTGATGACAGGAACTTTGCAGAAGGGCTCGTAAGTATCTTTGTTCTGCTGGAACAAAACATGCTTTCAGCCCAGGGGTTCTGCCTGGCCCGGGGCTGTCTAAGCTGGCCAGCCAGGAAGCCAGGCCCTGATGAGGAGGAAAGGAAGACACTTTGCACCTGTTAACTGGGAAGGGTTAGACTAGGGGAGGAATCCGGTCTTCGTTTGGGGATGTGGTGTATGCTGGAATCCCCAGTAAACACCAGGATGGCACAGCTCTGTCTGCCCAGGAGGACACTCCAAACTGAGCCTCAGTGTAGCAGGTAATCACAGGTGAGCTGCTCCAACCCCACTGAGCACAGAAGCGGATGGGAAGGAGAGAGAGAACGGTGAAGTCAAAAACGCAAAAGGAGTCAATGGCTGAGCTGGCTGGTGAGCCAACTCTAACTGAGAAGAGGAAAGAGGCAGAGACAAAGCCTGTGTGACAGAAGAGAGATGTCCAGACACTAGAGCCCGCCCCCCAAGCAGGAGAAAAGTCTGCACTCAGCTGTGAGAGGCAGAGCAGACAGACATGTGTTACTCTTCTGAAAACTTCGCAAGTCCCCAGCCTGCTCAGCCGCAGATGGATGGCCACGCTTACACCCCAGACAGAAAAAGTACAGGCCTCCTTGGTTCTTAATGAGAGTGTTGCTAGGTAGCCTGGGCTGGCCTCAAAATTCCTCATCCTCCTGCCTCTGCCTTCTGAGTGCCTGAGTTCCAGGCACCGCCATGCCTGGAGGACTCCTGGCATGACTCCTGTTACAGGGTAACATCTTCCCCCACGAGGCTTCCAGTAAAAAAGTCAGTCTACCATCCAACCACGAAGGCCCCAAAGACAAGGCCTCCTAGCCCCACAGACGTAGCTTTTCCTTGGGTCGCCACAGAAGCCAAGAGTCATTCAGTTCTACATGGGAAGCTTCTCAAATGACATCTGAACCAACACAAAGTGAAAACGCAAGTGACAGTCTCTCAGGGAACAGATGGAACACTTGAGATGGTGTCCGGGCAGCCCAGGAAAAGGACAGCTCAACAGAAAGGACAGGACGAGGAGGCAAGTTCTATAGGCTGAACCTCTCAGAGCTGCAGACAGGGAGCTGAAGGACCCGCCACCACATAAAGGTGACACGGGATCTTTGGATACATCTAGACAGTCCAGCTTGAGGCTGGCCCTCCTAGCTGTGAACCTGGGGCTCAAGCAGGGATAGATATGTACTCAGAAGGGGGTGCCTACTTGTAGTGCTGCCTGGCACTCTTCTAGCAGGCCCTGCACCAGGTAGTACTTGGCTTCCGCTAGCAGCTCCTCGATCTCCCGGCGGCTCTCGGGCAAGGGCACAGCCCCGTCTCGAAGGTAGTTGAGGATTGTCCCAAAGTGCTTCCCGCAGCGGTCGATGAGGATCCAGCCTGCAGTGGGGTGACAGGGAACAAGGTCAGCAGGGCACTTGTCGGGGAGGTGAGCACCACGGTGGGGCGCTATCCCCAGACTCCTGTGCTTGTCACTGTCAGCCTGTGCCACCCCAAGGCTCCTGAAGCCTGAAAGTGCACTCTGAAGGACCTGCACATAACCGAGAAACCAAAAGTCTGACTTCCGCCTTGGCCATTTTGCCCAACATCCCTGACTGTGACCCACGACTTCTCCCTGCAAGCGCTAACGAACCCGTGACAGCATCAGGACAACAGACTATCATCCGAGGGCTCAGTCAACAAGAGCAGGACCTGCTTCATGGGCTATGTAAAATGTTCCACCTGCTGGCCAGCACCAGGCGGGGGGGGGTGGGGGGGAGAAGGGAAGACCACTCTTCCGCTCACCACAGTCCTCTCCAATAACCACTGGCTTATTCTACCCAAGCCCATTGGTTTTCAAAAGCCCCTATCCTCGTATGTGACATCTCTGGAAGGTGTTCAGAGGAGAGGGCAGGCCTGGAGCCTGGTAACAAAGAGGCTCCAGGAGGAGGGAGAAAGGAATGAAGACCTGTGATCTCTCAAGAGAGCGTGGGAAGCTCTCAGAAGCAGTCAGGGAGGGGTTGGGGGAGGCTGGTGAGATGGCTCAGCAGTTAGGGCACTGAGTACTCATCTAGAGGACCCAGGTTCAATTCCCAGTACCCACATGGCATCCACAGTCATCTGTGACTCCTGTCTCAGAGCACTGATGCCCTCTTCTGACCTCTGTGAGCACTGGGCACTCTGGTGGTACGCAGACACACATGTAAGCAAAACATCCACACACATAAAAATAAATCTCCAGAAAATATATTAAAAAGCAGTAAGATGGGACGGCAGAGCAGCTGCAGTGAGCCCAGGCAGAGGGACTCGGCCTCCTGACTTAGCATGGTATGGAGATATATACAGGACTGGGATCCCACTGTCTTCTCCCCTGCTCTCTGTTGGATAAAGTAACAGACACCTCTACTCCTGACCCCACTGTGTCCTGCCCTGAGTCCTCATCCCTGAGCCCTGAGCCAGAGAAAGAGGACAACAAAAGTATCCTTTTCACGTGACAACTCACACCCTGGCCACCCCCACCCCCCTCCCATATCCAGCCTTTGCCAATCGGCCTCTCCTGGTTTTAGTACTCTCTGAGATCCCATGGTCCTCTCCTGAGCCTCCTCAGACTGCTGCTCCCACACCTGCCGCTAAAGGCTGGTCTCCATTCCCAGCTTTCAGTGGGAGTCTCACACTGCTGTGCTTCCTGCCAGGGGCATGAGGAAGAGTGCCCAGAGTGTGACAGAGTGTGTACTAAGCAGGCTGGGAAGGTAAATCCTCCCGCAGTGAACTCCAGCTGCCATCAGAGCCTCTTTCTGGATCTGAGAAAACAGGACACGCACTTACTAGTGTACACAGGTCCACAGCACGCAGTGTGTGGCTGGTGGGCCAGGCCAGTGGCCAGCTAGAGAACACACTCCTTCTCCCAAGTGTGGCCTCTACCAATGTAGCCAAAAGTGACCAAGAGGGCATGTGGGTCCAGGGCTTCCTGGGCTCCAGCATTCTAAGCAAAGCCAGAAATTCAGATTTTTTTTTCTGTCAATCTCCTTATTTTAAAAGGATGGTAAACTAACTTAAAAAGCAAAGAGTTCTCAATCCATCAAAAGGTAAATACAGCATGTATATGTGCACAGGTTGAATTCAGCCTACATGCATCAGGCCTACAGCCCCCAAGTTCCCTAGACCAAATGCTGACATGGTATGGCTGACGTGTTACCCTCAGGACTGCTCGTCCAGGGGAGGCTCACTCCTCCATTTCCACAGACACAGAGTCCCCAAGATGCTTGGTGGCATTGGGGGGGGAAGGGTGTGCAAGATTCAGCCACTAAGAAGAAAGATCCTCAAGCTTTGAGAGGAATGGCCGTCAATGACAAACTCAGCTGACTGGAAAGAGCCTATGTCCCGCCTTCCATGCATGATCAGCTCAAGCTGCTGGGGAAAGGCCAAGAGCCCCCAAATCCATTACTCAAGTGACAGCCCAGAATTTCCATAAACGAACAGCCGGACTGGGTGCTGGGCTCCAAGTCAAGAATGTCAGGAAATGTTTGTGGGGAGACGCACTCGAACAAATCAGGGCAGAGGCGCCAGCACATTCTCCAGGCGGTTTCAATTAGCATTCTGACCTGAACTATTCTGGTTGCTTTCAAAGCAGGCATCGATCCCTTACACAGCTCAACCGCCTGCATGGAGAACCGCAAGCTGCCATCAAGCGGCGGCCTTGGAGCACACAGCATGGAACACACAGCGTGGCTTCCAGGGCCACGAGGACAGCAGGATTAGTGCAGCCCACAGGCTCTGACTCCAGGAGTCTCAGCACCTAGCACAGTGGTGACAAGCAAGGGCCACTGTCAGAACCCCAGCTCTGCCACCTGCCTGCTCCATGCTCAGAATTCCCCTTAAGCTCTGTCCCGAGGTCTCTTCTACAGCCCTTCTACAGCTGCCGGGAGGCACAGTGCTGGCATGCAAGTGTGACCAGAGGCTGGCCTCTAGGCAGCACTCACAATTAACCACAGGTACGTGACAATGAGCACATCACAGGACTGCAAACACCAGACACCAGGAGTCAGTCTCTGTGGCTTTCAGGGCACTGAGGCTGCAGGGGGTCGAGGTGAGATGGGGGTTCTGGGGTGCGAGACTACTGGCTAAAGTCGTGTAAACACACTGGTGCTCCCTCTCCTTCCCCTTCTTTAGGAAGCCTGTCCTCACAACTCCAAACAGACTAGTCTTCACTGTCACTCAGAGATACCTGTACAGACCTAAAGTCCCGAGCCTGAGCCTCAGGGTAGACCTGGGAGATGGAGCCTGTCCAGGGCACTGCAAGGCACCCAACTGTGACGACCAAAACCATCTTTGGACATCTCTGAATGTCCCTTAGGTCACAGACAGCAGCAACAAGCTTATCTGAGAACCACTGACACATCAAGGACCCGTGGAGGAGCTGAAGTGCAGACGGCCCTGTCTAGCAAGTGACAGCTCCCAGGCTCTAGTCCCAGTCCTGGGATGGGAGGAGGGAGACAGGGAAGAGGAAAGCGCGGAGGGAAGGAACAAGGAAAGAGGCAGATCCTAACAGGAAACGCCGCGTGTGAACGTAGAGGTGCTGAAGAAAGCTGAGGTCAATCAGACGGAGAAGTTCTCTACAAACAGACGCCACAAGGAAACGGAATCCAGAGCCCGCACTTCTACAGAGCAGAGAGCAGAAAGGTGTAGGCAAAAAAAAAAAAAAAAAAAAAAAAAAGGAAAACATACAAATCAGGTGCAGCTAAAAGATGAAACCCAAACCAGTAAGACAGGCATACAGCACACAAGAAATTAGGAAATGCAAGAAACAGACCCCGGCTGGGTCAGCACAGCTCCTTGGCAACAGTTAAATGGTCAACAGAGGCCAGTGCTGGCAGAAGGCTAGACCACCGTGAGGCTATCCACTGACACAGCACCCGAGAGAAAGCTCTGGCAATACGCAGCCCAGTGGAAGCCACGATTCCCAACTGTTTCTGGGAACAAACTAGGAAGGACAGTTGAAGGGGTGGTGGGGGCTGGAGGCTGGGGGGCAGGAAAGGGAAGTCCCGACCCTTGTGTTCTGCTTCCCTGGGGGAAGTCGGCATCCCCAACACTGGGAACGGGACACATCTGTGGGGCCCTCAAGCGGACGTGCTCCACTAGCTGCAGTTCGTGTCTAGAAGGAATTGCTCCGCCTCTGGGGAATACCTGAGCAGGGGCTACTTACTCATGACGTCATCTGCATACTGCTAAATGAACGGGAGAGAAACACTGCTGAAGCCACACGGACAGGACACTTGTCAGTAACTCCACAGCAGTGGTCAGCACAGCACCCACAAAAACGCAGCTCCTCACCCTGACTGCACACTGGACTCGCCTGGGGAGCATACTGTGCCAATGCCTCACCAGGACCCAGACAGCAGCTTTGCAGTCCTTGGGTGAGCAGACTGGGCTGCACCCAGGACCCCAAGTCAGACTAACGGTGGCCATGAGACAGGAGGGAGGCGACAGAGCCACACCAGGGGCCACACGGTGTTAGTCTCCTGACTTTGTTCTGAGAGGATTGCATGTAATAAAACGTATGAGTGCTTCGGCCTAGTCTCTACACTCCCGGATTCTGAAGGCATTAGTCAGATATCTGAAGCCATGGGGAGTTGGGGCAGGGAGGGCGCAGTGTCCAGGCTACAGGAACAAAGCACAGCAGGCTAGCCTAAAGAGACGTGGGGGAGGGGCGGGGAGGGCAGGGTCTCACACGTGGCCTTGAACTCTCGATTTCTGCCTCCACCTCCTGAACACTGGAATCACAAGCGTGTGCCATCACTCCTGGGTTTTTATGTGGTGGGGGAGTTGCTGGGCAGGCAGGCACTCGGAGCCACGGTCCCAGCACCAGAATTTCATTCTTTCTGCAAGAGCTGCTGCCCAAACCCTCTGGGCCACTGGACAGGGTCGGGGCTCAGAGGAGAATTCTGCGGCGGCCAGAACTGAACTTGTCAGAGAAGTCAGGGAAAGCCTGCTCACTGCCAATAGGTCCCCTCAGAAAAGGAGTCCCGGGGGTGCAATCCCAAGCACATCTGCTCCTGAAGGGCAAGATGCCCCTACGGAGGCAGGTTTCCATCCTCCACCTTCAGTCCTGCTGACTTGGCTCTCAGAGCAGCAGCACTGCACGAGGTTCAGGTAGCAGAGAAAGCCGCTCATCAAGGTCGCAGGGCCAGTATCTGGCAGGTGAGGCAGAACTGGCCCCATGCCTGACACAGGAAAAGTCTCCAGAACTGTCAGCTGTGCCCCTGCCATGGTGAGCCAGGGCTCAGGCCCGGAGGAGCCTCCCACACTCAGGCTGTCACTGGGGAATTGTGTGCACACGGAGTGGCCCTCAGGCAAGTGGCAGTGGCACGGGGACACTCACAACAGTCCAGACGCAGGGCCTCGCCTCAAGCCACAGTTTGTCAGGCACACTCTGGGGATGTCTACCAACACGGCACATGGCGATGCCAACACTCCCAGGATTGTCCTACTGTGGGTGAAACCTCCTCCTCTTCTCATGAAAAGTCCTACTGTGGGTCCCTCTCTCAGCCGCTGCTCTTGACATTTCTTAGAGATAGAGTCTTTATGTGTGTTGTGTTGAGAACATGGATGTGGTGCTCACAGATGCCAGACACCATCAGATGCCCTGGAGCTGTGAGCTGCCTGCCTGTCAGTCCTCTGCAAGCGCTGAGCCATGTGTCCAGCCCTGGCATTTCTGTTTACAGCAAATGTCAGTTTGGCTGGCAGCGACGGGGTCCCCACATCAGGATGCTCCCTTAACATGCCCTGTACAGTCTATTCCTATTTGTACCTAAGCACGTAGCTCAGGCTACGCAGTGCCCTCCAAGGGCATCAGGATGGCTCTGCCTGGCTTGGGTTGATGGCTGAGGTCAGAACACCAGCCTGACAGCCACACCTCTATGGCGTTGCTGAAGGGCTCTGGCACCAAAGCAGTGGCCAACCCATCCACAGAGAATAATAACCAGAGATCTCAGGGACAGTAGCTGCATCTTCTTTCCCAGCCCTGAAGCTATGGAAGAAGAAGTTACCGTCTTCCACAGGCAAAGGGCTAAGCCGAGGATCAGAGGAGACAGTAACTAAGAGCTCAGAGAGTTCCACTGACTGCCGGGACAGGTGACATGGGGCAAAAAGCCATCCTTAGCATCATCAGGAGTAGGATGCTGGTCCAGACACTGCCCAGCTGAATGAGGAATGCTGGGAACCACGGCTGGTTTACAATTCGGCCTTAGACCACCCCATGACAGCTTTCCCCAAGAAGGTTCCTCAGCCTTCAAACCCTCTTGGAGCCGCTCTTCCAGAACCCAGCCTAGACTGCATCAGGCAGGACTGAATGGCACAATGATCCTGGGTTCTCAGATAACCTCGGTTTCCTGGTGCAGCTGGGGTGCCATTGTCTTCATTTCCACAAACACCCTGCAGTGCGGGGCGTGACGCACCAAAGGGCGCCTCCCGCTCATAAAACACTCTTCTCTGAGTGTCAGCACGGGAAGGTACCTGGCCCCGTTTTACAGAAGCAAATGAGGAAGAATCTTGCTCAGAGTCACACAGCAGACCTGCTAGGTTAAGACCAAGAGTCCTTATCTGCACGACTGACTGCTACTCACAGTCTGGTCTCAGCTCCAGCGCCACTTCCTCAGGAAGCCCTCCCTGACCACACCCTCCAGACTAAGTCTAATATCCCCAAGATTCTCAGGGCTTCCTGCACACAATGTGCGTATGACTGCCCTCTGAACAGACAGAGGTCCTCAACCACCAGTGTGTCTGTGGCACTTAGCCCAGTGTCAAATTAGCAAGCAGCATGGCAGGTGACTCACCTTCACTGTCAGTGAGCACTTCCATGCGCCCGCTGAACATGGCCTTCAGCATGGTGTCCTGCTTGGTGAGCGTCTGCATGGTGGTGTAGTAGAGGGCCCCCCCCACGTTCAGCTTCACGTACTTGGAGCTGGGACTGGCGCCCTTGAAGGAAGTGGTGCGGGTAGCAGCCGCTGGCACTGCCGAGCTCACCACGCTCTCTCCTGACATCTCTTCCTGCCAGAGAGAAGGCAGGGTTAGCACATCAGCCCGCCCCTCTCCTTTAACTCCAGGCTGAGCTCACATCCAGATGTTTGGTTCGGCCATGTATACACTGCACTCCCAACACTGGTAACTCAAGAGCTCAAAAAACCTTGGATTTCCGGTCTCTCTCTAAATCAGAGGCTAACTAGGCCAGGAGGACAGCTGGTGGCTGCTGGAGGACTGCCCTGAGGAGAGGAATATATCCCTCAGCTCAGCCCGATCCACACTTGGTCTCGCAGGCCAACCTTGCTGCTGACCCCGCAGGCATTAGTTTGTCTCTAGATCGTGTTGTGTGAGGTCCTTCACTGGCGTCAACAGCACCTGGGCCGCATCTGAAGGCAGCCAAGGCCCTGCCTGGGATGCTCTACCCTCCTGTATGGCTGCGAGGGAGCAGCCGAAGGGACCATCTTTTAAATGGATTCCAGATTGTGAGCTAGGCAGTATCCCTACTCCTGCTCCTCCTACCTCCCAGGGGGAAAGTGGTCCTGAGTGCAGCCAGCAACCGGCAGCCGGATGAGGAAGCAAGCTCAGAAAGGGAGCAACTTCCTGCCCTAAGATCCTAACAGTCCAGGCAGCAGCGCCAGACCTGAGGAACTGCAGGTTAGCACCTGGCCCTTGTGTACTTGAAGATGAATCTAGCAAATTCCAGAGCCTGAGCTGTCCAGATGTGGGCTGGATCTGCTCCCTGAATACAGGGCAAGAACTGAAAGAGGGAAGAAAGCAGGCCCCAGACACCGTGGGCTGCCAGCACTGCTATCCGAAGCCTCGGATAACATCAGAGCTTCACCAGCACATGAAGCCGCTCTGAGGCCATGCTGCCACAGGACAAAAACAAGACCATCCCACTAACACACCTGAACACAGCGGACACGATCATTATCCAAAATACAAAAATACCCCCAGTCTCCTGGCTCATGTGTATTCCTTCTGCTGACCTGCCGACTGTGGGTCTTGGTGTCCTGACTTCAGGGTGAGTCAGCACACAGAAGGATGGAATTAGCTGCCTGCTGACAGTATCTCAACACTCCTGCTCCTCTTCCTGAGGTACCTTCCACTCTCTCAGTGTGACCTGGAGGTAACCCAGCCATAGCGGGCCCAGGGGTACACCTGCTATCTTTTGGCTAGAGGGCACTGACTGCACAAACTTCAAGCTACCTGAAAAATGATAGTTTTTTTTTTCTTTTTTTGGCTTTTTGGTTTCTCGAGACAAGGTTTCTCTGTGTAGCTGGCTGTCCTGGAACTCACTCTGTAGACCAGGCTGGCCTCGAACTCAGAAATCCGCCTGCCTCTGCCTCCCAAGTGCTGGGATTAAAGGTGTGCGCCACCACTGCCCGGCCAATTTTCCTATTTTTATCAGAAGGACTTTCCACAGTAAATGCTTACCACATTATAAATGGCAAAGCATACATCTTTTTAACACATAGGAGACAAAGCAGAAGCAACTCCTTCCAGTAGAGACAGTGAGCAAGCAACATGAATAGGGTTTAAGGTTTTCCAGTTTTTCTGGTCCCTCTGCCCCCGTCTCTGGGCGGTGGGAAATCACAGGTGGAGAACCTGCGTCACAGCCCTGCAGAGTGGAGCAGAAGGAATGGTCCCCTGCAAGGGTTTCCTCAAACAAGCGTGCGTGCGCATGCACGTGCGTGCATGCGTGCGTGTGTGTATGTGCATGGATGAGTGTGTGAGTGTGTGAGTGTGTGTGTGTATGTGTGTAGTTCTCCTGGACTCTATGGCATGATACCAAGGAGGAAAGCAGGACACCAAACATACACACGTACACGTACGTACACACACACACACACACACACACACACACACACACACACACACAGCTTTCAAAACAGTCCCCAGAAATACTGTATTAGTAGTTATGGTCAAACACAACCTCCAGAGACATTGTCCACGGGTGGCAGGATATTCTAGGAATAAAGCATTTCCCAAAACTTTGATGACCTCGGGGGCAAAGGAAAGGCTTACAGGTGTGTGGTCAAAGGAAATCTGTCCCAAACTGGAAATACTTTTCCATGTTCTTTTCAGATACAAACTTGTAACACCCCCCCCCACACACACACACCCCCACACACACAGACATGCATACATACTGTCTGTGGTACAGTCTAGCATCTTCAAGGTACCTAATACCTTGAACAGGACATAAACTCAGCTGTGTACTTTTGGGTGGACACTTGGCAGATAAGAAGTCATTCTTTCTGGGTGGAGATGGCTGGGTTTTAATGAGCTTGTGCATCTGTGCAGCACCACTCTGACTAGAGCAGAGAACACCGACCCTCTAGACATATATGTGTGCCCATGGCCCCGACCACTAATTTCTACCACGCTCTGACATCCACAGTGCGGAGGCAGCTGGCCCACAGAGGGTCAGTGACAAGCAGGCAAAGCATGTGGTCAAGGCTTGCCTGGCCCTGGGTCATCCGCAAAGCATGTGGTCAAAGCTTGCCTCGCCCTGGGTCATTCGTGAAGCTCGGCATATTTAGAGCTATAACATGGAAGACAGGACCGTTTCATCTCATTAAAAGAAAAAAGCTGAAACGTAAGCAGTGTGTCGTTCAGGTGTTTCCAGACCCATGTTCAAAGCCCCAACTCGGCCACACACTGGTGCAGGAACATGGTGGGCAAGCCATCCAAATGTATCTCAGCTTTCAGAGGCACTGGCTTTCCCTCCTGCTGCAACAGGCCAGGTGGACAGAAAACACTCAGCATAGCCATCGGCTGACTGAACAATCCAGCAGAAAACACTCAAATTGTGATTATCTGAGTCTCAAATCATCTCCTCTTTGGAGACTGTCTCCAGCTATGAATAACTGCAGGGCAAAGGCACGAGAGAGCCTGAGACACCAGATGAAGCAATGAAAGACTGGAGACTTCCCAGAGTCCCTCACCCCAAGTCAACTAGTCAGCCTGGTGCCTAATGCCAGGAGAGACCCTTGAAGGGCAGGTTCTGGCTCCATCCACGATCTGTGATGGTGACTTCTCTGCAGACACCTTTCCCTGCCTTCCCCACAGTGATGCTGCCCTTCTGGAGGCTGACTTCATGAGTGACTGAGGGTGTGGGAGAGCACACTTGGTACCAGAGAAAGGGGTGTTGGTTACCCGCCTGTGAGGTGTGCACTCAGTCACAAGTTCGTTCTGGTGTGACAGATGGTTCTAAGGTCCTTTCTTCCCCATTTGCTTGAAGATACTGTTGCCCACTAACTGGTGGCTCTACCTGGCCACACACTGGAGCTTTTAAAAAACATTAATGTCTGTGTCCTACTCACACAAATTCTTCTGTTATCAGCCTTCTGGGTGTGGCCCATGGAACAACAACTTTTAAAAAAAAAAAAAATCCCCCAGCTGGATCTAATGTGCACCCAACATGACAAGCCTGTGTTCTGAATGGTTCTGTGCCCCTTAATTCGGCTATAATTAGCTCCGTGTGGTCTTGAAGCAGCTCTCTAACAAACCTCTTACTCTGTTGGCCCAGTGAATTCCTGACCCACATATAAAAACAAACCAAAACACCATAAACAAAAATGTCACTTCACAGCTATTTTAAAAGAAATCAGCTGAAAGAGAGAATTGTTGACTGTCTTTTGTTGGAAAGTCAGACAAATAAGACAGGAAAAAAACAAAACAAGCGAAACCCAGAAAATACCAAGTCCCCGCATGCTATCTCCCGTCAGCCGAGGGAAACACGATGGTCGAGCCAAAGCTGGACTGCAGTTTCAGGCCGACACTTTGTGTACAATGTTCCCAAGAGCTGCTGAACCTAAGTCTCAGTTTCCTCCTTTGTAAAACAGGCTGTTAAAGCCAGAATCTTCTAAATACTGTCTCTTCCAAACCTGCCTCAAGAACAGAGACAAAGCACGGGCCACCTAGTCCTCCTACTTACACAGGCTTCCCTTCTACTCCGGAACTCTTTAAGACCAGGTATTCTCAACTGGAGATATTAGAGTTGCCTGGGCTTCAAAGGCTCAGCTGCCTGCCTGGGTTAGATCCCAGGCCAGCAAGGAGTGCTGCTGCCCGGAATTTGGGATTCAAAGGCTCTTTCAGGTGATTTGATGCTAAGTAAGATTAGACAATCTGTTTATCTAACAGCCGCAGGGATCAGAGGGGAGTTCTTCAGGCGGGTTGCTTAAGAGGTACTCTGCACAGAGGCTAACCTGAGGTCTCTGCTACAGAGCAGAAGACAGCAGCTCCATTTGAGGCAAATGAGGTTGAAGGAGGCCAGTAACTGAAGCATTTTGACCCACACTTGCTCCTAAGATAGTTACCCCCAATTCCAAGAACCTGGCCCAACGGCATTCTCCTGCTTTTGAGCACACTTCTCCAAACCAGTCTCATGAGGGTGTTGTCAATCCTGCTTACTAGGGAAACTAGGAATTAGAATCGTGCAGGCGCTCTGGTTTCAAACGCCTCCATGTCGCAGCTGAAATCATTACTGACACTCAGTGATTGTAAAAACACACTGGTGAGCTCGGTGCCCAGATTGAGTGTCGTTAGGGTTGAAAACATAACAGCTTTTCTAACAAGTTCCCAGGATATGCTGCTAGTCCCGGGACCTGTTGGAGACCTGTTGGAGTGCTGCTGGCCTTCTCCTGCCAAAGTGTTCCTTGTGTTACATAAAACAGAATTGATGAAAGCCCAGTACAGGCTGAGTCATTTGTCTTCAGTTTGGGATTGATCTTGTAGGTGAATGGCAAAGAGGACCTGGGTTGATATTCCCCCATCCCCACCTAAGGACAAAGAACCATTCAAGGAACAGACCCTAGACAATCTCAAGTAGACAGAAACCATCCCATAACCCAGACAGCAACAGCTGACATCCTGGGATTCCCGAGGTGTGGTCACCTAGGGCCTCAGCGGAAGTGATTAGGTAGGTACCCAGGTACCACTTGAGGCTAGACTCTGTGGTCAAGATACCGCGACCTCAGACAGCTGGCATGAATCCCTAGAATTTAATGTCACCAGTCATCTCGCTCCAGACTTGTGGGTTCAGAGGACCGTGTACTCCCCTTCCTCTCTTGCCTGGTACCCGATCACTCAAGACACAGCCTCCAAGACGCCAAACGCTCTCGGTTCTAAGGATACCCGCTCGCTCTCTCCACACGCCCTCGAATCCCCATTTTCCGCCCCGAGCGTCTGTTTCAATGCCGTCCACCTCTTTGTTCTGACAATCTCCCAAGACCCATCGCCAATCAGCACTCAAGACTCGGGGCCCGTTCACTCGCCGCCCGGCGCATCTCCGCAGGTCCAGACGTCCCTTCGCAGACCCCCATCCCCGGCTCCTTTCACCCAAAAGCCCTTCCCCCGCCCCGACCTCGCCCGCACGCGCTACCCAGCGTCCCACCGCTACCGCGCCCGGTCTACCGGGGCCCTCCCCCTCGGCCTCGTCGTCAACCGTCTCCCTCGCCGGCCTGAAACCCTCCCGACAGCGGCCACCGCCCTCACCATGAAAAGTCGGAGGACGCCGGAGTCTCCAAATCCGGACTGAGAGGCAGGAAACACCCAGCTCACTCAAGGCAGGGGGGCGGAGGCGGGGCCGGGGCGGGCACTTCCGTTGTCCACACCCCACTTCCGCCCCGCAGAGGGACACCTCTTAAAGCGTCCCCTGTAGCCCTCGATGGGGACTCTTTTTAATCAACCGTTCCCGTTAGAGTGGGTTCCACCTCCCCTTGGCTGAGTCAGGCTTTTATCCCATTTCTGGATGTTTGTTTCTCCTTTTCGGCTGCTAAAAAAGGCGACAGGATGAGAAGAGTTTTTTTCCCCCCCACTCTATGGGCAAAGAAACTGTGCGGAACTGTTGTTTCCCGGAACTGAATAATTGCTTCCAGGCGGTGTTCGGAACACAACACCCGGGGCAAGATGGCGGCCGGGCTTCGGCCGCTGCCCCGGGTCTGGCGGAACTCGGGGGTATCGGGCTGAAGCGGCGGTAGCTGCGGCCCGGACCCCGAGTGCGGGGGCCTCGAACGGATAAAGACCTCCGGACTGCGGGTAGCGAGTGGGAATAGGATGGTCGGTTCTCTGGGTGGCGGGGCCAGGGACCGAGGGAGGTTGTCTGGGGGCCGAGTCTTGGCTTAGTGTATTCTGAGAAGGAGGGACTGACTTTCCGGCTTCAGGGATCTCCGTGGCCTCCTCCCATTTATTTTCGTGTTAAGGCGACTGGCCTTACTAGCCAGCTGAATCTGGGCGAGACGGACTTGTTATTGTGGTTGTTGATGTTGGTGCCAGTGAAAGGCGTCGGGCCTCTGGATCACCCCAAGTGGAATTCGAGCCCTGTGCACTCTCTGTGTGACCTTGGGTGAATTCAGCCCCATCTCTGACCCTCAGTTTCCTCCTCTGTAAATGGAGTCATTAGATTGCTTTACGGAGATTATTGTATAATACGTTTTAGTGTGGTTCCTGGCGGCTCTTAGTACGGAATAACTTGATCGTATTTGACTTCAGCCTAGCCACAAGGTTGCCTGGCATTTTCAACTTCTCTTTGTTGTGCCTTTCTGTGTGGTGTGTGTGTGTATGTGTTTGTCTGTGAATCCTGAACCTTGTCTTTTTGACTTGCCAATAAGTAATTCCTTTGGGATTCAAAGTCAGGAACCCGGAGGACAGTGACAAGTTATGTGTCCGATACATTGTTTCCCCATCTGGATAGGTTGTAGCTTTCTAAGATAGCTTGCCTTGTTAATGGTTTCTTTAAGAGCTATTGACTATTCTTGGGCTTTTAAAATAGAGTTGTTATAATCTAATAGAATAGAGCTGATACAAAGGCCTAGTTAAATATATCTACAATGTCTGTTATGTGGGTTCTTCTTAGATGGTGGCCATTAAGCCTCGAAACCTAGCTACTTCTACCATAAAGGAAAGTCGGTCAGCACCCTGTATTTATTTGACTTCACAGTCTGGACTCTTGGGTGTCTTGTTGTGGCACTTTGAAGTTAGTCTCAACCAAATAGGTTGGTTTTAAGCAACTTGCCTGGGAACGTAGAAGCCTGAATCTTTTCTGTCAGCGTTGAAAGCTTGGCTCTGCTGCCTACTAAGTATCTAACCCAGACTGGGGGAGGCAAGATTTGATCTTCTCATCATGTTGCTGCCCTTATGAGATAAGACATTTAGAGGACGTGTGGTTTAGCTTCCCTTCCAGAAACTCTAGGTTCTTACCAACTTACTGTTTTCTGATTTCCCTACCAACATCACTCTTATTTCCGTAAGCCAGAGTCTCAGCTTTGTAAGGACGTGCAGTAAGTCTTCCTTGGATGTGCTGAACTTCCAAAAGCCAGTTATCAACATTTCGAGTGACTAGATTAAGGTTAAGAACGGCAAGTGTTCTATGCAATCCTTAACAACCCTAAAATTGAATATTGCTATTATCCCAGGAACCTGGGACCCAGAGTGCTCACGTGACAGTGCTGTGAGGTAGAGTCGGGACTAACAAGGTCTGAGGCTCCTTCTCTGACCTGAAAGCCTCTCTTGTTACAGTCTTTGCAGAGTTTCTCTGTGGCTGTCAGGGGAATGAGAACTTAAGCCCATTTGTGTATCCTATTTGACTCATGAGCTATGCAAGTGGAAAGGGGACAGGAGAGAAGGAAGAAACACACAAAGCTTGGCTAGTGTACAGTGCAAGCAGAAGCCAGTGTGTAAGATTTTGGATGGGAATAATTCCGAGAAAGGAATCAAATCTTCAGAAGCCCTGGGGAAAGAGCTCTGAGGTAGTCACAAATGCTGGGGTACAGTTTGCGTGTAGACATTTGTGTTTCCACTGGGAGGAGGGGACCTCTCCTGCTCCCGGGTCCTGCCTACCATGGAGGATATTGCTTTATTTTTTTTAAGATTTATTTTTTAATTTTAGGTATATGAGTGGTTTTCATGCATGTATGTATGTGTGTGCATTCCGTACCTGGTACCCATGACCAGGAGAGGGTATTGGATCCTCTAGAACTATGGGGGCTAGAAGCTGAACCCTGGTTCTCTGCAAGCAGAGCCAGTGCTCACAGCCATGAGCCATCTCTCGCGATGCGAGTAGGAATATCCTGAGGAGGGGACTTAAGTCGAAGTCGTGTCCTGAGCCCTGCTTGCACATCTTGGGAGCTTGGCTGTTCACAGTTTAAACAGGGCCAGGACTTCATGGCCCAAGTGCTGGGCCTGGCACATCTTAGTTCATTGGAAGATAGGGAAACAGCTTACTGGGACGGTGTAGGTAGGAAGATTTTAAAAAATAGTAATAATAAAATAAACGGGCCTGGAAGAGAGCTCAGTGGTTAGGAGCACTTGCTGCTCTTGAGAGAGCCCCGGTTCCGTTCCCAGCAGCACAGCACATGATGACCTGTAACTCCAGCTCCAGGACCATTGACGCCCTCTTCTTGTCCTCCCAGGCACTGCTCTCAGACTGACAAACACACAATAAAAATAACTTGAAAAAGAAAACTTTTTTGTGTCCATTGAGGTAACACGTCCCCTACGCTTTCGCACTGTTCTGTCAGCGGCTCTGTAGAACCACGGTGCACAGGTGTCTGTTCTCATGACTGCAGCAAGGCTGATTGTCAAAGATGGAAGACTGAGGCTCCCTCCCAGCAGAGTTGACAGAGCCAGGGGCTGGTGCCAGCTCTTCCTGTGCTACCACACCTTGTGCTTTCTGTGAAGTGGGGGTGGGAGGGGCGCTCCCCTACCCACAATCCTACTCCTCAACATGGCCACTTTGACTTGCTCATCACCTTTTCCTTTTGCCTGGGATCTCAGCCTTGACCAGTACGGTGACCATGTGTGCACACTCACTTTGCCTTGTCACCGAGGTTGTCTTGCAGGCAGCCATCCCTCCCTCCCCCCTTTAAGGCATGAACCCTTTGCAGGGTGTTGAAACAATGTGAAGGGTAACTATCTTTTACATTGTATCGCCTCTGGAGTTACTCTGAGGTTAGAGGTACTTAGAGGAGACTTAGACAGGTTTGTTTGTTTTTTCTAATAATTTATTTTTATTCTATGTGAGTTGGTGTTTTGCCTGCATGTATGTCTGTGTGAGGGCGTTAGATTCTCTGGAACTCAAGTTACAGAAATTGTGAGCCCCCGCGTGGATGCTGGGAATCGAACCCAGGTCCTCTGGAAGAGTAGCCAGTGCCTCTTATCTGCTGAATCATGTCTCTAGCCCCTAGACAGTTTTTTAAAAACCACCACAGTGTATTACTTACATCTAGCAACATTGTAACGCCATGCCTACAGAAAAGTACTAATTCTAAATCTTTCTTAGGCCAGAAAAACCAACTCCTCTGAAGCCAGAGGCTGCAGGAGGTCACTGATGGTCACCTAGCATCTCCACTGCACAGGCAGGTCCTCAGGTGAGCTCACCAGGGCCTGAGGAAAGGGGGAACAGTTAAGAACACAGCTGCCCCTCCCGTTCCAGCTTCCTTCCTCTCCCTGAGGTTAGCAGCCCGTGATGCTATAGTTCAGGAGTTGCTGACGGGACTGGCTGGTATGGAGGAGCTTCGAGGTAGCGTGTTTGACCAGCGTGCACACAACAAGTATTTTCTCAAGGGTTGCTGAGCTGGAGCAGTACGTCAGCAAACCCCTGGTGTCATTTGACAGCTCACGGTGTTGGGAGGCTAAAGAGGTCCCTGGGGTGCACTCATGACAGAAATCTAGTTCTGCCTGTTAGTCTATGTGTATTTCAAAGTGCCTGATGCTTCAAGTAACCTAACCTGGTGAAAAATGCTTCCAAACTCCGGATTTTTGCATGGTTGGTGTTAATGATTCAGTCAGCTGGGCTGATGGTGGTGTGTGTGTTTTGAGGTAACCAAAGAAGTCACCACTTAGGAGCTCAGTGTATCAGCACTGTGTCCACCTGGCTGTCAGAGCCGCCCGACTGGGGCATGAGCAGTTTGTCGTGATCCTATACTGTTCAGTGTTCACCTCTGACCCCCATAGCACCTGTCAGTGAGGAGGTGCAGCCTTCCTACTCAGCCTACCAGAGGAACGATTGTGTGCAGTGTCCCCTGCCAAGATTAACCGGGCTGCCGTGGCTGCTGGAACACAGTTGGTGGGAAAGCCCCTGCCATGAACGCTGGAGGCCCAGAGTTTAGGTCCCCAGAATTCACCTGTGCTGGGCAGGTGTGGTACCATCTGTAATTTCAGCACTTCAGAGGCAGAAATGGGGTCCCTGAGGCCATTTCAACACAGGTAGACCAGATGACTCGTGAACACTGGGGGCAAGTGAGATACCTTACCTTAATAAGTCCAATGCAGGACATGGAGGAAGACAGCATCACCCTTGGCGCACACACACACACACACACACACACACACACACAAGCAAAAAAAATAAATAAATAAAACCCATAGCTTCTTTTAAAAACAAAGCAAAAAGGCTTTGGGGCCAGCAAGACGGGTCAGTGGATGCAAAGGCTGCTGCCCAGCCCGACAGTTTGAGTTTCATCCCAGACCTCGGGTGACAGGTACCACTGTGGCCCTGGTGTATGTGCACACACAAACATACTTGCTCATTCATACTTATAAAATACCAAATAAAATGCAATTAAATATTTTAAAATAATTTTAAAAAGCGAAAGTCCTTTTTTTTTTTTTATGTGTGACTAGACACACCACAGGCACCAGTAAACACTTGTAAGCGAGTGAGCCAAGGAGTGCTAACGTTACAGTGTCTGCCTCTTCCTTCACGTTTTTACCTGCCATGATGGAAGGTGTCTGTTTCACTGCTGGCTAAGTATGGGGAACATAGCGATGAGGCGGGAGAGGCTCTCTGGAAAGGATGGCGCCTGCTTTGGGCTCCCCTAAAACTTGCAGGGAGCCCACCTCAGCTCTACGCCCAGTACCAATCTTATCCTTAAGAAAATGTGATTATTTCAAACAGCCTCAGTGTCCCTGGTCTCCATGGGTGGTGTGGAAGGAACTGGTAGGAAGTTGAGAGAGTCAGGAGAGCTATGAGCTCTGTGGGGGAATGTAGGCTGCTGAGTGCCTCTGCTGCTGCCTGCCACACCCCAGCCCCTACTGTGTGTATGTTCCACACTGTGACCCACACCAGCCCCTACTGTGTGTGTGTTCCACACTGTGACCCACACCAGCCCCTACTGTGTGTGTTCCACACTGTGACCCACACCAGCCCCTACTGTGTGTGTTCCACACTGTGACCCACAAGAGCCCCTACTGTGTGTGATCTACACTGTGACCTACACCAGCTCCTCTCTTGCCCTCACAGGCTTCGTGTCAGCTTGCAAACATGTTCACTGTATCTCAGACCTCCAAAGCATATTTCATCGACAAAGCACGGCAGGCGCGGGAAGAGAGGCTGGTACAGAAGGAGCGGGAACGCTCGGCGGTGATAATCCAGGCCCTTGTCCGCAGTTTCCTCTCCCGGAGGCGACTGCACAGAGACATCAGGTGAGAGCAGCTCCTCCTGCCACGCTGGAGAAGCCTTTCCAGATGCTGAGCACTCACTGCTCATTGAGAATGTCTTTTTCCCCCCTTCTCTATCTAGGAGAGAGATTGATGAGTTTTTTAATGCTGACGAGTCTGGGTCCAGTAAAAGAAGTGCACTTTGTATTTTTAAGATTGCCAGGAAACTACTGTTCATATGCAAAACTACCGAGGACCACGAGGTGAGCCCTGACAGGCTTCTCTCCCTGTGCCAGGGCCGACTTGGACCCTTTTGTTTAAGTCACCTGCATGAGGCAGAGTTCACAACTGCCTACCGTCTTTGGAGAGATTGAGCCCCGCTTCTGGAGGTCTCTGCACATTAACTGTTACCGACAGGAATTATCCTCAGATGTGTGTGAGAAGCAGACAACTGAAGGACATGGTAAAAGACGCCAGAGACAGCACAGTAGGAAACAGGAGTTAACAGTTTGCACGTGGTGGGCTGTAGGGGTGAGGCCCTGCCGGAGAGCAGCGGGGTCTGCTCCCTGCCCCTGCCAGAGGGGCCAGTGCGGTCCCGGGCTCCAGTTTTCCAGACATGTGCTGGAGGTTTGAGCTGCACTCGGTGCTCTGATTAGGATGAAATGCTGGCCTCTTGTTTGTGTATCATCACTTACACCATAAACAGACCACTTTACCTTTGTGGCATTCAAACGAGGGAGGATGCACCGGGGAGCCCGAAGGGAAACCAGACAGTCAAGGTCTCCTAGCCCAACTGAGGAGGGCGAATGGTCACAAAGATGAGGACCTTCATGCTCCAGGAGTTGACCCCATTACAGGGAGGACACTGAGGTGCCATGCCCTTTTCAGGGGCAGGTGCAGGGCTAGGACAGCCTAGTAAGCAGCTCTTCCAGTTTCTATCTTTTCTTGATTTGCCTATGGGGTTAAAATGAAGAGCTTTGGCTGGTGGCTGTGAGGCAGAGGCCGATGCTTGTGCTCAAGGAACAGCCTGCCTGCGAGGCGTAGGGCACGTGGGAGTCGGGAGGGCGAGGCGGCTGAGGTTGCTGCTGGTCAGAGTGGGGCCGAGAGAAGCCCCGTTCTGGGTTTCTATGTGAAGTGTACCTCGATAAGCGCAGCTGTGGGCCCAGGAATTCTGTAAGCCTCCTCTTTGAAGCCTGTCTGTAGCCTTGCACTCCGTTGTGTCCATGTCTCTAAACAGGAATGAAATATGACCATGGCTGTACGGTCCAGATCACCTGACACGTTCCCTGCATGCTTCCTGTGTGTGCCCACCAAACACGTCTTCACCTTTCTTTCTCGTGTTTGGAGAACTGACAGTGGCTTTTCTGCCCCCACAGAGACTGGAGAAGTTGTGTCGCAGCATTCTGAGCAGCATGGATGCCGAGAACGAGCCCAAGGTGCGTGCGTGGGAGTGGGAGAGCCCCCTGCGAGCTCCGCAGGACGAGCATCTGTGCTCTGAGAGGTCCTGTCGGTGGATCATACAGATGTGCAGCCGTGCTCGTCTACAGAGCTGTGCCCTGCTCTCGCCTCTGAGTCAAGATGGTTGCTGCCCTTCGAGGCCTGCGAGCTCTGGGTTTAGTGTTATGGTCCCTGCTGCCTCCCCTCCTCATCCGTGCAGTCCCACCGCTTCAGTAGGACAGTAGGGATACGACCAGGCTGCCCACACTGCTGTGCCTCTCGCTGCCTGCAGGTATGGTACGTGTCCCTGGCTCTTTCCAAGGACCTCACCCTGCTGTGGATTAAGCAAATCAAGAGCGTCCTGTGGCACTGCTGTGAGCTCCTTGGGCAGCTCAAGGTAAGCCAGCCTCACCCGGCACCTCAGTCCTCCTTCACTGTCGGTGCCTTTGGAGAGAACCGATGACCACTGTCTGGGAGCGAGCAGGGTAGATGCTGCAGTCACTGTGGCCTGTCTCAGGAGCACACATTAAACATTAGGCATGTTTGCCGCAGTCTCCTCACCAGGGAGCCTTCAGGGCAGGGGGGTGACTGAGTGGGTAAGAGTGTCTGTAGTGCAAGTAAGAGGACCCGAACTTGAATCTCCACCAAGCCCCTTTGGGCCTGCCATGAGCAGTCCTGTGTGGGTGCAAGTGTGCACTGGCCATGCAGTAGGACACGTACGTGTGCCATGGCGTGGGATCCTGGGTGTGAGTGTTAATCTTCCTCCACCGTTTGCAGCCTGAAATCTTACAAGACTCCCGGCTCATCACCCTGTACCTCACCATGCTCGTGACCTTCACGGACACTTCCACGTGGAAGATCCTCCGGGGAAAAGGTGTGTGGGGCCCGCTTCAAAAATCTTTCCCAGCCAGCATTTCCACAAATGGGGGACACCTCCACTGCATGAGAATCACTTCTCCACGTAAGCTCAGGAGTCCCTGAGCTTGCGCCTGAGCCCATGTGCTTGGTGTGTGTTATGGTGTATGTGTGGTGTGTGTGTGTGTGTGGAGACCCTCCTGCCTTTGAATGTTTGTGTGAAGACTTTGCTCCCTGTTCTTTCCGACTCTCCCAGCACCCTGCTTGTTCAGAAGCCACTGAGGCCTTCTTGTAGTGTTTGTTGGGTTGTTTGTTTTGTTTTGTTTTGTTTTGTTTTGTTTTTATAAAAAAAAGCCTTTAGTGCCAGCTTTCAGGAGGCAGAGGCAGGTGGATTTCTGAGTTCGAGGCCAGCCTGGTCTACAGAGTGAGTTCCAGGACAGTCAGGGCTACACAGAGAAACCCTGTCTCGAAAAACCAAAAACCAAACAAAAAAAGTTAAAGAAAAAAGTAGTAAGGGTCTGGAGAGGAGACTCGGGGTTAGGGGCAGTGACGCTTTCCAGGGGACCCGGTGTCTCCTACTGACCTCCAGGGCCACCAGGCACACAAGTTCTCCAAATCCTCGGGCAGAGTGTTCTACGCATAAAAATAAATCTAAATGTTTTTAGTAATAATCCTATTTTGCCCATAATGTTTACTGTAAAGTTGCCTTCTTTCCTAGAACTTGTCCGCAGTGTTTGACACACACACTTAACAAACAGCCTTGTCCCTGCCAGACACTGTTAGACACTGGATAGGATGAGGTGTGCCACAGAGCTGGAGTCTGGTGAGCAGAAGCCACCAATCAGAAGCGGGTCTCACAGTCATGGGGTCAACCGGCTACAGACTGGGAACACTTGAAAACTAATCACGCCGGAGCGAGCACATCCGTCCTCTTCTGCTTTGCTTCTCGGTGTGTCGCGGCTGTTACCTCCAGAGCGGGTTTTGTTGTGCTGGTGCTATATAAATTGTCAAGGGTGATCTAACGTACGTGAAGGACGCTCTGTGCCAACCCTGTGCCTTGAGGGAGCAGGAAGGAGTTGTTTTATTTATTTTTCTGGACTTGGAAGGGTCTTAAAGCTATTGAGATCTGAGCCCTGCTGGGTGAGCATGTCTTGGTTAGGAGAGGAGGCATAACCTCGCCCAAGAAGGAAGTGCCAACTGGGTTTCTTCTGGCTAGGGGTCAGAGCGGAGAGGTAACACTTGAGCCAGACGTCCTGTGGGAATCCGCCTCCAGAGCTCTGGTTTGCCCTAAGGGATTAGGAACCTTGGCAGGGAACCAGGGACCATCCCCTCCACTGGGATTGTAGCCTGGGGCGCTGTGCAGGTGCTTGTTGCTGTGCTGGGACACCCTGACAAAAGCAGCTGGAAGACGGAAGGGTTCCCTTTTGGCCAGCGGTTGGGCTGGGGCACAGTCCACCACGGCAGGGAAAGCTGGCAGGAGGAGCTAGAAGCTGGCCTGGCAGTTGAGCACCAGAGTAGGCACATTCCATCTATACACAGGAAGCAGAGGGGATGGAAGGTGGGACAGTCAGAGCCTACCCCACACCCTGTGACTCACTTCCTCCAGCAAAGCCCCACTTAAGGTTAGGGTCATGTGAGCCTGTGGGGGACATTTCTCACTGAACCCCATGTCACCAAGGCCTTGTCCCACCTTTGTCCCACCAGTCTCATCGTGACAAGAGATTGTCTTCTCAGGCTGTTTTCTTCATTTAGGTGAGAGCCTCCGGCCAGCCCTGAACCACATTTGCGCAAATATAATGGGCCATCTCAACCAGCGTGGATTCTACTCTGTGTTGCAGGTCTGTGGCCCCATCCCTAATGTCCCCTGCGGTGCCTGCATGGGTTTCCCCTGGGTAGACACATGCCTTGTGTGCTTCTCATAGAATGGTTTTCACGTCAGTCACTGTGGTCTTGGGAGGAGGACTGGCATTCAGCTCCTAGGAAGTTTTACCTAATGGCCACAAGAGCAAGCCAGAGTCTTGGCTGACATCAAGGTCACAGAAGGAGGCCCAGGGCTGTTCCGCTCCCTGATGGAAGGGGACGGCGTGTTTCTACCTCAGCTACCTCAGGTGCTCCTCTGTCCGCTCCATAATGCCAGTTCTCAGGCTGGAGACCGGACAGAAGTTGGTGGTTCTTGAGGGGCGCCCTGGGCTTTTCAGGCTTAGAAGGGTCTCTGATCTGACTCTGTGTGCCCCGTGCTAGGATGGGCCAGCTCCCAGTTCAGTTTCACATCTCCACAACACGGTAGTGTGTCGGCCAGAAGTGGCATGTCAACTGGCCGTTGGCTGGGCTGCTGAGCAGTAGGCTTAAGTCACATGTCACATGGATTTTTTCCACTCAGTGTTTTTGGGGATTGCTGTGCTGCCCGGGCCAACCTCAAAGCCCCAGGCTTGATGCTTCTGGGAAGCCAGGACTGCAGGGGCGCACAGCACCCAGCTCACAGACACTCATTTTCTTGGCTCCACCCCAGCAGCTCCCTTCTTCCGGAGCTCCATTCAGATGCAGCTTATGGGAAGGATTCCTCTTGCCTTTTGGTTGTTTTGTTTGAGAAGGGGTCTGCTGTGTAACCAAGCTGGCCTGGGACTCACTGTGTAGCCCTGGCTGGCCTGGATCTCAGAGATTCTCCTGCCTCTGCCTCCAGAGTGCTGGGATTAAAGCCTGCACTGCTATACCCTAGGCCTTTTCCAAGTGGACGGACAGCTACGGAATCTTAATGCATAGGCTGATGTCTTGACTGTTCTTTTCAGGTACTGCTGACCCGAGGCCTGGCCAGGCCCCGGCCCTGTCTGTCCAAAGGCATGCTAACGGCAGCCTTCTCTCTGGCCTTGCGGTAAGAAGCCAGCTGCAAGGCTGGCTGCCCCGGCACTCCCCTCTCCCCTCTTGGATCCCTTTCTGCCCACCTTGTCAGACTCTGCAGGAGGTATTCATCTTAGTGAAGGTGACATTTTGTGACACTTTCCCTGAGCCTTCAGTGTGTGGGAGTGTTGTTGGCATGTGATCTGAAGGAGGTGACGAAGTGAATTAGGTGCATTCTGCCAGTAGCTGTGTGAAGTGATTTCTCCTTAGAGTTTCTAAGAGTAAAAGAAGGAGGGCCAGCCCAGGGCAGGGGAGGGTTCAGAGGATGGGGCGAGGGACACGGGTAGGAGATGTTTGTGTCTGAAGCCACTGAGAGCGTTTGAGGTTGTGTGTATCAACAAAGTGTGTATGTGTATAGATATGAAAGGCTTCTTTCGAGAAGTCAGACCTACAGCTCTGAGAACTGAAGGGGAAAGCCGCACTCCTAACTGCTCTGGGGTATTTGTGGTCTGTTGAGGATCAGAGTTGGAGACGGCTTGGGAACTGGTCCTGGGAGGAAGGGTGCTGTGGTCAAGCCAGCTCAGGATGTCTGAGTGTGGAGACCCTTACCTTGTTGGCATGTCAGCTTTCATCCCAGGCGCTGTGTTCTGTGGAGCCCCTTTGCATGGGGACACTGCCAAGCCTGTGTCAAGCCTGTGTTGGCCATCCATCTCCTGTAAAGGGCTGGAAAGTAAACAGTCTCAGCCCCGTGGCCCCTCGGCCTGTCAGAGCAGCTGCCAGGCAGTGGAAGTGCAGAGAAGACAGACAGTTCTCCATCATTCACCACCGCGGCCTTGTTTAACCGCCAGTCGGCTGGGCTGGAAAGATTCTGGATTTGACCCCAAGGACCATAGACACTGGGGATGGTGGGTTTTGCCTATTGGAGGTAGAGGTGAGAAGGGTCAGAAGTTCAGTCATCCATGGCTGGATGGTGTGAAGGAGACCAGCCCCAGATACACTGAACCCCGCTGCAGGGAACACGAATCAGGAAAACTCAGGGTCCATTTCTCTGGTAGAGCAATCCATGACCTCATGGAGGCCAGGCCGCTCCAGAGCCCTCTGCTCCCTTCAAGTCTGCAGATGACTGAACACGATCAGAAACTTGTAAAACAGGATGCAGGGTGGTGAGATGGCTTCGTGGGATAGGCACTCACAGGGGCCTAACAGTTCTCATAAAGGGGCAGAGGACGTCACAAGTTGTCCCCTGACCTCAGGCCTCAGCTGGCACCCCCCCCCCCCCCCCCCCCCCCCTTCCCCCCCCCCCCCCCCCACACACACACACACACGCGCGCGCGCACGCGCACGCACACATGCACTATAATATAATAGTAAATAAAATTGAAGACTTGCAGCTTTGCCCTTGTCAGGAATAGAGTGAAAATCCTGGAATCTGTGACAGACTAAACCCTCCAGCACTAAACCTCCAGTGCTGAGCCCTCAGGTACTAAGCCTTCCAGTACTAAGTCCTCCTGTACTAAACCCTCCAGTGCTGAGCCCTCAGGTACTAAGCCTTCCAGTACTAAACCCTCCAGTGCTGAGCCCTCAGGTACTAAGCCTTCCAGT
>JANHMN010000023.1:37521630-37540811 GCA_030674055.1 Rhabdomys pumilio | reverse complement strand
GTACTAAGCCTTCCAGTACTAAGTCCTCCTGTACTAAACCCTCCAGTACTCGGCCCTCAAGTGTGCATAGCTGGAGACCACGGCTGCACATTCTCCTGGGCTTAGTAGAGCCGGTGGTTGATTCCTTACCTCACTCTCTTCACAGATACAGAGGCCAGAACTCAGAGAGGTCCTAATCACTGTCCGCCACACAGCAGGGAGAGGCCAGGCTAGGAGTGGAATCTTGTCCGAGAGCCCTGAGAGCCCACAAGGCTCCTTACTCATGTTTGCCTTGTAGTGGACACACTTGTATCTTAGATCAGTGTGTGTGTGGCTTGAGTAAGTGGCACATTGGGCCCTTCCCACATGCATGTTATTTCTCAGACCAGCGGGGCATCTGTCCCCTGAGTCCCTCCGGTCCAGCTGTGTTGCAATGTGCTTTCTTGTCTTGTGCGGCCCACCCCAGCCTGGCTGTATTGTGAGCTCTCTGCCGTGTCTAGCCTTGCTAACCACAGAAGCATCGCAGCCATGTGGGGCTGTGACACAGTGATCTTACCGCTCCAGATAGACAAGAGTCCATCACCATTGCGCCAGGGTGGCTGGAGCAGTGAGCTGGGAACACACAGCTTAAACCACAAATGTGTGCGTCTACCCAAACAGTGCCACCAATGGGGACCAATACTCAAATGTCCAAGACTGGGGAATACCACCACAAGGAATTCTCTGGGTCACATTAGGCATGGGCATATCTGTCGGGGATTGTGTTACTGATAACTGATAGAGACAGTCCCAGACTGTTGCCACCTCCTCCTTTTATTTTTTAAAGATTTATTTATTTATTTTATGTATACGAGTACACTGTTGCTGTCTTCAGACACACCAGAAGAGGGCATCAGATTCCATTACAGATGGTTGTGAGCCACCATGTGGTTGCTGGGAATTGAACTCAGGACATCTGGAAGAGCAGACGGTGCTCTTAACCACTGAGCCATCTCTCCAGCCCCCCATACCTCCTTCTTCTGTGTGACCACACACCACTGTATGAACAGACAGCCTGTGTGAGCAGACACCGTTGTATGGACAGACACCACTGTATGAGCAGCTACCCCTGTGTGAGCACACCCCCCTGTGTGAACACACACCCGTGTGAACACACACCACTGTGTGAGCAGATACCCGTGTGAGCACACACCCCTGTGTGAGCACACACCCCTGTGTGAGCACACCCCCCGTGTGAGCACACCCCCGTGTGAACACATACCCCGTGTGAACACACACCACTGTGTGAACACACACCCATGTGAACACACACCACTGTGTGAGCAGACACCCGTGTGAGCACACACCCCTGTGCGAGCAGACACCCCTGTGTGAGCAGAAACCCCTGTGTGAGCACACCCCCCGTGTGAACACACACCCGTGTGAACACACACCACTGTGTGAGCAGATACCCCTGTGTGAGCACACACTCCGTGTGAGCACACACCCCCGTGTGAACACACACCACTGTGTGAGCAGATACCCGTGTGAGCACACACCCCGTGTGAGCATGCCCCCCGTGTGAACACACACCCCGTGTGAACACACACCCTGTGTGAACACATACCCGTGTGAACACACCCTTGTGTGAGCAGACACCCTTGTGTGAGCAGACACCCCTGTGTGAACACACATCCCTGTGTGAGCACACACCCCTGTGTGAGCAGACACCCCTGTGTGAACACACACCCCTGTGTAAGAAGACACCCCTGTGTGAACACACATCCCTGTGTGAACACACACCCGTGTGAGCAGCTCCTTTGTTGTTTTTTGCCGCTGCAGTCATTTTTCTCTGAGTGTGTGAGGCACGTGTCTGCAGCCCCTCTTAGTTATGTTTCTAGAGTGAGATAGCATGGGCATGGATACTTAGGCTGGTGAAGAACTGTCAGTTTTCCAGAGCATTCGTTCCCACCAGCAGCCGGTGCGGCCTCCAGTTTCTCCTCAGCCTCATGAACTGCCTAGTGAGCGTGAGGTGTGCGCACAGTCACTAGTGTTAGCAGGACCTGATTGCTGAGGTCACTGCGTTCCCAAGTGTTTGTTAACATCTGGGCATCTTCTTTGAGAAATGTGTGTTAAGTTGTTTTGGTCATCTCCCTGCCTTGGTTTGGTTTTCAGTTTGAACATAGCACTAAGCCATGTAGCCAAGGCTAACCTCAAGCCCTTGCTCCACCTCTCCCTACTTGCCAAAGCCAGTCTCCAGGTAGCACCCCTGCAGCTTGCCCAGCCATCTGTAGGTTGGGATGTGTCTTACTACTGAGTTAGGGTTTTCTTTCTGGTTCCAGAAGCAAGCCTGCGGGCAGTGGCGTGGTCTTCAGGCACTTCCACCTGGCGCTCCTTTCTGCTTTTTGGGTGGAGCGTGTGATCATAAACGGTTGTGGCTCTGGTGGTGTGCACGTAATCATCTTTCCTTTGTACCTACACTTTTAGTGTCATATCTAAGAGTCACTATATAACCTAGGTCCCAACAATGTTGGGTTTTTTTTCTATGCGCTTAATGATTTTAGTATAAAATTAAAAGTTAATTTTGTGTATGGTGTGAGATACAGGGTGACTGCCTTTTCAGTGGTCTGGTTTGGTTTGGTTTTCTGTGCTGCAGCCTCGGTATGCTAGACACGCCCTCTTCTGCTGAGCCACAACCCAGGCCCTTGGGTTTTTCAGATCAGGTCTCATACAGCCCCGGCTAGGAGAAGAATGTGATTCTTCTGCCTGAGTCTCCGTGTGCTGGGATTATGTGTATGCAGTGCCATGCCTAGCCTGGGGTCAGTGTCTTACTTTAATATCTATTTCTAGTGGAAATAATGCATGCTTATTGTAAAAAACTCAAGTAACTCAGGGAATAGAACGCTGCGCCTGTCACCCACAAGTCACTCTGCTGACCTTTCCTCTGTTTTTCCGGGCTTTTCTCGACTTTGCGATTTTGTGTGCAGATGTGTGTATTTTCAATGTTCATACGGACTGTAGATTCTAAAGTAAGCCATGTGCTTAAAGTATGAGGTATCGGTGTGTCGTCACCCTGGGAGCGCACTTGGGTGGCTCTGCTCAGGTGAGGAGTGGACTCTACCGGAAGCTCTCTCAGTCCTTGTCAGAAGCCCCTGTCATCCATGGAGGTTTTTATCTCGCTTTCTTCCATATTTCCTATAGAACAAACATTTCCTCAGGTCAGTAGCTTCAGAACTGACCTTCCCTCACTATGAGGCGATGGTTGTACGCTCGCCCTGTGTCTGTCCCTGTGTCTCAGCCCTGCCCCATCTCTGTCTAGCCCTGTAGTTGCTGCGCAGTTCTCAGACAGTCTGATGCGACCCTTCATCATCCACGTCATGTCGGTGCCTGCTCTCGTGGCTCATCTCAGCACCGTGGCCCCTGAGGTGAGCGTGCCATTCTGTTTTTGTGTGGCAGATTCCCGAAGCAAAGCAGCACCTCTGCCGGTTCCCACTCCTTCCCAGTTTTCCCAGTAGCTGGTGAGGACAGGTTCCTGATGTCATCCTCTCTCTCCGTGCTGCTTGAACGCAGTGTTGCTTCAGACGGGCAGCGAGTGCTGGTCAGGTCCTCTCGCAGGAGAGCCCTCCCAGCTCCATGTTAACTGTCTGCCGTTGCCCGCAGCGTCTCGGTGTTTTAGAGTCCCATGACATGCTTCGTAAATTCATCGTCTTTCTGAGAGACAGAGACCGATGCCGCGATGTTTGTGAAAGTTTAGAAGGCTGCCATACCCTGTGTCTCATGGGTGAGTCTAGGAGGCTGGGTTTGAGTTGGTTGTGGCCGTGGGGGAGACCTACGTGTTTTGTTACGGTCATTAGCAGGAGTTAATATAAAAACAGATTCCCTCCACAGTGCAGATAGAACAGTTAGAACCACGGGTAGAATGTGACTGTGGGTGCCTGTGTCCTGCTGGCTGCGAGTCTTTCCCTAGAAGGGAAGGGCCCGTGGCTCACATCAGAGCCCCGCTGTGTTTCTGTTGGACTGAAGCGTTTGAACGCTGGGCACACAGCTCTTCCTCTGTGTCTGAGGAGTGGAGTTTAGACAAAGCTGGTCTTAGATTGGCACCCCTCAGACCAGCAGGCTCCCCTCCGTTACAGCATCTGTGTTTCTTGGGCTGGATTCCAAGGGAGGACTTTGGTGAATACTGATTACAGCCACCTCCCTCAGCTAATGCCACATCTTGTGTTGCTCCTGGGTTCTAAGTGTCACTAAAATGTGATGCTAAGTATCATGTCACTCTGGTGCCTGGCAGTCCAGTGTCTTCCTATGGTGCCATAGGAACGGTGGGCATCATTACTCCTGGCTTAGCGCTAAGAAGTCCATTTCAGGTTCGAGAGCCGTGGAGCTCATCTGTGGCCACGTGACTCAAAGTCGGGTCAGCTTGGTTCTTGCCACGCCGCCCCTGGCACTGACAGAACCCCCTCTTCCCTCATGAAGATGCTTCTCCTCCTCACCTGAGCCTGGAGCAGAGGAGGGCTGGGAAACCCCGCAGCATGCCTGTCTGGCCCTCATGATCAGCCCTCTCTGTTTGCAGGCAATCTCCTGCACTTGGGCTCCCTCAACCTCAAGATGTTAGAGGAAGAGACAGATGGGTTTGTGAGCTTGCTCACCCAGATGCTGTGCTACTGTCAGAAGTACGTGTCCCAGAAGAAGTCCAACCTGACCCACTGGCACCCTGTGCTCGGCTGGTTTTCCCAGTCTGTGGATTACGGGTACGTCCTGGGGACGGGCTCTGTCCTCCCCACACCTTCCACCTTCTTCCCACGTCCTAGTTTCTTCTTCCAGCTTGTGGGGTTTTGTCTCATGGTAAAAATCATATGTGGGGCCGGAGAGATGGCTCAGTGGTTAAGAGTACTGACTGGTCTTCCAGAGATCCTGAGTTCAAGTCCCAGCAACCACATGGTGGCTCACAACCATCTGCAATGGAATCTAATGCCCTCTTCTGGTGTGTCTGAAGACAGCGACAGTGTTCTCACATACATAAATAAGTAATTCCTGAAGGAATTATGTATTTATTATATTGCATAGATACAGCCTGGGACTTGGCTCACTGGCAGAGAGGTTTGCCTAGCAGATACGCACCCTGGGTTCAAGCCCAGAGCCAAGAGAACATTCGGTAGCCCGTGATCCTCACACGCAAACCATGTGGGTGGGTGGCTTTTCCTCCATGTCCTTTCCTGATAGTTTTTCTGTAGAGAGAGCTGAGGTCACATGGCTTCACTGTTTCTCTTTAGTTAGTAAGTTACAGGCTCTGCCCAGGATACTTTTTCTTCTTTAGTGTCCCTGTCACTGACTGTCTCACATGCCTTGGAGATGCTGAGACGGGGCAAAGGATTTAAAGGGATAGGAACCCCCAGGACATCCCTCGAGCAATATGAGCATTGCTCGTCATAAACTCAGTGTTACTAGAATGTCAAGAGCGGGAGAGCTGAGGTGAAGTCAGGCGGCTGCATAGACACAGGATGTCTCCATACCGATGCCAGGGCCTGTTCTTATGTCAGGCGGCTGCATAGACACAGGATGTCTCCATAGATACAGATGGACATCTGTATAGATACATACATAGATACATCTCCATAGATGCCAAGGCCTGTTCCCATAAGACAGTGGAGCCAGCCTAGAGTCTTGATGGATTCTGAGTTGGGGCCTTGCTGGAAATAACAGCCTGCAGTGGAGATGAGCCCAAGGCAAGGAGACACTGTGCCCACGTGGAGCCTTCTAGGTGCTGGGCCACCTGAGAGGAAAAGCAGAGACAAGAGACAGCACCAGCAAGAGACAGCGTGTGCCTGACAGGGCAGGGGGCAGCCACAAGATGGCTGCCTCAGGGAAGGCAGCGTAAGAGACTGGCCTGGGAGACAGGTGCAGCTGGGCGCCTTGACAGGCCTAAACCTGCTTCCTCTCACAAGAAATCTGTTTGAGTTTTCTTGTTTGTCTGTTTGTTGGTTTGGGGACAAAAGCTCACATGCAGCTCAAACAAATCTCTAACTTGCAATCCCCCTGCCTCCCGAGTGCTGTGGTCACAGGCATCTGAGTGCCAGACCAGGCTGCACCTCTGTGTGGAGCGTCCCAGGGAAGATTTCTGGGGTTTCCAGGGCTCTCCACACAGGCCCTGGGTGGCACTGACATTGTCCCTCTGTCCTAGCCTCAATGACTCCATGTACCTGATCACCAAGCAGCTGCAGTTCCTGTGGGGGGTGCCTCTCATCCGCATTCTCTTCAGTGACATCCTCAGCAAGAAGCTGCTGGAGCACTCCGAGCCGGCCCCAGTGCAGCCGCAGCCGTCCTCGCCTCAGACCGTGCTTCCCGTGAAGAGTGAGTGAGTGGCCGAGCCAGTCCTCATTTGCATCTGAGGATCCTGGGCTGCTTGCTGTTCTCTTGACTCTGGGCTTAATCCAGGGCCTCACTAAGGCCTTGGACCTGCTAGGCAAGCCTGCTCAGGAGGACAGCTCCTGTTTCTCCTTGTGTGAACACCTGTAGGACAGTCCCTCTCCCGCCGCCATCTGCAGCGTGCTGAAGTCCACATTCAGCCAGACAGTCTGGGTCGTAGAATGGAAATAAGAGCCAATGAGAAGACTGAGGCAGACGCCGTCCTCAGGGGGTCACTCTGAGCCTCAGCTTGGCTACAAACCTCCTGATAGCCAAAGGGCGAGGAACGGTTTTGTGGACCCTTTGTCATTACCAGGGAGGAGCACAAAGTCCACCTTATAGGAGACTTTAAGCTTTTCTGAGTTGAGTCATGAATCTCCCACAGTACCTCAGCAGCACTCCTGTGCAGGGCAGTGGGCGCCATAGAAAGGAAGGCTTCTGCTGCTGTGACCACAGTCAGGGAAACGTGAGCAGCGTGTGATCCACGGTTTCTACCTGCACTGCGAGCCTGGGGTGGGCGATGGTCTGCCGCTCGGGCGTGGGCGCCAGTGGGCAGGGGTGGTGGTGAGCGGGGGTGACGGTGAGCAGGGGCTCCACTCCTGTCACTTCATCTGCCCTTGAACGGGAGAGCCAAAGGCTGAAGTGAAGGCTAAGACTCAGGGCCTGAGGGTGTCTGCAGGTCTCCCTCCAAAACACAGAAACAACTGCTCACCCCACCCCCGCCATACAGTCCCCAGCATTTCCCGTTTGCCTTGTTGAGATCTGTGATACAGTAAGAATCCAGGTGAGAGCTGAACATGCCTGACCTACGCTGAAAAGTGCCGTGGTGATTACAGGGAGTGCTAGCACTTTCCCAGGTTATCCCAAAGGAACGCCCATGCAGCTCCTCTGCCCTGCCTGTGACCGGGTTTCTCATCTGACTCTTCCTTGAAGGTGGGCACTGGCAGATGGCTGAACTGCTGTGTGTCTTCTTCCCTCCGTGCCAGGTCTCCTCAAGCGTGCGTTTCAGAAGTCAGCTTCGGTTCGGAACATCCTCAGGCCTGTCGGGGGCCGTCGCGTAGACTCCGCGGAGGTGCGGAAGGTCTGCACCATCTGTGTGCTCTACCAGACCTCGCTGACGACCCTCACGCAGATCCGCCTGCAGATCCTCACAGGTCGGGGACCGTGGCCAGTGCTCCCTTCCAAAGCTGTCAGGGGTGTTTCCTGGAAAGCGCTGACCTTTTCTTCCTGGCTTTCTTGCCTCCGAGGGTGGGCACGTTGGGTCATTCTTAGAGACTGGTGAGCCTCTACAGCTCCACCTCGGTCACAGCACCGCTGTGGTGTCCCTTATGGCTGTTAGTCACAGAGACAGCGTCTTCAGAGTTATCTAAGAAGAACACAGAGGTACAACAAGACAGGAAGAGAATGAACAGCACTTGCCCCTCACGCCCAGCAGTGCTCGCCTGCTGAGTGTGCTTGAATGCAGTGTGGATGTTCAGACAGGCTATGGCTCCGTCCCCTCCCCACCCTCGCTCGCTCAGACGCAGCTGTCCTCCAGTCAGTCCTCCAGAGACCTCATTCTTATTGGCTCATAGCATGGACACTTTCTCTTAGCTGAGCAACAAAGTCCCTCTATAAGGACAGAATTGAGAGTCAAGGGTTTTGAGGTGCAGCCCAGGCGTTGTGGTATGACTTGATCTTCTGACTGTAAGTGCTCCTTCTAGCTAGGCAGGCTGCTTGCCTCAGAACAGTGTGGACTCTGCTGTGGTGTGTTTTTAAATCCTCTTCCATCCTTAAGGTTTGTCTACTCAGTCCAGGCAGTCAGAGGCTTGTCTGCGCAGGCACTGAGGGTGCCAAGGGAAACAAGGCTGCCAGGGTCCCTAGGATGACAGTCCAGACTCGGGGAGAGCAGCAGTCCTAGGAGAAACAGTGCTCAGAGGGTGAGCGCTGTGACTGGGTGAGAGCGGGGGAGGGGGTCACCTTGGCTGCTTCTGTTGAGGGCTGCACACTTGTGTGTGGAAGGGCTATCACAGGATGCTACCCTGAGCTAGACTTCCTCTCTGTGGCTGGGTGATGCCAGGCCACTGTAGCAGAAGTGATAGAGACAGAGCAGGAAGGCATCGGCATGCTGATGGTACGGCTATTCTCACTGGCATGATGTCTTTGAGGCCCAAGGACTAGAGGTGAGGCCAGCTGTGGGGCCTGGGCACCTCTGTGGCCTCCCTGCAGAGCTGGAGGCCAGGGAGGCCTTGTGAGGTCCCCAGAGGACACTAGTTAGAAGAGAGCAGGGGAGAAGCCGTCTGACATCCCCAGCCCCAGGGGAGTCTGAGCTTACCACTCTATCCCCTTAAGGTGACGCCACAATAAAACTCCTTCCCTGTGTGGGAATCTGAAAATAAATCTCCTGCCCGTGGGCTTTGAGAATAAAATGCCATGGAGTCCCTTCCCCTGGCTGCCATTCTAAGTCAGGTACAGAGTGACACGGTGTACAGCAGTGTGTGGCACTCTTCTACACATTATCCCCAACTGTCTGCACCCTCGAGTGCCCCGACCCCTGCGTCTGCCCGTGACACTGTTGCTCTTGTATTCAGTAAGCTATTTGATTTTTGCTCAGTGTAATGTATGATTGCTCTGTTTCTGTGTGTGTGTTTAAACTGTAAGGTTTCTGAACTTTTTGGTGTATGAGGGTCAGGTTGCATAACCAAAGCGCCCGTGTGGAGCCAGTATGCCGGCCAAGAAGCAAGCAGGCGTCCGTCCTGGGCTCTGCTTCTTCACGGGTCATTCAGTTCACCTGTCAGCACACTTCAGTAGCCTGATAGGATCTCCCAGAGTCCCCCCAGGCAGCAGGTCTCTCCCAGGCAGGCCTCCTGTGAGACTAGAAGGGCTTGTCTGCTGAGGTGTTAGGTCCCGTGCACAGATTGTTAACTCCTGCATCAGAAACGCCTGGAACCTCGGGGCAAGCATCTTAGTCACTGGCTCGAATGTTGACCGAAGATTACTAGTCTACAGCCTGTGTCCAGGCCTTGCAGCCCCGAAGGACAGATTAGAGGGTCCCCACTGTGCCTGTTGCTTTGTTGCTTGCCGGGGGCTCACTTTGGAGTCCTGCTGCAATCATTCTTTGCTTTCCTGGTATTCGTGCGGCATCCGAGGAGTAGGTGGAAGGAGCCGTGTAAACGTGGGTCAGCCTGCAAGATGGTCAGGCACAGGCCTGCCCACAGAGCCGAGCCAGCCCGCTGTTGGATAGAGCCCCATTGGTCCATCCCCTCTATTCCTGTCTGCTCTGTGCTAGCACTGAGTAGTGACAGAATCCAAGTAAACATGGCCTGAAGACCACGCAAGGGCTGACCTGTGTGGATGCTTCTGTCATGAGTGGCTGAATCAGCCACAGCAGCCAGCCTCAGGCAGCCAGGGTGGCCACGTGACTAGGAAGTGTCAGGAGTCGCGCACCTGTCCTACCTGGAAGCTGTCCTCAGAACTGCGTCTGCTCCTGAGTGCTGCCAGCGAGCAGTTACACTCTTTGCTTTGTTAAACTCTAATGTAGCGGGGTGTCTGAGGGTGTTTGGGTTTTTGGAGACGGGGGTTTCTCTGTACATAGCTATGGCTGTCCTGGAACTCACTCTGTAGACCAGGCTGGCCATGAACTCAGAAATCCGCCTGCCTCCTGAGTGCTAGGAACAAAAGTGTGTACCACCACTGCTTGGCGATCTGATATATTTAATTTGTCTGAAGCTTTTAACAACAGGGATTGCCCGGCTGCCGCGCTTAAAAACACCTCTGACCTTAGCTGATTTCCTGATTTAAAAACATGGCGGCTGCATCAGACAGTCCGGGTTCTTTCTCAGACTCGGTCTCCAGCCTTGGGTGAGGGGCAGTAACTGAGCCTCACTTATAAAGCAGAGCTGCACTGGCCCCGGGAGTGGGGCTGCTCCAGAGGCTTGCAGAGTGGGCTCTGGCACTTAGGAGCGTCCGTCAGTGTCAGCCGCCCTGCTGTTGTAGCTCTCCGGGTGCTCACGCCTTCTCTTGCTGCTTCAAGTGGTGCGCCTTTCCCCTGGAAAGTTAGAACCAGCAGAGCCACTGGAGTCCGCACCTGCAGCTTGGGTCTCTCCTTTTCCAGGTCTCACGTACCTTGACGACCTACTGCCCAAGCTCTGGGCCTTCATCTGCGAGCTGGGGCCCCACGGAGGGCTAAAGCTCTTCCTGGAGTGCCTGAACAGTGACACGGGAGAGTCCAAGCAGCTCCTGGCCATGCTGATGCTGTTCTGTGACTGCTCCCGGCACCTCATCACGTAGGTTGACATGGGCTCAGTGCCCCGACTAGGACTCAGTGGGGCCGCCAACAATTCGGGGAAGCAAGGAACTGCATCTGTGTGCGGGGCCCTGTAAGAACTGGCCCGAGCTGAGCAGGGTGATCCCTGTCATGGTGGCTTCTCAGGAGGCTGAGGCAGACAGAAGAGATCTCTTGAGCTCATAAGTTTGAGGCCAGCCTGGACAACATAGCAAGAACCCATAACCCCTGCACTTCCCACCAAAAAGTAGACAAGAAGACATTCAGAAAGCACGTGATACCCGCCGGGTGTTCAGCAACTGTTAGGTACTCGCAGGACAGCTGCTGTGGGTCCGGGGGTCTCCGGAGATGTGTTCAAATCACGCCTCAGCCATTTATTCACTGAGAGAGGAATCACAGAAAATTCCAGACTCAGAAACCAGGGTGTTTACTGAAACACCAGTGTCCTGTCTATAGAGGGAAGTAACAGTGTACTCACCTCAGGACATGTGTGAGGACCAGTCAGTGCTGTGCTTACAGCTCTGCTGGCAGGCTGCCTCTGGACAACTGCGGCCTCCTCATTGGTAGAATGGAGGTGACATCACCTACCATGAAAAGAGTAAATCAGAGACCGCTGTCAGGCACAGCCTGAAACATTCACCAGAATCCTTGTGTCCCCTTGTGCATTTGCTGCTGTCTTCCACCCCACTCCCCCAGAAGTTGTTGGAAAGATCTAGAATGGACCTCAAGCGGCTATGTTCAGATGAGAAGATCTGGAATCAAGAGGGTTCAGGGACACTCACTGGGAAAAGGCTGAGCAGAACTTACTGTTTCCCCTAAGTTTCTATCACCCCACTGTCAACAGTTTCAGGTAAACACAAGACAGGAAGATTACAGAGCCCTCACGTGCATTGCCAGCTCATGGCCAGACTTGCTCCGTTTAAACCCCAGGAGCTCCCCTGCCCCAGCTAACTCTGAGGCAGATCTTAGACACCATGTCGTCTCCTCTGCAGGCGATGCAGAAGGAGTCTGGAGAAGCTAGCGCTTTTCTCTCCTTTTTACTGTTTGTTTTGTCGAAAGCCAGTGAGGTCTCATTTGTTTCCTTTTCTGAGTGGAAAATTCTGACCAGTTTTCTGCCTCCTGTAGCATCCTCGATGACATTGAAGTTTATGAAGAGCAGATCTCATTCAAGCTGGAAGAGCTGGTCACCATCTCCTCGTTCCTCAATTCCTTCGTGTTTAAGATGATCTGGGATGGAATCGTAGGTAAGGTGGACCGTTCCCACCGTTCTTCAGTACCATCCCAGGAGGCCAGTCTGTATGCGTCCTCTGCTGCGTCTCGGCTGTATCATTTACCAGAGGCGTTCCCGGGTGGTAGGGAACGCCTGTCTGCTCACACATCTGGGTGGGCTCGTGAGGTAGTGATGTGGCTGCAAAGGTCTCTGCCAGCCCCTTCAGGCAGCACGCGTGGGGTTGTGACTAGTGACTGGCTCTGCACTTTGATTTCCTGGAGAGGGAGAGGGAGCTTGTGTCAGTTCATGCTCCGGGCAGATCTGCTGCCTGACTTGACTCTGCTAGTTCAGTACAAACTCCTCAGGGGACGAGGATGGTGCATTCCCTGAGAGATGCCATGCCCTGGCCCTAAGGCCATTGAGTTCACTCCAGAGAGCCCACTCGTGGTTCCGCTGACCAGAGTGCCTAAGCTCAGGCCTGCCCTCCACCTCTGACCCCTCACCTCTGACTCCTTCACCTCTGACCCCTCACCTCTGACTCCTTCACCTCTGACCCTCCATCTCTGACCCCTCCTGTTTGCTGCACAGAGAACGCCAAGGGTGAGACCTTGGAGCTGTTCCATTCTGTCCACGGCTGGCTGATGGTACTGTATGAGAGAGACTGCCGCCGGCGCTTCGCTCCGGAGGACCACTGGCTGCGAAGGTGAGCATGAGAACGCTGTGACGGCCTGCCCGTGCCCAGCATTGTGCTCACGGTGATGAACTGTTTCCCCTCTTGCACTCTGTCCGTTTGTCTGGAAAGAAGTGCTGTTCTGTGAAGCACCTGTCTGGGCGTGTCACTTAACAGTAGTTTGCCCACCAGTGTCACTTTATTTGACAGTGACAAGCCAGGCCAGGCTCAGCGGCTATGTCTCATCTAGGCTGGGGAAAGAGCTTCTCTCAGCCGACCTGGATTAACAGACTGTGGTAGTTTAGTTGCATGGGATTTTTATCAGCAGAATCACCAGGGTAAAACTGCTCCCAGGTTTGGGAGGTAGGTTGGGAGCCCTGTGACAGCAACTAAACCCGAAAGCATGTCAGCTTTTCTGTCAGTGACCCATCAGGTCCCAGGAAATGGCTGCAGTCTGGCACCAGAGCCTCACAGACTCATCCAGACAGCCTCTGCCCCACCACTCCCTCTGCTTGGTGCCGCCAAGATAGCCACAGACGCGCACCTACGTAGGGATGAGCAGGTGTGGCTGTGTTCCTGATGAGCAGGTGTGGCTGGGACGCATGCCAGCCCTGCGCTAGAAAAGGCTTTTCTGGCTTTTGTAACCACAGCTGTCTGTCTCCTGAAGGGATCTCAAGCCTGGTGTGCTCCTCCAGGAGCTGGACAAGGACCGCAAGAGGGCACAGCTGATTCTGCAGCACATCCCCCACGTCCTGCCCCACAAGAACGTGAGTTGTCCCCCGTGCGGCCTCCGGCTCCTCGAGCATCGGTCACCCGAGCACACTGGGTGGGGGTGTCTTTCCGACTCAGGCAGCCTCATGCTGAGTACTGGGGTGCACAGACAGAGGAGGCACGGTGAGCTGTCTGTGTAAGTCCCAGCACATGGCCCTCATCAAGCTGCCAGGTAGGGGCGACAAGAGAGTCTCACACACGGTGGAAGGAAAGAACTAACTCCAGCAAATTATCCTCTCACCTGCACACAGCAATGTGGCAGGCAGCCACCACGCATGTGTACACACACACACACTAAGCAATTAGGTAATTTTTAAGTGAAAAATTAATTTAAAAAATCAATTGTCAGCAGTCTGCCATTGATGCATTTTCTCATTGCCTGTAAGTTTGTATTTTGCAGGTCATTGTGTAAAGTCTTAGACCCACTGTGTGAGATGTAAACTGAGTCCTTACTGAGCTCTTAGACCCACTTCTGATGGGGTGTGGAGCACAGACCTTTTTCCTAGTTCCAGGTACCTTATGGAAGGACGACCCTTCCACCCAGTACCTGTGTGGTCCTGGAGGCCTCTGGCAATTGTGTGATAGTTCCTCAGGGTCCTGTGAAATGCAGTTCTCAACAAGCATTAGGGTCAGTTCTCACCAGGGCTAGTCTCGTGTGCTGGCCTGTTTTCTTCCATCTGGCATACAAAATAGAGGAGGGTTGTGGGATTGTCTGTGCACCACACGCATGCCTGGTGCCTGCAGAGAGCAGAAGAGGGCATCAAGTCCCCTGGATGGTTGTGAGCTGCCATGCGGGTGCTGAGAATCACGCCTGGAGTCTTTGCAAGAGCAGCAAGTGCTCTCGAGCTGAGCATCCCTCCAGCCCCCAGCGCTGTGGAGCTGTGTGCTCGGTCAGCTCGTCCCCCTGGGTGCTGTAGTCCCTGAAAGGTGGGGCAGGGGCTGTGCGCAGTGGCTCGTGCATGTGTGCACTTGGGAAGCTGAGATATGAAGACGGCTTGAGAACAGGAGATTGGGGCCAGCCTGAGGAACTCCAGGGACTTGAGTCTCTCACTAAAATAAAGGTGCTTGTCAGCAGAGTGGTAGGTCTGAGGAGACAGGATTCCCTCCAAGTGGACTGGAAATCTGGTGGGTCTGGGGGCACAGGAGGCAGACAGAAAGGCCAACGGTCTTGACAGTGCAGGCTCGTTTTTTACATCTGACAGTGGGAACAATTGAATGGTTTTTGTGTCTGACATTCATGATATTGATTTTCTTTGGAGCCGGCACAGCTGCAGAAAGTAGCCTATGTGACGACTGCGCCCTGGGCTTCTGAGGTGGGACTGAGTGCCCGAGGATGTGCTTTCCCTAGACTGGTCCTCACTGGACCCCAGCTGTGGCCAGGCGCCTCTCTGAAACACACCCGTGTTGGTGCCAGTTCACCATATTTCTCATCCCCAGAGGTTCTCTGCTCAGAGGACTGCTCACTGTCCTCCCAGGACACCGCTGAGCAACAGCACACAGACATTGCTTCTCGTCGCCGCTTGGTTGGCTGACTTGAATGTTTGCCATTTTGTGCGGAGGTTTGGTTGGTTTGGCTTTGACCGTAGTTGCCGACCCTGCTGCTCATCCCGCCTCTGCTCGTTTCAGAGAGTCCTTCTGTTCCGGAACATGGTTATCAAGGAGAAAGAGAAGCTGGGCCTTGTGGAAACCAGCTCTGCCTCTCCTCACGTCACCCACATCACCATCCGAAGGTCCCGGATGTTGGAGGTGAGTGGCCACTCAGAGAGGAGTGCTCATCTGTCAGGCGGATGGGGGACGGGGGAAGGGGGGGAGGACCTGTTGCTTCCAGACTCTGTCACTGCGATGAAAACTCACTGAGGCTCTTCACGGCTAGAAGGCTGTGAGCCCGTCAGCGGCTCTGAGGAGCTGCTCGGACTGGCATGTCCTCAGTGCTGGGGCTCTTCAGTGACTTCCTTCACTCTGTAAGGGCCCCTGGCTAGAGCACAGACACGTGGTGCCTCTGTGGAACAAGGGTAGGAGCCCAGTGCGGTGGGCTTTGAGAACGTGCCGCAGATGCTGCAGGTGTTGCCCTGCCTGACCACACAGAAGCTTTCATCACTGACTCAAATGCCTCTGTAGACAAGAGATTCAAGTACTGACATCCTCTCCAGCCGCTCCTTGTCCAGGGTGCCCCCGTGTGGCCACTTCACAAGGGAGAAGTAGGTGCCCTGTCCTTAAGCACTGTGCCTTGGTGTCACACACAAGGTGTCCTGGTGCATTTTGAGGTGAGCAGAGAGGTCTATGGAAGCTTCCACGCCAGTGTGTGCTCTGTGGGGCAGAAACCTAAGACTCACCCTGACTACACTGCTAGGGCATGGCCGTGGTTCTGACGTGCGTGCGTGTGTGTGTGTGTGTGTGTGTGTGTGCTGTGTGTGTGTGTGCTGTCTGTGTACCACACGTGCCCGGAGGTCATACAGTTCACAGCCTTGCTGTGTTTCTGTGTGTCTGCCGGCGGTGCTGGTGACAGGCTTGGCTTGATGTACTTGTCACACTGCTCCTCAGACCCCTCGTGCTCTGTCTACACTTCGTTGTCGGTGTGTCCTGCCTGTGTATGACAGCCACGTTACCAGCCACTGTGCGTACTGTGGTGTAGCAGCCAGGCCCCTTTGACAGCATGTTTGCCATTTGTGCTGCTGCCTGCTGGATGACGTATTTTAGCTCCCGTTTCTTCTGCTGTTCTGGAGTCATTCTAAAGTAACGTGTGCAGCAGTTGATGCTTCTACCTTAAAGGTAGGGATAAGCTGTAGATGGCGTGACTCTGTGGTAGAGCATCCAACTAGCATCCCTGAGGATGCTAGCATCCTCATCCACCTCAGCATCCCTGAGGCCCTGGGTACCATCCACCTCACTGACCAGAAAACAGGAATAAGGTCATGTTCGCAGAGTGGCTGGGTGCGTCTCTCAGTGAGCATTTAGTTTGAATGCTCAACAAGGAAAGGTCCTCCGCTCCCGCTGCTGCAGCCCAGGGCTCTCAGACATAGCCTCCCTAGAGAAGACACACCCACCAGGGGCTGGGCACATGGTAGCTGACATCTGGTTTCAGTGTTGGGAAAATGGTGGGCAGGAGGAGATGTGGCAGTCACCGCAAAGATACACACCTGCTCGGCAGCGTCTGCCGTGCCGTGTGGACATGTGGTTCCAAGGGGCTTTGGATTTGTAAGAGAAGATTCCCCAAACTCAGGGTCTTACATTAAAGCTTCAGCTCTGTTATGTTGTGAGCTAATTAAATTTTGTCAGCTACCCTGAAGGCCGTGTTTGCCACTCAGGCTGTGCTCACCAGCGTGAGCCTCTGCTTTGACTCAGAAGCTTGTTTGTGTTAGAACTGTCTCCAGCACTTCCCTCACCAGAACCAGACGTCACTGCCTGGTCTCTGGAAATCTCAGTTCTCTCCATCAGAGAAGTCTGGCACTCACCTCCTGAAATAATTCTGAAATAATTGAGAGCTGTGGACTGTAGTGTGTGCTGGGGGTGGGGGGTCGTTGGCCCCTCTCTCAGGTGCCACCACCTCTGCGGGACTAAAACACCCCTGGGTGTCACAGGAGACAGTCACCCTTAAGTTAGGCAAAGCCTGTTTTTCTCTTTGTGTACTATCTTTGAACCAGAGGTAGAACACAATGGGTTGTGTATTCATTCCATGATGCCACAGGCTCTCCAGAGCCAGGGTCTCAGTGCCCACAGCCTTTGCTTGTTGTGACTACACGGGGACATGAGGAAGCTGCCGTCTGACTTGCTGCCCTGGACTTTCATGCCATCCTGACTTGTTTGTAAGGCCAGGCTTCTTTTAGATTTCACCATCCTGCAGAAATATCCCCTTCTTCAGGGTAAATGCAGTCTGTCATTTAGTTATTTGGAACTGGAGGAAGCTCAGACATGCCCTTCTCCAGCCCTCGGGTGGGTGCCAGCTCACTGTCCTCTGTTTAGCATGTTGAAGCCGGAGAGAACCTGACTCTGAATGCTCACATATCCACACCGGTACCCACAGGGCAGGGATGCCTCAAAGGAGGCAAGAGGCACATCCTTCTTAGAACCTCTTGAAGGATGAGGCTCGGGTGGCTCAGATCAAGCAGGAGTGACTCTCCATCTAGCAGGTCTTCCTTGAGGACCGCCATGTGCTGGCTAAGGATGTTACGTGGCCCATTAAATCCCACAATGCTGAGCACCCTCTGCTAGGACGTCACTCAGAGCAAGAAGTTGTCGGGTGTAGGAGCATGCTGGAGCGTTCTGTACATCCAGTCATGCCCAGGAATGCCGGCTTGTGCTGCTTCCAGTGCCGCAGCTGCAGGAGCGGCTCACCAACACGCTCCCTCTTCCTGTTCCATCCTAACTGCCCTCCGCCGGCTTCATCTGTTTTCCAGGCGGCGTCTCCTCTGTAACTCAGGCTGGTCTCAGACTCCCAGGCCTCAGCCCTGAGTGCCTCCATGGGTGTGCCCAGAGCTGGCTTCCTACTCCTGCAAGTGGCCTGGGGACTAAGAGGTCATTCTTCTTGGCTCAGCAACCTAAGAGTCTGTCTCTGACAAGATGCAGAGACTCCATAGGAGGGATTGTGTCACTGAGCATGACAAGAAGTTGGCAACAGTACCTCAATCTAGGGCTCACTGCTGCCAGGTCGCGTTTTGACTTTGTGTCGGAAGCCACCAGGACAGCACAAGGGCAGATGAGTAGACCCCATGGTGTGGTCTGTCATGTCAGCTAAATGTGACAGTACTGCCCCAGGATAAAACCTCAGCACTTCCACACCTGGACATAAACAGCAGCCGTCAGATGCCAGGAAGACCTGCAGAGAGAGCCCAGAGGTGTCTGCCTTAGTTACAGTCACTGTTGCTGTGACAAAACCCCGTGACCAAAAGCATCATGGGAGGAAAGGCTCTCTGTTTGACTTCCATGTCCACTGAGGAAAACCAAGGCAGGACCTCAGGTTGGACAGGAACTGGAAGCAGCAGCTGCCGCAGAGGCCGCGGAGGGCTCTGCTTACCGGCTTGCTCTCTGCTTGCTCGGCCTGCTTTCTTAGACCACCTGTCACGAATTAAGGCAATAGCCTCCAGGCTTCCTGCAGCCAGATCTTATGGGGTGATTTCTCAAGTCAGGTCCCCCTCTCAGATGACTATAGCTTGTGTCAAGGTGACATAAGATGAGGTTTAGTAGACTTGAAACGTGTATGTGGGTTCTGGAGAGGAGACACACTCAGTATCTGCATTTACTGATCTTGGTTTCCAGTGCTGCGGCTGACACTGAGAGCCTGCCATGGGCTAAGTACTCTTACCCTACAGAGCGACTCACACGTGGCTGTGTTTAGAAGGAGCTGACCACAAGCCATCAAAGCTCGGGCTGTCCCAGCAGCAGCTCCATGTCCCTACCTTCCTGCGGGTGGGCAGGCAGACTCTACTGCACCTAGGCTTCCCGCCTCAGCCGCCCTGCTTGCTCCAGCTTCCCAGCCTCTTCCCCATGGTTGCCATCAGCAGCCAAGACCCTTGGTTTTCATCTTACCGTGTCCTGTAAGCCTGACTCCGCCCATGAACTGAGAGATATTCTCAGCATTAAAGGAGGGAGAGAGATTCCTGTCTTGCTCCAGTTTCCCCCACCTTTGGTGGCCAGAGCTAGCACATATAATGTCCTAGTCTGTTTATACAGAGCTAGTCTGTATAATGTCCCTGTCAGACTGTGTGTCCTGACACGGGCAGTCTCCTCATGCCCATGAGACACCGTAGCCATCAAATGACTCCTCCATGGCAGTGTGCTGACCTGCATGTCAGACGCCGGGGTTCGCCCAGGCTGCGCCCTTCAATGGCTGACCCTTTCTTGTAGGATCAGACGCCGGGGTTCACCCAGGCTGCGCCCTTCAATGGCTGACCCTCTCTTGTAGGATCAGA
>JANHMN010000023.1:37490355-37513477 GCA_030674055.1 Rhabdomys pumilio | reverse complement strand
TCTGTTACTGCTGAGTCATGCGTCTGTTACTGCTGAGTCATGCCTCTGTTACTGCTGAGTCAGAGAGCGGGGATTTTCCTAGGTCTTCCCCATGAGGGAAACCTGTGGGTTTCCAGCTTGGTCGGTGCCTGTGTCTGAAGCATTAAGGCAGGTACTGTGTTTGGAGAATGCCAGGATTCTGGAATGTTGCTGGGAAGTGTGCCTGGCTGCCCACAGGCCCCACATCCAGTGTCCCACAGCTCGGTCCCTGCAGCCTCACTGGCTTTATGGACCTGATTTTTCCCAGTGTGCTGATTGGTGTGGAGTCTTCTACAGACCCTTCCCCAACCACCCACCCCCAGGAACCCAGCCCCCAGGAAGCTCTGCTTATGTGCAAGACACCAGTGTGCAGCTGGGCTCTGCTACTGTGTGGGTTGGTCATTTTCCCACCCATTATCTGCCCGGCTTCACCTCCTATCACCAGGAGAGAAAGGATAGCAGAGAGAGAGAGAGATAGCTGAATCTAATTTCTTTCTTCTTGTTTGTTTGGTTGGTTGGTTGGTTGGCTGGGTTTTTTGTTTGTCTGTTTCTCCTTTGAGCGTCATGCCTAATAAACTGCAACCTCCCAGTGACCAGCAACCACACCTGTCAGGTCTCCAGCATCTATCTACCCCCTGAAAAGTTCCCAGAATTCCAAACATCACACAATTGCAGAAAGTATCTACAGCTGGCAAGACCTCGCCTCTGCTAGAGCATGAGGCAAACCACAGTCAGCTGCTGGCAGTCTGAAACAAGAAGCAACCCCATATCCCCTCACCTGGGATTAAAATGAAAATGCTTTAAAATATTTCTGTGTTCTTTTTAAAGAAACCAAAATTCCAAAGTTGTCACTACAAAAGCGTCTGCCATGCGTGGGGCCATGGTTTCCAGCTGTCCAGGACTCACTGGCTCCAGACCTAGGCTCATGAGTACCGCCAGTGTCCGCTCGCCCAGGCCCCTCAGGTGCTGCCACTGCCGTCCTCCCTGAGGACAGGTGCCACTCATCTCTCCCTGCTTCCCCTTACTGTATGACTGTGCAGCTAGAGACCTACTCCAAACTGGTCTGCTGCACACCAGGAGTCGAAGGGCATCTTCTGCCACAGAGCAAGTTGAAAGCCAGCTTGGATTTGACAAGAGTCTATGTCAGAGATATAAAAAGACCTGTTTCATGGAATGTCACTCCAAGCTGCCAGTCTTGTTCACTGGGCCATTAGTGCATGAGCTTTAGTTCCAGAGAGTGGCACTCTAGAGACATGTGACGTGTCCTGGGCACATGTGGGTGAGCACCTCCCTCCGTTACCCCTAGTTCTACTGAACAGCACACAGAGGGAGAAGAGCCCAGCATGGCTGCAGTGGCAAAAACCCCTACTGTCCCTCTGACCCCTACTGCCCCTCTGACCCCGCCTTGCCCCTCTGACCCTGCCTTTCTTGCAGTTTGTGACCAGCTGCTCCCGGCCCCCACTCCTAGGATTTGCCTACCTCAAGCCTCCGTTCTCCATCCGCTGTGTGGAAGTGTCAGATGACCAGGTAACCACAGCCATGTCTGTTCGTCCGTCCTTCCTTCTTTGTGCTCAGTTTCTGCTGTGCCCACTGTGTCCTACATGGTTCTCAGGGCATGACAGCCACCAGCCGCCCACAGAGGGGACTGCAGACCCAGGCCAGTGTGGGCTCCAGCACTGTCTGAGGTCTCTCCCTGGGGAAGGCCTGCAGGGTGTATAATTAGGACACTTTAATGGTTGCTGATCCAACCAGGTTCAAGGTCCAAGAGACAGGGTAAAAGGACAAAGCAGGTCTGCCCCCAGCTCATCCCTGCTGACATGCACACCCAGGCAAGTTGCCTGTGGACTGCAGATTAAAAAAGAATGCCCTGGGACTCGTGTGCCCAGTGTGGTATGAGCATGACCAAGCGGATGCTCAGATGTGGGTGCCCTGTGAAAGCCTGCTGTTCTCAGGGTGTCCCTGCCTCACCATGTCTCTGCAGCCTGCAGCCTGCAGCCTTCAGGCTGTGTTGCTATGGTCAGACACTAGATGGTCCTTCACTTCCAAATTTTGGGGAAAGCTGAGCCAAGTGCTAGTCGGTCATGGGCTGTGGTACTGACACAGAAGGGGTATTAGGCTGCCTTAGGTAACTGATACATGTCCATCGGCCAGAAGCCTGTTGTCTTCGGTGGTCTAGAACAGGACTCCATAGGTGTGAGCACTCAGAAGCAGGTGTGAACACTCAGCAGCAGGTGTGAACACTCAGCAGCAGGTGTGAACACTCAGAAGCAGGTGTGAACACTCGGCAGCAGGTGTTCTTCAGCCTCTCAGGCCCTGCCCTGAGCTGGGTGTCTCCTGCTCCTGTGTAGGCCCCTTCTGACCCAAAGCTGTACTGTGTGCTTGCAGGACACTGGGGATACCCTGGGCAGCGTCCTCAGGGGCTTCTTCACCATCCGCAAGCGGGAGCCGGGCGGGCGGCTGCCCACGTCCTCCACCTGCTTCAACCTGCTTAAGCTGCCCAACTACAGCAAGAAGAGCGTGCTCCGGGAGAAGCTGCGCTACGCCGTCAGCATGAACACAGGCTTTGAGCTCTCCTAACCCAGCCCAATCCCGCTGCTGCAGAGCCCTTCCACTCTTGGAGGCAGCATGCCCCAGGAGTGTGGCCAGGGTCCTGCAGCCATCGGACCCTCTCAATAGCCATGAGACACCCAAGCTTGGGGTGCTGCTCAGCGCCCTCCGTGCACTGGGGAGAGAGGGCTGGAGAAAACACACCCCCAGTTCTGCCCACGCAGGGCCTTCCTGCCTTCTGGGGCCTGAGACCTGGGCCTAGTGACTGCAGAGCAATCCTGGTAACTCTGTGAGGCTTCCTTCTCTCGCCCTCTGAGGACACAAGGCCTGTGCCTGTGAGCTCCTCCTTCCGTTCTGAAAACTCAGGTACGGCCTCGCCAAGCCTCTATGCACAGCAAAGTCCCTGCCTCCACCCTGTCCACAGTGGCCTCTTTCGAGGCAACCAGGGAGGCCACTGAGGACAGTCAGGGTCTCCCCTACAGGGATCCAGGTGTTCCACACCACAGCCCTCCTTCCCAAGTCCTCAGCAGGCCACGCTGTCAGGGAACCCTGCTGTCAGCCCCTGGCCTGTGCAGCAGTGTCCTAGCTTGGGAGAAACTTGCCCCACCCCTGGGGAACAGTCCATTTCTGGAGTACCCAGAGCCCGCTCGCTCTGCGTCTACCCCCTCATTACCTTATGGAGAACCACATGAGACCTGCAGTGCCCAGTTGTCTGGGCATTTCGTAGTCCAGGGACTTCCGAGTCCGTCCTTTTGCACTGACAGGCCCTGGAGGCTAAGGGTGCGTCCCACACATCTGCACGCTGCCACCTCTGTTGGCGCTACGCTTTCTCTGTCTGGGACCTCACTCTTCCCACCCACCGCATTCCCGCACCTCCTTTCTCCATTTCCCTTAAGAACTTTCTCCAGATTCAGGATGTTGAGGCAAAGGCCCTGGGCTTAGTGATCTGATAGCAGCCACGCGTCTCCTGCCTCATCAGTTCTTGTCTCCTTCCCACCCTGGAGGAAGCCAGGAGTCCTGGTCCCTCCTCCACTTTGTGGAGCCAGCTTAGGGCTTCTTGCTCAAAGCTTCCACAGGAACCTGCACAGTGGGGAGGCAGGCATGCCCTGGTCTCACATTAGCAAAGAGCTGTGGCTGGAGCCTGGGTTAGACAAAGCCCTGGGGTTCTGGAAAGTGGTGCCAGGGTCCATTGAGATGTCTGCAGGCCGTGTGTGTTCCCAGCTTGCCTGCAGAGTCCTGTGCCCATGCACAGCCTACATGGGTAACAGGAGCCTGAGAGTTACAGTGGGGACGCGGGAGAGAGTGAGGTGTAAGCACCGATATCAAGACGTGTTTAGTTTTGACCTGGGGTTGTCACCAGAGTCTGCTTCCCAGCAGTTGCCATAGCTGCTGTCCACTGACGTCCCAGCGGCTCCCAGTGGCTCCAGAAAGAAGTGGGGCTTTTGTTTCTGTAGGTAACTTGTGGCCTAAGACTTGTCAGGGCTTTATTAAATTTGTACTTGAGCACAAGGTGGCTCTGTTGTGGTTTGTGCTCGGCCCTGTGCCCGGCTGGCTCAGGTCACGTGAGTTGCCCATAGGCGCGGGAAGACGGGGGCGCTTCGACATCCTGGCTTTGGAGCTGAGCCAGGAGAGCTGGCAGTTGTCACATGTGCCCAGCTTTGAAGTGACATTTCAGAGAAGAATCCCTCGAGCCAGTCTCCCTCTGCTCCCTTCCAGACAGGTGGCGGCACCTGGATGACGTGTGTAGCTTTGCAGTTTATGATTATGTGCTACCTACAAAAGCCAGCCTGTTTGATGGGTCTAACCTGGGCTACCTGAGACGCCCCGGTGTCCCCACTAACAGAAAAATACTGCAGAGCCTCCAAGACACACAACCTGCAGTGTGATGCTCGCCCACCTAAAACCAAAGCCTGGCTCTGGCTTTGTACTTTTTAGAACTGAAGTTACCAGCACAAAAAGCTAGCTTGCAGCAAGCAGGATTTTTTGATAGGCCGGCAGGGCCTGTGGGTTCTTACAAACATTCAGTTGGTGCAAAACCCTGGGAAAATGCCACTGTCACTGGTAATGGCAAAGCCACTGGCCTTTGTCCTCTTGTCAGGCAGACAAGGTAGCTTCTCCCTAAGTCGGTCCGTATATGAATACAGGGTGTACTATGTAGCCCCAGCTGCTTGAGTGCTGGGGTCACAGGCTCGTGTATCACTGTGTGTATAACCCAGGAGTCCAGGACAGGAAGATTTCAAGATTCAGGCCAGCCTTTGATAAACAGCAGATCCATGTGGTCTCAAAAATAAATTAATTTAAAAAAAAAATCCAGGGCCACCCACAGGTGTGAAGAGCCTCTGACCAACTCTCCAGAGGCTCCCGACTCCCTCATAGAGTGGAGAGGATAAGCTCACCTGCCATTTCCTCAGTTTACACAGGCTGGGGACGCATCTGTGTGGAACAGTGCCTTAGCAAACGCCTCAGCCAGCTGGGCCCTGGCCTCGAGTGTTTGCACACCCAAGGAGTTTGCCCGAGTACGCATCTCCAGGAACGGGCTGTACCGTCACACAGTGTGAGACCAGTGTTGGAGAGACCGCTCCGAGACCTAGGCCAGTGGTCCCCACCCCTTGGTGCATGATCATTTCTTCACTGTGGTCCTGACAGCCAGCGCTGCTGACGAGCATATGTGTAACAGATGGAGCTGTTCTGGAACCCACTCCACCATCCATCCAGGGCCTGAGGCAATTCTGCCACAGGGCTCATGTCCAGGCTCTACCGCCCACCAGCTGGGAGCTCAGGCCAGAGCCCCTTGCTCTTTGAGCGGCAGTTTCCCTTCCAGGACAGCAGTCTCTGCAGCCTGTCACAGCTGGTGATTCCTGGTTATCTAGGGGACAGAGTAAACATTCTCTCTGGGATTCCTTTGTTTTTTAGACTCCTACAGTCACCCACATCAGCAGACATCTCAGAGATCTGCTGTGGGGCCAAAGACAGTGCTGGTGCCCCGGCTGCACCCCAAGCTTCCCACCACACTCGCTGGACAACTCTCCTGGTTTGGCCACTGTGGCTGCCTTGCCTTAAAGTTTCCCTTAGACCCTTGTTAGAGCTTGGTGCCACACTGTGCGTGTGGCAGGGCACCGGGTGGTTTGAAGAAGCAAGGCCAGGGTGGTAATCCAGCTGGTAGAATTCAATGCTGGCCTTGTCCTCAGAGACACTCAGGTCATCCTGGGCAATGTAGGCTCTCAGGTTCACTCTGCACTCATGTCCGTGTAATAACACCCATGGATCGTCTGGCCCATAGACAGCTGGAATTAACTGGGCCAGTGGGGCAAGGCTGGTCCAGGCATGAGTGTTCTGGTCACCTTGCTTGGAACCTCATTCATTCGCTTCATCTGAGGAAACGGGACAATGAGTCAGACTTTTCTTTGCCATAGCCGGTTACACTGTGGGTCAAGCCGGCGGTCCCAGCACTTGAGAAGCTCAGACAGGAAGATTGCAAGTTCAAGACCAGGATACAGAGTGAGGGGTGATGGCACACACCCTTAATCCCAGCACTCAGGATGAAGGAGCAGGCAGAATGGAAAGGTTTAGAGAGGAAGTGTGCATGCGCGCGTGTGTGTGCACTCAGCCTTCCCTATGGAAGTGGAAAGGGAGGCACCGTGGCAGAGGCAGAAGCAAGGCCAAACGTGTAAAGGAAGGGCATGATACCCCAAGGTCAGCATGGGCACCGCATGCCAAATGGTGATAGCCAAGGCTACCTGTTCTGCCCATTCTGTCGAGCCTCTGCACGCATGATCGCAGTAAATCCATCAGGGATCTTAGGAACCAGGGTGGAGCTGACCTCAGTCTACCAAGGGTCAGAGAGGCAAACTGACTTTCAGGAGATGACAACTCAAAAACTCCACGATTGAGGCTCACTCTGCTGCCCGGAGGGTGTGTGCTGGGTAGGGGGAGCAGGGGCTCAGGCTATCTCCAAACTGGGATTCTGAAGTCACTGGGGGGGGGGGGGGCAAACAGGCAGGCAGTGTTAGGCTTGGAAGAGAAGTCCTTTGGGGAGACGAAGGCAAAGCTATGCCAGGGCAAACACGATGCTGCTTTGCCCACTGGGCCTCTGGCAGTTCTAGGCACCTGTCAGGCATCTGTATCCCTGATCCTTTCCTTATAGGGGCTCCCGTGCACTCTGTAACCTTTTGTCCCACGCAGGGCACTGTCCAGGGGAGGGAGGATCCTCTGTGTATATTGTAGGGGCTTTGGTACAGTCTGCTGGATGGTTTTTGTCACCGGCCCAGATGGTGCCAGATGGGCTAAGCAGCTGGCAGGTGTTTCAGCCTGGAGCTGGCCCAGGAAGTCTGACGGGCATTCATTCACCTAACAAATAGGCCCAGAGAAGTCCTGTGCCTCGGGCCAGGCCGAGTGTTGCTACAGCCACAAGCAGTATGGGAACTGTCCCCTACTCCAAGGAAAAAATGTCATCACTTTGGTCACTGTGTCCAGTGCCCTGTGTCACCCCATTATGATACCCACTTAACAGCTAGGAAAATTGAGGTTCAGAAACTGTCCCCTTAGTATCCCAGGTCGGAACACTACTATGCCAAAACCCTCATTGGGGCTGAGTGGGCAGAAAAGTGGGAGAATCTTCTTGGCAAGATTGAAGAGATTCTCTGCCCTCTGCAGCTCTCTGTGACACTATCACTCAGCAAAGGCTTCTGGGAGCTGTCATGGTCGCGTCTATGTTGAGGTATTCCTACTGGCTTTTGAAAGACTAAACTCCCAAGCTCTAGCTTCCCAAGTCCTGCAAACTCAGAGGAAATGACAAGCCATGGAGCAGCCACTGGCCCCCAATTCCCAGCCAAAGGGAAGAACAAGACTTGGGGTTGCTCCTGATAGTCTGCTTTGTGGTATTCACTCGCCCACGAGCCTTTATAAACTCACTGCAAGCCAGGCAGTGGTGGCGCACGCCTTTAGTTCCAGCACTTGGGAGGCAGAGGCAGGCGGATCTCTGAGTTCAAGGCCAGCCTGGTCTACAGACTGAGTTCCAGGACATCCAGGGCTACACAGAGAAACCCTGTCTCGAAAAACCAAAAAAAAAAAAAAAAAAAAAAAAAGAAAGAAAGAAAGAAAAAGAAATGCACTGCAGACAAGAAAAGGAAAAAGGCCAAGACCTCACCATTCAACTCACCTGAGCTCCGTGGGTTCAGAGACCCTTTGCCAGCCGAGGCAGAGAACCAGGCAAGACAAGGGTCTGCAGTGGACCATTGAGGGGACACCATGGGTGCTTCCTGTATGAGTGCCTTCCTCATCGAATCTGCACTAAGGCGGCCAGGCAGCACTGCCTACGCTTTACTCAGAGGTTTCCTTCATGACCTTTGGCTGCGGGACTTTTTAAGTTCCCAGACATCCCTGGACCAAAATGTTCGCCCTGTGTAAATCCAGCCATCTTCCTGGAGAGGAGCTGGCGCTGGTTCCCCACACTGTTGGGCACAGCACTGCACCACAATGGGGAGCTGGGAGACAAAGCCTTGGAAGGGAAGGTTCTGGAATTTGCACCCTGAGGAGCCCGGTGGTGGTGCAGGATGGAGAGGCTGGAGGGGGTGGAGCTGTCACACCGTCTCTCTGGGTTTAATCTTGAATTTGCATGCTTTAATATGAAATTTAATTGCAGATGCTGAATTATGGTGGGGAGCTCGTCAGGGCTGACTAATTAATTAGTCAGATTTATAAGCATCTGACTCTGAGATCTACAGCTCTGATTTGTCGCCTCAAAGCTCTTGGAAATTTTCCCTCTGTTAGTCCTCTTGGAGCGTTGAGAACCATCTTGAGGGGCTGATTTAGAAGGGTAGTGTGATCCCCTGAGGCAGTGTGGAGCCCAGTCTGCCCTATGAAGTGTCCCCTCCTTTGAGATCAGTGATGGTTTTACCCTAAGAATCCAGAAGTATCAAAAGCATGACTCTCATATCTCCATGAACCACCACAGACATTACTAGTGGATTACCAAATTCCTTTCTATAAAGTCTGGCCTCCTGGCTCAGCCTTCTTAAAACTGGCAACCCACTGAATTTCTTCTTTTTCCCTTCCTGGGGTAAGCCAATCTGCTCACAATAGGACAGAGGAGAAGGACCTGGGTCTGTTACTTAGGACCGGGACTGAGTTCCGATCTTGCCACTTGCCGACTATTGCGCAATAGGGCTTTCCACTTGTCAGTGTCCCCCTTTGTCCAGAGGGGATGACGCTGATGGCTCAGGATGCTGTCATGGACATAGGAGAGAGATGACAGTGTCCTCAACTTTTGGCTGATACGGTAATGGAGACCATCTCCCGGAGGCATCCCTCAAGGGATGGGAACATTTTTCTTCCCTCCTCAGTTGCTCTAGAATAGGAGCCAAGTCTACATTTACGGGCCTCCAGCCACACACTGTCAGTGCAGAAAGGCAACGCCCATGTTGGTTTGCATGAGAATGGCCCGCACAGGCCACAGATTTGAATGCTTGGTCCACCAGGAAGGGGCACTATTTGAAAGCACAAAGAGGCGTGGCCTTGTTGGAGGAAGTAGACTTTGAGGATTCAAAAGCCCAGGCTAAGCCCAGAGTCTCTCTCAGCTCCTCCAGCACCATGTCCTCCTACACGCTGCCATGCTTCCCCATGGTGACAATGGACTAAATGGATCATGGCATCTCTCACAGCAATAGTACATCATCAGAGGGCACCATGGCTAGTGGGGAGCTTCTGGGGGATGTCATCTTCCAGGGACTGCCATGACTCCACCTGTGCCCAGGGAGGGAGGTGACACAGTGCAGGCAGGGGACATCTTCCTCCCTTTGGATCTATTTCCCCACTCTGGCCAGGGTCTCATGTAGCCCATGCTAACCTCAAACTTGGTATGCAGCCAAGATGAATTTAACCCCCTGCCTCCACCTCCCAAGTACTGAGATTAGCAGCATGGACCATACACACCAAGTTGTTCTGTGTTGGGGAAACCCAAGGCTTTGTGCTTATTAGATAAGCATCCTACCACCTGAGCTTTCTCTTCCTGGGTCTCCTACACACGGAGCTCTTCTCAAACCTAACCTAAACCCACTGGCCAAAAAAAAAAAAAAAATGAGGAAATCCAGACAAACAAGGAATAAGTGCTCACATCACCCGTGATTCCCCACCCTACCCGCCTAGAGGGAAGGTGTTGTTAGTACCTTCCTGTAGTATTGATCTCACCTGTATATTGATCTCACAGGACTCGTGCCGTTTGCCACACAGCATTTTGAAGCTGGTCCTTATACCTCTCACTACCTAGCAGTGTATGTCAGTGGCCATGACATTACGGTCCCTCACTGTTAAATGTTGCCTCTGTTGAACTGCCTCACTGCCTTGTCTTGAACATGAGTTTCCAGTGGTTTCACTGCAGTGACCAACACTGTGGAACGGTGGGACCCTCTCGGCTCTGCTGAGCGATGTTTCCCCCTGAGATGCTTGGACTTGCAGGCCTGGGACAGCATACCCTCTCAGGACTGTCATCAGCAGTGCCTATTTGTCCTCCTGAAACTCACGCCTGCCTCCTCTCCCCCGCACTGGGGACTCATGCTTTTCTCTCATGACACTGCTAGGAAGAAAGCCACAGCCTCAAGACTCTCTCCAGCTGCTGGGGTGCTGCAGCTGTACCCCGAAGGCAGTGGAAATACAGTCCTCTTCTTCCACCTCATCCAGCACAAAGCACCTTGACAGAAGCCATGGGCGGTCCGTGCGGCTGGCCACCTGGCATGGCCGCCACAGCCGCCTCCCTGCCCGTGTGCACGCCTGGGTGTGTGCTCAAGGCCTGCAGCTCAAACCTCGTGGCAGGACGGCGAGCTTGAGTTATAGCGGACCTGATTTCCCCGCACAGCTCCCACGGAGTTAACAGATGTACGCGCGTCTGAGGCAGTCAGGCGGCAAGAGGCTTTGGGGCCGATCCTTCCCGTTTTGACAGTGTGTAATCGAGGTGAAGCCATAAATTTTATAAACAAGAATAAATGCCCCTTAGCAACATATGTCTGCTCGACCCTTCCAAGGTGATCATAAATAAAGGCACCTAGTAGCCGGGGAGGGACGTGGGCATTACAGATGGCCGGCGAGGAGGACCAGAGGACTTGCGACTTGAGATCAGCCACATGGAGTTGCTTCTACAGACAGAGTTGGTAGATAGAGAGGTCACCTTGCACCGTGGGTCTGGAGTCGTCCAGATGCTTTTGTGCCATCTACTGGGTTGGGTCTCTGGCAGCTTTTGCCTGTGTTACTTTGAACTGGCACCTACATCTCTTGTCTTCCCTGGAATGCCTGCTTCTGGCTGGGCCATCCAGGGTCCTCTGGAAACTTTCCAATTCTTTCCTCCTTTCCTAGAGAAGTAGCCTAGCCCACTTAATTATCAGCCCTACCCTAACTGGCCAAGGAGAACAGCCTGGGGAATGAGACGCTGAGCAGGCTGGAGAAAGATCCAAGCTCAAGGCCCAGAATGGCCTTGGTACCAGGCATGGAGTGGCCCAGCTTCTGTGTTTGAAACAAAGGTGCCGATGGCGGCTTGCTGGGGCTGCTGTGGACAAGCTGCTCTCTCTTTTCTCTGTGTGTTTAAGGGCACACATGTAATGCGTGCACAGAAGTTAAAGGTCACCTCCTGGGAGCTGACTTCCCCTTCCACCAGGGGTCAAATTCCGGACATCAGTTCAGTGGCAAGAGCCAGGCCGTCTCACCAGCTCACAGTGGGAGGGGTGGCAAAGCTCTCCAAGTGCCCTGAACAGAGTGCACACAGTTGGAATTACAGTGCTCAGGAAACTGAGGCAGGAGGATTTCACATTTGAAGCCAGTTGGCTCTGAAGTGATACCGTGTCCCAAAGCCTGGTTCTGTACCTGGAGCTCAGAATGTGACCTGAGGAGGACAAAGCTGCTCAGCCCAGCCATGACAGCCACACAGCCCAGGCCCTCAGCATCACTCCCACCTCAGGCAGTTGCTGTTACTCTGTTAGAGTGCCGGGCACAGTGGTACACCATGCACCACATGTAATGCCAGCACTGTGGAGGGCCAAGGAGCACTCAGGCGGGTGGATCGCAGGTTCCAGGCCAGCCTGGGCTACACAGCGGTTAAGTGAATTGCTTGAGGTGACTGAGCTAAGATGTGAGAAAGCTGTCATTTGAACCCAAGTAACAGCAGCTCGCATTTGCCAGGCCTTTGTTCAACATTCCCTGGTTAAGCTCTCCCCATGACCGTAGAGCATGAAGACTCATTTTACCAGAGGCGGTAACAGGGAAAAGATGACCACCAAGTCTGGGGCTCAGAAGCCGGGAAGTGACAGGGCTGGTCTCAGACTCGGGTTGGGGGAAGCCAGAGGGAAGCTGCTCTCACAGACCACTCACTGTCCTTCCAGGTTGGGCAATCATCTGAGTGCCCGAGCGGCCACTCTACACCCAGGCATTCCATCTTGCCTTCAAGGCCAGGGCTATGTGAACCCCTAAGTGGCTGCTTGAGAAAGCTGCCCAAGGACCCACACTTACCTCTTGAAGAGTGTGGTGTTAATGTTGCCCAGGCTGGCCCTAAATCCCCAGAGAATCCACCTACCTCAGCCCTCCAGGTGGCTGGGACAACAGGTATATGACACGGTGCCCAGCTTGCATGGGAATCTTACCTTGGGGTTACATGGACTTCTGGGATGCATGCAAACTTGGCAACCAACCACGAGAGAGCATGTGCACCACCCCAAAAAGCACATGCACAGCTTTCTCCAGGATTCCTAAGGTAACAACTGATGGCTTTGGGGTTCCAATTCCATAAGGTACTAAGACCCTTCCCCAAAGCTCTCAGACCCCACTCTGCTTGTCCTTGCCCTGCCTGGACAAAGCACCATCTTCCAGGAGAGACTCAGACAGCAGCTCTGGGCTCTAACAGTGGAAGCCACACCCCCTGCCAGAACCCCACAGGCAAATTTATTCCTCTCAGTGATCAAGACAGGACCAGCTTGGGCAGTGCACTGGCAGCAGGATTCTCAAGCCCCGTCTGGGGAGAGAGATGAGCCACAAATCCTTCCAGGCACTGATTTATGTAGCATTCATGAGGAATTTATTATACAAAGAATTTTATTCAATTAAACTTGAAATGCGTCCGGATTCTTAAAGGTTCAGCCGTGATCACTGGGACAGAGCGATCGTAAAAACTGGAAGGGCTGTCGGGAGGTGCTGGGGAGGAGGTAAGGGTGACATTGCAGCTGACAGGGGACTTGGAACTGGGGACGTTTATCATTGGGATGTGTTACAAGTTCAGGCTCTGAAAATTACTCCATGAGAAATGCACATTAACAATAGCCGTGAAGCATCAGTTAAGGAGGACTCGGCTGCGAGATGCAACAGCAATCTGTTAGTGCCTGGCATCGCCTGCCGCAGCCCAGGTTGTGATTAAAACGATTGTCAAGTGCCACTGGGCTGGGGGGTGGGTGGCATCATGTGGCCACAGCCTAGGTCAGTGCTGAGCCTCAGTTTCCCTTCCTGTAGAAACACGAACTCCCCACCCCCAATACTGTGAGGCTCAGATGAGGTCCTGTGTGACTGCTTCTCGGGGCCCTTTGGTATCACGTCTGGGAATGCTGGTGAACACTGTTCTGATGAGACCCAGCTAGGGGGCATCTTCTTGGGTGTGAGGTGTGGGACAGCAGAAAACTAGGCAATACCCTAAAACCCACTGAAATGTCCATTTTAAAAGGAGGAATCTTAGGGTGGGTGGATTGTATCTCAATAAAAGCGCTTTCTACAAAATTTCACGGGAGAGAATGCCTTCCTGCAATGTTTTCAAGGGTTGAATTATAAACGAGAGAGACAGAGAGAGAGAGAGAGATCAATGGCGAATGGGTACAATTTAAAGGTTTCACAGCTTGTTAGCATGCTGTGGGAATCACCCTATGAGGACCATGGGTGCTGTACACAGGGCTAGGCAATGCCTGGAGTGACGGGGCTGCTGCAAGCTCTTGGAACATGGCTTCCCTGGCCAAGCCCGATCAACAGCACGATGCTTACTCTCCCTAAGTCTGTGCCTCCTGTCTCTGGTCTCGCACAAAGCACCAACTCTATACCCAATCTGTGTCTCTCTACAGTGTCTGCAATGGCATTGGGCAGGACAGTCTCCTAGGGGTAGTCCTCCCTGCTGGGCATCTACCCTTCACAGGACCCAGAAGACACATAGCTGGAATCAAAGGCTCGCTGACTGACTAACAAGACAGCTAGAGGGGCCAGTCCACCCACACCTAGCACAGAACTCGTGCCAAGCGGGCGCAAAGGAAGAGGCGATCGCTGAGCTGAGTCCTCAGGTGTCTCAGACCTGCCCTTCCTAAGTCACTGCCTCCAGCCTTTCATAAATATCCCCCTTCCCAAGGGCACAGGCGACACTGCGACATCACCTCACAGGGAGACAAGGCAGTGGCGGCAAGTGGAGTAACAGCCATGGTGTGGCTCACGGAAGCATAGATCAGCCGAGGGACATCAGAGAGCTCATGTCAGGCTGAAGACCGCATTTCTGTCATTGCCCGGGGCAGGGAGGGCCGCCTGCCTCCTGCCCTGACGGAGAGGATTCTCCGAGTTGCACCCCTATGGACCTGCAGCTGTCTTTCCCCGACATTGTGGCAGTGGTGGGCGGCTCAGAGGTGACTAAACTCCTCAAGCCTGACTTCCCTTTACAAATGTGACATTTAAAGCCCCGTCGGTGCAGGTAAATCACAATTACATTTCCAGGGGCCTCTGGTACATTCCAAGTCCTTGAACAGCCTGAGTTGGCAGTACATGCTCTCTCTCTCTCTCTCTCTCTCACACACACACACACACACACACACACACACACACACACACACACAGCCCTTTGCATACTTCAAAATTTCCTCATGTTCATTCTCAATTCCAAGTGGCCCGTCCCCTTCATAGCCTCCAGTGTACCTTGCCTTCCTGGAGTTTGGAACGCAGTTGATGTGTGTTCGACACAGCCTGGAGAAGCCAGGAGTGTCAGAGGTCCCTGGGGGGACGGGCATGAGGCGATGCTGAGTCTGTAGCTCATGCCCACTTCCGCTCAGTGCGACTGTCTGGAGATGACCACTCAGCTGCCATGTCTTCATGTCTCACACTTCACGCTTCTTGTATATCTTCTCTTGGCTGCCCTCCTTCATGGCTGCATATCTGGCTACAGTGAAGAGGTAATCGCTGAGTCTGGAGGGCAGAGAGAACCAAGAAGGATGTAAGATGACCGACCGGTGCTAGTCGGCCTGTCTGCTAGGGAGGAAAGATGAATGGGACGCTCCTGACGGCACAGGCTACGATACACCCAGAGTGGGACAGGACAGGATCGTAAGGTACCACCTCCTGGGCTTCTCCTATACTTCCAACAACAGGTGTGCTGCATCTGGAATTCAGCATGTCGTGAGAATTCTGGTTTCTTAAAAAACCCAGTTACGGGGCCGGGCAGTGGTCCCACACTCCTTTAATCCCAGCACTTGGGAGACAGAGGCAGGTGGATTTCTGAGTTTGAGGACAGCCTGGTCTACAGAGTGAGTTCCAGGACAGCCAGAGCTACACAGAGAAACCCTTTTAAAAAAAAAAAAAAAAGTTGGGTTAAAAAAAAATTGAAAAGGGGCTGGAGAGATGGCTCAGTGGTTAAGAGCACTGACTGCTCTTCCAAAGGTCCTGAGTTCAATTCCCAGCAACCACATGGTGGCTCACAACCATCTGTAATGGGATCTAGTGCCCTCTTCTGGTGTGTCTGAAGACAGCTACAGTGTATTCACATATGTAAAATAAATAAATCTTAAAAAAAAAAAAGATTGAAAAGAAAAAAATTTTAAAAATAATTAAAAAAAAAAAAAAAAACCCAGTTACGTTGGGTGAATATGCTTTTGTTGTAATTCCAGGTGTGAGCTATAGGGCTGCTTCCGTTTGTCCACAGCTGCTGACTGTGACTGTCTTGTGTTCCAGGAGAGACATGATTTTTGCCAGCTGCAGATAGTTTAATTCCGGGGACTCTTGAGATGGTGTACATGGGAGAAGCCCCGAGAGGGCCTGTGGCGGACGCTCCCGCTCCTGCTGAATTGCTGTTGTGCTCGTTGGAGATGTCTTGATGACAGAGACTGGACCTGCCCCAAGGAACCTGACACCCCTGGTCAGTAAGAAGCAGTCTGAAGAGGTCTAGCCTCAATTCTCCCTTTAACCTTCTTTCTCTCCTCTCTAGTGTTGAGGGGTTGGAAGGGTGGTAGATAACAGAGCCCAATCAAGTAGCCCAAAAAGTATGCTGACCCAGGAGAGCTGAGCCAGCCCAGAAGCCTGCAGGTCAGCCCAGCTCCAGGCTCTATCTTCAGGAATTACATTTAGATCCAAGAGGCCTTAGGTGGGTTGTGACCATGGAACTACCGACCAATGCTCTGGATGGATCTTTGTGGCTGGGGCTCTCCTCTGTATGCAGGGTGGTCATGGCATTCTTGGTCTCTACATACTGTCAGTGGCACCCAGAACCCACTAGGACCCAAATTGTCTCCAGACACTGCTAGTATTCCACTCAAGCATCAGCAGTCTGCAGTATCCTCATGATAGAGGGGTCTAGTCCCCTAGCTCTTCGTTGGGCCCAGCAGTGATGGGTTCAGGACAACAGTCCTGCAGGGAAAGGGACAGCCTAGGAGACAACGTCACACCTGTCTGGGGTGTTCTTGAAGCTTGTCACTTCTCCACGCCTTCCTGCTTGGCCCCTACCCTGTTCCCAGCTCCACAGAGCTTCCCTTCCATCTTGTGTCCTACCTCTAGGGGCCTGGCTATCAGACAAGACTCGGCCTTGGCATTGCCCCTCTGAGCCTTGTGTTCCTGGGGCAACCATGTACTGCTTTCTTGGTGATTCTCTGGAACCTGCAGGGAGGGCATGGCCCACCCTGACCCACATAACACTGTAGGGTCAGGACTATCCTCAGGATTGCCACTTCTGAGTTTATAAGGAGCCATTCCAGGGGCTGGAGAGGTGGCTCAGCGGTTAAGAGCTCTGACTGCTCTTCCAGAGGTCCTGAGTTCAATTCCCAGCAACTACATGGTGGCTCACAATCATATGTAATGAGATCTGATGCCCTCTTCCGGCATGTCTGAAGACAGCTACAGTGTACTCACATACATAAAATAAATAAATAAATCTTAAAAAAAAAAAAAAAAGGAACCATTTCTTACTTGACCTGGGTGACATCCCACCCAGAAGGAAGGATTCTATGAAGATCCAAGCTAGTCTATATCCTAGGGTGGGAGATAACATAGGGCACAGGTAACCCCACAGCTAGGCATTGTGAAGTCGCTTCCTGTCTTGCTCGGCAGCTTCTGGGGTACAGCCCCCATGTTTCCCTAAGCCCTCCACCAGCTCCTGGGCTCCTGCCTGGCCTGCACTAGCACCATCTGAGCCAGACTGCAGGAGAAACCAGAAGCCCAGCTGCAGGGCAAAGGTTGAGCACAGAGCAATGCCCTCCTGGAGTAGCCTTGCTCAGAGCACGGGGGTCTGAGCTCAGCACAGACCAGCCGTGGGCTGCCAGGGCACTTCGGGAAGAGACGCTGGCTGGACAGATTCCGCTTTACCATGGGCCATCCTCAAGACCCTTGGGAGTAGTCTCCAGGAGGACCACCTGATCCTTTTGTCAGGTTTGCCTCTGCTGGCTCTTATTTCCTAAGCAGAGTCTGACCTCAGAGTGGGACAGGGCCCACTAGGGCCACAGCAAACTCCAAGATACATGACAGAGGGAAGGGCTTAGGCCCCGCTGCTTTTGGCCAAACTGTACTGCCATGACCAGGTCCCTGGTGGTCGGACAGACCCGCCACGCTCCACTTAAGCACCTGTTTAAGAACTTTGCCACGTTTGCATCCGTTTCTCCCATCTGGACAAGAGGGACCACGCTGTGAGGAGAGAACACACAGTCAGGTTACAGAGCAAGGCTGGGACACGGATGCTCGACCCCTGATCTCACTATTCAAACCTAGTCCTGACAACTACAACCAGACACAGCCTACCAATACCACCTCAGCCAGCCCCTTACCTCAGACATGCACATTGAGGGCTGGCCAGAGAAGGAGACACAGCAGGCAAGCTCAGGTTAGGCTGGCCAACAGCCCAGCCTGCTGGCCTTTGTGCCAACAGAGCCTGGCCTGCGCTCCTTCGTGGGTAGGGCTATAAACCTCTAGTCCTCAAAGGGTTTTATCTAGCCTTAATCCCCAAGGACCTACTCATTCTAAGTTGTAATTCTAATTACCTGGAAGTCCCACGCCTGGCTGCGTGCATACACTTGGTCCCCTGTACAGCCTGATCCCACTCAGCTGGTCGTCCCCCTGAGCTAGCCTTGAGAGCATTGGCTTTAGCCTTATCCAAGATTATATACTTGGCCATTGGCCCAGGAAGTCTTATGTCTAGTCCTGCCTGCTGGCACCTCCTACTCAGCATGGTTTCTTCACCTAGGTGTCCTTCTGAGGACTTTCTGGCAGGTCACTGCATGGCCGGGGCCTGTCAGCCACACTGAAGGTGGGACACCAGCTCAGTCTCGTGCTCTGCCCAGCACTTCTGCCGGGCAGGTGTGTGCTGCTGAGCTAAACCCCACTGTTGATGCTGTAAACCCTGTTGATGTGGGTGACTTTGTATAAATGACTATTTTTCTCTGGAGGCCCAAGTGTTTTTTGTTACCCAGGATGCATCTGGGAATGTCCAGACTCAACAGCCTTTTGTGAAGGAAAAAGGCTTGTGATCTGAGAGTCTGCAGACCCCCTCTTCCCCTCCAGAGCAGCCACAGAATCTCACTAAACTGCTCCTGACTTCTGGAGCTGTTGTGAGGAGCCCCTCAGATGTGGACAGATTCTCTCTGGGGTCCCCCTAACCACAAGGACCCTGGCAGTCCTTTCTGTGGCTTCTAGCAGGGTCCTTTCATGGTGTTCTCCCCAACCCCTCATCCTAGGGAGCCTGTGACACTAAAAGCAGGAAAAACTCTGCTTGGCCTCTCAGCAGCATGAGTTCCTTCTCACAGTCCCCTCTGAGATACAGGACTCGGGACATGGCACAACGAAGACACCTACCGTCGCTCCGCTCGGCGGCATACGGCTCGGCAGAAATGCAGGGCAGAACTGCTCTTGCCTCCAGACTGAAAGAGAGAGTGAGTGTTGGCCACTGTCGCCCTACGCTGGGCAGGCTTCTGTCTCCCAGAGCCTACCAGGCATATCCCTGAGGGCCTGCCTTTGAGAGGTTCTGGGGTGGCTCTGTTGCTTGGAAAAGCTACAGTTGGGTCTATTGGCAAGCCTGTGTTTCTGTCACTACACCCACCCCGCCACCCCAGGTTGAGCCTCCCCCCAATACCTACAGGCAGAATGAACGCCATGAGCGGGGGAAGCTGGCTGGAGTACTTGTCAATCCACTGTTCCAGCTCCAGGATAGGCCCCTCCTGGAAGGCCGTGTGCTCTAAGGAGTCAAGGGCAGATAGGCCCTATTGTAAGCAATGCCACCAGACCACCAGGAAACACCCCTTCCTCCTGTGTGGGTGTCCCGCTTCCCTCAGCTTTGAGGATAACTCCTCTCCCAAGGCAGAGAACAGGGATGTCTGCCCTGCCAGAAAGCTCTGGGGCCCAGGCTCCCAGCAGGCAACACTTGGGGGCAGCCCTCACCCCAAGACCCTAGGAACTCCCTGAGCAGGCTGGGAATTACTTAAGTGAGCCTCTCTGGCTGAGGAACGTGGAGTGGCCAGGGTGGAGCCGACGTCTTGCAGAGTGCACTGAATCTGGGAACAAGGATGAGGAGAAAGGCCGTTTGTGGGTTTGTGGACTGCGTTGGGTCTTTCAGGCTGTGAACCCAACTGTCCTAACTCTAAATACCACGAAACTTCCTAAGCTGGGCTTGTGGGAGGGAAGTGTCCGCTAGGCTCTGGCCAAGAGGCACCCAGCACCCAGGCAGTTTCCTTTTTTCTCAACACTGACAGCTGGAGTTTAATTCACTGGACCAAAGGTACCAGTGCCACGTAAATGGTGAAGACTAGCCCATGGAGAGTAGTGGTCAGCGGGGCAGGAGGACTCAGGGAGGACACTTGTCCATTCCTGGGACCCATGTAGGCCCCAATCAGAGTACTGTGAAGCTTGGGAGACCTCAGCCTCCCACGGCTTCCTAGAGTGACTCTGCTAGCAGATCCCCATTGGAACTCAACGGCAGCGCTAACAGGCAGAGGTCCACCTGGCTGAGACTCGCACGCAGCAAGGCTGCCGAGCACACGGCTCTTCAGCCTGGGCTGCGGCCCCTGGCATTGAGTTGTCCTTGCCAAGAGGCTGTCCTGTGTAACGTAGGATACTGACATCAGGAGCCTTCTCAGCCACTAGATGTGTCAAGCACAGATATCCTTCTGTATTGTTGAACAGCCCCTGGAGAGCAGAGTCACCCTTCACACAACACCCCTCAGCTCGTGGAGGATTATGTGTCCTTATTTCAGAGATGAGGACAGCGCAGTTCTCAAGAGTGATTAGCTACCGTGATGCAAAGAGTCCACCCCTCAGGCCACGGGGACACAAGGCCCCATTGTGGGCTAAAATGATGTGACTTACTTTCTGAAGTTCTTCAGCAAATGTGTGGCCTTTTTCTGTGACCAACTCCATGGCAAACCTAGAAGGACGAGGAAGAATTAGTCCCTGACAGTGTGCTCGGGGGGCCATAAGCTAACGAGCTACATCAGCCACGGCAGCCTCTTTCGGCTGACAAAGAGAACCACACGTGGAAAGGGGCATTTGATTCCTCATGCGCCTTTATCATTATCTCTACACCCAGTCAGCTGCTCTTTCCACATGGGCAGGCTGGTCCTGTTCCTACAGCATGGAGCCGGAGACCTGCACAGTGCACCAGATGCCCCAGTTAACATGCTCATGGAGGAGAGGGTTTTCAAGGATGAAGAGGAGTTCGTTCATAAGGTAGGACAGAAGGAAACAAACTTCTAGGCCTAGGTGACTGAGGGACAGCCCTCTACCCTGTAGCTTACGGAGCTGACCAACTGATCTTCATGAGCTGATTTTCCAACAACGGTTCATACCGATCCATCCAGGACCCTCCAGCAGAGCGGACAGTGTCACACAGATGAGTCCCTAACGCCCCATGCTAACCACATGGAGGCCTGCTTACCCAATAGCCGAGCTTAACTCATCCGTGGTCCCCACGGCTTCAAACACTTGATCGTCTTTAGGTCTCCTCTCTCCTGTGAAGGTACTGGAAAACCCTGGGGAAAGGTATAAATACACATTAAGATCTGGGGGTTTTCTTGGGGGTGGGTGTAGTGGGTTGGTCTGATACTGTTTATATGGTAATGCTCAATACCGGCCCCTAAAGCCTGGTCGCCCCAGAGAGTCCACATGTAGACCCGAGTGACGCTATGTGACATTGCCCTCCAAGCTATCCCTGATTGGCGAATAAAGATGCCTACAGCCTATAGCTGGGCAGAACTGAGAGAGGCGGGGCTTGGGGCTCCTGGACTTGGAGTCTGAGGAGATAAGACAGGGAGGGAGAGGAAGGTACAGAGAGATGATGCCATGGGATAAGAACCCTAAAATCGCCGGGCGGTGGTGGCGCACGCCTTTAATCCCAGCACTTGGGAAGCAGAGGCAGGCGGATTTCTGAGTTCGAGGCCAGCCTGGTCTACAGAGTGAGTTCCAGGACAGCCAGGGCTACACAGAGAAACCCTGTCTTGAAAAACCAAAAAAACAAACAAACAAACAAACAAACAAAAACCCCTAAAATCATGGCCATGAGGGCTGGCCAACTGCAGTTAAAAGCAGCCCAGATGAAACATAGTAAGTAATAACTCGGGGTTATTGATAGGAAAAGACACTAACAGCATAGAGGGTAGATATCTGCCCAGCTTTAGTGCTGACTACGGCTTATTATAAATTAAAGGTCTCGTGTGTCTTTTATCTGGGAACTGATTAATTGAAGAAGGGGAAGGAGCCTCTGATTGACATAAAATTTATTCCACATAGGTGGGGCAGGAGCTGGAGGGATGGCTCTGTGGTTAAGGGTACTGGCTGCTCTTGCAGAGGACCCAGGTTCAGGCCCCTGCACCCATAGAGTGAGTTGCAACCATCTGCAACTCCAGTTCCAGGATCTGATGCTTTCTTACAGTCTACATGGGCAGCAGGCACTCACACACGTCAAATAAAAGTCAAAAATAAATCCTATAAAGATTTTTTTTCCTGATTCGCTTAAACCATATCTTTTAATCTCCCGTATGTGGGTATTTAATCTGCATGTATGTCCACGCACTATAAGCGTGAAGTGTCATTTTGGTCACTACCACCAAGGTTAGCCCTCTTCTTCCCTGACATGCTTTTAGTCTAGACTAGGAACCACCAACGAGCCTCTTGTTTAAGAAATAAGGTTGCTGTGGTACCACATGTCCTGTCTCCTGTCAGACTAGGTCATAGCTCCTGCCTGGTGTCGTCAGCGTGGCTTCATGCTGTCCAGCCACTGAGCCCGCTGCAGTGTTGGTAAGTACTAATGATTTCACAGAGGGCCATCTGATATCCACACTGTGGCTGTGACAGAAAAACCTCAACAATCCGAAGTAACCGTGTCTGAGCAGAAGAAAGCGACCAGGCATCGGCTCTCCTGACTGAGGGCAATAACATAAGTATCTCTGTCACAGTCCCAGCACCTCCCTGTCTTCTCCACCTTCTAAGAAAGATCATTAGGCATCTTCAGTTACAGAAGTAGCCCGGCTTCCTGACCACATCAGCTCCAGAATGAAGCTCTGCTTCTTTGACTCCGCCCCTGTGCGAGCCAGTATAAGCCTCACCCTGACCAGCCGCTACTACGGAATTCCACTGCTGGGCCATAGTGAGCCGAGCCCCATCTGTGAGTGACCTAAGGCTGTCCCTGAACCTGTCTGGTGTAGCACTGACATCACCACCTGACATTTGTCACTTCTGTACACGTGTTTTCTATCATTCTGGTAACATACACGTGGCAGACAAAACATTTATCATCCTGACATGTGTTTGCATACAGTTCAGTGATGGTAAGTACATCGTGTGTGTGTGTGTGTGTGTGTGTGTGTGTGTGTGTGTGTGTGTGTGTATACTTTAGAATGAAAGCATGTAACACAAACACAATCACTATTAATGACCTGTATGGTCTTAAACTTCAGAAAATGGTACCATAGTCTATTTCTCCATTGCATTACACTTGTTATTTAATAATAAATTAATAAATTAATTTATTAATATTAATAATAAATAAATAAATTTAATAAATATTGAAGCAATAAATCTTTATTATTTAAAAAAAAAAACAGAGTAAGAGTATGTGACCTTTTGTGTATTTCCCTCTCCACAATTCAAGTCTCTCTCCTGACTAGCAGACAAAGATAAAATCTTTCAGGACTAGCAAGATGGCTCAGTTGGTAAAGACACTGGCAGCCAAGCTCGGTGATCCGAGTTAATCCCTGGGAACCAGATGGTGGAAGAAAACCAACTTCTCCAAGCTGTTCTCTGACCTCAAATGCATTGGGATATAGGCACATATAACAACACAGACACAGACACAGACACAGACACAGACACAGACACAGACACA
>JANHMN010000023.1:37358302-37481916 GCA_030674055.1 Rhabdomys pumilio | reverse complement strand
TGTGTGGTATATGTGTGTGTGGTATATGTGTCTTTGTGTGTTGTGTTGTATGTGTGTGTGGGTGGGTATGGTGGGTGTGGTGTGTTGTATGTGTGATGTGTTCTGTGTATGTGTGTGTGGTGTGGAGTATATGTGGTGTGGTGTGTGTGTGTGTGTGTGTGTGTGTGTGTGTGTGTGTGTATGTGTGTATGTGTTGGGAATGCTAAGGGTAGAACCCAGGACCTAGCACTTGCTAGAGCCTTACAGCCGAGCTACACCCCAGTCCTTTTGCTAATTGTCCTTGAGAGAGAGAGAAACCTTATGCCTTTGATTTGGTTTCGAAGGCTGAAAGGTGAATCACAGCCTTTGGGCTCAGCACATGGTCAGACTATTAGCTAAGCCCTTGGTCTGGGCCAGGAGCTGTGCTGAGTCCTGCCTGGTCCTTGTCTTTACAAAGACCCCCTGAAGACGTGCTGTTGCCATCCTCTTACCAAGGTCCAGAGACAGCAAGCCACACGGCTGAGGGCCACATGTGCAGTGAATAGCAGCTAAGACCCATACCTGGGGCTGCCTATACCCCAAAATGCAAGTGGTAGGCACACAGGCCTGGCGTGTTGGGACCCTTCTATCCCCAGGCCGATGCCGATGTGTTCTGTGGTTTTACGAACATTGTTCTGCAGGCCTCTCACCCACTTGTTTGTTTACCTGTCTGACAGAGCAAGGTGATGTCCCGGCGCCCACCTTGGAGCAACTGGAGAAGCTGAAGAAGGTGGCGGACCTCCCCAGAGACTGTGTAGGCAATGAAGGCCTGGCCCTGCTTGCCTTTCTCTACCTGTACCTGGCTATCTGCCGGAAGCAGAGGTGTGTGCCTGGTCTGTAGGAGCCCACCTCTGGGAAGCGTTCTGGAGAATCCCTGTGCCTCATGGGTTTCTAGGGACGATGGCCATAGGTTGTCCTCACAGTGGGGCAGCAAGAGGCTCCAGAGAGAGAGAGAGAGAGAGAGAGAGCGAGCGCCTGAAGACCACTTAGCTAGTCAGGCTGTAGAGTTGTGATACGAACCTAGCTCATAGGAACACCAGTGTGTCCACCTCTGGTGCTTTAGTTGAGCAGAGCAAAGGGTTTGTTGCAGTTTCTCAGGGACTACTTCCTGTCTCGGGGGCAAGTTTGATCTTCACCGGCAGGATAACTAATTTCTTCTTGTTGTTTCTTTGCACACAGCTACTTAACTGGTAACAACCCGCTCTGCCTCTAGGGGCCGTAGCACTTAGCTGTCCTCTGAAGAGTCCCCAGAATTCCAAATGTCACAGGATCACAGAAACGATCTGCAGCTGGCAAAATCACACCCCTGCTAGAGCACGAGGCAAATCATAGTCAGCAGCTGCGGACAGTCTGAAGCAGTCCCGTATCCCACACATGGGATGAAAATGGAAACATATTCTTATAACACTTCTGTGTTTTTTTTTTTTTTTTTAAAGAAACCAAAATTGCCACTGTAGGGATATTCATTCAGCTTGAGTAGCACACTTTGCTCCAATTGGTTGAGCCAGAGTCTCCCCCCTGCACAGGGTGGGCACGTGTACCTTGAAAAGTCATGCTTGGTGTCAGGTAGCTATAAAATGGGAGCAGGTCTCAGACATTGCAGAATGACGACGATGTCATGTCTTACTTGAGGGAGGTCTCTGTGTGGTCGTCTGATTGTTCTTTTAACCGAGCTGCAGTAGACCTGGGTCTTCTGTGTCCAGTAGTGCCCAGTGTGTGTGGCCTGGGGAAGTGTCAGGTGAAGGCACTTAGTGAGCTCCAGAAAGATGGCTTGGGAGGTTGACATGATGCAAAGCCATGCCAGACAGACAGACAGATGGACGGACAGCCAGTGCTGAGAATCAGGACAGGAAGGAGCCCTGCTGTAGCTCACAGCAATTCAGTTGAAGTCTGGTGCCTGTCTCCTGGTCGGCAGCGTCGTGTTGAGGCCCTGACAGCCAATGGAGATTGCTCCCCTCAGGGTTCAGACGCTCAGTCACCCCTCTCCCAATGCCCATGCCTGGCCCCGGGTTCCCGTTGACGCTTCACACCCTTTAAGGGAGTCGCTTTTTGTGCCTGGTGTATTTCAGAACACTCCCGAGCCTGGACATCTTGGTGTGGTCGGAACTGCCCCCCGGGGCAGGCTTGGGCTCCAGTGCTGCCTATTCCGTGTGTCTGGCAGCCGCCCTCCTGACTGCCTGTGAGGAGGTCTCCAACCCCCTCAAGGACAGGGGCTCCGTCGGCAGGTGAGGACTGTCCTGCTCACTGTCTTCCTGCGATGGAGCAGTGGGTGGTAGCTCTGGCGTCTGGAACACCATTGTACCCCTCTGAAGTTTCCCCTCTGTGAAGTGGATAACCCTGCCTTTCCCACAACATTTCTTGTTGTGTCTGTCTGTCGGCCTCTGCGTGTGTGTGGCGTGTGTGTGTGTGTGTGTGTGTGTGTGTGTGTATGTGTTGCAGATTTGTGAAATCCTCACAGGACACGTGAGAAAACACTCAGAGGCAGCGGCTGTTGGGCCGGATTTTGCATACACTCAGGAGCTGTCCCAGTAGCCCATTTTAGGCCCCTGTCCCCAGGCATTGTATTAGAGTATTCTTCCATCTCACAGTGTACTGATGTCTCTGCCTTCACAGATGAGAAAGGTGAAGTTTGAGGACTGGTGTAGCAGACAGGGTCTGACCAGCACCCCACACAGCACCCTGCACAGCACCCTACACAGCACCCCGCACGGGCAGTGCAAGGGAAAGGAATTTCCAGACAGGAGCCAGACTGAGGAGGGGGAAAGGGTGGGCTGCACTTCCGAGTTCCCGCTAGTGTTTTAGCCTTGTCATGTGCTGGCACTGAGCCCACCCCGTTCCTCAGGAAGCTCCTCTGCTTCAAAGAGACCCAGAGGTGACTGGTGCCCACAGGCAGTCACATCAGTGGTGTGTTAATTTGTCCTGAGGTGGGGTCTCAGCGTGTGGCACAGGCTGGCCTCACCCTACGCTTGCTGCCTCTGCCTCCCAAGTGCCCACTTGCAGAAGCGTGTCACAGGCTTCCCCACACCTCCAGCTACAGAGGTCACACAGGAAGCAGGAGCCTCACCTCTGCTTGCCCTTCCAACAGGCCTGTTGAGGAGCTGACACTCGAGCAGTCAACACATGACCTGTGTAGACGTACCGTCTGCCTCCAGCCATGCATGACCTAGCCTGACGAGAGTGAAGTTACAGCATTGTATCCCTGAGGGGAGTGGGGCTCAGAGAGGTTAGGTAACGGGTCCACAGTATCTCAGCTAGTGAGAGAACAACACTCCCTCTGCACTGTGTGGGTTTCAGAGAACGGGAAAGCAAGGCTTACAGCGTCATCTTCGGCTGAGGGGGGCAGATTCTACTGCTCCTTCTGAGCTCCTGTGCCTAGAGCAGGTGCAGCCCGCAGCTCCTTCCTTCTGCTGTCCAAGGCTACCCCAACCCCTCGCTCTCTGTGTGCTCAGGTGGCCCGAGGAGGACCTGAAGTCAATTAACAAGTGGGCCTATGAAGGGGAGAGAGTGATCCACGGGAACCCCTCTGGCGTGGACAATGCTGTCAGTACCTGGGGTAAGTGTGTTCGATCCTCGTCCCTCCTGGGAGTCTTGTTTGTAGGTGCCCTGGCTCTCTCGGCTTGGGATGGGTAGGGTTAGTGGCTTCTGAGGAAAGGACCACTTTCCTGTTCCAGGTGAGGGGAAAATCTCAGGTTCTTCCTCTCTGAGGGGTGGGCCCAGGCTCTGGGAAATAGGAACCCCCACTGCAAACCGCTGCTATGGAGTTGGCGGACCACGAAGGCAGCCTTCCATCCTGACAGGCCCAGCCACTAAGCCCTGGGCCTTAGCCTCACCACACGGGCAATGGAGGAGGATGTCAGGTGGCTCAGGAGGCTAAGGGCCAGAGGAATGGACGGGTGCGTCACTCAGCCTGGCATGTCCTGGGGCCACACTGACCTCATGCCGGCCCTCTCTCTAGGAGGAGCCCTGCGCTACCAGCAAGGGAAGATGACGTCCTTGAAGAGGTAATTCAAGCACCATTGCCACGGCTAACACAGTTACCCCACATATCCAGGAAGAGCACTGTGCCTTTGTGAGGTTATGAGGGGCAGCTATCCTCGTGTCCCCTCCCTGCTGTGAGGCCTGGGGCACCGTGAGGACGCTTGGCTGTTAACCTCCATGTCACCTCTTCATCGCGATAAAGGTGAAAGTCGTGTGTGGCCATCCCTTCCCCTTGAAGGGCAGCTGATCCGCAGACCCCGACTGCCGTCTATCTGTTCATTTAGTAATTAGGACTGCACCTTCTTTTTCCTAATGACATATCGTGGGGCCCAGGAATGGTAGGCATACCTCTCTGGCTGTTTCCGGGAGCTTTTGCTGACCACGAGAGTGGGTTTGGGACAGATAGGTATGGAAGCCAACTGAGGACAAAGAGGGGCGCCATGGAGGCTTAGGCAAGCTGGAGCCCGCAGCAGGAGTCTTGGGCAAAGCTCGGAGCAAAGGGCTTGGCAGCTCCCAGCCTGCTTTGCATGGCTGTGTCCCACCTGGTCAGCTGTGCAGACAATCTTGGCACCCAATGCTCTAGCCTTCTGCAGAAAGGTCAGGGACAGGGATTAAATTGTGGCAAGTAGGAGCCCGTTTGGAATTCTGTGTTGGGGAGGGTCACTAGTGCTCTCTTGTCTTCGTCACCCATGGTGATCAGCACAGATAGGCACACGGTCCTGGCACACTGCTCTGGCCGGCTGAGCCATGTATTAGTGGCTCGAAGCTCTGCCCCTCCCCCACCCCAGCCTTGCCTGTCCTGTAGAGACCTTTGGTGGGATGCTGGCTGTCCTGTACACCACAGGGTGTTCAGCGGCCTGTTGAATGCTCACAGCACCCTTTAGCTGTGATACCCAAAAATGAGCCTCAGAGAAGAGTGGGTGGATGGGGTTCCCCAGGGTCTCTGATGAGGTAACACCCGAGCAGAGGCCTGAATGGACAGGAGTCAGGAACTGTGAGGAGAGAGCAGCCTCTGGGAGAATGAACGCAAGCACAAAGATCCTGTGGCTGGCATGGAGCAGCTGGAGGTGGCCAGGGTGACTATGCACTGGGGAAAGGGTGACACGGAGTCAGCCCAGGTCCAAATGACCTCAGAGCAGAGCCCTGAGTGTGACTGTGGACGTGATAGGCTCCGAGTGTGCTGGCAGCAGGCCTTCAGCAGAGGTGTGTGTGAGGGTGACGGTGTGATCCCAAACTACCCAACCTCCAAACCCTCCGCGTACCATCCCTCCTGCCATTCCATACAATGGCACCTTGTTTGTGGTGTGGCTCAAGACTCACCTTCGTAGAACACGGTCTTTTTTTTTTTTTTTAATTATATATTTATTTAATGTATATGAGCACACTGTCCTTGACACACCAGAAGAGGGCACCAGATCCCATTACAGATGGTTGTGAGCCACTATGTGGTTGCTGGGAATCAAACTCATGACCTTTGGAAGAGCAGTCAGTGCTCTTAACCATTGAGCCATCTCTCCAGCCCCAGCACACTGTCTTTTTGAGTAACAGGTAGTCTTTAAAGGGTAGAGGAAAACCAGTGCTCATTTTAAAAGTTTGGGAAAAAAAAAAAGGCAAGCGCCAACCCCCTGGGTGGGAATTGATGCCTGTTTCTGGGTGATGAGACAGTGGATTGCTGGTGGCCTCTCCACCTCTGCCGGACCTTACAGTCTTGAACTACAAAGAGGGTGGAGGAAGGTATGGGCTGCATCCAATTCTCCACCTTCATCCCCATCCCCGCCCCACAGCTCAAGGGCAGAGAGTAGATGGCAAGAGTGAGCGGCTGGTTCCTCCAGAGGCCAATTGGCACAGGGCAGTCAGGATTGTAGAGCGCCCCCTTTGGCCATGCTGGGGATCTGCAGTCTTGGGAGGCTGCTCCCTTCTCTACAGCAGCAGGGGCCTTGGCTCTCCACCCCACACCACACACCTCACCCCTGCCATAGCAGAGTCCCTGCCTGGGTTGCTGCTCTAAGCACTGTAGAGTGAGCTCATGGGTGGGTAGGGGCAGCTGGTGATGGCTGGCCTATTCCGTAGTCCTTCCTGCTCGCTTCCTCCCGTGTAGATCTACAAGAGAGCCAAAAGCCCTCACTAGAAATCCAAACTCAAACATGGCGCCCAGGATTCTTTGGATTGCAGGAGCATCTCCGGTTTTAGATTAAGGACAGACAGGAAGCGGCGTCCCTGCAGATAGTTCTCAATTCCCAGAACCTTGAGGTCTGGAGTGTGTCTGCGGGAAGATATTCATCTCTCGCCCTGTGCCCCGCCCCCTCATCCCCACCTAAGCCTCAGTGTTGGGCACCACTGAACCTCGGGCCCTTGCTGCACGCTGTCATGGCCACTCTGAACTTATAACCCAGTGAGGGGTCATGACCTATCACCTCCAGGCTCAACATTTGCTACTGTGCCCCAACCCTGGCTCCTGGTGGTCTTTATCCCTCCTCTGTCTTTGTATCTCATGGAGGTGACGTCTTAGAGGCCCTTCTTTCTCCCCTCCTGGCCTTCTAGTCCCTAGACTAAGTTGAGGTCCCCCTGTGGGCTGCCTGTGTGACACACCCACACCTTGTTGGGCCCGGCCCCTCCACCCTACCTTCGTTTCTCTCCAGGCTCCCGGCTCTGCAGATCCTGCTCACCAATACCAAGGTCCCACGAAGTACCAAGGCCCTCGTGGCTGGCGTCAGAAGCAGGCTAATCAAGGTACGCCTGGATGGAGGGATGCTGTGTGTATATTGGGGGACAGGGAAATCTTGGTGGGGGGAATCAGTGTGTGTAGGAAGGAAGGTGTTGTGGCCACTGCCAGGCCAGTCAGGATGGGGACTTTTAGAACAGGCCTGTCCCTTCAGTCACACTGGCTTTGCAATAAGGATCCCCAACACAGACGTCAGGGCATCGGCAGGACAAGGCCAGGCCAGAGGAAATCCCTGCGGGCTGGTGTAGATGGTTTTCTACCACTGCAGCTGGGTCTGCCCTCCCCTAGCCGTAGGCCTCACGTTCTGCCCGCCCCTTCCTTTCCTGCAGTTCCCTGAGATCGTGGCTCCGCTCCTCACCTCGATTAACGCAATATCCCTGGAGTGTGAGCGCGTGCTCGGAGAGATGGCGGAGGCGCCAGTTCCGGAGCAGTACCTCATACTAGAAGTAAGCCCCCTACAGAAAGGATCTGCTCACCCCACTGCTGCCCAAGGAGTGTCTTCCCCCATGTCCTCAGTTTACCCAGGCCTGGGCCCTGAGCATGTGTGTGCCCACGGGAATAAGCGTGGAAGCCTGGTGCGCTGAAGCCTTGCGGGAGGTGTGGGTCCTGAGGTTGAGGGGAGACCCCTACCTTCCTAGTTCCCACAGCGTGCTGACTACGGGCATCCACTCAGCTGCCACCTGCGCTTCTTGGCAGGCAGGTCCTGAAGTTGTTCTGTGGTCCCTTAACTGTGGCCAGCACCATCTGTGTAATTCTAGTTAGCGTTCGAGCATCCCGGCATCTGAATTCTCTTACACTCCCTGCCCGCTGGTGGCCTCAGTAGGGTGTCACAAGCTCATCCCAGTTCCAGGGTCTCCTGTTCCCAGCTCAGAGAGCCAAAGACTCACTCTCAGACAGACATGGGCCATCTGGTCTGGTAAGTTAGGCTGATGGTAGAAAGCCATCTGGCCTCCCTTGAAATGCAAGGAGCCCGGCAGCCCTTGGCTGAAGCAGCTGAGCGTCAGCAGTCATGTGACAGTGCGGGCAGGGTCCCCTCCAGACAGCAGACGTGCCCCCTCCCCTCCGTCTGGCCTCTAGCATTATGTACCCACCGCAGCCTCTGCCTGCTGGCATCCCAGTGTGCAGCCAACACTACAGGGACTCCACTCCTGCTCCTTACCACTGTGTGTCCATCTTACAGGCGTGAAAGCTGAGGTCCAAAGAGGCTGACTGACTTCTTCCTCTTGTGTTATCCAGCTAGTGAGTGGCAGAGCCAGGACCCAAACTAATGCGTGCCTGTGCTTCCACTCAGCAGATTTTATTAGTTTTTATTTTTATTTTTCGAGACAGGGTCACACTATGTAGCCCTGGCTGGCCTGGAACTCACTATGTAGACCAGGATAGCCTCAGACTTAGAGATCTGCTTGGGGTGTGCACCATCACACTCAGGATCACTCAGATCTTTACTGAGCACCTACTGTGCGCTGGGCAGTCCTCAAGCCTCTTCTCCCGGCTCTCGGCTCCTTCCGTGTTCAGAATCACAGACCCGAGCAGGAAAGTAATGAAGACGAGAATTTCTCGCGTGCACCCTGTCAAGCCCCGAGAACCCCGGGAGCAGCAGGCGGATTATGTACGCAGTGAGGGTATTTTTGGCTGCCACAGCCGCTCAAGTGCACAGCGCTGCTCCCGGACAGCTTTGCACATGAAACCAGCGAGCTATTCTCTCGTGTCATAGTCTGTCATCTGATCCTTGACAGATTTTGGATCAGAATGTGACAGGTGTCTGGAACCTGCCTTGACAACATGACACCTGGAGCTCAGGCACACAGAGAGGCCCCAGAAGTCTCCGCACGCAGCCCACCAGGCTCGTGAAAGGCAGGCTGGGGCTGCCACCAAGCAGTGCTCATTTGTCAGAATCCCAGTAAGTGGGTGGGCCCAAGGAAGAGCACCTGGAGGAGCTGCCTCAGCGATGAGGGCCCTCCGTACACTGGCATCCTGTCCACCGTGCTCAGAGCAGAGACCCTCCATCCCACCCCACCCCACCCCCGAGCAAGAAAGAGGCATCTGGAAAGCCAAGGGTGCTCTAGCAAGCAGGAGCACTCTGGCACCGACTCGTCACCTTACAAGATGGGCGGCCCCAGACCCTGGCCCTCAGTGTTCCCTTTATAAAATGGGATAACAGTGACTTACACTGATAACAGGGTTTGCAGAGCACAGGCGTTGGGCAGAAGTCCTTCCCAGGAGGGGAAAGACCTCACACCGTCTGCTTCCATGGGAGGAACTCTGTAGCAAAGGACTGAGAAGGGCAGAGCCGAGCCTCACCCAGCCTGCCTGAGCCCCAGGCCGGGGAGGGAGAGCAGAGCCTTGCTGGGTGCTCCTCTCCAGTGCTCCTCTCACAGCGCACAGTGTGTACCCAGCATCCCATAAAAGCAAGCAGTGGGTGCCTTCAGCACTTTATCCACAGGGCACGTCTTGTTGGTCCCCGGAAAGCTGCAATCTCATTGCACGTAATTGAAGAAACTTAGACAAATATTGAGCTATTTCCTCCTCACTCGCGACCTTGCTGGAGTGACAGCCAGGTTTTTATTCCAAAAAAAAACATCCCGGGGGGACAGCAGTAGGGTGGCATGTCGTATGCGACATTTTCTCTCGAAAATGGTAAACTGTCCCCACTGGCCTTTTGCAGGGAAAGGGACCATCTCCTAAGTAAGGGACCGTCAGCAATGGCTTTAAGCATAACTTCATACAGAGATTGAAGCCCTGTGGTTAGGAATCTTTCACGTGATCTCTGACCACGTGGCAGGTGGATAGGTGGATAGGTTTGGTGGCCAGTGTCTGAAGTCAGCTAGTTTTGGCCATTCCAGTGAGGGCCCTCCCCCACCCCAGCTTGACCAGCTTGGATTATGAGTGTGTACCTTATAATCCCTAGGGCCAGGCTTGGTTGGTACTGGCCTCAGTGGGGGAGGATGAACTCACTAAGTCCCACAGAGAGAGCATGAGCTGTCCCCCATCAGCAGCTGCCGGGTGGACAGGCGACCTGGGGTGCAACAGAGGGCTCACCTTGGGTGGGTCAGGCAGGAACAGATGACCCACCCCTCTTCCAGGAGCTAATGGACATGAACCAGCACCATCTGAATGCCCTCGGTGTGGGCCACGCATCCCTGGACCAGCTCTGCCAGGTAACCGCGGCACACGGACTGCACAGCAAGCTGACTGGCGCAGGCGGCGGCGGCTGTGGCATCACCCTCCTGAAGCCAGGTACGGGGTGTGCGGCCTGGGAGAAGGCTTGTCGCCAGCGTGGACCGTGGTAGAGGGTCCACCGGAGAATTCCCTAGAGGGTGAGACTTGAACTCGGCTCTGTGGTCTTAGGCAAGTGAGTTAGCCTCCCTGTACCTTTGTTTCCCCTGGGAAAGCATGGGTGATAGCAGGTAGACTGCTGGACCATTGCTCGTTATTACCCAGGAGGAGCATGTGGCTGGAACACTCATCCGCCCCAGGCTGCTCCTGCCTCCACCTGCACAAGCTTCAGAAACATCCGGGCTGTGAGGGCTCCCATCCCCTAACCGTGATCACTTCGAAGAACAGATGGGCTCCGAAGAGTGAAATAGCCATGCTCTTTGGTCTTGGGGGGGGGGTGTGGGGGTCCCCACCCCATACCAGAGCTGCAGACATCCAGTGGGCATCCAGTGGTACCGTCCGCCTCACCCACCCCATGTCTTCTGCTTGCCCTTCCCCTATCCCCACTCCCACCCACCCCCACCCCGCCTCTGTCTCTCCCTCAATCTCTTTCATACACCCCACCATGGTTCCCAGAGCCTCAGGCCTCTGGCTTCAAAGAGTGCAGTGTCCCATTCCCTCCCCCTCCACCCCTTACCCCCCCCCCACCCCATGTTTTGAGCAAGCCCAGTATAGCAGGTGCTGGCCAGGCACACATCAGGGCCAGGAAGTCAGCCCCATTCCTAGATAGGGAAACTGAGGCCCATATGGGGATTAAGTTTGAAGCCACATTTAAAGCATGACATGAAGTCATGAGGCAATGGTAAAGCTGGGTCCAGGCGACTGCAGCCCATGAGGAGGGTGCGGGGCTTGGCACAGGCTCACAGTACCGCAGTGAGCCTCAGAAGCCACAAGATGCATCGCAGGAGGACCTTACTCCAGGGGTGGGGGTGTCTGCTGAGTACCATCCACCAAGGCCAACTGCCTTCTCTCCCCAGGTCTAGAGCGAGCCAAAGTGGAGGCCACCAAGCAGGCCCTGACCGACTGCGGGTTTGACTGCTGGGAGACCAGTATTGGAGCACCTGGAGTCTCTGTGCACTCAACCGCCTCTGTAGAAGACCCTGTCCGGCAAGCCCTGGGTCTCTGAGACGACCTGAGACGCAGTCCTACCAAGAAGCCTCTAAGTATCTGGGGCTGAAGTTGGCCCCTGTGCTGGCCACTGACACATTTCCTGCTGGTAGCGCCTTCTAGACTCTGAGAGGCCCATCCGTGTTCTGGCATTTCTGAAGCCAGACAAGCATCAGTTGTGGGGTCTTCTGAGATGGCAGGCTGACAAGCGAGGCCTTCGCCCTGGAGCTCTTATGGGTGCATCTGTCTCCATTTGCCTCACACAAACTGGCTCCTAGCCGTGCACCCTTCTTTCTGTCCAGCCAACGATGACCCCTCAGGAACCGCCTGGCCAGTGGCTCCTGTCTCCTGCCCTCTCTCAGGGATCATCGGCTGAGGCAAGACATGCTGACTGCTGTATCCATCTCCATGTGTACTCATGGGAAGGCTACCCGTGGGCGAAATAAAAAGAGATGGGACAAACAAAGCCTCGGGCCCCGTGGGCTAGTGTGCACTGCTCTCTCGGGGAGTTCTCAGGCTGAAGGAAGACAGCTGTCACTTGGCCGTATAGCTCAGGGAGGGAGTTTTTCTTGGTGGCCGTTGCTGGACAGGGACACCTCAGTCACAGCACAGGGCATCGTTCTCATGAGTGCCCACCAGTGCACACGGCTCTGAAACCTGGGAAGTGAACTTATGGCCTGGGGCATCCCTTCCTTCTGATGTCAACTGGCTAGGAGAAGGGTATGCCCCTCCCCCATGCTTCTGGAACAGCAGGATCTACCAAAGCCTGGTGAGCCCAGGGCCATTGTAAAGCTGGGCTGGACTGGGCTGAGTTTCTGATGACTCTGTGTTTGCCCTCAGCCGCTAGGGGGCAGCTGGTGCCTGTCCCACCTCCCTCAGGAGGAGGGCAGATGGCAGCTGGGCTGGGGTGTACCACCTAGAGGTCACTACCAGCAGCTAGAGGGCCATGAGATGAGGTCCAGCTTGTTCCCTGGCAGGTCCGTGCCCCTGCCCTTCAGAAACAAGTAATTCATGGAGAGAGAACATTAGATTCTGAGCACTCGTGGGGCGGTGTGTGCCCAACTTCACAACACAATGAGCAAACCCATCTCGGCTTAACAAGCTGAAAGCCACAGCTCAGAAATGTTAGGTCTGAAGCCACCCAGCTGATCAGGCTTCCTCTGAGGTCATTTGACTCCAAAGCCTGCCCTCAACCTGCTGTGCCCTGGAAGTGCTCCCCACCAGCCCCCCAGTCTGCGGCTGTAGCCACCTGTAGCAGGTAGGCACAGTTCCTCTCTGTTCAGAGGTACTTGGTCAAGTCTGGGGCCAAACGTCTTCTTCACACAATGAATCTGGGACATGGGGCAATCATGCAGTCATTAGGTGCCCCGGGGAGGGGGCGTCTGTGGTAGCTGTAACGCTGGAGCGGAGTATCAGAGGCTGAGGTCCGAGGAACTTTCCAGCTCCCTGGGGGATGGGTGTCAGCAGCCGATGCTGATATGATGCTCTGTCCCTCAGGAAGCAGCCAGAGAAGGCACCTACCTCCATTGCTACCCCCATGCACCTGGTACCACCATACCCAGCCGCCTGTCTGTCTGAGAGGACTTTGCAGCCACGATAGCTCTCAGTTCTCACACAGCTCTGGTCCTGGCTGTTCTCAGTCACCCCAGAACTCCCCAAAGACCCAGGAGTGCTGTGCTCTGCTGCCTCGGATGTTCTGTCCTTGCTGTCCAGGTGGGACGCTATCGCCGAAGGATATACCTTTTCCACTTTCTTTTACGTGTGTGTGTGTGTGTGTGTGTGTGTGTGTGTGTCTTCCACCGTGATAGCTCTGCTGATTGAACTCAAGTTATCAGGCCTGGCAGCCAGCACCGTTACCAGCAGAGCCACCCTGTGGGCCAATGGCTTTACCAAAGAGCCCTCTTGCTGGCCCACTGGTAGCTTCTTTAAGCTCCTGGGTAATTCCAGCATACCCTCAGGCCTGAGGTCACCTCTGCCATGCCAACCTGGTGGCTGAGTTCAGCTCTGGGTGGACTCCATTCCAGCTCTGTTACCCTTTGGCCATGTGGCCTCGGGCCAAGTCACCTTTGCAGGCTTTCTCTTAGAAAGCAAAGTGAACTGAGTCTCCTTTGCAGAATTCATGTAAAGGTAAGGTGAGCAAGCCCTTGGCGCTGTGCTGGCTACACCATGAGTGCTCAGTAAATGTTCGCTGCAGTCTTGCTCTGGATAATGATAAGGTGTTTTCCAGAACCATCAGCATCATCCACTGCCGGTTAAAACACTGACCACGCCAGCCTGGCCAGTCAGAGACGCTCTTCTGTCCACTGTTGGAAAGATTGCTAGTGCTGCCCCGCTCACCCCTCCGAGCTTCTCTGCTCAGAGCTGACACAGCCTGGCGCCCTCTGCAAGGCACACGGCGGCACCTCTGCCACCCCAGTGGCCCTCATGGTACCCAGCACAGCCTCCAGTGCACAGCAGGGCACCCCATGGGAAGGTGGGCAGCAGACACCACAGGTACCAGATGGGAGCTAGTGTCTTCTCAGTAAAGCTTTACTCTCCTGTTGCCACCAGCCAGCATTTAGTGCAGGCCCTGGCTGACCTGCCGACCTCCACATGCCTGCTCTGCCCTCCGGTTTTGTCCTGGGTCAGGCACCTCACTTCATATCTAGCTCCCAGCAAACTGGCTTCTTTCCTGGCTCCCCACTCATTCTGGATAGACTTCTCTTGGCACCCGCCATCTTCCAGTGAGGAGTGGAGAGCTACTTCTGCAGCTGGGGCCTCTGAGTCTAGCCTGGGCTTGGAGACTGCCATCAGAAATGTGTGAGCACATTTCACCTAACGGTGGGCCTGGCAATAGTCAACTTTAATCCCAGCACTCAGGAGGCAGAGGCAGGCAGATCTCTCTGAGTGTGAGGATAGCCTGTTCTACATAGCAAGTTCCAGGACAGCCAGAGTTATATAGTGTATGCGCTCTCTCTCTCTCTCTCTCTCTCTCTCTCTCTCTCTCTTTCTTGCTTTCTCTCTCTCTCTCGCTTGCTCTCTCACTCGCTCTTGCTCTCATTCTCGCTATTTCTTGCTCTCTTGCTCTCTCACTCTCTCCATCTCTCTCTCTCTCTCTCTCTCTCTCTCTCTCTCTCTCTCTCTCTCTCTCTCTCACACACACACACACACACACAGCAGAGAACAGAACCATGGACCTTCGGAGGACACACATTCACTCTGACATAAACCTGGAGCTGCTCCTCCATCTGCCTTCAAGGGAAGCCTGAAGGAGCCCAGCGTGTCTTCCCCCAATAAATGCACGAGCACAGTCGTCCCCAGTGTCACCCAAGCAACGTGTGAGGTTTTGGTCATTGGGATCCCAAAGCATCAGCTTAGCAGATCTCTTGGAGGTATTGATGAGGAAACCAAGCCCAGAGAGGGTAAGAGACCTGCGGAAGGTCACACCGTGCACCACCGCATGCCGCCCTTTGCCTTGGCTTTCCCGTGACTGGAATAGAACCCCCAAGACCATCTGAGCCTCACTTCTGCTAACTCTGCGTGGCTCGGCGTGGGGATCTGCCGCCGCCCTCTGCTTGGATCTGTTTTCCCACCTGCAAAATGCCAGGCCGTGTGCTCCACACCTTGGGATCCTCCGATGGAACAGCTCTCAGAGGTTTCATACTGTCCCTTGTCTGAAGTCCCTGGCAATGCATCATGGGATATCTGATAGTCTGATGAGGTGTGCGGAGTCTCATAAAGCAGAGAGAAGACCAAAAATAAGACTGGCTGCGCTGGCCAGCTAATTTTGGATTTGCTGGCACAGGATGTTGGGCCTCAAGCTTCTGGACGCAGAGCATCTTGGGTAGTGCAGAATGACCCTTCCATCTTACACAGAGGCAGCCAGACAGGTGTGCCCTCAGACAGGCTGGGCAATTGGCTTGGATCTGAGCCCCGCCAACCTGGCTGATTTTGACCAGAGCTTGTTTCTGGATGCGAGACAGCTGTGCTGGACCCCCTCTCGCTGTGCCGGGGACCCCCCTCGCTGTGCCGGGTTCCCCTCGCTGTGCCGGGGACCCCCCTCGCTGTCCCCTTGCTGTGCTGGACCCCCTCTCGCTGTGCCGGGGCCCCTCGCTGTGCCGGGCTCCCCTCGCTGTCCCCTTCTCTGTGCCGGGGTCCCCCTCGCTGTACCGGGGACCCCCCTCGCTGTCCCCTTGCTGTGCCGGACCCCCCTCGCTGTGCCGGGGTCCCCCTCGCTGTACCGGGCCCCCTGTGCTCCCTGCGACTCTTCAGGGGCCCGAGACCCGGAGCTGCTGACTCTCACATCTAGTCAAATCCGAGTTTTCTGTCTCATTTATTTTTTCCTCACCATAGATCTGTGTGATGAATGAGATGGCAGATAAGGGGGTGGGGCCCGCCTCGGCGGCTGGATCCTCTTGGGGCCCTACAAAGGGGTCACAGCACACGAAGGAGGAAAGGGCTCCCTCCCCTCCTCCCAAGCCCCCCGCCCCCAGCTCCCTCCTAGTATAAGGGGGGTCAGGAGGCCTGAGTACATCAGTTAATAGAGTATGCAATAGAGTTAATACGTACTCCGTACCCGGGGATGAGATGTGTGAGCCTGTTGGGGCCATGCTCTGCCTGACCCCTCGTGCCCTGTCACTGTGATGTTCAGACGACTTGCAAGCCATTCAGAGGCCTTTTCAATGACTATAGGCTGAGGCAGGGTTTCCCCAGGCTACCCCCCCCCAGGCTTCCCAAGACCCCTAGGGTTTCCTCTTTCTTCCAGAGAAAGGTGCTGTCTCCCTACCAGGGCTAAAGCAGGCAGGCTCCACCCCTGTGTCATGAACACCCCTACTGTGTGCATGGGACAGGTCCAGGCCCCCACACCTACTGTGTGCAGGGGACTAGGCCAGACCCCCACACCTACTGTGTGCAGGAGACAGGGACAGTCCCACACCTACTATGTGCAGGGGACTAGGCCAGGCCCCCACACCTACTGTGTGCAGGGGACTAGGCCAGGCCCCCACACCTACTGTGTGCAGGAGACAGGGACAGGCCCACACCTACTGTGTGCAGGGGACTAGACTAGGCCTCAGAGAAGCGAACTGGGCTATCCTCAAGGACCCACCGGCTCTTTATTTTTCTCCACTCAGTCCAAGCTCATGAAGATACATGAGCCTCAGTTTATTTCTGAGGAAACTGAAGCCCAGAAGGGAAGAGCGTGCTCCAAATCACAGGATCAGGGCCGGAGTCCTCAGGTCTCTGGACTCCAGACATAGTGTGCATCCTGTGATGCCCTGGCTGCCTTTGTCCTCAGCCAGCGGTGAGACATTGTAAGAGATACAAAGTGACCACTGGACGAGGGCGGGAGAGACAGTTTGCTGTGTGACTAGAAACAGGTATCTTGCCCTCTCTGGGCCTCTGTCTCCTTATCCATAGACACTGTGTCTTTTCACTGTCAAGACCTTGGCCCTCCTGACTTCTTTACCCCTCCCACTGATGGATATCCTGCAAATTCCATACTCAGAGTGATCTGGCTTTGTCCCACGGCCCAGCAGCCCCTGCCAGTCATAGGACTTCAACCAGGTCACCTCCTTGTTGGCGCTCTTGGCTCCTCTGCCCATCTCACACGTGGCCAGATCATCCAGGAAGTGAGGCTGCTACTGTTCTTACAGGGAGAGCCGAGGCTCAGAGAGGCCTCCTCAGAGCTCAGAGCAGCAGATCCGGGCTTCAAACCCAGCAACAGCGAGCGACGGCAGGGGGAAGCCTGGGCTCATAGGAGATGCGGGAAGAACGGCCTCTCTGCTCTTCCAGGTGGTTGGCAGCAGAGCAGGCCTGGCTGTGCTGAGCTGGACACTGGGCCTCAACCACAGTGCCCGCACACCAGATTGTCAGGGATCTGGGAGTTGGAGGACGTGACCTTGGAGGAAGAGGCTTCCTGGGCCTGTGCACCTGCCATCTGTTGCCAAGACAACACATCTGTTCCACGCCCCCCTGTGACCCCACAAAGTGGGAGGGGGAGGCCTTCAGCACGCTGGCTGGCCTGTCCTTGGCAGCCCTCACACCTGGCCCTCCAGGTTGTTGTCGCTGGCCACCTGCCTCAAAGAGCAGAGTCCACCAAGGCCACCCCCAACAGAGCCGCAAGGGTCCACACTGCCAATGGAGACATTGAGGCACAGAGCTGGGAGGTGCCCCCGCCCAGGCCCCGCCCCCACCCTGCTCCCCGCCCAGGCCCCGCCCAGGCCGGGACACAGTATATTTGCAATACCCTGGGATGTGAGCCCAGGCTTCCTAAAGCACTGAGGACATCGGCTTGAGCTCGGCCAGACCTAAGGGCTGGACAGAGGGTGGAGGCTAACGTAGTCTTGCTTGATCACCGATACCCTCCGCTCCAGCGTCGTCCTTGCACTGGGGCCCTCTGAGCTCTCCAGAGACAACCCCAGGGTCTGAGGGCTCCCCGATGCGGGAGCCACATGGCTTTTTGGATTGGAGAGATGTGTGTGAGATAAAGACACCAAGATCACGAAGATCTCTTCAGAGAGTGTTTTCTGCACCACCCGGTGGCACAGAAGAGTGGCTTGCCTTATCTGGGCGCTGGTCTCCTTACTGTTTCTGAGGGTATGGCCTCCAGGCCTTGGTCTTCGTGGCTTCCAGCACCACTGAGAAGTCCCCGCTCTCACGCCTCACCCCCACCAACCTCCACAGCTGAGGTGGAGTGTAATGGGCACTGCCTGTGCCTAACCCCAGCCAACTGTTGCCCTGGAGGAGGGGTGGGGCTGTTCAAGCCAGTCTGTCAGGTCAGGTGTGGATGTGGAACTCAGGCCCTCAGCTTCAGCTCCAGCGCCAGCCCTCTATTTAGTCTGTCTGTCTGTCTGTCTATCTATCTATCATCTATCTATCTATCTATCTATCTATCTATCTATCTATTGTCTCATATATATTATACAGGGTCTCATATAGCTCAGGCTGGCCTCCAGTTCACCACATACCTGGGGATGAAACTCCCCAACTTTCTGCCTCTACCCTCCAAATGCTGCGATTACAGACATCCACCACCATTCCAGGCTTATCGGGTTTGAAAATGAGATTCCAAAAATCTGGCTGTCATGGCACAATTCGGTTTTTAAATACTAAGAAAGAATGAAAAACGAATTAAAAAAAAAAAAAAAAAAACCAACAGGCCAAGCTCTCTGTGAGATGAAAGGTCCCCAGGGTGAGTTCTCCTTCAGAAAGGAGCCCTGGGGAGGACTCCTGGGCCTGGGGTGGGAGGACTGCCCTGTGGAATCTGATTACCCCTACCCGGTGAAATGGCAGGCCAGCGGGGCGCCAGCGGTTGGAACCGAGCTTGCTCAGTCCCCCGGGAGGCACAGATTTTTTTCTTTTCTTTTTTTTTTTTTTTTATCAGTGTCAGTATTGGCTTCTTTCTGCTCTGATGAATAGATTGTAAAGAGGCAGTGACATTATTTGAGATAACAGAGGAAGCAGAGAAAGGGTCAGCGCACGAGAGAGAAAAAACGGCAGAGCCAGCAGAGAAAGGGGCGGGGCATCCTGGCTGGGGGCCCCCCACCGACCCCATCGACACCCCACCCCGCCCCCAGCCTGGCTCCGGGCCTCTGCGGGCTGGAATGAGGCCCCGCTGGCCACGGAGCCCCAGCCAGCTGCGCCAGGCCACTGCGTGCTCCTGTCCCTCCTCCCAGGCCCCGCCCCCCATTCTGCCTTTTCAATTCCATTCAATTAGGCCTCCCCGCTCGGAAGCTTGTCTCCTCTGATATCCAGCTTAACTGACAGGGGATTAGAGCTGTTTGTATTACACACAGAACCACTGCCGCCAGGGCCCAGGGACCTGGTTATTTATGGAGCAGCCAGGGTACTGTCCCCCTGGGACCTGCTTCCTCTCAAAGAGCGCTGAGGGGCCCTGTTTTCCACTGCTCTCCTTCCCTATCTTGCAGCCCGGACAGTGGACGAGAAGAAAAAGGCCCAGGCGGACTTGGGCTCAAAGCTCAGCTCTCCCGTGTGGTGGCTGTATGACACTGGGCAAGCCGCGCCTTCTCTCTGAGCCTCCAACCATTTTTTTCATCTTTGGTTCTTTGAGAGTAAGCCTTCCATGCATCCCGAGCTGGCCTTGAATTCATAGCAAGCCCCCTGCCTCAGCTCCCAAGTGCCTGGCTGAACATGATTCTTCATCTTGGACATGGAAATGGTGAACCAGCTCACAGGGTGGCCAGGCCGTGTGGATAGAGTGGGATCTTGGGTGGGAGCGTTTGGTCCAGTGCCCAAAGCCATCATTCACTTTGCCTGCTCCATGACCCCTTCGGGCCATGCTCTCACAGTGGAGGTAGTGCAGGAAGGACTTTTAGTGAAGTAATCGTGGGCCTCTGACCCTACCCTGTAGGCTTGCCTATAGGAAAGATCCATCCCAGGACAGGAGATGACAGGACTCTCTTGGGTGCTGCGTGAATCACGTAGGGTGTGTGAAAAGACAAAGCAGGGTTAAAACAAACCTTCCTGGGCTTCATATTCCTAGGCTCTGGAATATGAGGCTAGCCCAGCCTGCTGGCCTTCTTCAGAGCCTTCTCAGCAATCCTCCCCACCTTCCCAGTGGTCCTCCCCATGGCTTTCCTCCTCCTCGGTCCTGCCGATCTTTGTTGGGGATATGTCAGTTCCACTGTCAGCAGCCAAAGGCAGGCGGCTAACACCTCATTCACTTCTGTCCTACCCACAAGTCAGGTGTGCGGCGCGTGATCACTGCTTGAGGTTCGGGAATGAACACAGAGATGATGAAAGAAAGAAGGGAGGAAGAGGGAAATCAGGAAGTGGCTTCCCTGGCCCGAGGTAGCCACCCTGCTGGCTCAGGAACCCCACTGCCCTGAGCCTGCCCATAGACCCTCCAAAGCGGCTTCTAGGTGTTGGAATGGGTTCACTCAGGGTGGTCTGAAGGGCGGTGTGCTCTCATACCCTCTATTAAAGAAGGAAGGGTGTTTGTGGCTCTCTCTCTCTCTCTCTCTCTCTCTCTCTCTCTCTCTCTCTCTCTGTCTTTCAGCATCCACGGCTGGTGCCCTTGTGACTGACTGAAAGAGCTGGATGGGCCCCAGGCTAAGGAAGGTCCTTCTGGGGTAAATCCTGGTATGCTCATTCATTGCACTCTGTTCTGCACAGCACCAGCCAATGCTCAGTGGAGGGCTGGCCCTGGGAAAGTACGGGTCTGGGACAGTTACAAAAGTCCCGTGTCGGGTCAGCAAGATGATACAGTGGGTAAAGGAGCTTCGGTAAAACCTGGGAACCCAAGTCCCACATGGATAGAGAACTAACTCCTAAAATTGTCTGCAGACCTACACACACACACACACACACACACACACACACACAGCGGTATGCACGGAACTACACCCGTATTAAACTGACAGACTATCATTCATATATACTTATATACTGAATAATAAATGCAATTTTTAAAATCTAGTGCAATAAAAGCCACCTGTTGGATATAGTGGCAAACACTTAGAATCCTAGCACTGGGGAGGCTGAGGCGGGGGAGTCAGATTCCAGGCTGTCCTGGGTTGGAGACTTTCCTTAACAGCACGCAGCCTCCATTTGGCACTAGGATTTTCCTTCCCGAGCTGGGCGCTAATGGTCTCCATCCGTCCTTCCTCAGCTCTCAACGGCGAGTCCGTCCCAGAGGTTCATAGATGTTACAGCCTAACAGTGTCCCAGACAGGCAGGCCTGGGGACGGGACCAGACTCAGGTCTCAGGTTAGGTACCTGCTAGTCCATCGGACACTGCTGTGACAGCTTCATGCACATTGTCTCCTGACACTTTGAGAAGCAGGAACTGTCCCTCAAGCTGCAGAAGGGAAAACTTGGCTCTCCGAGGGAGCTGGGTGGAAGCAGTCTCTACCTGTGGTTTCTTTTCTTTTTTTTTTTTTTTTTCTTTCTTTTTTTTTTTTTTTTTTTTCGAGACAAGGTTTCTCTGTGTAGCCTTGGCTGTCCTGGAACTCACTCTGTAGACCAGGCTGGCCTCGAACTCAGAAATCTGCCTGCCTCTGCCCCCCAAGTGCTGGGATTAAAGGCGTGCGCCACCACTGCCCGGCTTCTACCTGTGGTTTCTACCTCAGCTGCAGTTCCGGGATTGTTTCACCTCGGGGCTTCGTATCAGCCGGACTGAGGGTATTGAGCCCTTAAGACCCTCTGAGTGTGGCACTGTGCTGCCTAATTTTATGTCAACTTGACACAAGCTAGAGTTATCTGATGAGAGGGAACCTCAACTGAGAAAAATGCCTTCATAAGGTATGGTTGTAAGCAAGCCAGTTGAGCAGTTTCTCCTTAGTAATGGAGGGGAGTGGGCCCCGCCCATTGTGGGCAGGGCCACGGCCATTGTGGGTGGAGCCATCCCTGGGCTGGTGGTCCTAAGTTCTAAAAGAAAGCAGGCTGGGCAAGCCATGGGGAGCGATCCAGTAAGCAGCACCCATCTATGGCCTCTGCATCAGCTCCTGCCTCCAGGTTCCTGCCCTGCGTGAGTTCCTGTCCTGCCTGAGTTCCTGTCCTGACATCCTTCAATCATGGACTATAGTGTGGAAGCGTGAGCCAGATAAACCTTGTCTTTCCAACTTGTTTTGGTCATGGTGTTAGCAATAGAATAGTAACCCTGACAAAGACAAATTGATTCCAGCATAGTGGGGTATCGCTGTGACAGACCTGACCATGTTTTGGGGAGCTTTGTGTAAGAACTTTGGGATTTGGGGTTAGAAAAGCCGTTGGGTGTTGAGAGCTCTGTGGGATGTTCTGTGGGAGCTCGGAAGATGAGAATCTTGTGAGCAGTGCAGAGGATGCAGGCCTGGCTTGTGAGGTTTCAGAGGGAAGCAAAGACTCTAGGAGGGCCATTTGCTATTTTGAGCTGGGAATCTCTGGTTCTGGTCAGCTGGAGCTGAAGAATTAGCTGCGATGAACAAGAGACCAGCACCAATAAAATATAACCCCCGAGTTGCTAGGACACTCGATGCTGGTCTGCCGGAGCTAAGAAACTAGCTGTGATTAAGAAGACACCAGCATCGCTGAGGTAAAATCTTCTGAGACGTGTTACCTGAGAGTTAGCACACAGAAGCTGTGTTCCGGAGACGGACAAGGTTGTACCCCCTGCTGGCAGCTGAACTTGGTACTGTAAGAGTCACCTAGGTGGTCCTGGTTTTGAAGGCATGATGGAAACAAGGAGAGCAGTTGAGACTTGGCACTGAGAGACGACAGAGAAGCTGTGTGCTGCAGAGGGCAGAGCTGGAGAAGTGACCGAAGTTCTTTGGAGGAGCCCAAAATGAACGAATCCCAGGTATCGGGCATTGAGTTATTTACACTGTTGGAGTTTAGTTTTGCTTTTTTTCAGATCATGACTGTGTCCTGGTCCTTTTCTCTTGAAGGAAGGAAGTATTTAGCATAATTTTTTTTGTTTGTTTTGTTTTGTTTTTTTTTTTCGAGACAGGGTTTCTCTGTGTAGCCCTGGCTGTCCTGGAACTCACTCTGTAGACCAGGTTGGCCGCAAACTCAGAAATCCGCCTGCCTCTGCCTCCCAAGTGCTGGGATTAAAGGCATGCGCCACCACCGCCCGGCTTGTTTTGTTTTAAACACAGACTTTACTTTAAAGTGTTTGAATTTGTAAGACTGAGGGGCTTTTAAAATTGATATTTGTGTGTGATCTTGAGGGAAGAACAAGAAAAGAAAGGCTATGACTTAGGAGTGCTGTGTTTGTGTGTCAGGCTGACACACAAGGGGTCAGTTGTGCTGGGTAGTTTTTTTGTCAATTTGACACAAGCTAGACTTGTCAGAAAAGAGGGACGCTCAATTCAAAAAATTACTCCAGGGGCTGGAGAGATGGCTCAGCGGTTAAGAGCACTGACTGTTCTTCCAGAGGTCCTGAGTTCAATTCTCAGCAACCACATGGTGGCTCACAACCATCTGTAATGGGACCGAATGCCCTCTTCTAGTGTGTCTGAAGACAGCGACAATGTTCTCACATACATAAAATAAATAAAATCTTTATTTAAAAAAAAAGAAAAAGAAAAAGAAAATGACTCCATATAATCAGTCTGTAGGGCATTTTCTGAATTGGTGATTGATGAAAAGGACCCAGTCCACTGTGGGTGGAGCCATCCCTGGGCTGGTGGTCCTGGGTTCTATAAGAAAGCAGGCTGAGCAAACCATGAGGAGCAAGCCAGTAAGCAGCACCCCTCCATGGCCTCTGCATCAGCTCCTGCGTCCAGATTCCTGCCCTGTGTGAGTTCCTGCCCTGACTTCCTTCAGTGATGAACAGTGATGTGGAAGTGTGAGCCGAATTAACCCTTTCCTCCCCTTTGGTAATGATGTTTTATCACAGCAATAGAAACCTTGCTGGTAAAGGAGATATCATCCAATTGGGAGGACCATACATATGTAAAGAGTGATAAATATCCAACAATAGCATCAGGTAGAAACAGTATGTCTCAGTGTATGTGCACAACTCTCAAATCTGAGGAGGAGACGAGACCCTCAGATCTTGGGAAGAGATGTCCTATAATGATCATTACAGCTGTGATGGTGTGAGAATAAAATTTGAAAGCAGCTTGAAACAGACATGCCCCCTCCAGGGGCAAGGTGACCAAAAGAAAAATAAAAAGACATGCCCCAGACAAGTCCTAACTAGCCCAAGTGAGTAATGGGCCATCCAGTGTTTACTTCCCTCTCCCTCTCTTTCTGGGAGGTCAGGGGTTTCACGGTCAAAATAACTAGTCATCCTGCCAGCTCACACGTAGCCGCCTCTGCAAGTTGCTGATATTTGAAATAACCAATTGTGTGTAACCGCACCAAACTTTCCCGCCTTTCCCTACCCCTACCCATAAATAGCCCAAGCCTCTGGGGTTGGGGGTCGGATCCTCTATCTCCTGCGTGAGATATGTTCTGGCCCAAGGGCCCTTGCCATTAAACTACCTTATGCAATTGCATCAAGGAGGTCTCTCCTGTGTCCTTGGGTGAGCACCGGTCCGGACTTGAGGGAGGGTCCCGTCGGGGGGTCTTTCAATGGTACAGATCTTAGCCATTAGTGACCACTGCAATTCATGGTAAGGCTCGGAGGGACGAAGCTACTGGCCAGCTGCTAATGGGGTTCAAGCCCAGGCTCTGGGATCCCAGAGAAATCTCTGTCCTACAGCCCTGGCCATCTCAGCTCAAGGTGGACTCAGGGCTCAAGGTAAACAGGAATGCCCATGCCAACAAGCCCACAGGTAGAGCTGGGTAAGCAAGTACTGAGAGAGCTACGGCTTCTTACTTCCCGAGGGAGCCCCACAGAGGAGAGAGGGCTGAAGGTGGGGGGTGGGGAGGGGCATCTTGAAGAATGTGGGACCTAGGTACTTTTTTTTTTTTTTTTTTGGAGGAAGGATCTCAGTAGCCCAGGCTAGCTTCAAGCTCAGTGTATAGTTAATGATGACGTTACACCCCAGGCTCTCTTGCCTCAGCCTTCCGGATTCTGGGATTTCGTACATTCACCGGTGTGCCTTCTTTATGTGATGCTGGGATCAAACCCACAGCTTCCTGCATGCCAGTTAGACACCCTCCCAGGTGAGCTACCAGCCCCCGGGTGAAGGAGAGCATGCTAGGCAGCAGAGCCCCCCACCCCTCCCCGTCTGCCGTCCAGAGCAGTCCTGTATTTGCATGGAGCCTCTGTGGGTGAAGGAGTCGCAGCCTAAGGTCTCTGGTGCAAAGAAGAATGAGAGGAGGAGGTGAGGTGGCTCTCCAGGGCAGTGGTATTAAAGCCACAAGCACTGAAGGGGACACCGGTGGCTACACATAGGGGGCGGGGTGTCACAGCTGCTGAAGGGGCCTGTCAGCTCTGAGGCTCAGACTGCTTGCCCTGTCTGGAGAGTGGGTATATCGGCTTTTACCATTCTCCTGCCAGGACTGTTAGGCAAACAAACCCCAAAAGGGGTGTTTGTAGAAAAGGGTCACCAGGCAGAACTTCTCGAAGTGTGGAGGGCTGGACACCGCTCTCCCTCCCCATGCCAGTGGCTCCCTTCCTTTCAATTGGCTTCCAGAAGTAGGCATAGCCCCTGGGTCTCCCCTGGGTCTCCCCTGGGTCTCCCCTGGGCATGTGGCAGCATGCCACACCATCCATCTGCTGAGTCTCGGGCCCTTCCTCAGGACGCCAGTGGATTAGGATACACCCCAAACTTCATCAAATCCAGATACACCTGCAAATAACTAGAGTCTCTTAATAAGGACACATCATAGGACCCAAGGGTCAGACCGGCTCAGTTCTTTCAGAAGGACATGGTCCCTTCCCACAGCAGCAGTCAAAGCCCACAGGGCACTGGGGCACACAGGTCTCCCCAGCGGGCCTCTCCCGGAGGCTGCGCTCAGGGAGAAGCTTGCTGATGTCAGCACGCCTGCCACCTTCCTCCCCAGCAGAGCTCAGCTGTCAGTGTCCCATCACGCCTAGCTCTCACACATCCTGGATTTTATTGGCAGTTTCATTGTCTCTCCCCCACCCCCCAAATATCTTCCTCTCAGTTGGCATTTTCCTCAGGGAGGCTGGGGCGGGAGGAGGAGACAGAGCTGGCTTGAAAGCAGGTGGTGCCAGTGCCCCTGCCCTGAGGTCAGAAGACCCTACGGGGCATCCCCTTTCCTAAGACCAAAGTAGGTCAAAAGGCAGGGGCAGAGAATGCCTTGGGGAGGCCCGGACCCCACAGACTTTCAAGCCCTTCTGCAGCTCTCCCAGGTGGCATGTGAGAGGCAAGGTCATGGAGTAAGAATATAGGCCATTGCATCAGACCCCCTCAGGGGCATTTCTCATTTCTCCTTAGGTGCCTCAACATACCAGTCTACTAAATGGGAACAACCAGTGCTTCCAATGGCTGAGACCAAATCTAGACCAAATCTAGACCAAATCTAGGTCATCCTGTTCAGGCTACCCGAGCCCTGGAAAGTTGGTATCATCACTATCAGTATCTTTGTGATGGGGAAACAGTAGCTCAGAAGGGTCCAGCACCTGGTCATGTGACCAGAGAAGAAGCAACAACTGGGTTTGAACTCGGGCTGCAACGACATTCCTGGTCCGTGGATTAGGTCTGCTACCTAAGTCTGTCCTATGAGGTCAGTGGAAGAGTGAACCAGGCACTCGAAGAAACGCCATCCGGTGTGTTAAGCAGGATGGATCCCAGTACCTCGCTGCCCACTCTCTGCTGAGGGCCCAGGAGAAATCATCGGTATTAAAAGATGCACAGGGGCCTGTTCGGGCATAAGGTGAGCTTGGGGACCACTCTGGAGCTGAGAAACCCCGTCAGAGGTTGAGTCCTTCTCCATAGTGGGACCCTAGCTGGGTACTTTTTCCCTGTCCCAACAGGGCTGTGCCACTGCGAGACTACCCCAACTGTGCAACCAGATAACAAAGGCCCACAGTTGTAGCTGGCGCAGGGCTGCCCAGCAGGGGCGGGTGCTGAGGGCCTGGACTCTGCGGTGGTCACTGACTGAGTCTCAGCTCCATATTCTATACAGTGGGGAAACCACAACTCTCTATCGTGGGGTCAAGAGGCCACCCTGCATGGGGAGAAAACTCGGCCTCGTGTGAGCATCTAGAAAGTTCCTTACAGAGCTCAGACTCCAAACCCCTCTGCGGTGCAGATGAGGAAACCAAACCCTGGGATGGGAAGAAAGGAGAAACTGCTGCCCCAGCCTCCGGGACTCCTGGCCCAGGGTCACCATCGGATGCCCCTGCCTCCTCCCCTCCGTCCTCCCTGCGCCCCTGACCCCTGCGGCTTCGAGAGCCTGAGTCTGGGCCCACGCTGCGAGGAACGCCGCCGTTCTCCCTCTTCTTGGCACACTGAAGGTTTTGAAAGTTAAAGTGTTACCGTCGGCTTTGTTGTTGCCTAACTACGACAGACAAATTGAGAACGAGTTGTCAAAATGTCAGCGCACAACAAATCAACATGCGAAACGAGTCCCGGCGCTCCGCGGTGTATAATTAAACAAAAAATCCCTTTTAGAAATTTCAGCGAGCGTCGGATCCACTTTATATTTGTCTGTGTGATTAATAAAGGCAGCTAATTTTCAGACTTTAAAAACAGCTAGAAAATAGCTCCTAATTACATATTAGGTTCCTGGCGGCCCCCGCTGTGCTCCGCCGGCATTGGTGGGCCGAAGAATTTGGCAGAACCTTAATTGCATTCTGAGCGCCATCTAATTTTAGTTAAATGTAATGTAATCAGCAGCAGATGTCTGAAATAAAATATGAATTATGAATATGATGAAATTTCATTCTTGAATAAAAAAGTAATTTGCTATTTAGTTCATTAACGTCTTCGAGGTCTGTTAGAACAGGTAGATAGCCCAGCGTGCTTATGGGTTAAATGATAACTGGGATGAAGACCCATCCCCCCTCACCCCTACCCGGGACAGGAAACTTCACACGGACACACCCAGTTGTGATAAATGAGTGTCGACCTTGAGTCCAGGTCCCAGTGATCCAGAGTTTAGGGGTGAGGGGAAGTGACACCCCAACACCTACTCTTCCTTCTCCTGAGATGAACACAGTGGAAAGCTAGCTCCAGGTGACACCACACTGGCCTTGGTGACAGTGTGGAGCAGGAATCCGTGTCTCAACCACTGACTCAGGATCCAGCCTCTGCTGGGGGTATGGGGTTCTGTGTGATTGTGAGCAGGACCTACCTCAGTTTCTCTTTCCATAAAATGGGGTAACCAAAGCATCTATCGGACATTCCAAAAGCACCCGGGGTTTAGCACCGCCTGTCTGGTGTCCACTCCCACTGGGGTGGCTCCTGTCAGGCAGAGCCATGGTAAAACATGGCTCTTAAAATACCTGCTTTGGCTGGCAGGGCGGCACTTGGGAGACAGAGGCAAGTGGATCTCTGAGTTTGAGGCCAACCTGGTCTATAAAGTGAGTTCCAGGCCAGTCAGCGCTATACAGAGAAATCCTGTCTCAAAAAAACAAAACCAAAAAAACCAACCAAACAAACAAAGCTGCTTTGTTTGTAGGGCAGCCTCCCCAAGCCCTCTACTGTGTTTCACCCAAGGCCCAGAGAAGCTAAGCAGCCAGACAGTGTCAAGATTGGGATTGGATCCCCCAATCTACTCCAGTGCTTGCCACCACATTCAGAGGGGTACCCCGAGAGCTCGGTTGGGGAGGTGCTCTGGACTATGGACTCCAGACAGGCTCATCTGCGTGAGGCAGAGGTAAGCAGGAGACGGGGTGGGAAGGAGGGGTCCTGAAGTTGCTGTGGGCAGGTTAGGAGACACGGCTGCCTCTACCCTCTCCTCCACACCAACCAATAATTTCCTGCAATTATCTGGAAGAGATTAATTAGCAAAGGGCAGCATATTGACTCGAGGTTGCCTTCGCGATCAATAACTTGGGAGAGTCCTCAGGGGTGCAGAAAAAAAAAAAAAAAAGCAGCTGAATCGGAGAATGGGGGAGGCAGCTCCGTCCAGAGTCCCAAGCCTCTGTCTGAGACTCTCAGCTTTGCCTGACTTCCAGGTAGCCTTGAGCACATCCCTCGCCTCAGTTTCCTCTTAAATAAAATGGGTACTAAGACTCTTAGGACCCTTCAGATCCTATTCGCAAGCCTCACCCGGAGAAACCCGAATTCCTGCCGAGAGAGGCTCTGTGAATCCGTCGGTTTTGGCTGGAAGACAGGATCTAACTGTGTAGCGATTTAAATGATAAGATTCATTGTCCTTCCGTTCCCTGATGTTCTGACAGGAGAGCAGGCTCCTTAGGCATGTAGGGTACTCGGGTATCACCATTATGGAAGAAGCTAAAGCCAGATCTAATGGGGTAAAAATGGAGCCACCAAAACTAGGAGCATCTAGAGGCACCGGGATGGGGGTGCCACAGGGTAGGTGATCTGTGATCCCGAAGGACATGGCTACCATTAGGAATACTGGACTGAGACCCTGAATGTGGTGGCAAAGTGGGGCAGGGATCCCCAGAATTCCTCCTACCCCCTAGCTTCCCATCAGATAACCTGCTTGGATGGCAGGGCACAGGGAGTTAGCTTTCTGGGGTACAGAGCTGACCACCATATCTCCGTGGCGGTAAGAAGAAACCTAGCACAGGCTGGGATCACAGGGGCGCAGGTGTGGGATTACAGTAGCCCACTCTTCTGTGGCTAATGCTAGAGGATCATGAGTTCGAGGCTAGCCTAGCCTACAGAGTAAAGCCCTGTCTCAGAAAAAAAAAAAAAAAAAAAAAAAAAACCCTAAGGTAAGCAGACCACCATGACCCATCTTGGCAAGAACTGAGGCATTTTGCAGGTGAGACTTCTGAATGAGAATAGACACCAGAGGTCCTAAGCAGGCCCAGGCCTCACCTTGTATTGCTGATACTTGAATCTCTGCAAACAGACCTTTCAGCGCTAACAGCCAGCTTGCTTGTTCCAGTCCCAGGGAGAGTAGCTGTGGCTCTGAGATCAAACCAGGCCACGCCAGAGAATTACCAAGCACGACAGGGCTCTGCAAAGTGCCGTCTCTCTCTTCCTTAGCCTCTCTCACATCATCCATTCATCTGACAGTCGCTGGGCCCTCGCCATACTGGGGGACCAAGCTGCGGGGGAAACAAGAGCCACTTGTCCAGGCAAAAAAGGATCTGAGCATCTTTAGGCTAGAAGGGTGCAGGAGCTGCAAGATGGAGCTGGACCCTGTGGCTGGGAGGTCTCCAGGATCTTGAAGCTTTAGCTATGAGGTTTCATGGGATGGGGTTTTAGGTATCTATCAGCTGCTCCCAGCAGAGAAAGAATCTTCTCCTATGTTCTTAGCCCAGGGAGCCGCCCTCAGCAAGAGCTGTTGTTGTATGAGACCCCTGTGAGCAAGGCCACAGCGAACAAGCAAGCATCCCTCAATCCAGGTCATGGGGAGGGCACAGAGAGATCTAGGAAGGCAGACTTCCTGGGTCTCCGCCCCGCATCTCTCCTCCCACTCCGTCCAACCTCGCTCTCCCACCAGAGCCAGAGGGCGCCTGCCGGCCACCCCATGGCCACTACCAGGCCCGGGTCAGCTGCCTGTCCCTGCTCTATTCATCAAGGGCATGACAGCTAAAATTCATTTGAAGATGAAGAAAGTGGCCTCTAATCCGTTCTGCGAGACATTGATAGACTCGCTGCTCGGGGAAACTCGCACAGCAGTAATGAAATTAGGTTAAAACTGCTGGCGGAGCGCAGGTAATTGCCCTTGTCTGTCACGAGGAATAACATCTCCCAAATCCAACACAATGATTGTTCAACTTGCAGGGATTTCTTTTCTTTTTCAAAAGAATAAAGAGAAAAATCCAGAGGGGCGAGGCCCAGACTGGCAACTGGTGGGGCCATTGCCTGGGCAAGCTGCTTGGGGTGATACAAATGCCTGGCTGCTAACCACTGCACAACCCAGCCTTAGCTGAAAGTACCCTCAGAGAGAAGAGGCCTGGTGACAGTCCCTGCAGAGCTGCTCCAGGCCCGACCACCAAGTTTGATTTCCCCTAGGATGTTACCCCTACTCCTTCCAATGTCAAGGTCTGTGTAGACCATGGGGGAGCAGAGAAGTCGTAGAGGTCACAACTACAACTTTCACGGCTGTGAGTTTTACAAGACAGAATCTGAATACAGAGTCTTGTAAAGTGCAAGTGACATTAGGTTGTTATTGAGACATCAGTTCTCCCTATGATACAGGGGACCGTGATGGGGGCGGGGCTAATGTGTCCCCGAGTCTCACCCTGGAGATCGAATAAGGACCACAGGTTCCCCAGGATGTGGGCATGATAGAAGGAGCTGGCTGTGTTCCTGGAGCCTTTGATGTCAGCAGACATTTGAATGTCAGAACACGAGCTCTTTCGCAGGTTAGCTGAAGTGCAAGTATGACGTCAGTGACAGCAATGATGTCAGGGAACATCTGAATGTCAGCATTGGGCTGAGCGCCAGTGCCAGTGGCCCGGAAAACTCGCATGTCTCCAATAGGAAAGTCAACAGCACAGGCTCCTAGCACAGAATTCAGAAGCTAAGAGGAACAACTTCTGTTTCTCTTCTTCCTCCTCCTCTCCCTCTTCCTTCTCTTCTTCTACCTCTTCCTCCTCCTCCCTTTCCTCTTCCTCCTCCCCTTCTTCTTCTTCCTCCTCCTCTCCCTCTTCCTTCTCTTCCTCCTCCTCCCTTTCCTCTTCCTCTTCCTTCTCGTCTTCTTCCTCTTCCTCCTCCTCCTTCTTCTCTTCCTCCACCTCTTCCTCCTTCTCTATCTCCTCTTCCTTCTCTTCTTTCACTTCTTTCTCTTCTTTCTTCTCCTCCCCTTCCACTTCTTCCTCCTCTTCTCCTTTTTTGTCCTCTTGCTCTTTTTCTTCCTTCTCTTCCTTTTCCTCCTCCTCTTACCTTTCCTCCTCCTCTTCCTTCTCTTCCTCCACCTCCTTCTCCCTTTCCTCCTTTTCTTCCTCCTCCTCTTCTTCCACCTCTTCCGCCTTCTCTATCTTCTCTTCCTTCTTTCTCTCTTCCACCTCTTCCTCCTCTTCTTCCTCCTCCTCCCCTTCATCCTCTTCTTCCTCCCCCTCTTCCTTTTCTTCCTCCATCTCCTCTTCCTTCTCTTCTTCCACCTCTTCCTCCTCTTCTCCTTTTTTGTCCTCTTCCTCTTTTTTCTTCCTCCTCTTCCTTTTCCTCCTCCTCTTCCTCCTCTTTAACACACAATACAAATGCTTCATTTACCAGTTGCAGGCCTGTGGGCCAAGTGGTGGGTATCCTGGACCAAGCAGAAAGCTCAGTGCAGCCTCCGAGCCTCTCTCCCTCGCTCTAACATGGTGAGCACGTCACCCTCTCGCATGAGGCCTTTCACGTTGGGGGATGATGGGCAGCTGGTGTTTCCGCGAATTCCATGCACTTCTGTATACAGTCCCTGTGAACCGGTCCTATCAAGCATTTTGGTTACCCTGGCCAGCGTCATGGGTTAGCCTGTGGTACGTGGTGCAAAGCAGAAAATCCCAGGAGCTCAGCAAGGGATCATTAGTGTGTGAATCAATCTGGCCATGTGTGGTATCTTCATCTCCTTCCATCAACATGGGGGGCTGTTGAGGGCTTAGTATTCCCAGAACAGGGTGCTGGCAAGGGGTCTAGGCTGCAAGAAAGATAACAGAGTGAACTTACTGGCAGTTCCTACCAGGAAAATGGGACTCCGATGACGGAAGGCTTCCGAAAGAAGTTGGCCTCTGCCTCGGCTAATACTGGATCTGGGTTGGAGACATTGTCCTGAAGTGAGAAGGAGGGCCAGGTGGTGCCAGACAGAACACGGCTTCTGAGGAGGCGGAAGCGATTTGTGAAGCTCTCTTCCTCCACCTAAGTTTAGTCACCTCTCCTCACACCCCAACTGCCTGGATCAGGCTGAGTCAGTGGCTCTCGACGTGGATCGTGGATCAGCACCTCTGGGGTCCCAACTCCTTCATGTCTCTGAGGTTAAAGCTACTTTTTTTTTTTTTTGGTTTTTCGAGACAGGGTTTCTCTGTGTAACCCTGGCTAAAGCTACTTTTGTAATATCACAAAGACATTATTTGCCGGGGCCCACTGTGTTTGACATTTGAATCAGTGACAAGAAAGAGGCAGACAGGAAATACAGCTGGCCTCAGATGTGTGTGTGGGAGGGGGAGGGGATGTTTGTGGACCACGAGGCACTTGGAAGTTGGGAGAAAGAAGAGTGGAGGAATTGGGGGGCAGCCTGGGCTACATTGCAAGAACCTGTCTGTAGGCATAAATTTTTTTGAACTTAATTTAATAAGTGTTCAACCTCTCCTCTAGCCCACCACTCAGCAGAAGTAGTGGAAGAGAAAAGTTACTAGGATATGGGGGAAGTGAACCCGTTAGCAATAGTTCTTTGGGGGCGAGCTTGATTTTCTTTGGCAGCAGTTCAATCCCGTAGCAAACGCCAAATACGACTCAGCAGCTTCAGACTCTAGGCAGGCAGACACACACATGAACTGGCAGCTACAAACCAGTCCTTCCAGCCAACACAAGGCATGAACCAGCAGCCATAGTTCAATCCTGAAGGAACTGAAAGGCTCACCAACCAGCCTGAGGTGAGTGAGGCTGAGGAAGCTGCAAGCTGCTGCGGGAACCTCATGACCAGTTCTTTGGTGAGTTTCTCTCTTGCTTCACCACTAGTGGAGAGCAACCAGGTGACGTAAGGCGAACCAATACATGCGTGTTAGCGAAGACTAGCGAGGCAGAGCCAACCAAGCCGACGCTCAGTGCTCGACTCTTACTGTCTGTGTGGTCATATTTACATTCTCTCATCAACCGTTCTTTCAACATGGCTGCTTTAGCAAGACACCCTTTCACCTGTGTGCCCTGCAAACCATCATTTGACATAACTTTCCAAAGAATCTAGAAGTTTCCACTCCACCTATTTCAAAGAGAACATCCTGTGGGCCTCATGGCATGAGCCTAGTCACGGGAAGGTTATAGAACAGTCTTTCATCCTGGGTGGCCTGGCTTGTTCCTAGAGTCATCTGAAAGGAAGAAATCTCAATCGGAAAAAAATGTCTTCAGAAGATCCTGGTGTAGGGCATTTTCTTTCTTTCTTTTGTTTGTTTGTTTTGTTTTTTGAGACAGGGTTTCTCTGTGTATCCCTGGCTGTCCTGGAACTCACTCTGTAGACCAGGCTGGCCTCGAACTCAGAAATCCACCTGCCTCTGCCTCCCAAGTGCTGGGATTAAAGGCGCTACCACTGCCCAGCGTACGGCATTTTCTTAATTAGTGGTCGGTGTTGGAGGTCCAGCTCATTGTGAGTGAGGCCATCCCTGGGCAGATAGTCCTGGGTTCTATAAGAAAACAGACTGAGGGGCTGGAGAGACTGCTCAGCGGTTGGTTAAAGGCACTGATTGCTCTTCCAGAGGACATGGGCTCAAATCCCAGCAACCACACGGTGGCTCCCAACTGTCTGTAAGTACAGAATCTGACATCTTCACACAGACATACATGCAGGCAGTGTACATAGAATAAAGACAGATACGTTTATAAAAGAGAAAAGAAAAGAAGAAAGCTGAGCAAGCCATGGGGAGCAAGCCAGTAAGCAGCACCCCTCCATGGCCTCTGCATCAGCTCCTGCCTACAGGTTCCTGCCATGTTTGGGTTCTTGTCCTGACTTCAGTGATGGACAGTGATGTGGAAGTGTAAGCCGAATAAACCCCTTTCTTCTCAATTTGCTTGTGGTCATGGTGTTTCATCTCAGCAGCAGTAACCCTGACTAAGACCCTGGTCACTTAAGGAGGCCTTCAGTGAGAAGTGACCTATCACTCAGTTTGAAAACGGAAGCTTCTTGAGGTGAACAGCTTTCAAATAATTCCTTGTGGGGAAACAGGAAGTTCCACTCGGCTGGAGACAAGTGAGAGGTGTTGAGGTGGTAAAACCCTGAGACATTGTTGCTACTCAGAACAAGGAACTACCTTGCTTTTCACCCCGGCAGTTTGGCAGCTATTTTCCAAAAAATAAATAAATAAACAAAATTGCCTGTCAACTAGTTACTGTCTCTGGTGACACGATAAAATCAGAAACTTGGAGAACTTGTATCTTCCGTGGCAGGTTTAACATCTTTACTCACGTTCCTGGAGATACAGACAGTGGTCTTAGTGAATGTGGTTTCTTAATTTTTGTTTGCTTGTTTTCATTTCTTTCTCTCTCTTTTTTAAAAAAAAAACAAAAAACAAAAAACAAACAAACAAACAAAAAAACCCAGGGTTTCTCTGCATATCCCTGGCTGTCCCAGAACGCTCTCTGTAGACCAGGCTGGCCTTGAACTCTGCCTGCCTCTGCCTGCAAGTGATGGGATTAAAGAGGCGTGCTGCCACTGCTCTGCTTGAATGTGGCTTCTTAAAACTATCACACTGTGGCCTGGAATGACAGCTCATTGAAAAAACAAACAAACAAACAAACAAACACCACTTGTCACCAAGCCTGGTGACCTGAGCTTGATCCCCAGGACCTACGTGGTAGAAGAGAAGTGACCCCCACAAGTTGTCCTCTGACCACCACATACCCCTCAATAAATAAATGTAATTTAAAAATTTAAAATATCACCTTTGTGAACTATATCAATGTTTGGGAGAGCCATGGGCTTCAGTAAACCAGTATTTTCCCAATAACCGATGTGAATGTTCCATGTTCCATTCTAAGCGCAAAACAAACCAAAGGGCTTGAACTGAGCAAACGGCAGACGTGAGGAGCGTCACGTTAGGAAGCGGGGACTTGTGGCACTTGAGTTTAGTGTTATAGAACCTGGTGTTTTCTTCAGACTGCATACCTGGGTACAGCCTGATCTTTCTGTTTGTTTGTTTGTTTTGTTTTCTTTTGTTTTTCGAGACAGGGTTTCTCTGTGTAGCTGTCCTGGAACTCACTCGGTAGACCAGGCTGGCCTCGAACTCAGAAATCCGCCTGCCTCTGCCTCCCGAGTGCTGGGTGCGCCACCACCGCCCAGCGGTACAGCCTGATCTTATACTCCAGTAAATCAGCGCTCCTCCCTCCTCCCAGCCCCAGTGGGAAGCAGATGCAAGAGTCCAGCAAGCATTAAAGGGAGTGGCAAAGGCAAAGCCTGTGGATGACTCATCTTGCAGGGGCAGAAACTGGACCGGGTCCTGGATCAGATCAGACCCTTCAAGAATCAGATGGGTGACTGTGTCTCCTACCCAGACATCTGGAGGCAGGTGGTATGTGAAGTACAGAGTCAGCCCCTGACCTCATTGGCCCCGGGTGGATGGGGGGGCCACTCCCTGGGCCTGGTGGGACATGACCAGAGCCTTGTCAGTAATGGATTTCAGGGCAAGCTAGTGGCAGCCGGGTGAAGGAGCGCACCGGTCCCAGCCCCGTAATGCCTCCCGCCCCAGGTCTGGCACGGGTAATTTACTGCCACCGACAATAACATATTTCACTTCCCGTCGCCCCAATGGAGATTAGTTGTGTTTGAAAGTGGCTGAGTACACAGTCAATTCCACTTAAACGTTTACACTCAGCCGAGCACAGATAATGCCCCCTCCGAACACGTGTCCGGCCTCCTGCAGCTCGGGGTGGGGCTGGCAGAGCGGGTAGGGGAGTCCCCACCCTAAGAAGAGGCTGCAGCTGCTACCAGCAGAGACACAGGCTGTGTGGAGGGGAGGGACTCAGGACCTGAAGACGTTCAGGGAGCTGTGACTTTCTTTACTCTTTAGATTTTGTCTTTAAAAAACATTTGACAGACATTTCCCTGAGACTGGTTCTAGGGTATCTGTTTTATTTTTGGATGCAGAAAGTTAAAAGCTATGGTGGGTTTTTTTTGGTTTTTTTTGGGGGGGGGGTTGTTTTAAAGATTTATTTTATTTTTATTCTCCCCCCCCCAGTGTGTGTGTGTGTGTGTGTGTGTGTGTGTGTGTGTGTGTCGCATGCGCACGCGCGTGCACTCACATGCATACTCCCACCAGGTGCCTTTAGAGACCAGACTTATAGGATCCTCTGGAGCTGGAGTGACTAGCGATTGTGAGCCTTGTGACATGGGTTTGGGGGAAACTGAACTCCGGTCTCTGCAAAGAGCAGTCTGCACTCCTAACTGCCATCTCTCTAGTCCTCTTAATTTCTTTCTTGGGGATGGGTTTTGAGACAGGATTTTTCTATGTACCCCTGGTTGTCCTAGAGCTCGCTCTGTACACCAGGCTCACCTTGAAATCATAGAGATCCGCCTCTGTCTGCTTCCCAGAATGCTGGGATTAAAGATGTGCACCCCCCCCACTGCCCTATCGGCTTTCATTTTCAAAACCAGGTCTTTCTGTCCTTGAACTTAGAATCTCCGACCTCATCCACCCACTAAGTGCGGCATTCGTTGGTGGGCGGCACCACATCTGCTTCCATGATTGTGTATGATCTGACATCCCAAGGAGACTGATCTTGTATCTGGCTCTCCGAAGAAAGAGACTGAGGCTCAGGGATGTTGAGGAACTTTTCCAAGGTGATACAGCTGGTTGTGGATGGAGCTGGGATTTGAACCTAAGGCTGGCAGGATGGCTGGCACCAATACTTCATTAGCATATACCCACTCGGGAGGGGTTCGCACCAGAATCGTGCTGACGCATGCGCAGACTTGTTTACAAGTGGTGCAACAAGAAACAGCGCCATGTTGTAATGCCGGATCGGGATCATCGGGCTACAAGGGTAGATCTGGTCCTGGGAGGAGACGCCTTGGGTAGGCTTCAAGAAGGTCCTTCAGACCTTGGAAATGGGCTTGGGTAGTCGGAGAACCGGTTTCTGAATCCTCACTTCCTAAGTGTGGTCAGTATCACACAGGCCCGGGGCTCACAGTTCTCTAATATACACACACTTGGTTTAAGGTGTGCTGCCTTGGAATATCGCCCTTAGAGGACTCCCTTTCTCTGTCATTTCCCAAGCCCTGAAGGCTCCAGGGCCTTCCAGACCTTGGAGACCATGCCCATCCCTGTAATGGAAACCCAAGGCCTTCCGTAGTCATAGGATGTGTGAGACATTTCCGTTGAACATTGAGTACCCACACCATGCCCCCACTGGGCTAGGCTCTGCACGCATGTCACCTGACTAAAGCCTTCAGGAGCCTGGGGGTGTAGCAATACCCAATTAATATTACTCAATTGATCCTGGCAGCAGCTACAGTTCCTGCTACCCACTCCCAATGTTTTATATTCCCGAATGAGAGACATACACACACACTCATCCTTTATAGTTTGATACGCTGATAACAGCTCAATGGTTGGACCATTTATTAACCTCCACGTGGCTAGTCCACCTTCGGGTATTTCCAACTTATTGCTTACTAAAACCTACATATCCCATCTTGGCTGCCCTGGACCCAGACGTGTAGCCTTCTCCGATTGCATTTCCTTGATTGCTACATGGCGACTCTGCTCTGTCCCGCACCTTCTCCGACGTGGTATCTTGGTTCTCCTTCTCCACGCATGACGGATTTCTCTTTCCTTCCTCCTTTCTCCATCCCTTGCCAGGGAACCTTAAAAGTTCCGCCTCTGTCTGCCCTGCCCTGCCCAGCCATTGGCTGTTGGCGTCTTTATTTTCCAATCAGAACCAACTATGGGCAGGTCAGTGAACCCTGCAAACAGGTTTTTGGGGAACATAATTTCCATGAGAAGAGAAACAGCAAGATGGGCAGTCACTCACGTTTCCTCCCTGTATCAGGATGGTTTCCTGCTGCTGCTACAGTGTTTGCAGTGGAGTTGATGGGGGCGGGGCTAATGTGGGAGGAGCAAAGGGAAAGAAGGAAAGGAAGGGGAGGAGACTAAGGTAGGAGAGGAGGAGAGAAGATGGCGCAAGATATCCGTGTGCCTTTGGCAGTCTCAGGTAGTTATTCATATCTAAGTTAACAGTTCTAATTGTGTGGGCATATTGTTAATTGAGCATTTCCAAATATATGAACCAATTGGATACCTTTGAGCTTTGAGAGTTTCATTCTACCAGAAGCCGCAGGCATGGCGGGTATTGTCTGGGGTTCAGTCTAGCATTGCGGACAGTATGGTGGATTGACGGATCTAGCCACCACACTGGCGTCTCCTGGGTGCCAGGGCCGGTGTTTCTGGCAGGCTGGAGCCACTGTCCGAGCTGAGCAGCGGCAGCACAGCGATGCCCAGGGCCTCTGACTGCTTCTAGTTAGGAACATGGTGGCTGCTTAAGAACAAAGCTGGACAGGATGCGCTTCTTAAAATTATTTTCCTCAACACCTTCCTATGGACAGCACAATAGCCCAGCAGAAAAGACACAGTGGGAAGACAGATCTAAAAGAAGAGACACCAGGGTCCAGACACACCCAAAGGAGGACATACCAGGATCCAGTCTATATCTGGAGCCCCATGGAAGGTCCCAGCCTTTAACTCTGCCCCCATGGAGTAAGGGGGCATGCGTGTGACCTTGGACATGGACAGAGTAGGGTATCTTATACTATGTGGGATGAGAATTCTGAGAGCGCATGCGTCTGCTAGTCACACGGTATCTACATTCAGAGCACACTGGTAGATGACTCTATTGACTGTGTGACATGGTTTATCTGGGCCAGTGTGGCACTCCTACTTGACCACAGGAAGTTAATAGAACAGCCTGGCTGTGTGGGGGCCATGGAGCCAATCAATGTCCTTCAGATGCAATTATTTCACCCAGTCCAGGACTCTCTGTGACATCTACAAGGGACTCTCCGGGTCTGTGAACAGCAATGTGTAGGATGCTGTATGTCAGACCGTGTGACATGTTCCCCGTGAAATTACACAGTGAGCGTCCCACTGTTTATCAGAATCTGCAGATGAGTGATGTGTGTGACCATTTATCAGTCTCCATGATACCTGGTCACCTATATGCTTTTCTGTCTCTGTGCCCTTGTCTGGGTGGTCTGTGCATGGCTTTGTGACACTGTTACTATGTCCCCATGACACCATCCAGTCACCTTATGTGCTTATGTGGTGCTATTTCTTTGAAGGCTCTAACTGTGAACCTCAGGCTATACCTTGAGTCCTTACAGAGGCTAGTGACCACTGCCCAACCCCTCAAGTCAATGCCCAGGTTCCAAGATAGCCATCAGCAGAGGATGCCACCACAGAGATGGTATGCCTGGTGACTACAGTAAGTCCTGTCTTCTCTTTCCTACCCTCTCCCTGCAGGGCAGCATCAGGTCCTCCATCCTGGACTGAACCCTTCCTTAACTTTCTTTTGTTTGTTTCCAAGACAGAGTTTTTCTGTGTAGCCCCGTCTATCCTGGGACTCACTCTGTAGACCAGGCTGACCTCAAACTCACAGAGATGTGCCTGCCTCTGCCTCCCAAGTGCTGGGATCAAAGGTGTGCGTCAGCACTGCCCGGCCTTCTCTGTTCCTGATGTCTCTCTGGGGCTCCCTCATTCCTCCATGTTGCCTTTGTTCCACTCCTACAACGATTGGCTCCAGGTTGGCTCCAGCATTGCAGATTGCGTCCAGCCCACCTGAGATCACAAGCCAAGGAAGCCACACTCAGATCAGGAACCCATTTCCAGGGGGCTCGTACGTAGATCCCAGTCTCTTAAAATGTGAGCTGTGAGCCAATGCAGAGCTACATGGCTGGAGGCAGAGATGGAATCAGGAGTGCAGGGTCATCCTCCATTACGTAGGGCATTGAAGTTGGAGGCCTCAGGTCACTGGAGGCCGCAGGTCACTGGAGGCCGCAGGTCACTGGAGGCCACATCTCAACAACGCGGTAAAACAAAGCTCCAGTGTGGTGTGATACTCCCCTCTAACCCTAGAACTTGGAAAGCTGAGGCAGGAGGATCACCGCAAGTTTGAGATCAGTCCAGACTATACAGTGAGTTCCAGGTCGAGCTGGGAAATACAGTAAGTTCTAGACCAGCCTGAGGACAGAAGAGTGAGACCCTGTCTTAAAAAAAAATAAGTTTTTTTCTATAAAGAAAATTGCTTTTAAACCATTTACATGGTTTAAAAATTGTTTTAAAATATCATTCAGCGCATTTTTGGCTTGGGATTAAAACAGAACTTCTGACGTTTCTGAAGCGGTACCAAATACTGAAAAATGTAGAAGATGTGAGTCTGCCAGGCGGTGGTGGCGCACACCTTTAATCCCAGCACTTGGGAGGCAGAGGCAGGCGGATTTCTGAGTTCGAGGCCAGCCTGGTCTACAGAGTGAATTCCAGGACAGCCAGGGCTACACAGAGAAACCCTGTTTCGAAAAACAAACAAACAAACAAAAACAAACAAACAAACAAACAAAAAAAAAGAATGAAATGTGAGTCTAAGCTTCTCGTAGTAGATGTTAATTAACAGAAACCCTCAACTGGGCACTGTACAGAAAACTATAGACTGTGATGTGCTCAGGGCTAAACCGGATGCAAACCTCCTGTACCGCCCCCGGGAGCTCAGATATCTATGTGAATGAAAGGAGGAAGATATTACAGGAGTCAGCTGGGGTGGGCATCTCCAAGGAAAGTGTCTCCCAGATACAACAGGACACATGCACCTGTGAACTCACACAGACCATGCTAACAGGCACAGGACCTGCCTAAACTCAAGCCAGACACAATCCCAGTGTGGCAGAGGGGAGGAGGGCACAACGCCCCACCCCTAGCTGAGGAGCTATTAGCATTTGGTTGCTTCAGGAAGGGGGAATCTCTAATGGTGTGATGGATGCTAAGGCCACTACACCCCAGGACAGTCTCCAGTCCAACAGTAGTTGTGTAAGATTCTGACGAGCCTTAGCTTACCGGGGATCCCCTGAGTGAACAATGCAGAGCCAGGGATCGATGCAAAAGCAACAGGAATTTTATTGTTCGAGCATGCTGGGGTCATCCTGCATCCAAAAGGAGAGGCAATGACCTTGTTTGGTCAGTTTTTAAACAGTTTTTAGGGGCAGACTAGAGAAACAGTAACTAGGGGTAATACGATTGGCAGAACAGTGTCACTTTTAAACGAATTGGTCTTTTTTTTTTTTTTTTTTTGGTTTTTCCAGACAGGGTTTCTCTGTGTAGCCCTGGCTGTCCTGGAACTCACTCAGTAGACCAGGCTGGCCTCGAACTCAGAAATCCGCCTGCCTCTGCCTCCTAAGTGCTGGGATTAAAGGCGGGCGCCGCCGCCGCCACCACCACCACCACCACCCGGCAAAATGGATTGGTCTTTAGGGAATGAGGTGGCAGGGACTTCCTTTGTCTGCAGGTGGCCAATGGTCCATCCTGTGGAATGTGTCCATGTACTCTGGGCCTCCCCCACCCAAAGGTCGGTCCCCAACCCCTGTGGTCTGAGGAATGTTAATTAGCCTCTCTCTTCCAGAGGGACAAGTGTCTCAAAGTTCCTGAGCTGACCTCTTCGGTTGCTCAATACAGCTGAATTCAGTGGATTTGAGATTTTTGTTTGTTTGGTTTTGGTTTTCCAAGACAGGGTTTCTCTGTGTAGCCCTGGCTGTCCTAGAACTAGCTCTGTAGACCAGTCTGGCCTTGAACTCACAAAGATCCATCTGCCTCTACTTCTCAAGTGCTGGGATCAAAGGCAGGCGCCATCACTGCTGGCTTGAAGGGTTTTTAAAGAGAGAGAACACAAAGAACTCATCAGGTTTATTAATATGCAAATTTTCTTCAATCTGATCAAAAATTTCAGCAGATTGATAAATTCTTAAAATAAATGTCATGGTTTCTTAGCAGCAAGTGTTTGATTTGTGTACCTGTGAGCCTGGAATTGCTTGGAAATTTCTTGGGCAAGAAGGGATCGATCTCTGTCCAAAAGGTTAAGAAACCCCGTTATAGAAAAACAAGAGTCCAGAAGACAATCCTGGAAACCTGACTAAAGACTCCCTTGATTTAGAAATATTCTTTGTTGGGGCTGGAGAGATGGCCCAGTGGTTAAGAGCACTGACTGCTCTTCCAGAGGTCCTGAGTTCAATTCCCAACAACCACACGGTGGCTCACAACCATCTGTAATGGTATCTGATACCCTCTTCTAGTGTGCCTAAAGACAGCTACAGTGTACTCACATGCATAAAATAAATAAATCTAAAAAAGAAATATTGTTTGTGATCTCTGAACAGAGGCAGGACGTCACCCCTTGATTGGCAGTGCCATCTCTAGGGCCAGCTCGAAGCCGATCTCTGTTGTGATGCTGTTCTTGTGGACAGGCCTTGTTTTATTTCTCCATTGCAGATGGGGAAACAGCTTGCAGGGTTAGGGTGGGGAATAAAGGAGGGGTGGGGGCTAGAACTCAGCAGACAGAGAAAGAGCTTGGCCCAGTCTCACACTCTTGGAGGCCGATCCCCCAAGTCCCATACCCCCATCATCAGTAAGGATAAAGCATAGCAGGAATCACCCCCTTTTACAGATAGGAAAACTGAGGCTCTAAGAGGGGGATGGGACTCCCAAACCACTGTACTTGATGCTGAATCCCCATATATCTTGAATGTAAACCACATGACTGGGGTTATGGGAGGCCAGGCAAGCAGAGAGATTGAGCCTTCTGGGGACAAAGGGCCCCTGTAGCCCACACAATGGTAACAGCCAAAGCCGGATGACAGGCACTAGGCTTCAGGAGCAGCTTGCAGTCCACCTGCTGCCTCTTGCACACAATAGGAAGCCTGTGCTACCCAGGGGCACAGCAGGCACCCTGTACTGGGCGCTGTCCATTTTCTGTACTGCTCTGGGGAAGAGACAGCAGGGCCGTTGATGCCCGGTCTATGAGCCAGGGGTTGAAACATGGACAGCACACCTATGTGATATTGTTTGGTTTAGGAAGTCTATCCTGGCCCGAACACCTCACCATCAGCATCCCGTGACTGTGTCTAGAAACATGCAGCTAGTTGTCCATTTTCTGGCCTTTGGGTGAGAGATCTAAATCTCTAAGAGCCTAGAAGACAACCTGTGTGCTGCAGAGGGCGCAGCCAAAAAAAGAAGTGACCCATGTCCCTTGGAGGAGTCCAGAGGACCTTGAGTTAACCTCACATGTTAGACACTGAGTTATTTACATCTGGAGTTTAGTTTTGCTTGGTCCAGATTGTGACTGTGCCCTGGCTCTTCTCTCTTGAAGTAAGCATTTAATTAATTAATTTTATTTTAACAGAGCCCACAGTTGAGAGACTTTGGTTTTTTTTTTTTTAAGAGACTGAAATTTTAAAGTATCTGAATTCGTAGGACCGTGGGACTTTCAAACTGAAAATATTTGACATTCTGATGTTGTGGGATGAACAAGACAGGAAAGGTTGTGGCTTAACGGCGATGTGTTTGTGTGTCAAGTTGACACAGGATCAGTCGTTCTGGTTAGTTCTAGGTCAACTTGACACAAGCTCAAGTTATCTGAGAGACTGGAACCTCAGCTGAGAAAATACTTCCATGACACCGGGCTGTAGGCAAGCCTGTAGGCCATTTTCTTAATCAGTGATTGACGGGAGAGGGCCCCGCCCTATTGTGGGTGGGGCCAGCTCATTGTGGGTGGAGCCATCCCTGGGCTGGTGGTTCTGGGTTCTATTAGAATGCAGACTGATGCCTGTGGATACCATTCCCTAACTGGTCTGTGCCTAGCCCTGCAGAGAGATTTGATGTGCCAGAGTGAGGGGATACCCAGGGAGAGCCTCTAACCTCTCAGAGGAGAAGGGGAGAGGAGAGGAACTGTGTGTGTGTGTGTGTGTGTGTGTGTGTAACCCGGAATCTGGGCAGCGATCAGAACGTAAAGCAAATAAATAAATAAATTATGGGGGAAATATATTGTCCACCAAACAATAAGATAAATAAAAATGAAAACAAAATTTAAAAAGAGAATGAAAGAAAGCAAACTGGCTTAGCAAGGAAGAGAGAGTGGCACTGGGCCTGGCTAAACTGCAAAGCCTGCCTCCAGTTACACACTTCCTGCAACAAGGCCTCATGTACTCCAGCAAGGCCATACTTTCTATTAGTGCCACTCCTGTGACCCCTTGGGGGGTCCATTTTCATCCAAACAACCAGACTTGTGGTGTCTAAGCAAGCCTTCTCACCTCTGAGCTCCAACTTCCTCATCCTCCGAACAGTCAGTCAGTTAAGGTTGCATCCCAGAGCCGCTGGAGGATGCTGGAAATGGCAAGGCTGCAAGGTAGAAGGCTCTCTGGAGCCACGGGCCTCTACCACGCATGGGAAGAGTCCTGGGACTGCTGGGTTAGTCGGCAGGGACCGGTTGAGGAGAGCCAGGCTCCCTGGGCACTCTCTGGTGGCCCCAGAAGAGATTGATATAACTCACCTCCTGATGAGAGAGCCGAGGTCTGATGATGCCAAAAAGTCTCTTACCAAGGTCACGAACCAGGCCCAGTCTGCAGGACAGAGCCCAGCCCTGCGTTCTCCTGGCAACCAGGTCTTGTCTGTGGATGTGCGTTCCTGTGTGAGAAATGCAGTTTTTCTTGGTTTTCTATCAAAAGTGGCTGGCCTGCCAGGGACCAGAGTTTCATGGATCTCTCTCATCTTGTAAACCACTAATGCAAAGGGATTTTAAATCTTTTTATCTCCCGCACTTGTTGGAGCTTACTTACAAGGAGGCCCTGCTGCCTTTGCCTGCTGCCTGCTGGGAGAGATCCAGAGACATTAACACTGCTCCCTGCTGTGAGAGATTCAGAGACATTAACACTGCTTCTTGTTGTGAGAGATCCAGAGACATTAACATTGCTCCTCGCTGGGAGAGATCCAGAGACCGTTAACAAATCCTCACACCTTGTGACCTGACTCTGCTGTTCCTAAGCCGGGCTCCCTGCTCTGCCCCTCTACAGCAGTCGAGCCAGGGCGAGCATCGGGAACATGCTGGGAGCATCTGTAAAGTGGGAGGTTGGTGTACTCTCCTGGTGCTGTGATGGAGGGCAGCTCTGGGGTCACACATGTGTCCCTACCCAGCAGGACACAGCATCTACAGATGGGACCTTCAGAGCTGTGGCGGGAAGCCTGGCAGTGGCAGGTGGGGGGGGTGTTCAGGTAACTGTTGTGCCGGTATGGGTACTGAAGGGACAGGCAGACAAGCAGGCAGACCAGCCTCTCATGGCTCCTCCAAGGGGCGCCTTGTCTTTAACCATCCCCTAGGAATGTGAGGGGGTGTCAGCAGGTGTCTCCACAGCTTTAGCTAGAGGAGTGGATGCTCTTATGTGTCCTCCTCCAGTCTGCCACAGGGAATCAAAGGCTCTGACAGGACCTTTAATGCAGCTTCTCAAGGGATCATCAGACAATTCCAACTTCTCTGTGACAGTGGCTGTAATTAAGGTGTCAGCATGTCATTTCTCCCTTTCGTTGAGAAATCCTGGACAGGGAAAGGCCTCTTGAGTGAGCTGGAGAGAGAGCAGAGAGTAGAAGCAGGGGCCTGTGCCCCACAGGGGTGTGTCCCTCCAGGGTCCAGATGGTGGCTTCTCTCAGCAGTCCCTGCTGACCCAAAAAGACAGATAGACCGGGCAGGTGAGCATCTGAGTCCAAAGGCCTTGGAGGTGGCTGGAGACACAGTGGAGTTTGTGCTAGTTGGGTGTTTGTTTTTTTTCTTTTGAGATTATAATTTAATTACCAACATTTCCTCCTTCCCTTTCCTCCCTCCAAATACTCCCATGTACCCCTCCCCACGCCCCTTCAAAGTCATGGCCTCTTTTTGGTTATGTTTTTTTGTTTTTTGTTTTCTTTTTGTTTGTTTGTTTTTAAATAATAGTTATTGTAGGGCTGGAGAGATGACTCAGCAGTTAAGAGCACTGACTGCTCTTCCAGAGGTCCTGAGTTCAATTCCCAGCAACCACATGGTGGCTCACAATCATCTGTAATGGGATCCGATGCCCTCTTCATGTGTCTGAAGACAGCGACAGAGTACTCATATGGATAAAATAAATAAATCTTTAAAAACTAAATTAAAAAAGTGTTATTGCTTGTGTGTGTGTGTGTGTGTGTGTGTGTGTATACCTAAAAACAATCTGCTCAGTCTATATATTGTATAAGGTATATATATATATATATATATATATATATATATATATATATTATAACTTGTATATATGTTTTTTGGGGCTGACTGACTCTTGCTAACCAATTAGTGAGCTCTTCCTCAGAGAAGGCCACCTCTCTCAGCTTTCATCAAGTGCCTGTAGTTCTTTGTGCAGGGTTGAAGCCTCTGGGCTTTCCCCAACACACCTTGGCGTGTTCACTGGCGTGCTGGTTCAGCTCATATTTGGGCCGTCATGTTGATAAGACTCAATGGGTGTAGCTCCTGATGTTACCAGGAGACACAATCTCACAGCAAACTCCCCGATCCTCTGGCCCATACAATCTTTCTGCCATGATTCCCGAGCCTTAAGTGCACCTGTGTTTTGTAGATGTAACCAGTGGGACCGGGCTCCACAACGCTACCTTTTGATTGGTTGTGGTTTTCTGCAACAGTCTCCATTTGTTGCAAAGAGAAGTTTCCTTGTTGAGGGGTGAAGACCACACTTCCCTGTGGTATGAGGACAAATGTTTATAGATTGAGGTTACATGCTGGTTACTTTTGTCAATTTGACACAAACGTGTCACCTGGGAGGAAGGAGCTCAATGGGGGAGTTGCCTCCATCTTTCTGGAATGTCTGTGGAGCATTTTCTTGGATGGGAGAGCCCAGCCCACTCTGGGTGGCGCCACTCCTGGGCAGGTGGTTCTGGGTTGCGTAAGAAAGGGAGCTAAGCAAGTCAGGAGAACAAGCCAGTAAGCAAGGCTCTTCTATAGTCTCTGCCTCAGTTCCTGCTTCCCGCTTCCTGCCGTGAATTCCTGCTTTGGCTGCCTTCCATAAAGGGCAGAAATCTGTAAGCCAAATAGATCTGTTTCTTTCTCCCTCTTCCACCCTGACAATGGAAAGCTAAGCACCCACCCACCCTGAGTCACGCCTGCCTTCACGCCTTGGTTGGGGACACACACCGCCAGCGCTTTACTCTGCAGACAATATCACGCCACGCACCGGCAAACACTGCCCCAAATACCTCAGCTCAGACTTGAGAGTGTTGTATGTTGTGAATTACAGTCTTCCCACCGCACATGCAAAGGCTTTTATTCATATACGAACAGACACCGAGGTTTAATTACAGAAAACAGACTTTTCGTGTTTTCCTACCACCGTTCCTCAGTATGTAAGTATCAAATTAGTCTGTCTTGGGATTAGCTTGTGTTAGAATGTGTGATTTAAAAAAAACAAAAAACAAAACAAAAAAAACCCCTACTGTTTGAGTTGCTGGCTTGAGCTCATTTAAAGTAAACACGTTAACTGAGTTTTGGCTCAGGATTCGGACACAATTTCCAGCAATTCCTGAAATGGCACCGAGGGTGCTCCGTACTTCTGCTGTCTTGAGCTAGTGTTTGTGTGAAGCAGGGTTCTCAGCACTGACGGTTATAGAACCAAAACCCTGGGCCTGTGAGATGGCTCAGTGGATGGAAGCACTTGCCTCTAAGCCTGAGGACTTGAGTTCGATCCCCAGAGTCCACATGATAGAAGGAAAGAAACAATTCTCCCAGTTCTTCTCGGACCATCACATATGTACTGGGATGCACACGTGCTCACACATGCACGTGCTCACACACACGTACATACACAACTGCCCTGACTGAGCCAGGCTTACTGCTGCTATCATGAAACACCATGACCAAAAGCAACTTGGGGAGGAAAGGGTTTATTCAGCTTACACTTCCACACTGCTGTTCATCGCTGAACCAAGTCAGGGCAGGAACTCAAGCAGGACAGGAACCTGGAGGCAGGAGCTAATACAGAGGTCATGGAAGGGTGCTGCTCACTGGCTTGCTCCCCATGGCTTGCTCAGCCTGCTTTCTTATAGAACCCAGGACCACCAGCCTGGGATGGCCCCACCCACAAAGGGCGGGGCCATCTCTCATGACTCACTAATTAAGAAAATGCCTTACAGGCTTGCCTACAGGCTGATCTTGTGAAGGCATTTTCTCTCTTTTTTTTTTTTTTGTTTTGGTTTTTCGAGACAGGATTTCTCTGTGTAACCCTGGCTGTCCTGGAACTCACTCTGTAGACCAGGCTGGCCTCGAACTCAGAAATCAACCTGCTTCTGCCTCCCAAGTGCTGAGATTAAAGGCGTGCGCCACCACCGCCTTTAATCTCAAAATGTGAAGGCATTTTCTCAGTTGGGGGTTCCCTCCTCTCAGATAGCTCTAGCCTGGGTTAGGTTGACATCAAACTTATCCAGCTCATCCCCAACTTTTTAAATTAGAAAATATTGATTAACTCTGAAAAATGTTGACGATCCTGCAGTATCAAATATCCAACCAATAATTCTTTATGCAAAAATAAGTGCATCCATCTGGTGAGTATGCAAATCTGTTTTCATCACTAATAAATGGAACATTTTATATATAGCAACATACGTGTGTGTGCACACACACATACACACACAGTATTGTTTTGGTTTTACTATATAGATCAAACTGGCCTTTGATAGGTAGAACTCACAGATCTACCTGTCTCTGCCTCTGGGATCAGTTAAAGGCCTGTGCCACCACCCCTGGCCCTGTAAACGTTCTGATGTATCATCCATCAGTCAGTGTTTGCTTTGTGTTCCTGTTGCTTTCACCAGGATCCCCTGGTCCCTAGAGAGTCCATGGACAGATGGGACTGTGAATGGGAGGAAGTCTGAAACCTGCTTTGACTGGACTTCCCACACCTCCTTTTTGTGCAGAAGTGGGGTATGGGACAGGTCTCCTTATGTTGCCCAGACTGGCTTTGAACTCACATTCTTGTCTCTTCTTCTCAAGGGTTGGGATGACAGGCATGTGAGCCCATGCCAGCCCCACACCCTCTGACTTTTTTTTTTTTTTCTCATTTGGGTTCTTTGGTGGCAGCTGTTCTCCTGAAACTGAGTCTTTCCCTTCCTTCCTTCCTTCCTTCCTTCCTTCCTTCCTTCCTTTATTTGAGACAGAGTCTCACAAGGTAGCCCTGGCTAGCATGGAATGCACTATGTAGATCAGGCTAACCCTAAATTCATAATGCTCCACCTGCCTCTGCCTTCCGCTAATGCTGGAATTTGAGGTATGTGTGTCGTGCCCACCTCCCCTTCTCTTGGAGAGACACTCGCCACTGGGCCTTGTCTTAACTCTGTCCCAGTTCCACAGACCATGGCAGTGCGTGGGCCACATGACAAAGTGGCCCAGACCAGGGGAGTGACAGGGAAAGGAAGTATAGTCTGGAGATAGCCCATTCTCTGTGTGCAGGATACTGATGTGATATGTCCTCTGAAGGAGGGGACACTGTGTCCTTCCATGACAGAAGGACAGGAGGACAAGCAATCCTCACCTTTGACCCTGAGGTCTCTTAAAGGGGTGCTGATCCCATGGGCAAGTTAGGGTCCTCACCACCTCCGGAAGGCCTCTCCATCCCTAAAAGCAAGGGCAGCTGCATCTCCAATTAAGGCCCCATTCGCTGGGCTGTGGACTTTGCCACATGCTTCTGAGGACTCAGTTCCAACCATGGAGGCCAGCGAAGGGTTGACTGCCACACAATCCTAGAAGCACTGGGTAAGACCCCAATTGCCCAGGAGCTACCAGGACACAGGATTTCTGTTCCTACATTGCCTGCACCCCCATTTTATAGATGAGGAAACTGAGGGCTAGGACCATTCAGAGGTCTGAGGAGGTGACAAAGTGCATACCTTGCACACAGGAAGCCCTGGGTTTCATCCCTAGCTGGACCAGAAGCTTTTCTGTTGTTGTGATCAAACACCAAGGCAAGTTTACTTAGAGGAGGGAGAGTACGTTTGGGTTTCCTTAAGTGCTAGAGTCCACGCTGGTAAAGCAAAGATGGCAAGTCTGGCAGCAGGAGCAAGAGGCTGAGGCCTCACATTTCGAGTCACAAGCACAAAGCAAGGAGGGTGGGGTAGAGAATAAATATGAATTAGAAATGGCGACCTTTAAGCCCTTAAAGCCTGCCTGTGACATCCTTCCTCCAACAAGGCCCCCCCTCCTAGGACCCCCCAACATCATCACAAACTGGAAATCAAGCATTCAGATGCTTCTGTGTCCAGCTGTCTTCCCTGTGGCTTCTACTCCCCATCCCAACCCCGATTCCAGAGTTGCAGGTCTAGTTGGTTACCCAGTATCTGACAGCACAGGCATTGCCAGCTTGACCCCAGCTGACCCCAGCCCTCTCTTGTTCCCTCCCAGCATCTCTCTTCTTGGTCCCCAAAGCTCTATCATCTGTATCCTCAGCCTTATCCTCCATATCCTCAGCCCCATCCTCCATATCCTCAGCCCCATCCTTTGTATCCTCAGTTCCATCCTCCATATCCTCAGCTCCATCCTCTGTATCCTCAGCTCCATCCTCCATATCCTCAGCCCCATTCTCTGTATCCTCAGCTCCATCCTCCATATCCTCAGCTCCATCCTCTGTATCCTCAGCTCCATCCTCCATATCCTCAGCTCCATCCTCCATATCCTCAGCTCCATCCTCCATATCCTCAGCTCCATCCTCCATATTCTCAGCTCCATCCTCCATATCCTCAGCTCCATCCCCCGTATCCTCAGCCCCATCCTCCGTATCCTCAATCCCACCCTCCGTATCCTCAGCCCCATCCCCTGTATCCTCAGCCCCATCCTCTGTATCCTCAGCTCCATCCTCCATATCCTCAGCCCCATCCTCCATATCCTCAGCCCCATTCTCTGTATCCTCAGCTCCATCCTCCATATCCTCAGCCCCATCCTCCATATCCTCAGCCCCATTCTCTGTATCCTCAGCCCCATCCTCTGTATCCTCAGCCCCATCCCCTGTATCCTCAGCCCCATCCTCTGTATCCTCAGCTCCATCCTCCATATCCTCAGCCCCATCCTCCATATCTTCAGCCCCATTCTCTGTATCCTCAGCTCCATCCTCCGTATCCTCAGCCCCGCTCTTCCACTGCAGGGTCATTTCAGCATTATTTTGTCAGTCTCACCTCCTGTAGATGTCCAAAATCCCACCACCTCCCACCAGCACTGTTAAGGTCACACCCCTGCATCACACCAGCCTCCTGTCATCTTGCCTCGATGTCGTCCTGTTTCACTTTATCTATTCCTCAACATAAATTCCACAGGGGAGGTTTTCAGAGAAGGAGTAGCCTGTCCCCTCTGCTCCAAACTTCCACTGCACAGCGATTTCCTCTGAAACATTATTCTCATCTGTAGGGAAACTCAAATGACTCCCAGGAAAGTTATAAAAAGTTATATGAAACTTGAAAGGCCCAGAAGGCCCCTTTCCTGTGTTCTGTTGGCAGCCAGCGATTGCTGGGGGAGAGGAAACTCTCTGGAGGAGCCGCCTACAAGCTGGGCAGGGACTCCAGCACACTGCGAATTCAATAAACTCACTGATTCACCAAACCAGACTTGGGATTGTTTCTTTGCTCCATTGTTGGTTTCCTGTGTGGAGTTAATAGGCATCTGTTCACATCTCCACCCAATCCCCGCAAAATGCCAAATAGCAAGTTGATGGATATGGGGGTGGGGGGCTGGGGCTGTGGGTCAGTGGTAGAGCACCTGCCTCGTGTGTGTGTATGTGTGTGTGTGTGTGTGTGTGTGTGTGCATGCACACACGCTAGGAACAAAAATAAATAGGACCTGAAGAACAAACCAAAAGAACCAAAGGTCAGCATGGGAGAAGTGTTGGCGTGGACAACATCAATGACAGGACGTGCAGACAAGCCCGATCCTTCTGAGAGCAATTCTGACGCACCCGTGTTGTACAGGACGGGTGACTTCACAATGCAGCGGCAGTTGTGGTGAGAAGACATGAGGCTGAGCCTGGGGGACTAGGGAGCTCCTTCTAGGGGAATCCATTACATGATATCGGATCACATCCCTCCTTGAAGAATGGGGTTGGTCATTCGGTCATTCGTACGTAGGGAAGCCTGCACCCTGCATGGCAGTCGGACTTGAGAATGCACGACTGCCCTGGTGGCTGCATATATCCGAAGGGATTGTAAGCAGGCGTCATGTACGGTCGTGTGGGTTTGGCTGTGACTGCTACATCACACAGCTGAAGCTGTTGTCTCTTCCCAGGCAGAACTCACCCGCATCAGAACAGGAGGAAGATAACCAATATCTGGCCTCTTGCATCTAAGTTCTCTTACTTGGCTGTGTTTTCACGGTCCAGCCGTAACAACACCTGACATTTTGGCCTGTATTTGCTTTCTCTCTGCTCTTCCTCTCCTGAATTCCTTCAGCTTGGGGAACCATGGAACTCCAGCCCAAGACAGCATCAGGCACAGCTAGGACTTCATGTGCAAAGGGATGGGGCTAAGAACACTTGAATTTCTCATGAGACTCCCCCATATCCAGAGCTCTCTATATGCCTGAAGCCAGCACAAACTCACTTTCTTTCCTGGGGTGTCTTTTGGATATACATGTCCCAGGACTCTGTCTTACTTCATCTCTGTTGAGACTCTTCACGGTGTCCTAGGAAACCCATCCTAGAGGCTGTTCGAGGCCTCCACAGGGCCCCTGTCTGATTTCTGTTGACTCTTGTTCTGGGGGTGCAGGTTGCAAAGGGTGGGTTTGACTATGACAAAGTTCCACTCTGCTACACACAAAGGACTGGTAGAGGGGATTTCCAGATACCCAACAAGTCTCCCCTTTTCTCCCATGCTGCCTAGAATCAGCCAGCAGATCTATGAGATGCCCCCAGGAAGCTCCACGGAAAACATGGAGAGCGGGAAGCAGAGCCCTGGCTGAACCACTCGAGCCGGAGAAGGCCTGCATTGCCAAGGAGGCAGCGACAGCAGGCATTGCTGCTTTCCCTGTTGCTGATTGGTAAACTGAGGTCTATTTGTGGCCAAAGGCCTCAACATGAGTGACTGCCTTAGAGGGCCTTTTGTGAGTCACTGAAATTCAAACTGTCTTAGTCAGGGTTTGTATTCCTGCACAAAACATCATGATCAAGAAGCAAGTTGGGGAGGAAAGGGTTAATTCAGCTCACACTTCCACATTGCTGTTCATCACCAAAGGAAGTCAGGACAGGAACTCACACAGGGCAGGAACCTGGAGGCAAGAGCTGATGCAGAGGCCATGGAGGGGTGCTGCTTACTGACTTGCTCCCCATGGCTTGCTCAGCTTGCTTTCTTATAGAACCCAGGACCACCAGCCCAGGGATGGCCCCACCCACAATGGGCCCTCCCACCCTTGATCACTAATTGAGAAAATGCCTTACAGCTGCATCTCATGGAGGCATTTCCTCAAGGGAGGCTCCTTTCTCTGTGATAACTCCAGCTTGTGTCAAGTGGACACACAAAACCAGCTAGTACGCAAACCGAGGAACTTCTATCTTGCTACCTTGTAACAGGATTACCCAGCTGGGCTTTTTAACTGTTTACCCACCCCCACAGAGTAGGGGGGGTTCACAAGAACCTCATTTGAGTCTCCAGTTCTCCCTGCCATGTGTTGCATTCAACTCTGCCTCGATGGCACATGGTCATGGGAAGGCCCAGAGCATGTAGGCTGAGGAAGGTTGTGGGGGGGGGGGGGCATCCCTGCTGGGCAAGGGCTTTTTAGGCCTTTGGGGGAGCACCCACACTCCTGTAGGTACCCTTACCTATACTCTAAGGACGTTTAATAAGCTCATTAATTCCCCAAGTGAACTTTGACCTAACTGCACCCCAGCTTGCTGTAGGGATCTTGGGAGGAGGGGTAGATGTTTCCTGTATTCCCCTGAAGAGGAATTTTAGCAACAGGGTCCCAGGATCACACTCAGGAAAGATCCTTGGGTGCAAACCACCTGTGTCAGGTTCACTGGGGGAACCCACTCCAGAAGGCTTCCCCCAGGAGACGCTGTCTCTAAGGATTTGAGTCAGAACCCAGGACTCAGTCCTTTCGGCTTCTAACATTCTGATAGTGGGACTTGTGGGGCTTGACCCTGCTGCCTGGTGGGCTCAGGACCCAGAAGTCGTGGAAGCCCGTCCAACCCAGTGTGTCTGCTTCCCAAGGCGGCCTCCCTCTGCCTCTGCCCCTACCTCTCCCTCCATGGGGACGGCTGCCAGCCAGCACACACGGTTCTGCTGGTAAAGTCTTTATCGGGAATGTCGCCTAATGCATTCATATCAAACAATAGCGCCTCATACATCATCCCTGCCAGAGGCCACCTCTGCTAGGACAAGCACAGTCCATTACCCTGACGGGCGCAAGCCATGTGCAAAACAGATAACAGGTCCCGGCTGTGCGGGAGCACACGGGGTGGGGAATCGTCATTGGCTTCTGAGATCACTGAAGAAGCCCTGGACAGCTGCCACCTGGGCAGCCGGGACACAGGACTCCTGAGCTTCTGATATCATAAGGCGGTTTGAAGGATGGTTATAGAGGCCTAGCTCTGCATCCTCCAGGGAGTGGCTTGACCTCTCTGAGCTGTGCTATCTCTGTTCATTAAATGAGGGTGGAAGTGGTCCTTGCTTGCTATGGGGCTGGTGGGCGCTCTAAGAAGGGAAGGCTGTGGAAAAGAGGAGTGGCCTGGAGCAGGAAGACACTGTCAACACCCAGAGTGGTGGCTGCAGTCTTTGAGCAAGTTGTCGCCTTCTCACCTACCCTAGAAGTAGTGACCATTTCCCTCAGACCCCCCCTTGGGAGCTAGAGAGGGACAACCTCTCCCCTTCAAACAGCTGGCTCCCCAAAACGGCTCCTGGAGGAAGCTGGAGGCTTCCACAAGGCTTGGAGAGGAGAAAGACATGGGGTGAGCAAGCTGCAGAAAAAGAGGTTCTGAGAGAGCCAGAGTGTCACGATGCATGATGGGATGTAGGCCCACCAGTGACCCAAGACAGAGTGTGAAACTCACACATCAAGGGGCTAGAGTGTTGACAGGCCCACCAATTTGCATCAGCCTCAAAGCTGCTCTTGAGGTAAAACCCTCCATGAAGTGCAGGTATGACGGTCTTGTTGGCTCTCGTGGCCTCAGACCCCAATGTCTCCCTCCCACCCCCCACCCCCGGGACACTACAGGCTTTAGCATAGCGGACAGGAAGCCAGGAGTCTGCTCACTGGATTTCCTATGGTGCATTTCTGTCTTCCAGGTCCACCATGAGCCCTGGAGACTGTCTCAGAGTGACTTGCAAGTGCCTCCTTTCCATCAACACAGCATGGGTGCCTGGTAACTGCTCAGTAAACCTTGAGGTAGGACAGGAAGCATTGGGAAAACTCACTAGCAAGTTCAAAGCTATACATACGTCTTAAGCTTAGGAGTTTGCTCGTGTCCGCCTGAGCCAGGAAGGATGCCCAGTGAGGTATAGGATCAGCAAGCCCGTCTCCCATGGATCAGGCTATGGGATCTGGGTGTCTGCTGGCTCCAGGCTAGCAGTAAGTACTTTTTACTGTGTGTGACCCAAGCAATCGTCTCGCCGGCAAGAACGCACGCGGGCACCAGGATCCTTCTGCAGCAACTGTTTATTTCCATGTGCGGAGGAAGAGAGAGAGCCAAGATGGCGCTGCTTTATACACACCCTAGAGTGGCGTGGACATATCTGATTGGCTGCTTGCTCAAACCCCGTATGACACCCCGGGTTGGGCGTTGACTTGGCGGGCCTTCACCACTTGCACATGCGCAATTTTACTTGTTTACTCTCGAGTGCCAGTGCCAGCGCCATGTTCCAATGGTGGATGCTGTCACCGTTTACCGCGGCTCTCCACAACCGTGGACTCAAACTTCCTCTTTTTTTTTTTTTTTTTTTTTTTTTGCATATGCATTTGTGTGTCCATGTTTGTGTGCATATGTGCATGTGTATGTAGAAGCCGGAGGTTGTGTGTGTAGAAGCCGGAGGTTGTGTGTGTAGAAGCCGGAGGTTGACACTGGATGTCTTCTCTTGACTACCCTCTATTTTATCCACTGAATCAGTGTCTCTCTTGACAAAGGGTCAGCTCGCTCTTAGGGACCCTATTTCTACCTCCGGGCACTAGACATACACACAAGACTTCAATGCCTCCATGTTTGTCCGGCTTGTACATGGGTGCCAGGGAACCCCAACTCCAATCCACATGATCGCATGGGATGTGGCTTACCCGCTGAAACTAGCTCTTCAACGCACTGAATTTGTACCCCAGCTCTGCCTGAGTGTCAGCTAATGTAGGGACTCTGGTGCCCTGTCGCCCAGGCATTAGCCAAGCCCTAAGGCTCACTGGCCATGCCTTTGGACAAGTGAGAGGCTCTTTGTCTTAGCTGTTTGTGAAGGTAATGTGGGGGTTCTGGGGTGCTTGTCTCAAGGGCTGAGTATCACACCTGATGGTGTGAGTTTCAACATGATAGAGGTGGGTCCCCAGAAATCCTACCAGCTCACCCCAGTCATTCCCTTAACACTGTATGTGACTTTGTATCATGTGTGACTGAAAACTTCGGGCCTGTGTTTAATACCCTGGTAGGGACTTGCACCTCATAAGACCCTTGACACGCTAGAGGGGCAGCTATCTCTTGTTTTGGCAACAGAGTTGGCAGCTGGTAGAATCAGGAGAGGGTATTTTGGTGATAAGGGGAACAGTCTGATTGATTGACCCTTCTGGGTGGCTGCTGGCCCCAAGTGCCCCAGGCCCTCACTGGCTTCCGAGTTGGTGTTCACTGTTGGGTGATGATGGACCTTCTCTCTCTGAGACAACCTTTTTGGGCTTCTAAGCCCCAGAAGACCCAAGGAAACAGCAGTAGAGCAGACAAGGAGAGAGCTGGCTTCGGGTCTCAGGGAGATGGAAGAGCTTCCTAGACCCTGTGATTAAAGACTCCCATAATGGCATCTGACAGAGACCTCATCCCTAGGGCCGGGCAGGAGGAAAGCCCAGAACCCAGCTGTGGTCCAGGGTCAGGGGCTGCTGGGGTGGGGAGCACCCCCTTGGAGCTCAGCACTGGTGTCATACATCACTCGGCACGCCTTTCTGTGGGACTGCAGCTGACAGTAGCCATTTATCTGAATGTCATTGGCAGTAAACTGGAAGGGAGCAGTGAGGGAGGGAGTGGGGGGCGGGGCTCCTCGGGAGTTTCTCGCAGGCCTCAGTAAGGTACAGAGAAGTGGGGAGCAGGGTGGAGAGAGGTGGTGGAGTGGAGGTGCAGAGGTGTCGCCCCCCCCCCAGGGAGCCAAATGGGAGGTGCTATGTCCTGGGAAAGGATGCCAGGCATTTGCAGTCTCTCATGGTTACAGGAAGGGATCTGAACTTGCGGTCCAGTCCTGGTGTTCTCCTTTATTTAAAGGAACCCACTTACCAAGACGTAGTTCCTGCAGGCACACTCACAGGACCCAAGGTGAAAATCTCACCATTAGCTGTGTGTCATTGGGCCAGTGCTGTGATGTCTCTGTGTCTCAGAGCCCTGTCTGTAAAGTGAGGGTGGGTATCAGAGCCGCTCCGCAAGGCTGTGGGAGGTGGTGAGTGACAGGAGAGCTGACTCACAGAGGATGTGGGTGTTTTCCTGAGTCTCTGAGGTACCAAGCCATTGGGAACTGGAGACCTGGAAAATGTAGCCAGACCTGAAGGATGACTATGGCTGGCACAGAGGAGGTGGTGAGGTTTTCTACCCATACTCTATGACATAGGCAAAGCTCTCAGGGCAGGAAAGACACCATCCAGCAGCTAACAGGAAGCTAGAGGGGCTGGCTAGGGTATAAGCATCTGCCCTTGGGCCAAGTCCCCAGGCTCTGGTTCCTTATCTGTTAAAGAGGCATGTACGCAGAATCCCCCTTTCTTGAGTCCAAGAGGAGTCAGAGTCTCCGCCAAACTGGCTTGGAAGACGTCTGGTCCAACTCCCAGTTCTAGCCCCAGGGAAGCCTGATTCAGTTTGCAACTCTCTACTTTCAAGCCAGAAGAGCCTGGAGGCCACTGAATGTCACAGGTAGGGTGGTAAGGTTTTTTACCACCAGTGAGAAGTCAGAGGCTTTTGGAGAAATGTGTGCACAAAAACAAACAAACAAAAAACCAAGAGCCATGGAGACTTCAAAGGGGTTAAACCAAGAGTCCATAGATAAAATTTACCTATTTCCTGTCATGGAGCTGTTGGGATGGAGATAACTGCCATCACTCTGCCTTCCCGTGTATGAACAGAAGGCTTGTACAGGGCCCACACAGAGCACATACGGTACTCAAAGGCCCTATGGGAGGCTGCATAGGGCCCCACCTGAAGGGGGCCTCCCTCTCCTGGCCTGTGCAGACTGGGGCAGGCTGACTTCTCAAGTGCTGGTTGTAAGTCACGTTTCCTTGTTCCTACATGTTAGAAAAAAATGTTCTAGGTTTTCTCCATGTAGCCCTGGCTGTCCTGGAACTCACTGTGTAGATCAGACTGGCCTTAAAGTCAGAGATCTGCCTGCCTCTGCCTCCAAGTGCTAGGATTAAAGGTGTGCGCCACCACCGCATATATGTGTGTGTGTGTGTGTGTGTGTGTAGGTACATATATATGTATGTGTCTGTGTGTATATATGTATGTATATGATGTATATGATGCATATGATATATATGATGTATACATATACATATATGTATATGGTAGAGATGCATCCAGCCATGCATGATGTGTGGCACTTCATGACAGAGCTGGGGAACACATCAAGATGGGGGCTCCCTCACTGGCTTGAGGAGCTATGAGAAGCCATGAAACATTGGAGAACTGGGTCTGTTCCATTGCTCAGACTGGCCCTGAGCTCCCCATTCTGCCTCAGTTTCCCTACTAGGATCATAGAGGCCACCCAGAATTGGGAGAGCCAGGTGTCCCCATCATCAGCAGAATAGCATCACTTGTAAAAAGCCAATTTTTGCAAAATAATTTTTACAAAATAAAATCCCAAGTGTTATTCAAGAGAACGCATACATGAAGGCAGAGTTTGCAGCCTCCGGGGAGTAACATAGAAAATGAGGTCCTTCTTCTTCCTCGAGGACCCGTCTCTCTGCCTACATCCTCCTGGTCTGCCTGTCTCCATCTACTGACTGGGTACCACACCTTCCTAGATAACCTGGGACCCACTAAGGTGCAGGAACCTCTGGTTGAGAAGGGAGATGAGCCCTCCCCAGCCAGGAAGCATGGGTAGCTGCTGTGTAAGGTGTGTGTGTGTGTGTGTGTGTGTGTGTGTGTGTGTGTGTGTGTATGTCTGTGTGTCTGTGTCTGTGTCTGTGTCTGTGTGTGTGACAGCCTTGTGATCCCTTAGGCTTCTGCTCTCTTCTGATCAAGGTGGGAGAGCCCATTGTGGGTGGTGCCATCCCTGGACTGGTAGTCTTGGGTTCTATAAGAAAGCAAGCCAGGAAAAAGCAAGCCAGTAAGTAACATCCCTCCATGGCCTGTGCATCAGCTCCTGCTTCCTGCCCTGTGTGAATTCCTGTCCTGACTTCCTTTGGTGATGAACAGTGATGTGGAAGTGTAAGCTGAATAAACCCTTTCCTCCCCAACTTGCTTCTTGGTCATGATGTTTGTGCAGGAATAGAAACCCTGACTGAGACACCATATTTGGCATCAGGAAACTCTAGAAACCTAGTGATACCCTGGGGTCTGTACCTTAGGGAGAGGGTGTGGGGATGGCAGTTGTGACTCAGAGGAAGGGGCAGGATCACATGACAGTAGATTTCATACTAAAAGGAGTGATCTGAGGCCAGCCCAACTGTAATCAGTGAAGAAACCAAGAGAAGGCATACCGTACAGTGTGGGGCTCCATGTGTTAGGACCCTTGTGTACTAGCTGGAATACATGCCTTTTTTCCATGGTAGCCTCCTGACCATGGCAGGGAAATAAGGGTTGGAGGAAGAGTCCACTCCCTAGGATAGGGAAGAGGGCTGTGCGGGCCTGCAGGCTATGTCTTCACCTTGGTATCTCCTCTTACTGTGTGTCCTTGGACAAGTCTCTTAGCCTTCCTGTAGCTCAGTCTTAGCACAGAGAAATGTGATGTCATGTCTGGCTAATAACAACTCTCTAAAAAAAATGTTTTTACATCTATTCATTTGGAGTGTGCGCACACACACAAGGACACATGCTCGCATGTGGCAGTCAGAGGGTAACTTCTGTCCTTCCTATGTGGCTTCCAGGGATCAAACAGAGGTCACCAGGCTTGGAGCTGGGTAGGGAATCATCTTTGCCTGCTGAGCTGTCTCATGGCCCGTGCCGGGCTTTTTCCTTTCTTTCTTTTTCATTTTTTCTTAAACACATTTATAACTGAACTCATTTCAGAAAGTCCCCAAGTGCTTTTCAAATATTTACCAAGATACTAAAGCAGGAGATGCTTAGGTGAGATGTCGAGAATGAGGGGAGGGGGGTAGCTGCCCGTGTATGTGGGTTGAGAGTTTCCTGGCAGCCACTGCAGAGAAAATATGACCATTATTGTTAGCAACCAGGCATTTATTTCCACCAGCCTGCCCTCGGGGACCTAGCAGCGGCTTCTGTCATCACCATCACTGCTGCCAGCAGCAACAGGTGTGCCAGGTGTGGCTCTCTCTCCCTGTCTCCTCTCTGTTTCTCTCTCTCTCTTCTAACCCGTTAACACCGGGTCTCTCTGGTTTGCTCATTCTCTCTGTCCCCCATCTCTTTCTCTGTCTCTTTGTCTCTCTTTGTGTCTCTCTCTGTCTCCGTGTCTCGGTCTGTGTGTCTAAGTCTGTCTCTGTCTATGTGTGTGTGTCTCTGTCTTGGTCTCTCTATATATCTCTCTGTCTCTCTCTGCCTCTCTGTTTTGTTTGTTCACTCTGTCCCCCATGTCTCTTTGTCTCTCTGTGTCTCTCTGAATCTCTCTCTTTCTTTCTCTCTGTTTTGCTCATTATTTCTGCCCCCAGTCTCTCTGTCTCTATCTCTCCCTCTTGTCCACGCTCTCCCTCCTCCCCCAATAAACCTCTTACATAAGATCTGTTGTGTGGTGTAATTTCTTAGTGGCCCACCAAAGGTGCCCCCCATCTTTGCCGCTTTATCCTATCGATTGTACAGACAAGTAGAGAGTCGGCTGAGAGACCATCAAGACCTTGAGGAAAACGGAGACTCTCTCAAGAACGAGGGATAAACAGTTTCTCATGTGAGTCTGGAACAGGCAAACCCAAACCATGAGGGTGTCATGACTGACAGACCAGGCTCTGGATGACAAAACTGGTGTAAACACCGGGCTGGTGATGTCCTCCACACAGCCTCAATTTCCAACAAGAGGAAGGAATTACAATAGCACCAAGGCTTGTCCTGACCTTTCAGGACTGTAAAAAGCTTGCGGAAGTGCTTGGCATACAGTAAGTGCTCAATAAGTGCCTGCTGGTCTTACAGCAGGAGCTCCGTAAACACCCTGTGGATGGGTATGTGGGAGCAGCCAGATCATTTTATCTCTGAGCCCGTCTCTCAGGTTCCTCAGTAGCAGACCTTCTCCTGAGCCCAAATGGAAACCATGTGTGTGTGTGTTGATCAATTCCATGGTTTGTGGAAGCCAAAAGCCCAGGTTAATGGAACAGAGCCGATTCCCTGGTGACTTCCAAACCCTCCTTCAAAGCCTTTTGCTTTTTCCTGCTCAGCCACTGGGAAGCCACCGCCTGCACTCCGGAGGAGAAATTGAATAATTGATGCAATTTGAATAACACTAGGATTTGTGATGATATTGAAATGTAAAGATAAAAGGGGCGGGAACAGGAGCCAAGAGCGGAAGGGAGAACTTGTTAATAGGCTCTCAGGGGTTGGTGTGGGGGGCTCTGCTGGAAACAGGGGCTGAAAAGGCATTTAAAAGAGGAGGTACTCAGCAAGGGGCAGGCTGGGAAACTTCCACCCCATGAGGGGGGAGAAACCATATTCATAAATAAGATGCGGAAATTTCTCCAGACTCAGCAGCGCTAACAGTTAGAGAGTGGATAATTATTTAAATGCCAAATCACTCCGTTCATTAGAATCCCAAATTATATCTGAAGAAATTGATTGCTCTGGGCAGGATGGAGGAAGGGCAGGGAGGAAGGGAGGAACCAGGGACTTTATGGAATCAGGGGAAGGACCCCCCCCCCAACCTTTCTCTAACAGGAGATGAAGCAGAACGAATAGGAAGAAGGAAGGCTTGAAGCCAGAGACAGGCACTACTGTAGTCTCAGCATTTGGAAGGCTGAGGCAGGAGGATAAAGGGCGGGTTAGGGTAAAAGCCTATGTCCAGTAGCTCTAACAAGCTAGATTCAGCCACCTCCCTGCCAACCTGTAGCCAAGCAACGGTGAAGAGAAGGGTTCATTCAGTGTTGGGAAAAGGGATGGCATAGGATCAGTGACCCCAACTTCATCTTACGGATGCTGATGTGAGCCTTAGGTTTAAGTAGAATTGGAGAGGCGACAGGAGATGCAATCAACAGGGTAGCGTGTCCTATCACGTCTGGCTCTTCCTGGAAACCCAAGATGAACCAGTGTAGGACAAGGACTTAGCGGTATGCCTGCAGCTTTGTGACTCCAACTGAAGATTGGATGCTTACATAGTAAAAGCAGCTACTCTGAGCCTGCTCCGAGGGTAATTTCAAATTCAAGGGCAACCTGGGATTTGCCTTCATCTCGGTACTCAGGGGTCAAAGAGGAAGGTCTCAAGTTGCAGATCAGTCTGGGCTACATAGTGAGCCCCTTTCTCAAACAACAAAAGAAAAGGGGTGTTGTGGGGGGGGATGGTTCAGTAAAGGGCTTGCTTGACCTCTATAAAAGCCAGGTGTGGTAGCACTCTGCAAAGGTCATCCCTGTGCCTGGAACTTGGAGACAGGAGGAGGGGTTTTCTGGTTGCTGGATAGGTTCAGTGAGAGTCCCTGTTTCAGAATCTAAGCCAGAAAACAACCGAGGAAGACACTTGATGCTGACCACATGTACAGGCCAAGCAGACCTGAGCTCAAACCTTGAGCTAATACTTCCTTCTTGTGGACATTTTTATCACCTTCTCTCTTTGAGCCTCAGTTTATCCAGCTGAGCAGTGGAGGTAATACAGGGCTCATTTCTTCACAGGCAGGACATGTTCATCGTTCCTTGGATAGAGCCACAGTCCCAGAAGTGGATTATAAGATGAAAGCATCGTAAGTCAGAAACGTATTTAAAATCCCTACGGACATTGACATTGTAGCTTAGCCTCGCTGACCTTGAATGTGCTCAGGACATTGACGTCAGCCTATAGTGGGTGACATCATCTAACACAACGCCTGGTTTTATGATAAAGTGTGAAGCTGGAGGTGGCGGAACATGTCCAGAATCTTAGCGCTTTGGGAGGCTGAGGAAGCAGGAGGATGACGTTCAAAGGCAGTCTGAGATACACAGAAGACCTTGTGGTGGTTAGTGTTACTGTCAGAATCTAGAATCACCTGGGACAAGGATCTCTGGGCCAAGAATAGGTATCAACCTCCCTGACTCCGCTCTTGGGTGGTATGAGTAAAGAGATGAGCAGCCGGGGGTATTCACTGCTTTTAGCCTTCAGATTACTGATACATTGTAACCAGCCCGGTCCAGCGTCTGATTCCCTGATGTCTCAGGACCTCTGGAAAGGGTACTGAATGGCCAGCCAGGAAAAAAAACAAAAACAAACCCCCCCCCCCCCAAAAAAAAGAAAAACCTTTGTCTCTTAGGGTGCTTTGTTTGTTACTTTGCTATTTCTGTGATAAAACACCATGACCAAAGCAACTTTGCAGAAGAAAAAGTTTAATTGGGCTTCCAGCTTCAGAGGGTTTAGAGGCCATGATGTTCTGGCATAGCGCCAGGAGCAGGGAGCTGAGGGCTCGTATCTTGAATCTGAAAGCACAAAGGTGAAAGAGTGAACTAGAAATGTCTCAAGTCTTTAAACTCCAGAGCCCACCTCCAGTGACATAATTCCTCCAACAGGGCCACGCCTCCTAACCCTCCCCAAACAGTACCAGCAACCGGAACCAAGTGTTCAAATGCCCAAGACTATGGGGCACATTCCACCCAAGCTACTACAACTGCCTCTGTCAGGGAATTTTTTTAACATCACAGCCATGGGGAAAGAAATGAAGACGGATTCTGTCTTAGTTAGGGTTTCCATTGCTGTGAACAGACACCATGACCACAACTCTTATAAAGGAATACATTTAATTGGGGCTGGCTTACAGTTTCGGAGGTTCAGTCCATTATCATCACGACCGGAAGCACGGCAGCATCCAGGCAGAGATGGTGCTGGAGAAGGAGCTGAGAATTCAAAAGCATCCGGAAGGCATTCAGAAGGAGACTGTCCTCTGCAGGCAGTCAGAAGGAGCTTCTCTAAACCCATCCCCATGATGGCACACTTCCTCCAACAAAGTCACACCTATTCCAACAAGGCTACACCCATGGGGCTAAACATATTCAAATCACCACAAGGCTCTAATGCCCTGTTTGGATGCACAAGTGTATCGTAAGGTCTGTGCTGGAGAAGGAGCTGAGAGTTCTACACGTGGAGACTGGCTTCCACACTGGGTGGAACTTGAGCATAGGACCGCAAAGCCCACCCCTACAGTGGCAAACTTCCTCTAACAAGGCCACACCTCCTAATGGCCACTTCCCATGGACCAAGCGTATCCAAACCATCACAGTCCCCAAGGTCAGGTGTTAGAGCCAGGCCCACCCAGGTGCTTGATAGCCATGGATGCTAACGTGGAATTGATCTGGGCTTAGTCCTTGGGCATCTCCTAAAAGTATAGACTGGGCCACTACCTCCCAAATTCACAGGATGACAAGTGTCACATGCTAGGAACAGCCAGACTGTAGATGACAGCCAGAGGCCTGGGGCCAAAATTTATTTTCGTTGCTCTGTGGTCTTGATCTGCTCCCTTCTCCTCTGAGCCTCAATGGAGACATCGATCCTTCCTGCTTTGTATGTTCTAATTTCGAGGGCCTAATAGGTCCTGGGACACAATAGGTGCTAAATAAATGCTTGGTGATATCACAGATACTCTTATTGGGGGAGAAGGAACGGCTATACTTCTGATGAGCCTGCCTGCCTCCATCTTAGGCTTAAAAGCCATTTAATAGTTTAAAAAAAAAAAAAAAAAAAAAAAAAAGGAAACCTAGGCTCGTCCCTGTTTGTGACGAAACCTCTGTTTCTCAAGGATTGGACCATTCTTCACCTGTAGCCTTAAGTACATGTGGCTCTCTCTGTACGGCCTGTTCCAGGAAAGGTCAACCTCGGGTTTATTTCAAAAAGTTGTTTATAACCATCTTGCGAAACTACCTTTGTTTCAAAGGGTTGTTATGACAACCTGTCGTTCCGATGACCTGTTGTTATGACGACCTTGTTATGCCCACCCTGCAGTCACGACTTTGTTTCTAGAGGTCGTTATGACTAATCTGTTACATTTATGTTTGGCTCCTGTAGCCCCTCCTATTTTGCCCACCAAATCCCCCATTTGGAAACCTGGAAACCCCCTACCTCTGAGCTATAAAAACCTTGTCTTCCTCCCATCCAATGCTGACCTCTGAAACCTTGCCTTAAGGGAAGGCAGCCATGTACATAAATAAAAAAGCTTGCTTTAATTAATCACTTGCTTTAATTAACCTGGCCATGGTTGATTCGGGTCTGGGGTCTTTCTCCTCCCATCTTCGGGATTCACTTCCTGCCACAGAGGCACGATTGGTGTACTTCAAAGCTTTGTTTTTCCTCATATGTCCCCAGGCATAATGTCCTCTCGCGGGTCCTGGGGGAAGCCAGGGAACACAGGGATTGGCTCATAATAGATACCCCATAAGGGTCCCCCTTGTAGCATCCCCCTGCTTCGACAGTAAGGAAAAGAGCATCAAGCCCCTAAGTAAAGGCAAGCGGGTCTTCAGTCCCTTGAGAGCCTCGTCAGCAGGGCCAGCTCCAAATCGATCTTTTCTCCCCCATTTTTGTAGCTCATGTCAGCATCTCTTGGGATGGGCGGAGAAACTGTCCGAGTCAGCACACCGCGCTCGCCAGACACCGCGGTTCTTTATTAATTAACCGCCAGATGTTAACTTTGCATCTTTTATCAGAGGGAGCTTTGTCACAGGGACCTTGTATGTCAAGTCATTAGGGACAGGCAGAAAAGCATCTCTGGAGGACACTGAAATTGACAAGGTGGCTCCCACCCCCTTGGGGCACACAGCCTCCCACCCAGAGCCCTGCCTATGCTTGGAGCTGCCCTGGAGATACAGAGCTTTTGATATTGGTCTCTGCAGAGACCTGGCTGAAAAGAATCTGCTTCACCCCATTCCCATCTGCTGGAGAAAGACCTAGAAGCCAGTTAACCCAAATAAGCAGTCCTGTAACAGACCAGTGTCTGTGTCACCAAGGAAACTGACAAGGCTCCTGGAGAGGGGAAATGACCAGCGAAGAACCTAATTTAGATGGAGCAGTTTTTCCTTCCTCTGGGGAGATGATGTTTAAGTATAGAGTCATGGGAAGAGCCAAGGACAGAAGTTCCAGGCTGAGGGCACAGCAAAGGCAGAAGACCTGGGGCACACATAAAGGACTGAGCCAGGATCTGACAGGCCCAATATATAAGAGACAGCTACAAGACTTGTGGCGCTGAGGAGGCCAGGGTGGCGCCCTCAGGGGACACAGCAGACATGGGTTTCTTGTGTGGAGGGCACTAAAGAGTCCCAGCAGGTTTCTGAGCAGACATGGGATGCCAACGGGGTAAAGAATAGGCTGATTTCAAAATGGCCGGTGTGTCAGGATACTGATGTCTGAGCGTTGACATGGATGTAGTTTGACAATGTCTCATCGGGGATACAGAACTCACAGGGTATCCGCAGGGTACCAGGGTTCAAGGAGGTGGAGACTAGGGAGCAAGTTTGGATCCTCCTTCCAGGTGGAAATGGGCAGAAGAGAAGTACCACCTGAAATCTTAAATTGCTCGCTCCTGACAGAACTGTGGTTTTTCTCCCTCTCTCTTTTTAAAGATTGTTTATTTTTTTTTGAATGCTCTATATGCATGACAGACATTGGATCCCATTACAGATGGCTGTGAGCCACCATGTGGTGGCTGGGAATTGAACTCAGGACCTCTGGAAGAGCAGCCAGTGCTCTTAACCACTGTTAAAAAGCCCCAAACTGTGGTTTTTGTTTGACTGGTAGAGAAAGGGAGAGGTGGCACCGAGGCTGCTAGGTCAAGGTCGTGCATAAGAAGCAGCAGGTGGGATCCTGAACCTGGCTGGCAATCGTCCAGGTCACCCTGCAGCTGACCACAGCAGCCTTTCACTGTAGCTTCCGTGCCCTGCATCCTTCTCCCAACTCACACAACAAAGGCCCCTGGGAAGAGCATGCACTGAGCTGTCCCCGGGCAGGAAGCAGTGGGTTCCACTTCCAGGCTGCCCCAGCCTACTAGACTTCAGCCCATGATTGGTCCAGGACTCTGCGGATGCAGATGCAAGCCTGTGGAATTTGGACACTCAGGAAGCCATCACCGCAGGTTATCATTTTCCATCCGATCCCCAAGCCGTCTGATAAACAAGTGATTACTTTGGATTTGCATATAATAATATAATAAATATCACCCCCAGGAAGGGTGCGCCCGTTCTCGAGGGTGGGAGCGGAGAGCAGGGCTCATGTCTTATTTATGAGGATAAACAAGAACAGAAGCTGGTATAATCAACACATATTTAATCTTAGTCACCCTTTGACTCTAATCAGGCAGGGTCTTACAGTGTGCGCAGGTTGTGGGGGACACCCCTGCCACAATCTTCATCCCACTCAGAGACGGCTTGTGGCTGGCACCCAGACTACCTAAGAGGACTATTTAACAGAGACAATGCCTTTTTAAATTTCTTTTTATTCTTTTCTTCCTCCCTTTTCTTTGCTTTGAAAAAATAAAACAAACAAACAAAACAGAGTCACAAGTAGTCCAGGTTGACTTCAGAATTGCTGAATAGCCAAGGCTGGCCTTGAACTTCTGACCCTCCTGCCTCCACTTCCCAAGTGCTAGGACTGTACACACATGTCATGCACAACACTGTCTTTAGTTAGTTTTTTCCCTACATACATTTGTATGTGGAGGGAGGGCTTGCCATGGAAAAGATACAGAGGCCAATGCTGGTTTTTCCTTCTATGACATGGGCTCTGGCTGGGGACTAAACTCAGGTCACTATTCTTCACAGTAAGGTCTTTTACCCCATGAGCTATCTCCCCTGTCCTTTGGTCTGTGTGTGTGTGTGTGTGTGTGTGTGTGTGTGTGTGTGTGTGTGTGCATGTATGTGTGTGTATGTGTGTGTATGTGTGTGTATATGTGTGTGAATGTGTATGTGTGTGTGAGTGTGTGTGTACGCACATGTATGTTTGCATGTGTATGTGTGTGTATGCATGTGTGTATGTGTGTATATGTGTATATATATGTGTGTGTGTGTATGTGTACATGTGTGTATGTGAGTATATGTATGTATGTGTGTATGTATGTTTGTGTGTATGTGTGAGTATGTATATGTATGTGTGTGTGCGTGTGTATGTGTACATGTGTGTATGTGAGTATATGTATGTATGTGTGTATGTATGTTTGTGTGTATGTGTGAGTATGTATATGTATGTGTGTGTGCGTGTGTATGTGTATATTTTGTATATATGTGTGTGTGTGTATGCATGTGTGTGTGTATGCATGTGTATGTATGCATGTGTGTATGTGTGTATATGTGTATATATGTGTGTGTGTGAGTGTGTGTATGTGTGCATGTGTGTGAGTGTGTGTATGTATGTTTGTGTGTATGTGTGAGTATGTATATGTATGTGTGTATTTGTGTATATATGTGTGTGAGTGTGTGTGTATGTATGTGTATATGTGTGCATGTATGTGTATATTTGTATGTATGTGTGTGTATATGTGTATATGTATGTGTGTATGTGTGCATATGTGTGTATGTGTGTGTGTGCACCTGTGACACCATGTGCGTGGAGATTGTGGAGCCCTTTTGTAGGGTCGGCTCTCTCCTTCCACCTTCATGTGGGTTCTGGGTGTCAAACTTTCGTCATCAGGCTTGCCCAGCCATGTGAGCTCAGCTTGTGATGGATTCAGGTTGCTCAGCTTGTCAGCAAGCCCCTTTACCACTGAGCCATCTTGCTGGCCCATAACAAGCCCCCCTACCTGACCAGTGTTCCCGAAACGTGTCTGAATCACCAAAAGTCCTTGAAGACAGCGATGTAAATTGCAGCGTTCACCGTGGTTCCGTCTGTGGTGACATCCACCACTGCAAGTTTCCAGTGCGACGGGAAAGCAAAACTGGAAGAGAAGGGAGGAGGGTGAGCGCTGTACTAGAATGTAAGTCACGTGTTTACGTTTGCCAGAGAGGAGACCCGAACCTGGGACTCAGAGCCTGAAACCCAGGACCCCCTCAGCATGCCACTTTCCTAATGTGGCAGGAAAGAAACCAGGCAGAAGCCCTTCCTTCACAGTCTCCAGCTCTTAATCCACTGTTAGAGGAGTTTAGGCACATTAAGGGGAAGGTGTTTGCCCAGATTCATGCACAGAACTAAGGCAGGAATAGAACTTATATGCAGGTATTGACCACACACGTGGTATTTACTCTTGGATTGCCCTTGCCATTTCATGGTGTGGGGGTGACGATAGACATAGTGGGAAGCCGAGGAGGCCTGGTGTGAACAAAGTCCTGAACGAATGTGTGCTGTTGTCATGGGTACAGTCATGTTAAGGACCCCAGAGCCTCAGGCAGGGAGGCAAAACGGCAAAGCTTTCCTTTCTGGCCTGTGTGCTAATGTTGATAGTGTGTACAGAAAATATCTACCATAGTGTTCTCCCCCAGGATATTATCAGCTTGAAGAATAAAGCTGCCTCCTTGTTCAACTCTACACCATACACCCTACCTCTTGTGCTGGGCTTTCTCCATCAGCAGCCAGATCCCCTGATCCCAGATTTGTCCGTGTGTCTGTCTCTGTGTGTGAGTCTGTCTTTTCTTCATTTCCTCCCTGCCCTCATCAGGTCCACCTCCCATGCAAGGATGTGGTAGTTCTCTTCGCTCCGTGATGACTGCACCCTAATTTGGGAGCCTGGATGACTTGAAGTACACCTGAGGTCCATATCTTCCTGTCAGTGGAGTCCTTGGGTCTATCCATTATTGCATGTTCCAGGGCTGAAGTGCCAAGGGTGGCCCTTCCACTCACACATCTGGTACCTGGATTCCATGACTGGGGTTGCTGCAGCTGCCCATGTCCCTCCTCTCCTCATAGCCCCCTCGCTTACCCAGTTAGTGTTTCCTCACAACATGGCGGTTAAAATGGCATCCTACATCTTACGGCAGCTGCCCTCCACAGAACTGACAGTCTAAAGTCTTGGATGCATTTTCACTTCGGGTGTATTTGTTTGTTGTTTGTGGGTGCACTGCTTTACGCCAGCACAAATGGTGGCTGTGTGGTCTTAAAATTTCAAGTAGCCCAGAAAGTACAGAGATTATAAGAAGTCCAGCAATCACTCAAAATTCCATCACACAGAAACACGATCGGCAGCCATGACCAGAAGGAGTTAGCTACAGAGTCCAGTTCCTGACTGGATGCTGGCCCTTCTGGAAACAGGCCACTTCCTACCAGTGAATTCCTAAAGAGAAAGTAACCAAGAGGTAGATTCCAGGCACTCATACACAGGACAGGCGCCTCTCAGTGGCCTCCCACTGTTCAGCCTGAGACTTCTAGATTCCCAAAATGTCATCTCTGTCTGACCTTTGGGGAATGCTTCTCTGCCATGGCTATATGGCGTCCAAGCCACTCCTACTATCCCCATTGCTGTGGCCACTGTTAACCACAATAAGCATTACTGTTGTTACTACATGGTTACTGTCATTGTTACTCCCATAAAGACATTTATGCCACTATTGTTACAAGAGTTTCATCATTGTAACTATTGCTACGTTTGTCACCACCACTGTACCACTACTAGGACTGCTGTTGCTGCTATAGCCACTAATACTGTTACTAATGTTACCACCGTTGCCAATGCTACATAGTGTTACCACCTCACTGCTGCTGCTGATTTTCCTCTCTCTGTTTCTACAGTAATTGTTTTAGTGGTGCGTGCACACGCGCGCGCGCACACACACACACACACACACACACACACACACACACACGCACGCGCGCGCATCTGAGTGTGGGTGAGTGCCATAGCATGCGTATAAAAGTCGAGAGACTGCCTTGGGTGTTGGTCCTTACCTTCCACCCTGTTTTTGGACAAGATCTCTTTGGTTTTTCCTGCTGCTTGAGTTAGCCCAGCTGGCCTGTGAGCTTCTGGAGACTCTCCTGTCTCAACCTCTCATCTCCCCACAGAAGGCCTGAGATCACGGATGCATACTACCGCTTCCAGCTTTGACATGACTTCTGGGAATTTGAACTCAGGTCCTTGTGTCCACACACCAAGTGTTTTACCCACTGTGCTTTGCCATCTCCACAGCCCTTCTGTAACAATTATTTTGTTACTTTTAAATTCTCATTGTAAATGCAACAAATTTTCATTATGTAAAAATTAAATTATAGGTAATTTCAAAGATGAGAATAAAACTCGTTCCCGAGTGCCACCATGCAGAGGGATCAGGCCCCACTCTGTCCTGATCCTTCCACAGTTGAATCCACTCATCTTGTCTTTCTGTTGCTTCTCTGGTGGATTTTTTTTTAAATTCTTTTCAAGACTTATTTATGTATGCATGAACACTGTCGCTGTCTTCAGACACACCAGAAGAGGGCATCAGATCCCATTACAGATGGTCGTGAGTCACCATGTGGTTGCTGGGAATTGAACTCAGGACCTCTGGAAGAGCAGTCAGTGCTCTTAACCACTGAACCAGCTCTCTAGCACCTCTGGTGGACTTCTTACATCAGTTTATTTTTCAACTTTATCAACATTTTACAATTTTAAAAACTCATGTTTGTTTAAATATTAACTTAAAGAATATTGACACTTCCATTTTTTCCTCTAAAAAATTCTTTATTTATTTGGGGGGAAGGTGAGGTCATGCACCTGTCTTGGTACCTGTGTAGAGTTCAGAGGACAACCTGAGAGAGTTATGCCTCTCCTTCCACCATGGGTGTCCTGAGTGTATGCATGCGTATGCATGCATGTGCGTGCGTGCGCGTGTGTATATGTGTACCCCAAGAAGCCAGAGGCACTGGATCACCTGAAGATGGAGTTACAGGTGTTGTGAGCCTCCTGGTGTGGGTGCTGGGAATCGAACTTGAGTCCTCTGGAAGAGGAGCACACACTCTTATTCACTGAGCTACCCTCAGACTATTGGCTGGGGTGCAAGGCGGAGCTGCTTCTGGTTTTCAGTCAGTCCCTCTTCTGCTGAGTAGCATTGGGGGAGTCTCTGGGGCCCCCTGACCACATTTTTCTACAGCAAAAGAGGAGATTAGCAGAAGCTACAGAGAGGTGGACAAAGGACAGCAGCTTTACTGTGTGACTGTCACCCCCTCAAGAGACAGTGACACTCCCGTGCCACTCGGCTGGTGAGTTCGCACCCATCGTAGCACCAGACAACATGAAACTGTTAAAACGTTGTAGAGGAGAGTCCCAACCCCACTTCTACCTGTTTTCAGAAAGGTTTCTGTTAGTCATAGAATCTCAGGTGAATCCCACAGTGTATGACCAGGAGCAGGAATGCGTGGTGGGTACCAGAATGTGACATCTGTACCTGGGGAGGCTGGCAGGCTTCTGGCTGTCTGTATCCTGTCCTTAGTGACAATATCGACCCTCCATTACAGGAATTTTCCCATGTGGAGGCGGGATGGGCACGAGGGGTCCTGTGGCCACAGGGAAGGGTGTCGGGACCAGACAATGAATCCTAGAGGCCAGTCAGCCTGTATCAGTGATGCTAGCTGTAGAGAGACAAGGTACTTGCTCCCTGGACCGGAACCTAGGGACAGTTCCTAATAGGCATGGACACTTTAAAGTGGAAGGCAGCCCACTCTCAGCATCTCATGTCAGCTCCGTAGGCAGTTTATTTCTGGGTGTGATCACGGTTACCTGGCATCACGGAAATCCTGATTCTGCATTGGGAATGGAGCTTAGTTGCCAGAGTGCTTGCCAGGCATGAACAAAGTCCCATGTCTGATCCCCAGTACTGAATAAAATGGGTGCACACCATGATCCCAGCATGTGGAGGGGGAGGCAGAAGGGTTAGGAGTTCAAGGCCGTCCTTGGTTACTTGGCTCGACCTGAGCTACGGAAGACCCTGTTGAGAAAAAAAGAAAGGAGAAAAGAAGGGAGAGGGAAGGAAAGGAGGGAGGAAGGGAGGGAAGGAGGTAGAGAGGGATGGATGGATGGATGGATGGCTGTTCCTGGTTCACAGGCAAGCGGTTAGCATCACCATATTCCTGTTCAATGATAAGAAGTCAATGTTGTGTTTAAAGGCTCAGGACTTCGGAACCTGGGGCAGGGTCCTTGACCTCTCTGGCAGGTGGGGTTGTGAGGATGGCACGAGTCTCACTCATGAAAGACTTGGAATCACTGGCACCTGTTACATAATGGGTAGCATCTTCTTAGTATTCTGTGGCGGTCACACTACCAGGCACCTGTGTGAGTCTGCTTGGGGCTGGCAGCTTACCTGGACTGAAGTTCACCTCCTATGTCCGGGTCACCAACAGCATCCTTGAGATGGACATTGGGAGTCCATAAAACATTCTCGAGTTTGCTCGGCTGATTTAGGATACTGTAGAAACTGACCTCAGAGCTAGGCTGCAGGGACATGGGAGGCTCCAGGGAAGCTTCAGGGGAATGAACTCGTGCTCCATGTGTGAGTCGTATGTATTCCAGTGCATGGAGCGGACAGCATCCTCAGGTGCTCTGTGGGGAAGGAGGCAGGCATCAGGGAGAACCCGAGTGTCCATGGGTACTTGCCTAGTAAGCCTGGAAGAAGGTTCTAGCAGTCTGGAACAGAAGAAAGTACAGGCAGGCCAGGAGGGCCTGTTGCCTTCTGAGTAGCATAACCAGTTTAATCCTTGTAGGGTTTTTGCGAGACACAGATCTCAGGAGAAACCCAGCCTCGGGGTGGCTTCCTGTGGTCTTCCCAGCTCCTTTGCCTGCTCTGACCCTCCCATGAGCCACAGTGGGTCTCCTCATTCCACTGCTGCAGAAAAGAGGCCCAGGGAGGCGAGGGGAGCACGGGGGATCTCAGGAGCAGAGCCTCTGACCAGTCAGACAACCAATCTGAGACAGAGCCAGTGTATGTGCTCCCTTGTGGCTCAAAGGACAGAGTGGGCTGTCCTAGGAACTAGCTCACCCTCAGAGGGGCTCCAATGCAGAGGTTTTATGCACCTTTTTCCTCCTTCTTTTTTGTCTCCCTTCCCCCTCTTCCCCTTTCCTCTTCCCTCCTCCTTCCTCTCCTCCTCCCTCTTCTCTTTTCTTCCTTCTCCCCCTCCTTTTTCCCTCTCCCCCTCCTCCCTCCTCCCCATCCTCTCCTCCTTCTCCTTCCCCTCCACTCCCTCTCCTTTTCCTCCCTTCTCCTCCCCCATCCCTCTCCCTCCTCCCCATCCTCCCCATCATTCCCACCTCCTTTTTTTCTTCTATGTTCTTTTCAGGAAGCTAGACAGACACTGCACCACCTCTGAGCCACACCCTCAGCCCATGCTTCTCCTTTTAAATTTCAGCGGCCAATGAGTGGGTGATTTGGGTTCTGAAAAAAAAATTAAAAACTACAGAAAAGGCACTTACATTAATTACATGTGTAGCTCTCGACAAACTCCTGAGAGACAGGGACTCCCCAGCCCTCGGTTTAGTCCTGGGCCTCTGCCTTAGAGAGTTTAGAGGAGTCAGTGGGGATCAGTTGAGCCCTTCGATGTCCCAGCCTCTCCTCATCATCCCAGCCCTCCACTTTGTCTCCCCAGCCCAGCCTGTGCACTGCACCCAGAGGCAATTTATGAAGCAGATGTTTACTGCAGGGTTTTACATGTGCTTGGTGTCTCGCCAAACGTTATAGTAATTGGAGGCTGTGTTTAATTACTGATCAATGTAAAGTTAGGACGATGCAGGCCTGGAAACGCTTGGTCTAGACTCTCCTCTCTGCCTCAGAGATGGGAGGGGATCCTGGCATTCCAGGCTCAGCCCTTGCCAACCAAGGCCTGGGAGGGGACAAGGATGGGCAGAACAGCCTCTGCTTGTGTCATTCCTCATTGTACCAACTCACTGCTGATGCCCTTTCCATGCCAGGCACAGAGCTACCTTGGTGAATGGTGGTTTACATACATACCCAGTACAGGAGATTCACGGTAGCTGGGTTCTGACCACAAAAGCAACATTTTGTGACTTTCAAGGCTGGGTCATTAGAGACACCCCAGTCGCTGCTTTGCTTTCCTGGGCCACTCCTGGGAAGCCAGCACACCTTGGAGATAGTCCAGCAGCACCTTGGAAGGATCAGATGGAGGGACTGGATGCACCGTGGAGACTGCATGCTGCTGCCCCAGGTAGGCTTGCAGATGTCTGGGTCTCAGGGAAAGAGCAAATGCTAACTGTGTCCTCATAAGACACCAGCCAAAGCCTGGTCCTGTCCCATAAACTGAGGTATGGGGCCATGGACTGTGAGAGGCAGCTGGGTACCTGGTCGAGTACAGGCCTCGAACCCCAGAGACACTAAAGGGACGGTAGGTGTTGAGCTTTGCTCCTGGGCCCTGGTTCCTTCCACTTAGCTTCAGCCATCCACAACCCCTCCCAACGAAAGGTTTGTGACCTTTAGTCACGTAGCACAGGTAGAGAGCATGACTACAGGCCCCAGAGCCTCAAGAGATCTCCATATTAATGAGATATCTAAAGGCCAGAGGGTGTAGCCAATTAAGCATTCCTTCCCAGACTCTCCTCCTACTCACAAAAGGTATTTAACCTCAAGCCCGCCCTGAGAACACAGGGTACAGCTTCATCCACTTTCTGCCATGACAAAAACCCTTTTAAAACCATGGACTACCTCTCTTCTTTGGGGCCCCGCTGTGGGAGACTGTGGAGAAGGGCTTCAACTATCGAGCCAATCTCCTGCCGGAGGACATCTCTACGTTCCAGCCACAGAGAGGCCGCCAACCCAAGCGGAGCTAGCTGAGCCGGCCATGACCCAGCCAAGCGAATCACTGCCCAAGAGTCTCATTCCCCAGGGGTGCCACCGGAGCTCATCTTCTCCCCAACTGCCCCTTTCGGCTGAGGGTCATTCTAGCCCATATGCCCCGTCTCAACTCTTCTGCGGCCTTTCAGTGGTGCCTAGGAACCCAACGGTCTGAGAACAGTCAATCCCTGCCCTCCTTCTTGCCCGGGGGTCCCCAACCCAAGAGCTCCAGCCCACACCGGACCTCAGACTGGGATCTCCCCACGCCCAGTGGAGCTCTGTGGCTTCCCATAGCCCGGTGTCCATCCTGGGCCTCGTGGAGTGAACTCAGTTGAATTCCCATGCTTCTGCTCCCTAAGCTGCGTGGGGTGGCAGACACGCAGGACCCACAACTCAGCCCAACAGTGCCCACGCCCACTCGTGAGACACAGCCCCACCATAAGGGACAAAATGCTGATGTTGTCACTATACTTTAGAGCTCCATGAGAATGAAAGGAACTCACTGGGAACCTGAGAAATAAAAGCAGCAAAGGGGACAGCGAGGTGTGGGGACTGCACAGCTGTGTGAGGCGCAAGGCAGATTAACAGCTTTATCTTTTAATATTGATTGAATGTGTCTCTGTATGTATCTGTGTGTGTGTGTGTGTATTATGTTTATTTCTGTGTGTCTCTGTGTGCTTGTCTCTGTGTGTGTATATCCGTGTATATTTGTGTATATGTCTGTGTATATTTGCATATATGTCTGTGTGTGTTTGTGTATATCTGTGTTTGTATGTTTATGTGTGTATCACTGGGTGTGTCTACATGTTTATATCTGTCTCTGTGTGTATCTGTGTATGTATCTCTGTATGTATGTGCCAGTGTGTGTGTAGATATGTGTGCATGTTTGTGTGAGTGTGTATATCTGAGTGCATGTCTGTGTCTATCCATGCTGTTTTTGTGTCCCTATGTGTGTCTGTGTATGTATCTCTGTGTGTGTGTATCTTTGTATGTATCTGTGTATCTATGTGTGAGTTTGTGTGTCTGTGTATTTCTGTGTGTATCTGTATATGAATTTGTGTGTCTGTGTATTTTTGTGTGTATCTGTGTGTGAGTTTGTGTGTCTTTGTATGTATTTCTGTGTGTGTCTGTATGTATATTTCTGTGTGTATCTTTGTGTGAGTTTGTGTGTCTGTGTGTGTATTTCTGTGTGTATCTGTGTGTGAGTTTGTGTGTTTGTGTGTGTATTTCTGTGTGTATCTGTGTGCCATGTGTGTCTCTGTGTATAACTGTGTGATTTTGTATGCCTCTGTGTGTATTTCTCTGTGTCTGTGTGTGTTTACACATGTGTGCACATCTGCAGCACATGTACTCAGAGGCCAGAAGAGAAGTGTGCTCCTCCGTCACTTTCTTCCTTTTGGGGTAGAATCTCTCTCTGGACCTGAGGCTTATGGATTCTGGGCTTGGCTGAAAATCAGTAAACCTCACCAACCCTCCTGTCTCTGTCCCGCTTAGAGATGGGGTTACAGGTGTGTGCAAAACAAAACCAACTTGTTGCATAAGCAGGCAGCTGGCCTTTGTCCTCGTGAGTGTGCACTGAGATCTCTTAACTGCTGAGTCATCATCTCTCCAACCTACATTCTGATATTTGTTGTGTGATATTATAATACCATCATCACAATAAGTGTGAATGAGTTAAACTTACCAATCAAAATGGCAAATATCATTTCCTTCTCCACAAAAATCTCATAAGATAGACACTCTTGTGTCTATCATCACAATAAGTGTGAATGAGTTAAACTGACCAATCAAAATGGCAAATATCATTTCCTTCTCCACAAAAATCTCATAAGATAGACACTCTTGTGTCTATCATCACAATAAGTGTGAATGAGTTAAACTTACCAATCAAAATGGCAAATATTATTTCCTTCTTCACAAAAATCTCACAAGATAGACATTCTTGTATCCACCTCAGAGATGAAAAAGCCAAGGCTCAGTAGGAAAAAAAAACGTACCTAAGATCACCCAGCTCAGGCATGGTGAGCCCAGGCCTTCCTTACTGCAAAACCCAGTGGCTACAACATTATTCTGTATTGTTAATTCCTTTGATTGTAAGAGGAAACTGAAATCCAGAAAGGGATTCTCATGGTCTGCAGAGGGTCATCTCAAAGCTGGAGAGGAAACCAGGAATCCCATCCATGCTACTGACGTTAAAGACCTGCTACCAAAGCATAAAGATACTGAAGACTCGTGACCATGGCCATGAGACCCTCTGGGGTCAGATGGTGGGGGCTCCTCAGGAAAGGAAGACACAAGCAGAAAACAATACGGACGGGTGCAGGGTGAGGAGGCTCAGCGCACTGAGCTAAGCTCCTACAATTATATCAGCCACGTGTAATCTGTATCTGGGTGATGAACGCCTGCAGTTTGGGATCTGATTGCCCTACTTACATTCGGGATTTGCTGAACTGTTATTAATGTGTCCTAGAGGCTTGGGCAAAGGGGAGCCAAGGAGCCCTCCTTTTTCTAGAGCTCAAGAATATGTGAGTCCTTACCCCTTCGCATGTAGCCCAGGCTGTCTCAGACTTCTCTTGGACCAACTGACGGCAAGGCTGAATTGAGCTCAGATTCCCAAACCTCTTGGAGATTCGTGCACACACTTAAATGTGCACACACCCAGGCAGGGCCATTGCATCCGGACGCACACTTACATGTGCATGCACCACACACTTACACACCAGCAAGTACACACAGGAGATGTGTACGAGTAAGTGGAAAGACCCAAGCGAGCTCGCCGTGGCACAGCGGGCGGGTCCACCCCGTCCCGTGCCAGTTCGAATCCCGTGATGCTCTGTTGTCGAGTCCCATGGGGAAAAAAAGTGGAAAGACCCACGTGTGTGCACGTCCAAGTGTACATACGTGTACATGGGTGCAGCATGTGCATACTCCCTCGTGGGTGCTGACGTGGGTGCTGACTATGCTAGGGCGGCACAGCAGATTGCCTGGGTGGGCCTCCTGACCACAGAGCGGTGATGGTTGAGTATATGAACCACTGGTCCAGATGGCATCTCCCGGCTCTGTCACTCTCACCAGCTGTGTGACCTCACACAGGTCACCTCCCCTCTCTGAGCATCTCATTGGATTGTCGTGAGGATTAAATGAACCACCAGAACTTATTATTTATGTGTTTTGTTGAAGGGAACGTTAAACGTATTCTCCCAAACCCATGGACTCAGAACACACACAAATCCATGCACATACAGTCGTACACGCCTGTACACTCATGTGTATGGGCTCCTTCTCCTCCTGGAGCATCAAGGGTAATGTCTACAGGCTGCAAGCAGAATGGAAGTGCATACAGATGATAGGCATCAGGCATCGGGCCTAGCTCTCAGACTGAGGACCAAACTCAGCTCAGGCGCCTGCTGACAGAGGAGCCTGGCCTGGCAACCCTGTGCCTCGTACCTCGTACAGTCAGGTCACTATAGATGGGGCAGCCTGCAGAACTTACCCCACTCCAGGGGACCAGTTCTACAGCACTGTCCCATCTCCCTGTTTACTAACAGGGTTGAAGAGAAGGAGGTGACCTCACTCCCATGCAAATGAGAATGCAAATTATGTTAATTCTTTAAGATGTGGAACCCAGGGCCTCCCCAGGTCAAGTGGCTCTCTTCTGCAACCAGATGTTTGCTCCAAGGCACAAGGGACCAGGGACACCAACAGGAGTCAGGAGAGGTGACACAGCCAGGTCACATGAACACATGCACACACGCACACACATGTTCAGATACCCTGTTCTTAAAAGAGCACCTTCATACAAACATGGGAACACGTGTGTGAACAGTCACACATCCGTGGCCCAGCTGTGCAGGAGGAGCTGGGACAAGGCAGGCTCTGAAGCTCTCTCTGCGTCTGTTCTTTCCTCTGTAGAAGGTGATGAGCCACAGCTGGGCCACATCTGAGACAGTAGGTGGTGTTCACGCTTCTTGAGTGGGATCGCTGAGGTAGGAAGACCCACCTTGAATGTGGGTAGGACTGTTCTAACCTCTGCAGACACCCCAGGTAGTACATCTGTACAGACAAAACACGGGAGGTGAGCACCAGCATTAATCTCTGTCTGCTTCCCGGACTGTGAGGAAATGTGACCAGCTACCTCATGCTACTGACGGCACCGTCAGGATTTCCTCAGCAAAAAAGGCAATGCTCTCAAGTTTGCTGATGCCGAGTATTTTGACACAGAGAGAAAAGTAACTAAAACCGATGGTGAGATGTGACATCGGTGTGTGGTATGCAGCAGGTACGGGTACACGGTGGCCACGCTGGGAGCTTCTTCACTGAAGTACAAGGCTGGGAGACACACCCGAAGGCTCCTGGTGGCTCCAAGGTCCCGTGACTCTGTGGTTTCTCCTTGAAGTCTGTCAGCCACCTAGGTTAGGAGTGGGCTTTGGGACGTTTCTTTGAAATTGGCCCCCTAATTGGCTCTACTTCTGTTCTTTACCTGTGCCCGCCTCTGGCCTGTGACTATAGTGACACGTGAAGAAACTGAGGCCAGAGTCATCCAGCGTCACCAAGACCACCCCAGAGCTGGTGGTGGGATGACTCTGGGAGACGTGGTTGCTTCAGGCTGGGGTCCTGCTCACAGCGTGCTCTTCAGCTGCTCTGCGCAGGAGTGAGGTTGAGTGTCCCGTTGGAGAGGTGAATCCTCCAGGGTGGTCAGTGCCCCCAAATAAAATGAAGTGGGGGTGTGTGAGCATGGTAACGGGCCTGTGCTTGCACTGAGCAGACACAGACAATGCTGTTCTTGTCCCATTCAAGTCCCTAAGCAGGAATCACATAACCCCGGGCAAGGTCGCTCAGGAAAGGAGTAATAGACAGGACTGAGCTTGGATCTTTTGGACTCCAGCTACTCACTGTGGTGCTCTGGGACCTCCCCTGGGGGGTAAAAGCAGAGGGAAACAGGCTTGCAAACTGCACCTGCCAGGTGCCCAGTACAGAGGCCTCCTCAGCCTGCAGGGGACAGGGGAAGTGGCATGTAGCCCCAGGTGCCCATAAGGACCCCCTGCTTCACTCCCGAGGAAGCATCGTCTCCCTGCCGTGCCAGGGAAGGTCGGCAGAGAACACATTAAATAAGGCCATGAATTTATCATGAAGGCCTGGAAATGAGTAGGCTTTATCATTTATGGATGGAATAATTAAGCCGGGGCTCTCCACAGGTTCACAGAGGCCCGCACCCAGGTGCCAGGCGCTGCCAGCGGCTGAACTGGGGACCAATCTGAGGCCTTCATTATCACCCACAACCTAGACATCTCACCCTGAACTTTGGGTGTGGACATCCCACGGATGCCCCAGACGTCTGGGTAAACCCCACCCCATGATGTCATATGAATTGGTCAGAGGTGGGGCTGCACCTCGTTAGACAGAACTGGTGGTTCTAGCTTCTTGGGCAAAAGAGGTTCCTAAAGTGACATTTAGAGGAACTTGGTCTGACCTATCCTCAAGTTTTGACTCTGCCTTGTCTGCATTTCTGGACCGGGGTCACCTCCTCTCTTTGAGCCGCTAAACAATGGGTGAGGTAAGATATAGGGCAGTTGATACAGCGCTTGCGTGCACAAAGCCCTAGGCTGGCTCTCCACTCCAAGTGTGCTCCAGTGTGCCTGTCAACCAGGTGTTCAGCAAGTGGAGGCAGGAGGACAAGAAATTCAAGGTCATCTTTGGCTACACGGGGAATTTGAAGCTAGCCTGGGCTACATGAAACTTGCCTTAAACTCTGAAGCAAAACAACAACAAAAACCAGCCAGGGATTCGGGGGGCGAGTTCGACGCACCTGTATGTACTTAGTTTATAAAAACTGAAAAATAGCCCGGCAGTGGTGGCGCACGCCTTTAATCCCAGCACTTGGGAGGCAGAGGCAGGCAGATTTCTGAGTTCGAGGCCAGCCTGGTCTACAGAGTGAGTTCCAGGACAGCCAGGGCTATACAGAGAAACCCTGTCTCGAAAAAAACAAAGCAAAACAAAACAAAAAAAATTGAAAAATAAAATTCCAGGTAAAGGGAATGGCTCAGCAGGTAAAGGTCCTTGCCACACAAGCTTGGCGACATGAGTTCTCTCTCTATAGGAAGTGACAGAAAGGTGGAGAAAAAGAATCAACTCCACAAAATTGTTCTCTGTCCTTCGTGACACAAATGCTTTCTCACATACACACCCCTCTCTCTCTCTGTCTCTATCTCTATCTCTCTCTCACACACACACACACTCAGGCACACACTCATATATGCATGGACACATACACACACACACACACACACACACACACACACACACACGAGAGAGAGAGAGAGAGAGAGAGAGAGAGAGAGAGAGAGAGAGAGAGGGAGAGGGAGAGAATAAAGCTAATTTTTATAAGTTAAATAAAAACAAAACACAGGCAGCTAGGAATCGAAGGCTCAGAGAGGCAGTGAGGCTTGACCACGGATGCACAGCACAGGAGCAAGACATGGATACCTACTTCCCTCCCTGTGGTTACTCATGGGAGTGCCCAGCCCTTCTGCCAACAGAGGCCGACCCCTCCCCTAGCTCTCCCAGGTCACTGGGGAGAAGGGCTGTGGAGGTGACGCTGACTGTGAAAATCTGCCACTTGGTCTTCTGCCATGACTTCATTCTATTTTGTAAACTACTCTTACAAGCCAGCACCACAATTACTCCCCCTGTTTTATCTGAGTGTGTGTGTGTGTGTGTGTGTGTGTGTGTGTGTGTGCATGTGTGCACACATGCCTGCACACACCACAGAATACATATGGAGGTCAGAGAACAACCTCTGCTCTTGGTTCTCTTGCCGACCTTGTCTGAGATGGTCTCTCTCCTGTTCACTGCTCTGAGCTTTTGGCGATTGTCCTGTCCTGGCCTTCCAGGTCTGCATGGGCGTACTGGGACTGAGAGGCAAGCTTCTGAGTCTGGCTTTGTGTGAGTTCTGGGGATCTGAAATCAGCAAATATACCCACTGAGCAACCCCACAGCCCTGTTCTTCCCATTGTAAAAGACTTTATTTAATTACATTTTTATTTATTTATTAGATGATGAATACACTGTCGCTGTCTTCAGACACACCAGAAGAGGGCATCAGATCTCACTACAGATGGCTGTGAGCCACCATGTGGTTGCTGGGAATTGAACTCAGGACCTCTGGAAGAGCAGTCAGTGCTCTTAACCACTGAGTCATCTCTCCAGCCCTGTTCTTCCCGTTTTAAAGGTGAAGAAATTGAAACCTGTGTTCAGTCCCTTGGCCCAAATCATTCAGTCAACAAGTAGGCTCACGTGACTTCCGGTGTCCCAACCTTGCTAGGCACGAGCCCAGCCAACTAAGGTCTGTTTCAGTGCTGCTGTCAGAGTCTGAAATCACATGTATTTTTTTCTTAAATGGGCCCAAGCCCTCGGCTTACAGATGGGAAGACTGAGGCCCCACCAGAACTAGCCCAGCCTGGCTATTGGTGGTAGACACCAAAGCAGATGAGATCAGTGGGTCTTCTGGTACCTGCTTTGGGGATAGGGTCCAAACCCTTCTTGCCTTCCCACCCCACCCATCCTCCGTTGCCATGGCAACCATGCAGGTGAGGCTCATCTCGGCTAATCCTCTAATTACCAGCCACCTCTTCAATCGGCGGTAATTACTTTGGGGACACAGTTAACCTCTCATTAGGAACGCACGGCCGCTTTCTCCAAAAGCGCTGCGGTGACATGCCTAGTAATTTACCGCCCCGGCTCACGGGGCCTCTTTGTGTTTAACTCGGGTACCATCGCATCCCTGTCATTACTCCAGCCCGGTTGTCATGACGATTAATCATTCAATCCCTCATCAGCAACTTTTGCCAAATGTCACCCTGCTCTTGATCAAAATCCATCCTGCAGCCCGACACTGGGGGACTAATGACTTGGAAATCGGCGGCTGCCGCGTTTCCCGGGCTTCCCACAAGATGCTTGTAGCTCCTCCAGGAGGGGAAGTTCGCTGTGGGGAGGGGGGCAGGAAAAATGGGGCACACTGAGCTATGTGCTAGACCCCTGAGGGACAGGATGTGTCTAACTCTGGAGACGATCCATTTCCTGGAAGGGAAACTGAGGCTCTGGAAGCCAAGTATGAAAAGATCAACCCTAAGTCCGTCTGGATCCCGCGCTGGGCTCCTTCTCCAGAGAGCGCAACAGGCCTCAGCCTCCGGCCCATGCTGGCCTCACATTTGGGGGTGGAAACCAGGTGGACTGCATCAGCACCAAGACCACAAAATCATCTGAATAGAGGCAACCAGGACAGAATAGCCCAGGCTGGCCCTTTTCTACCTTCCAGACTCAGCTCCCAGGTGCTGGGACTCCGAGCATGCGCCTTGGTACCCGGCTTAGACTGTGAGCCTGACCTTGAGAGCTTAGAGCCTTACCATGGGCTCCATCCGGAAGGCTCTGAGCCCCGGTAGTGCAGACTGGGTGTGAATTGTTGCTGAAGCTATGTCAAGGCCCTGCCCCCAACATCCTTATTTTATTAAAAGGGAAACGGGGGCTGGAGGGGGGGGCGGGCAGCGAGGAGCCAAGTCAGAGTGAGAGACACAGGTGAGCAGTGGGTGAGCCCTTTCTTGTATGCCAGGGCAGTCATGTGGGGTCAGGCAGGCTGTGTGGTGCACAGCTCCAAGGGACGATGAGTCAGGGCACCGACGCCCTGTCTTGGAATTAGGCAAAAGGGGGATATCGGTCTCTTTTCCAAGAGCTTCTAGCCCCATCCCGGTCCCCAGCCTCCTGAGGAGACCCAGCCCCCTTCTCTGCTGAAGGAATCTTTCCTCGGGCCCCTCCCAGGGAATGTTCCCGCTGGCTGGGCCCCGCCAGCATGTGTGAGACGTAATTACAGCGCGTTGTAAATGGCATTAACAGACTGTCACAGCAGCCGCATGGTATTAGCAAACGGCTCTGTCTTCATCACCGAGTCCCCACAGCCCTGGCTGGAGCACTTCCCAAGGGGGGTCTTCTTCAGAGTCCAGGTTATAGGATCTCCTTGGGAGGGGAGAGGGGGAGCCAGGATGCCACTCAGAGAGACACACCCCACCCCTGTCAGATGCACAGGCACTGCACTCACCCTGACCCCCAGGCTCTCTGACATGTTCCCCCACCCCCCACCCCTCACCTCATTCCCGGCAGAGAGCTGATCAGAAAGTGAGGAAGCCTGAAATGCTGACCTGGTTCTGCCTGTTTCCATGCGGGAAGGTCAGCCCTTTCTCAGGTTGCCACAGGACTATGTCATCTTGTTAACTCTTGTAACTGCACCAGAAATGGCTCTCTTCACTGGGCCATACTGTGGCTCTGATGCAGACGGTGATGGGCTCAGGTGCTTTGGACTGACTCAAGCCAAGGCCAGACATCACCCCAGCCTGTACTTTTTCCAGCATGAGGTGCTTGGTGAACCGTCAGTCACTGATCAGTTATCTGCCAGTAGATACTGTAGCCGGGCATGGTAATTCCCACAGCTGCTCACCACCAGAAAGTTACCACTGGGTCTATTGCTGTTCTAACAACTGGGATTATAGAAACACTGTATGTTTCCACCCAATTCCTCCCATGATTCTTTGTGGCAAGTCCACCAGGGGCAAAGAAACAACTAGATACTTGTGAGAGTTGCGAACCAAGGTCCAGAGGGGGAAAGGAACTTGCCTCAGGCTGCACAGCAGTCTGCAGTAGAGTCAGAAACTTTACCTGTTTGCAAACTCCCCGCCAGTCCAGCAGGTGGGGATGAGGGGTCCTCATCTGGCTTTGCCCATCCTCCCGCCTGCCCTGTTGGGCACAATGACTGCTGCAGCATGGGGGCAGGCCTCCTGGAGCCAGCACCAGTGGCAGGATGCACTGTCTCTGACTGGTAAGCAAATGTCCCGCTGAACAGGTCATATTTGATCCGGGCCACCACCTGTCAGTTCATTTGCTTATGGACATAGGTGTTCATTGGGAGGAATTATCTGGGATTTAGCTCAGAGACCCTGGCAGACAGACAGACAGACAAGGCCAAGGCTAGGTGGGAAGCCAGGAACTTGACCTTGAGATCTCTATGCCCTGCCTCCTCCCCGACCTCACCCTCACTGTCGCCTTGGAGGAATTGAGGGTAAGGCTACAGGACGGTTGAGTTGTTCTGCTTTGGGGAAAGCTGGTTTTGACTTCTACCCCCATCCAAATCCCTCCGTTTTCCAAGGCTTGGTTTGGTGTCTGGATCTCTCCGCTCTGACACCTTCCAAGATCTTCCCTTCCCTCTGCCAAAATAATTCAGTGACAGGGACAGTTCCAGGTAGCATTGGTGCCTGGTGCTGTCACATGCTGCCTCACTTTATCAAGACCAAGAAAAGCAGGGGTTTTATGCCTCTGTCTTTTTACATGAGGAGTGTGACCCTCACAGACAGTGCAGTTGGGACCCAGCCCCTCTTCCCCCCCAGATAGTCAGTCGCTGACAAGGCGCCTGGCCACGATCCCTCTGTGTTTTCCAAGCTTGTCGACCTTTTTAAAAAAAATCTAGTGTATTTATTTTCCATTTCTGTCTGTTTGTTCTTTTCTTAGCAACAGGGCTTTCACTATGTAACTTGGGCTGACTTGAATTTGAGCCTCAAACTCCCGAATGCTAGGGTTTTGGAGGTGGAGTTGCCCCATGCCAGCTCCAACATAATGACCAGGGTCATATTTACAGAAAAATCACTCCAGATTTACGGAAAAATCATGCAGGTAGAACAGAGGGGTCCCCACTCTCCTATACCACTTCCCCTTGCATAAGCCTCTTAAGAATACCCTGTCACAATGGAAGGGCCAACAGCCTCACACCCTAACAGGAACAGGCATTCTTAGTGTTGACCTGTGGTCCCTTTCCTTTATCTGGCTTTCCAGACACTTTTCCTTAGTGTCTTCTTAATTGAAGCAGTTTCTGGCAAGTTTCTCGGTTTTGTTTTGGGGCACGTGAGCGTCTGCCTGTGGACATGCGTGTGCCTTTAGAGGCCAGAGGTCATTGACATTGCTATCTTTCTTCATGATTCTCTACCCTGGTTTCTGAGGCAGGAACTCGGTGAACCCATCGCTCACCAATTGCCTAGGCTGACAGAACCCTAAGCCTCCTCCTGTGTCCACCTCCCTGTTCTGGGATTCTAAGTGAGGACTGCCATGCTTGGCTTTTTATATGGGTGAGACACGTAGATCTGAGCTCAGTCCCTCGGCTCATACATGGTTCTAGTAAACCATCTCCCCAGCTGCAAGTTTCCTTATGTTGGTGGCTACCTGGGTCTTGTGGGGCTCTGGCCACATGGGGTAGCACTCAGTAGGGTGCTGTGAGGTGACTTCTTCCAGTTATGTCACGAAGGAGGACCACGGAGGCCACGGAGGCAATACACTATCCACAAAGGGCCCAGGAACCCCCGTCTCTCTCATTGATTAGAACCTTCCCGGTGACACTCAGGGATTGTTCCTTGCTTGGGCTTCTGTGTGTGAAGTCTCTTTGTCTCTTTCATTTTGTGCCCTTCAGTATGAAGCCACCTGTATAGACTTAGGGGTAGGACTACTCTGCCCGTTCCCCCTTCCCTGAAGAGTGGCCAGAGAAAAACACTCTACCAAGGAGAACATCACCTGTACTTACGGCATGCTGTCTTTGTGCCAGCCTGTTCCGAGGTCAGTGTTTTAGACCTCTGTCTATTCTCGTCTGTGCTTTGTGAATGACACTTGCTGCTTTCCCCCTCGGCTGATCAGCATCCCCCCACCCCAAATCTGCTCTGAGGCAATCTCATTCCACGGGGTTTTTAACAGGCAATCCTCTTAAAATAGTTTCTGGAGGCAAAGTCATCTGAGGTCGCAGCACAAGAGCAGAGATCCCAGCTGCAGGACTTGTCAGGTCTTTTACGTGCTGATCCTGTGTGTAGTGAGTCACTCAAGAGGAGGACCTAGGAGACAGCCCTCCCCACGGGCCTGTTCCTACAACCCTGGTCCGGGAGAGAGGATGGAAGACACTAGAATCGAACCTGGGTCCTCTGGAAGAGCAGCCAGATCTCTTAACCACAGAGCCACCTCTCCAGCTCTGAATGCCTCTCCGGAATGTTTTTTAATTGCTATTTGTGTTGCAGAGCCTTTTTAAGGCAATGGTTCTCAACCTGTGAGCCACAACGTCTTTTGGAGGGTAACCGAGCCTTTCACAGTGGTTCACATAAAACCAGTGGAAAACACAGATGTTTACATTATGATTCACAAAAGTAGCAAAATTGCATTCAATGATGCATCTCATCCAACTGGACCCAGGCATTCTGACAGCAAAAACTCCCACTTAACCTCCCCTCTGCCTTTAAAAACCTCCCAAAGTCTTAAGTTTTGGTTTATGACCCTGTACCAAATGTGGGGGGTGAAAAATTTGGCAACAGAAAGGGTTCTGAGTGCAGGGCCCAAAAGTTAACTCAAAATCAGACATATAATAAAGCCGAGGGGGTTCCAGCTGTGCTTGCTGCTGTTGCATGTCGGGACTCTGCTGCAGCCTCACTTAGAACCGCGAAGGCGGTTAGAACGCCGCATGCCCTCACTCAGGAAGCCAACCAGCACTGACTGATGCCCCTCGGCTCAGCTTTGAGTCTGTGTACCACCAACCGCAGTGCTTTTTACCACACAGTTTGCTCTTGAAAAAAACGTTGTGGGTCGGCCGGGCGGTGGTGGCGCCCGCCTTTAATCCCAGCACTTGGGAGGCAGAGGCAAGCGGATTTCTGAGTTCGAGGCCAGCCTGGTCTACAGAGTGAGTTCCAGGACAGCCAGGACTACACAGAGAAACCCTGTCTCAAAAAAACAAAAAAAAAAAAACAAACAAACAAAAAACATTGTGGGTCAATTACAGAAAAAAAATATTTTTTATCACCATACCTCAGTGTGTGTCAAATTAATATTCTTGGATTGTATTGTGTTAGGATGCTTAAGATTTCCTTTTCAAATTTTTTAAATTATTTTACTTCATATGTATGGGTTTTGCCTACATATAAGTCTGTGTACCATGTGTGTGCCTGGTGCCTACAGAAGCCAGAAGAGGGCATCATTAGATCCCCTGACTGGAGTTACAGACAGTTGTGAGTTGTCGTAGGAGTGCTGGGAATCGAACCTGGGTCCTCTGGAAGAGCAGACAGAGCTCTTAACCACAGAGCCACCTCTCCAGCTCCGAATGCCTCTCTGGAATGTTTCTTAATTGCTACTTGCATTGCTGTGTCTTTAAGACAATGGTTCTCAACCTGTGAGCTGCAACATCTTTGGAGGGTAACAGAGCCTTTCACGGGCGTTTCCCCTTAAAACCATTGGAAAACACAGGTGTTCACATTATGGTTCACAAAAGTAGCAAAATTGCAGTTATGAAGTAGCAACAAAAATAATTCTATAGTTGGGCGTCACCACAGCTAGAGGAACTGTATTAAAGGCTTGCAGCGTTAGGAAGGCCATTGATTTAAAACAGCAAACAAACAACAAAAACAACAACCAACGCTAAGTGAATTTTGGCTTGAGATTAAGATGGAATTTTCCAACAGATTCTGAAATGGCTGCCAGTTTGTGCTTGTGTATGTATAAATCAAATATCAATCAACTCTCGAAAGTTTGGAGATGTACTATATGCTGCAGTTCAAATACCCAGCCAAGAACTCATTCTTTTTATATATACATATAATTCTTATTTTATTCTATGTGCCTTGGTGTTTTGCCTACATGTCTGTCTGTGTGAGGGTGTCAGATCTTGGAGTCACAGACAGTTGCGAGCTGCCCTATGGGTGCTGGGAATTGAACCTGGGTCCTCTGGAAGAACAGTCGGTGCTCTTAAGCCCTGAGCCATCTCTCCAGCCCCAACAATTCATTCTTTATAGAAACAAGTGCATATCAGCCTGTGAGTTTGCTTTTCCTTTTACTGCACGGCAACATTATATGCATACCAAACTGACTTAGAATCAATTTCTTCTTTTTCTTTTCATTCTATTACTTTATGTGTATGGGTGTTTTGTTGCTTGTATAGCTGTAGTATAAACATGCATTTCTCTCAGAGGCCAGAAGAGGGCATTAGAGTCCCAGAAAATGGAGTTATGGATGGTTGTGAGCCTCCAAGTGGTTGCTGGGAATCGAACTCGGCTCTTCTGGAACAGCAGTCAGTACTCTTAACCACAAAACCATCTCTCCAGCTCCTAGGATCAATTTCTCTACTTCTTACCAGGACTAAGTGACCTGTGCATCTATTTTATTTGCTGTATACCTGGGGATTCAGGAAGTTTCTGACGGGATTGGGGGTGAGGGAATGTGAAGATAGCCTGCTATGAGATTCGAAAGAAAAGGAGGTAGGGAAGAGGGAAGATGGGTGAGTAGATGGGTGGATGGGAGATGGGTAAGTGGATATTACATAGACGGATACATAAATAGAAGGTTTTGTGATTAATGACGGGTGTGAATGGATGAGTCGATAGGTGGATGGACGGGTGAAAGAGGTTTGATAGGTGGGTGGATTGATAATGAGGTGTGCTGATTAGTTTTTGTCACAGACTACAGTCACCTAGGGAAAGGGAACCTTCACTGAGGAAAGGCCTCCACCAGAGTGGCCTGTGGCATGGATGATTGACTTGGGACCCAGGACCCAGCCCATTGTGGGCGGTGCCATCCCTGAGGACCCAGCCCACTGTGGGCGGTGCCATCCCCGAGGACCCAGCCCACTGTGGGCGGTGCCATCCCCGAGGACCCAGCCCACTGTGGGCGGCGCCATCTCCGAGGACTCAGCCCACTGTGGGTAGTGCCATCCCCGAGGACTCAGCCCCACAGTGGGTGGTGCCATCCCTGAGGACTCAGTCCATTGTGGGCGGTGCCATCCCCGGCAGGTAGCTAAACAAAAAAGCTGAGGAAGGTGTGGAGAGAGAGCCAGCAAGCAGCACTCCTCCTTGGCCTCTGCTTCAGTTCCTGCCTCCGGGTTCCTGCCCTGACGTCCCTCAGTGATGGACTGTGACTTGGAAACGTAAGGCAAATAAATCCTTTCTTGCCCAAGTTGCTTTTGGTCACAGTGTTTATCAGAGCAACAGAAAGCAAACTAGGGCAGGGGCGTGGATGGTCGCATTGGCAAAAGTTAGCTCTTGGCTTTGAGCATTCCCTTTACCAGTACTAAATATCTCACCCCTCAGTTGCCTGTGAGCTCCCAGAATCAGGGCCCGAGGTCCTTGTCTGCTGAGGGTAGTGAGGGCAGGGTCAGCTGACTGCCATGCCCTCAGGCTAACAATTTGGCATTACCCTTCTGTCTTCCAACAACCTAGAAGGTAGGTATTAATGTTTCTCTCCATCACTCAAAGAAAGCAACTGACAATCGGAGATGTCAAATTCCTGAGGTGGAGGGAGGGAGGGAGGGAGGGAGGTAAGGAGGGAGGGAGAGAGAGAGAGAGAGAGAGAGAGAGAGAGAGAGAGAGAGAGCGAGAGAGCGAGCGCTGGATTGGAAGCTGAGGCTAAGGTCTGTTTGCTCCTTGGATTCCCCACAATGGCTGAGGTCTCATCCTCTAATAACCTCCACTGACTCCCTTTGCTGTGCTCTGGCAGCTCTGAGGGAACTGTTCTCAGGAACCTGGTAAGAACGAGGCCCCAGCACGTGGGTGCTAGGAGGGGGCAGGAAATGGACACGCCAGGATCCCAGAAGCACCAAGCCTTGAGACCAGATGTGCCAGCGTACGAGTGCGCATGCGTCTGAGAGGGTGTGTGTACATCCGAAGATCGGGGTTGTTTTATGTAGCTGCCTGGATTGCTTCCAAAAGATGATTTGAAGTAGTTGACATTAAAGGGGGAAAAAAAATCTCTGCTTAGTTAAAATTATACCATTAAAATTGGAAATACAATACAAGGTCTAAGAATAAGTGCAGTTGGGAGCAGAAAAGCACCCCGCTCTCATCAGAGAGAGCGAGTGGGGGGAGCGAGCTGCCGGAGAGAGGTGAGAATCTGCACCCAAAAAAGGTTCCAATCCTCAGACTCCTGCAAGGTCAACAATCCCTTATAAATAATTTAAGAGGCATTTTAAAAAAAGAATTTGAGTTTCCCTGTGGTATTCTATGAGGAGGAAGATTATTCTAGAAAATATAGGTTAAAGTCAACAACGATTAAGTCTAAACTGACCCCGAGCTCCCTGGTAGCCATAGCAAAAACAAACAAAACCCACACATTCGTTTTCCTAGACCCTAAAAGCAACATTGAAAAGAATGAAATCACAAGTTCTTAAGAAGTGTGGGTTTCCTAGTGTTAAATCCCAACAGGGCTGCGTTCCCCGGACCACCCTAGATGCTGGATGACACAGAATGAGCCTGGGAAACATCGTGGTTTCTTGAGACAAGTCTCACTGTGGAACTTAGAATAGTATCAATTTTGAATCCTCCTGCCTCAGCCCCCCCCCCCTCCAATGCTGGGATCACAGACATGATCCGCCACACCTGGTCATGGCTTACCAATGACATCCTGCACCCTGAATGCATGTGCGCGCGCACACACACACACACACACACACACACACCTACACAGATTCTGTCATCAACCCTCAGTGAGTGTTAAGGTTGCATTGCCTGTGAGGCTGGTTGCAAGTCTGTCTGGAGTGTGATCTGACTTGATCTGGGGACCAAGGGATAACCCATACTCAGCAGTCACATTTGCTGGCAGGAGCAGCAAACAAGGGCCATCCAGCTTTGGGGGGAGGCTAGGCAGGCTGGGCTTGTTCTCTGGCACACGATGGGACCAGTCTGGCTAGTCTTTGGACTTTTCCTCATAGAAAGTCATAAGTAGGGCCTCTGCCCATCAGTAAGAGGCCTCAGCCAAATCTACAGAGCAGACCTGGAAATTAGACAATCAAGGCTCAAACATCTGGACTGGGATGTAGTCTAATCATAGCACCCTGGCCTAGCATGCCGAGGCCCCAGGTTCCATCCATCCTCAGCACTGCCTGAACACACACACACACACAAACACATAGCACACACACAGATATACATACACACACACAGATATGCACATAGAGACACATACATAAATATATATGCACAGAAACACATACACACAGAGACATATACACAGAAACACACACACAGAGCACACACAGATACACAGACACAAACACACAGCATACAGAGATACACACACACACACACACACAGAGAAACACACACACAAACATACATAGCAAACAGACACACACAGATATACACACAGAGACATACATAGACACACATAGATATACACACAGGGACACACACACACACACACACACTCACACACACATCGTTCTGTCCACTGAGCTTTGTGACCTTGGACAAGGACCTTGAGCTTCTAGAAGCCTCAGGATCCTCAGGGTAAGAACAAAAGCTGCCCCTGACCACCACCCTACAGAAGCCCCCAGTATCCTGGTGTTCTCTCTCTCAATCCAAGGAGGGCGAAACATGATGCTTTAAAAACAGCTCTTTGGGGTTTCCTTGTAGGTTTGTTGTGTCCTCAAACCCCTAAAATACAATGGAGAATTGATCCTCTCCCAAGACAGGTACCCATGGCCTCTCAGACAGCCAAAGAGATTCCGTGACTCCAGAAGCCAAAGGGAGTGATGGGAGAATCCCACCCAGTGCTGCCCACTGTAAGCCTCCTAGCCCAGCCCAGCCCAGCGTTGTTACTGGTTCCAGACTGGGTTCTGCCTTTGCTACACAGAGGATGTGGTCAAGTCTGTTCTATAGGCTTGGGGCTGCCTCTAGGAAGCAAAAATCCCTTTGAGGGGTCTGGAGGAGTAGCTCAGCGGTTAAGAGCACACACTGCTCTTTAAGAGGACCTGAGTTTAGTTCCGAGCACCCACATTGTGACCCGGAGGGTAATGCGTGCATGCGTATCCATGAGTGTGTGCGCATGCGCGCGCACGCGTAGTTCCGTACGTGCTTGCGCGCACCTGACAGGCCACATGTAGCTGATCCTCTTTCCTCCTCACCTAGAAGTCAGCCTGGGATCCGTGAAAACCAAACCAAAGAAAAGATTGTGCCTAGAGCAACACGAAGTGAGATTGCAGCAAGGATGAGTTACGAGTGGTTGCTAACGGTTATAAGTGATTTCAACGTGAGTGTTTTTTATAGCAGCTTTGGCCGAGGCTGCACACACCTGTGATTCCAAGGTATGGGGGGCGGGGCAGAAGGATGAACTCAGGAGATGGAGGCAGAAGGGCGACAAGGTCAGTGCATTCTGAGCTACATAAGGACACCATTTCTCAAAGCCTCAAGGGTCAGGTGTAGCTCTGTGCGGCAGAAACACTTGCCCAGCATGTTTGTACAAAGTTCAGTCTGTCTATCTAACCACCCAGACATCCAGACATCCTTACGTCCAGCCATCTCTCCCTCTCTTCCTCCCTCCATTCATCCATCTCTCTACCCATCCACCCATCCATCCATCCATCCACTCATCCACCCATCCACCCATCCATCCACCCATCCACCCATCCACCCACCCATCCACCCACCCACCCATCCACCCATCCACCCACCCATCCATCCATCCATCCATCCACCCATACACCCATCCATCCGTCCATCCATCCATCCATCCACTCATCTACCCATCCACCCATCTACCAATCCACCCATCCACCCATCCACCCATCTCTCTATTCATCCATCCATCCATCCATCCATCCATCCATCCATCCATCTCTCTATCCATCCATCCATCCATCTCTCTACCCATCCATTCATTCATCCATCCATCATGCATCTGTCCATCCATCCACCCACCCACCTATCCATATCTACCCCTCCATCCCTGTGTGTTGGTGATGGACTGTGTGGTTCCTGGGAGGTAGGCTGGAAGCCCCAGTAGCAGAAGTCTCATCACTCTTTTTATCTGAGCTTGGCTGTTTGAGACACTGTCTTTCTATGTAGCTTGGCTGCCCTTGAAGTAATGATCTTCTTGCATCCGCCTTCATGATATCCATATCACAACCGAGTACAGCCATCCCAGCCCTTGGACATCACACTCACAAGGCTTTGCTTGTTTTAGTTTTTAAAGCCAGGGTCCCATTTGACCCAGGCTGACCTAAGATTCCGCATCCTCCTGTCTCCACCTCACAGCCGTGGGCCACCAAACTCAAATTTGCACCTAAAGTTTTGCTAAGAGCAGAGATGTTTCAGGCTTGGGGGCTGATGGACGGAAGGGCTAAGGTGTTGCAGGGTGGGTCCTTTGTACAATCATCCCAAGGACAAGCACTTTCTGAGTTCTGTGAGCCATTCAAGCATATATGAAACAAGAGGCATCATGGGAGCCTTGGAGTCAGTGGGTCCTATTTACTCGGAAGAGGACTGGTGAGGCCTGAGCTAGCAGCTGGTGTCAGAGCAGATTTGTTGGGGGGCTGTAGCCTTTGTGTGTGGGGTCAGAGGCGGGAATCAGTTGTAAGGTGGACAGCTGAGCAGTGAGTGTAATTGTGACCTCTCTCTGGGCAGGGCAGGCTCCACACTCTATGGCTGTGCCTGGATGTGCTCCCTTCTGCAGCCCTGCCCTACCCCTTACCCACACTCACAGCCTCAGCATGTCACTCGCTGGCCAAGCCCTTCTCAAGGGTGGTGTCCTCTGGGCCAAGGGCTGTGTCAGTTGCTTGGGACAGGGAGATTTATCGTAGGCACACTGAAGCCCTCTGCCTGGGGCCCCAAGACCCCAGGTCCCTCTGAGTGCTCATGAAAATCTATTTCTGCTTGGGACTAGGCTTCCTGGGTTCTAGGGCTATCCTGGCAACTGTACAAAGCACGGTTTCTTTTCTCCTTGGCTGGCATGCTGGGCAGCCTGGCCAATGGCAAAGCTTAGCATTTCACCTGGGGCAGTGGCAGCTGCTTGCCACTCCTCTGGGGTGCCGGGTGGGGCTGGCAGACTGTCCTCTACCTTCCGTGGGGGTGCCATGGAACGTGTTTACCCTTTTCCCATCCCTCCTAGTTGTCCACCCTCCTCTTTCTGCTCTCTTGGTTAAATAATCATTTGCATACCAACCTTAGTTTCTGGGGCAACATAAACCCCAGCTCTATCCTCCAGAACTCAAGTTAGTTGCAGGGCAGGTTACAGACCTTTCCAAACCAGTGCTCCACAGGGAAATGACGAAACAGGGCATGGAGAGCTGCAGACATGCCTGGTGAGAGCAACCACAAGAGACTCCCTGGAGGAGGCGCACTGCAGGAAGACGGGGTGAAGATGTGTCATATTGAGTAAAGAGGCTGCAGTCAGTGTGTCTGACCAGGGCTGTCGAACCCCACGAGTGTCCTCGAGGGTGACAACAGTTAATGTCACCTCACCCTGTATAGTGTAAGGTTCCCGTTTAGAAAGCCAGGCAAGGGCTTTCCTGAGAGATCAAAAGGCTTCTCCAATGTTTTAAAACGTACATGGGCAAGCTGGGGCCTGCCTCTGCCCAGTGCTCAGCCCTGGGGATTCTGGGATTAAAAGGGAGCAGGAGAGACAGTATCCTAAAAATATTAGGGTCGCTGGATAGATGTGAGCAAGGACACATGTACACACACACACACACACACACACACACACACGCATACACACACACACACACACACACACGCATACACATGCACACACACGCATACACACACACACACGCATACACATGCACACACAGGTACGGTACACATACTTGTACACATGCACACACACGAACACACACACACACATACACGGGTACACACACATGCACACACAAAGGCACACACTTGCACATATGCACACACACGCACATACACATGCATACACGGGTACACACACATGCACACACATAGGCACATACACATGCATGCACATACAAACTTGAATACACACACACACACACACACACACACACACCACTTCTACAACAGGAAAACGGCAGGCACAGGGACCACTGCCATGCCCAGGGTCTATCTGAGTCCCTCACCACAGGTATGTGCTAGCCTGAGTCTCCCAGCTGAGACCCCCACTGACTTCTGAGAATGAAGGGTATACAGCTAGCCCTGAGGGCTGGGAGGGAGGGAATAGATGGTACATAAAGCTGCACTCTCCTCTCTCTCTCTCTCTCTCTCTCTCTCTCTCTCTCTCTCTCTCTCTCTGTGTGTGTGTGTGTGTGTATGTATGTGTGTGTGTGTATGTGTGTGTGTGTGTGTGTGTGTATGTATGTGTGTGTGTGTATGTGTGTGTGTGTGTGTGTGTATGTGTGTGTGTGTGTGTGTGTGTGTGTGTGTGTGTGTGTATGTGTGTGTATCTTGTCTTTTCCCCAACAGTAAGTGGTGAGTGTCTCTCTCAAAGCCCTATGGTCCCTGCCACTGAGGCTCAGGGAAAGACACAGGAGTGTGAGCTTAGCCATTCCATAACTATGAGAGAGATATTACTCACATCTGGAGGCCAAGATGGCCCTGTGTGCAAGGGGCCTGGGAGAAGTATCACCCACCTGACCAGGGGCCACTTCCACCCCACAGGAGGCCCAGGCCCTGGCTAGGGCTCACAGGGTTGGAGGCCTTTTGTAGGGCCGGCTGGGCAGCCACTGCCAGCCAGGAAAGGACTTCAAAGGCTCCCCTAATCCCTGTGACATTTTCTGACACAGGAGTTTGCTTTTTTATGCTGCACATCAAAGCCCGGGGCTTTATAAATAACCCTCATAAAAGCAGAGGGGCCTGTAAAGTTAAACAATAAGTCACAGAGTGTGGGCAGGAGAGAAGACAGGAAGTCAGCCCTTCTCTCCTGCTCTGCTCCTCCTCCTGGCTGAGCGCAGGGAACAGGACTGGGGTGGAAGGGATGAGGGCCCTTGGGAGGCTGATGGGGAACAGGTGTCCAGAGGCTTGGAGTTGGACTCTGAAGTCCCTTCCTTTCCATAGGTGTCCTACCTGAGTTGGGCATTCCATGAAATCGTTCCTTCCCTTCTTCATTCTTTTAGTCAATCAACAAACACTTCCCAGTGCCAATTCTAGTAAGAAGCCCCTGACCTGAACAAGGAATGTGAACTTGGGAACTGCTGACCTTAGAATCTGAGTTCCTAGCTGGGGACTTCTGAAGGTCACTGTCCTCAGTTGTGGAAAGTGGCTTCAGGATGGCACCAAACCAATTTAAAGATGAGAAACACCGCAACACAGGAAGGCTGGATCACACCCAGGTAGAGCTGGTCCCACATCAGCCTCTTTGGCTGCAACCAGGCCAGTAGCCCAGCACCCTGTTAGCTTTCCACTTTACCCCACTGGACTCCCCGCTGCCCCCAGACTTCCTGCCCAAGCCATTCCCAAGGGAGCGAATTAGTGTCCAGAGCTGAGAACCATGTAGCACAGAAGCCACCAGCATCCTGGCTCTTTGCAGAGGCTGGATTGGAACAGCCTGACCCCCAGCGAACCACACAAACAAGGTGCTAGGTCTGCCCAGGGTGAGCAGGAGAGATACATTCAATGTGACCTCACTCAGCAAGGACACTTTCTGACAGAGGTGACAGCTGAGCTTGGGTAAACAAGGAGAAGTCAGCCAGTCAGGGGACTGCAAAAGAGAACTAAGGCAGAGGGACAGACTAACAAAGGCAGACAGACACTGTGGAACACAGGCTTTGTCCCGTTTCAAGGATTTTCCTACTGCCTGGCATCCTATGACGCCTCATACCTGGTGTTCCCGACCCTGTCTTCCCCAGGTGGATATTATAACCCACTGTGGCACCTGAGACCAGGAATGCTCTGTGGTTGAAGCCACAGAAAAAATGTCACCTTGGATCCAGACAGTCCTGGAAGATGAGAGTATCCAAGACCCGTCTCCCAGGCCCTCGCTGGGCCTCCGGGGCGGCACAGCCTTGGCAAGTCACCTCCTCTTGCCCAGTGGAGGTCCTCTTATCTTTAAACATCCTCTAAGATGGGGAGAAGATTCCAGAATTATAATAAAGAATCCTCCCACATGTCATCCTTACAGGGCAGGTATGGAGTGGTCCCCAAAGGAGGACAAGCCCTGTCTTAACTAGGGCAGGGACAATGGCAATCTCCTGGGAATGGCTGACCACCCCCCCCAGACTCCTGTTGGTCTGTCCCCAATGCAGGCCCTGGGCTTTCTGTGACACCTGACAGTGACCCTCTGGTTGCTCACACTCAAGTCCCTACAGATGTCAGCTCTTGGTGGCAGAAGTACCTTGAGAGCTCAGTATCACGTGCCTATTGGCCAGAGTTGCTGCCAAGGGCAGGGGGGGCACCCACAGAGCCTTAGATGCTGGAGGTCATTCCTGAGGTCACCCTGATGTCCTCCGTCTGGAAAGCAAAGATGGAGAGTGTTGGTATCAGGCTCCAAACCCAGTGACATCACGTCTAGGTGACCCCCACATTGTTGCCAAGGCAACCACAATACATTCCCAGAATCCACCAGGCTACCTCACCTTTACCTGGGAGAGGCTACGTCACCGCCCATATCAAACAGGCAGAACCCCCTGACCTCTCTCTCTCTCCTTCCTCTCTTCTTCCATCTTCTTCCTCTTCTTCTCCCCCCTCCCTCATCTTTGCCCTATCTCCTGAGTAAACTCCACTTGGAACCGTTTGATCCGGTGTGGTCTGTTCTAAGCCATGTGCGGACTTATTTCAGCGAGGCCACCCTGTGAGCAGTTCCTCGCTGTAGGATGCTGTGTGTCTGATTTGCCAAGTTACTTCAAGAATTAACCACCCACAGGGTTGGAGAGACACCTGGGCTGCTAAGAGCACTTGATGCTCGTCCAGGGGACCTGCCAAGTTCAGTTCCCAGCGCCTACATTAGGCAGGTCAAGATTACCCTGGCTATCCTTGGAACTTACTCTGTAGACCAGGCTGGCCTCAAACTCACAGAAGTTCACCTGCTCTGCTTCCCAAGTGCTGGGGTTAAAACTATGGACTACCAGGCCTGGCACAAAAGTAACTGTTTTAATAGATGTATTTATTTATTTTATGTGGATGAGTGCTCTATCTGCATGTACACCTGCAGGCCAGAAGAGGGCATCAGAACCTATCACAGATGGTTGTGAGGCACCATGTGGGTGCTGGGAATTGAACTCAGGACCTCTGGAAGAGCAGTCGGTGCTCTTAACCAGTGAGCCATCTGTCCAGCCCTAAATAACCTTCTAAATCTGCCAATTGTAATGATTATGTGTACTCTTCGAGCATTTGCTGTGTGCTGGTGACGTTGTGCCATCTTGGGAGGTGGCTCTTGCTTCTCTCCCCATGCTACACCAGAGCAGACAGACACGGCAGGAGTGTTAGGGTCTCACAGAGCACGGGAGATCAACGAACGTTTGTTTTCATCTTCCTTTCGTTCCCTTCCCTGCCACATGCCCTCCAGAGATGCCCTTCGTGGGCTTTGACACTGACTAAAGATAGACCTAAGCCATCTCCGGTAGCCAGTACCCATCATCCCGGCGTGCAGGAGGCAAAGGCAGGTGACCAAAAATCCAGCCTTGGGCCACATAGCTAGACCCTATCTCAAGATAAACAAAAGAAATAAATAAATGAAATAAAATGAGTCCCCAAAGGCACCTCCAGGCCTCTGGGATTGTGGGTACAGGATTGCTCCTCAACCTCAAGGCTTTGGAAACACCAAACCCAGGGGTCTCCCCAGCTATACACCAATGCCACCTATGCTGGACCAGCCAAACAGTGGCAAAGTCATGGTGTCATCTCACGCACATCTGCTTGGTCTGGGGATGCCAGGCTATTGTTTGGTACTGGGGGAGGGGCAGTATTATCATGGCAGGATCCTGGGATTGGCATGAACACCTCCTTCCCCTCCTCGTCGGCCGCCCCCCCCCAGCAGCCCAGCCGCTTCTGTCTCTGACCTCATTTATCACTCTGAGGGGGGCAGTGGCACCGTGAGGTCCCCGGGGACAGCTTCACCGTGGCCCCATCTGATTGAAATCCAGGCCCAGCAAACACTCCACATGGGAAAGTGGCTGCTCGGAACCCGGAATAAATAACACTGCGGGCAGCAGGCACGAATCTGCCGCTAATTATGGCATATCCTGATTAAATGGGGTGCGTAAATAAATATTGCAGCAAGAAGATAAATCGGTCAGCGACGCTGGCTAGGCTGGCGGAGCTCTGAGCCCCTCTTGCCCACTTTGCCTTGGTAGGGCCGAAGGATGCCGCTGTGACTCAGCTAAGTGTGGAGCTAGGGGGGGCAACCATTCTGTCCTGGGATTGGGGGCCGGGGTCATCAAGCAGAGACTTCGCCACACTCTGGTCTGTGACTGTGTGGTGACAAGGAATCCAGGACCTGGCAGTGTTGGCAGCCGCCCCTTGACTCAGTTTCCCCATCAGTAAACAGTATAAGAGGAGATTCCCGCATAGCACACAGTGTGTAGTTCAGCAGAAGGCTGGCAGGTTCCACTGATGGAGCCAATGGTAGCTATGAGCTGTCATTCACAGTAAAGGTTCCCAAGGGTGGCCCCAGGGTTTCCACCCCTGCCCCACAGCTCCCGGGAGACCTCTGTGTTTGCCAGCACAGGTCCCCTAGTCATTTCCCAGGAACAGTCACAATAGCAGCAAGGGGGAGGGGCTGTCATTCTGGAAAAGTTTAAATCAATTAACTCCCTTACCAGAAAGCAGGCTGGGAAATGTAATGGGGAAATAATGACTTTTCTCCACAGGATCAAATGACAAAGACCAGGGCCTGGCAAGGCAGCAGAGAAGCTGGCTTGGTTTCCGAGGGCCTGCGTGGCCCTGGGTGAGTCTCGGTCCTATTCTAAGCCTTGGTTCCCCAGGGAGCGGGCTTGAGGACTGGCTTCTGGATAGCACACCTCCTCCCTCGCCTCCCTTCCTTGACCGTAGCAGGCATCATTAATGGGTTGTAGCATCATTCTCACCTAGTCTAATCCAAGCCAACACTCAACATCGCCTCTCAATGGGTCCAGTTAGCACACAGGCATCAGGTTCCCCTTTGTCGTGAGGCCAGTATCCACCAACAGGGTTAGTTCTGCCTATCGCAGCTGATAATGAGAGTTAAGCCAAGCACTGTGAACACTTTCATGCATAAAATCAACACATCACAACCACCAGGCCGGGCAGTTACCATCATATTTTAGACAGAGAGGGAGAGCCCAAGGTCAGACAGCTACTAAAGGGCAAGTCCAGGATTCAGACCCAAAGCCCTGGCCTTGAAACAGTCTAGAGCAGAGAGACCCTTTTCTTGTGAATCGAAGTCTAGGAAAGAGGTCACCATCGCCGTCTCTCCGTGCTAAGCTCTCTGCCAAACGGGACACGCATCATCAGTTGGCACTATGATTAGCCTTGCTTTAACCGAGGTTCTGAGAGGTGCTGGACCTGTTCTGGGTCACGTGGCTGATTGTTTGCCTGAGATGAAATGATATCCTTCTGGTGTGTGCTGTGGGCCCTGTGGACTGGAATGGTGACTGTCTATCTTGGTAAGCTCCAGAGAGGCTCCCAGGATCTGGCACCACTGTGACGGAATTGATGAGAAGTGGGCTAGCAACTCAGAGCCTGGCTCTCGGGACACACCCAGGCTCTATCACCAGCCCTCCCTCCAGGATGCTTTAGGCAAATATCACATAAGTCTATGTACACTGCATCCAAAATGGCATGTGTGTTTGGTGGGTGGGTGGGGGTGGGGAGTTAGGGGGGATCTACCTGGTATCTGGCACTCCCCAGGGTGATGTCTCTTAGAGAACCACAGCTGGCCTGAATTTCTGAGTAGATACAGCCACTCTCTTCCTTGCTTTGGGCCTCAGTTTTCTTATTAGTGAAATAACAGGGTTGATTTTTGCTGGTTGGTTAGTTGGTTGGTTTGTTGGTTGGCTGGTTGGTTGATTGGTTGGTTAGTTGACTGGTTGGTTGGTTGGTTTGTTTGTTTGTTGGTTGGTTATTTAGTTGGTGCTTGTTTAGTTAGTTGTTTGGTTAGTTGTTTGATTAGTTGGTTGGTTAGTTGGTTGGTTGGTTGGCTAGCTGGCTAGTTGGTTGGTTGGTTAGTTGGTTGGTTGGCGAATTGGTATGTTGGTTGGTTAGTTGGTTGGCTAATTGGTGTGTTGGCTGGTTAGTTGGTTGGTTGGCTAGTCGGTTGGTTGGTTGGTTAGTTGTTTGGTTGGCTAGTTGGTTGGTTGGTGAATTGGTATGTTGGTTGGTTAGTTGGTTGGTTGGTTAGTTGGTTGGCAAATTGGTGTGTTGATTGGTTAGTTGGTTGGTTGGCTAGTTGGTTGGTTGGCTAGTTGGTTGAGACAGGGTCTCAGGTAACACAGTCTGGTCTCAAGCTCACTATGCAACCAAGGGTGACCTTAGATTTGTGGTCCTCACGCTTGCATGTCCTGGGATTCCAGGCACATACCACCACGTACAGCAGATATGCTGAGGGGCCTTGAACCCAGGGCTCATCCTCACTTGCAGAGGACCTGGGTTTAGTTCCCAGCACCCACATGGCAGGTAACCTGGGAACTGCAGTGCCCAGTGATCTGACGCCCTCTTCTGGTCACCACAGGCACGGCACCCATGTGCCACAAAAGCTAATATATTAAAATAAAAATAAGTTTTAAAAATAAATCACAGCCAGGTGGTAATGACACATGCTTTTAATCCCAGCACTCAAAAGGTAGAGGCAGGCAGATAGATCTCTGAGTTTGAGTCCAGCCTGGTCTACAGAGTGAGTTCCAGAACAGCTATGGTTACTCAGAGAAACCCTGTCTTTAATAATAATAATAATAATAATAATAATAATAATAATAATAATAATAATAATTTTAAAAAAGTAAAAAAGATCAAATGCCGAGTCCCGTGATGAACTTGAACGCGTTCTTGAGGTAGCTGGTAGAGGAAGGACTGCTGTGGACCCCAAACGCCATCTCTTTCGTCACCTTCTACCGAACCCTGTCAATAATTTCCGGTCTTGGAGAAATCCTAAGTTCATAGAAAGAATTTGGAAGTATAAGTATCGCTCGTTCCTTCCAAGTGTTTTGTCATGAAAATGTTCAAACACACAGGGAAATCAAAGACATTTACAATGACCCCGGCGCCTGACGTTAATATTTTATTGCCTCAGCTTTCTCAAATGAGGGTGCCCTGGACACTCAGAGAGTGATGTGCTGGGGTGTCGTTGTAGAAAGTGGTACTGACAGCGCCGGCTCCCTCTGTGGGTGGACTCCATGGCTTCCAGACTTTAGTGAAGAACGGTTCACAGCCAGGGTCACGGGTGTGCATGTGGGCAGCTTTCTTCCACAGTCATTTAGGGATGCGGGTGCCTTCTTTTGCCCCTATCCTGCCACGTCCTGCCCCCTGCTCTGAAGCAGACGGGAAATTCGATAGGGAGGAAGCCAGCCACCCCATACCCTGCGCTACCTCAGGAGCTGTTGGCGGCCGTTGCCATCCTAGAAAAGAAGCAGCCGGTTGGGCAGTGCTCCCTGTGGCCAGTCCACCCAGAAGGGGCTTGGTTCCCCCGCCCATCAGTTTGCTGTCTCCGCCCACATCCGCTATGGTTGGGTAACCCAACATATCATGTCCCATCCCCTCCTCGTCCAATCAGAGAGGAGCTGACCAGCTGTCCTGAAGAGCTTAACACTGCTCTACAAACAAGTATTGAGTGCTTACTGTATACCTGGGCTGCATCCCGAAGTGGATCTGGTCTACTTCAGTGGAAAGGAAAAAAAAAATGAGTTTTGTTTTTTTTTCCCTTAAGTTCACCCTTTGAAACAGAAAGCCAGTGAGATTTCCTAGCTCGTGAAAGTGGGCGGAGCTAAGGTTTTAGAAAACTGGGGAAAGGGTCAATAGGTCATCTTAAATTGTTTTTGTTTTTATTTATTTATTTATTTATTTATTTATTTATTTATTGGTTTTTCGAGACAGGGTTTCTCTGTGTAGCCCTGGCTGTCCTGGAACTCACTCTCTAGACCAGGCTGGCCTCGAACTCAGAAATCCGCCTGCCTCTGCCTCCCAAGTGCTGGGATTAAAGGCATGTGCCACCGCTGCCCGGCTTTTTTTTAAATGTGTTTGCCTACGAGCATCTGTGCAGTATGCATGTCCCTGACGCTCACAGGGGCCAGGAGAGGGGAGTCAGATCCCTTGGAACTGGAGTTACAGACAGTTGTGAGCTGCCACATGGGTGCTGGGAATCGAACCCGGTTCTTTGGAGGAGCAGCAAGCTCTTATTCGCCAAGCCATTTGTGCCAGTTTCACTGATCACTTTATGTGCACTCTTTTAATTTTTTTTTCTTTTTCAGTGCTGAGGTTCTACTGGACTATAACTGCATGAGAACGGGGGCTTATAAGCAAGGGCTCAGAGAAGTGGACTGACTGACCCAAGGTCAAACAGCCTGTTTGGGTTCACATCCTGGTTTGTCAGACTTTCAGTGGGGTACACATTGGTGTTGTCGGTAGTTCACAGGGTGGCAGAGGGCCGGCTTCCTTAACTGGGCACAGCATTTTAAGGCAGCAGAAAGTGTCTCTGAGCAATGGTTTAGCAAACAGCTTAGCAGAGCCCCTCACAGCTGGATCCCAGCCAGAGACAGGCAAGGAGGGGGGCTCTCATGGAGTACTCTGGGTCTGAGCCCTGAGTTGGGGCTCCCTGCAGGGACTGGGCAAGAAGGGACTGGCCTATCGACAAAGAGGATAGCAACGGGCCCAATCAATGCTATCTCTCCAGGCCATTCCTGGCCAGGCATTGATTTCTAACACTGTTGTTAACTCCCTGTTTATGTAACGCCTGAACTTTGCACAACTGAACATTTAATGCGCAGAGAGGGCCTGTTGCCATGAAAACCAGGCTACACTGACAGCCGGGACGGGGCCCTATCCCTGTTTTATTGGCCTGCACAGAATGTATTTTAACCTTGATAAGTCAATAACTTTTTATACAAAAGGAAATCTGCCAGGAGGGCTTAGGACCCACTGGCCTCTCCCGGTCAGAGGGGAGTCGTGCAGCAGCTGGCTTTAATCCCCTGGAAATCTCTCTGCCACTCACAGGCCTGGCCTGCAGACACCAGCGCCTAGCTGGGGGGTCGGGGCACGGACCACCCTCACTCGCAGCCTCTGTCTGGTTACTGAACACCTCCAGCAGAGTTGGAGAAGCTGATTGGTGAAGAGACCCAAGGAGGCTCAAATTCCAGCTCCACCTTCCCATGACCTTGAGGAAAGCCAAAGTCACCAAAATCCACGCCCATAACCCAACCAGTGAGTCTTCAACGTGACTTGTGCCTGGTTTATAGATAAAAAACAATCAGAAGTATGGGGATGTGGTAGGGGTAGCTAGTCACTGTGACCCCAAGAAGCTGTGGTTGTCATTGTCACGTTATTTACAATATAAGACTTGTGCCTGTTTTCTCATTATTGTCTTGAAATACCCCCAATTTCCAGTTGTGCAAACTGAGGCCCAGGGAAATTGGTTATCTCTTACAGGATTTTGTATAAGAGGGTTGTTCTAAGCCCTGTGTACTTCCAAACTCAGAAACTTAAACACAGGAATCACACACACACACACACACACACACACACACACACACACACACACAAGCTACCAGTTCCTCGACTCAGCAGACATCACTGACAGCACAGCGCTTTCCCTCCTGAGCCTGTCTCAGAATTATCTTCAAGACAGAGCTGTATTCCAAATGGATCTTATATGGAACCATTTGTCCCTGAAGGGCTCTGTGTTCAAGTTCTCTGTCCCAAATTTGCTGTGTGACCCTGGGCAAGTGCCTTTCCCTCTCTGGAGGTGATCCACAGTGATGTAATACAGAAATGTTTGGGGGCTCTGGGATTCCCAGAGAGTTCTCCCATCTTGAAGGAACCCCCGTGAAACCTGACTTCCCATCCTAACTCTGCCCTCTTCTCAGAGTCCCTGAGTCTTTTCCAACTCCAGCAAATACTGACCCAGAACCCATAAAGCAGGGTAGCTGGGCAAGGCAAACAACAGGCAAGGCCACCTACAGGGGCTTGGACAGATGGCTGCTGGGTAGGGAGGGCAACCTCTGATGAAGGAGTATCTTAGCTTCTTTTCTGTTGTGATTGACAAATGCAACCTGGTCCCACTCCATCCATCAGGAAAAAAAAAAATATATATATATATATATATACATATATATATATGTATATATATATATATATATATATATATATAGAGAGAGAGAGAGAGAGAGAGAGAGAGAGAGAGAGAGAGAGAGAGGGAGAGAGACTTGCTAGTGAGAGTTCAGCGCTCACTTCCACTTGTCTTAATAGAATCCCAGATCCCCTGTCTAGGGAATGGTGACACCCACAGTGGGCACCTCTTCCTGCCTTAACATAATCAGGGCAGTCCCCTAACACATTCACAGGCCAACCTGATCTTCCTCAACCCTCATCGAACCCCCTCTCCCTATCAAGGTGACATCTAAAAGTAGCCGAGGCAGTGGGTAGGTAGGAGATGGTGTCTAGCCAAGGAGACAGATGTTTGAGCTGGGACCTGAACTTCACTAAGCCAGAGGGGCAAAGAGCCTCTGCGTGGGAGGGAGGCGACGCAGACTCTGCCAAGCTGAGTGGGCAAAGGTGTGGTTAGCAGGAAAGGGCCAGAGGGGTGGGCAGCGGGCTGTGGTGGGGGATGACCAGGAGGTCCAACCCTGAGGCAGCCTGCGCTGCCTCTTCATTACAGCCTGTAGTTTGCTGTGGTGCCCGAGTCTCTACCCCATCCCTTTTGCCTGCCCATCCCCCTCCCAGGGGCTCCACGTCCTGGGGGGCGGGGCAGGTGACTGACAAGGTTACCAGGGTTCCCTCCCTCCCCTTTTCTCCCCGAGAAGCATAAAGAGCTCTTTCTTTTCTGCTTATTAATAGCTCTGATTAAATTATCTCTGAAAAACCTACATGGTGTGCACCAATGGGGGCTCGGCTCCCTCCCGGCTCTGGCCTAGATTAGAGCAACCAGGGCAGGTGAGGCGACTGGGGGGCGGGGTGGGAGGCTGAGGCCGCCCGCTCCCCTGCCAGAATCCAGGCTCGGCTCTGCCAGCTCAGCCCTGGCTCAGCGTCTGACTCACTGGGTCCTTCTGAGCTCCCCCCCACCCCCAGGGTCTTTGCATTGGCCTCGCCCCCTGACAAGGTCCGCTCACCTTTCCTCATGGCCATTTATTGGTCCCGCCCACTGCTCACATGCGGCCATCAGTGGCCCGCAGGGTGTCTCTTGTATCACCTGGGGACAAGCATCTGACCCAGGGGCTCCTTCCAAGATACCCAGCATCAACCCTATTCATTACTCTCTTAGAAACCACAGGAAAGCTACATTCCTTAGGGCCCAGCCTCCATCTGTCACTGGGGATCCTCCTGGTCACCCAGGACGGTTGTTAGAATTTCCTGAATGTGTGGGGAAATAACAATGGAAAGGGATAGCCTGGGCTCCCTGGAGAGGGTGGGGGTGGGGAACTGAGGCACAGAGGAACTGGATTACATGGAGGTATACCCCATCAGCCTGTTTCCATCCCCCTCTTTGAGTTCATTCTCCACCAGAAACTGGAGCCCCGTTTAATCCCAGCAGTTATGGGGGGTGGGCAGGGATAGAGAGACAGGCAGATTCTTGTGAGTTCGAGGCCAGCCTGGTCTACATTAAGAGTCATAGGCCTACCAGAATACACAGAGAGACCTTGTCTGGAAGAAAGAAGGAAAGAAAGAAAGAAAGAAAGAAAGAAAGAAAGAAAGAAAGAAAGAAAGAAGAAAGGGAGAAAAGGAGAGCTTACAATTATAACCTAGTACTCAGGGGAGGAGGCAGAAGGTTTGTCCGAAGGGCAGCCTGGGCTAAATAGCAAAAACTATTTGAAAGAAAAAAAGAAAAAAAAATCTGAGCCACCTCATTCATTCATTGGATGGTGGAATCAACAGATCTTTCTTGAGTGCCAACTGTTTGTAGACCGGTACTAGGGAGGCCCAGGGAGCCTCAAGCTTAGGAAAACAGTTATCAGACTAGAGACGGCTCGCAGACCTTGCTCCATGGTAGGTGGGAGTCAGGAAGGCTTCCCAGAGGAGGAGGCTCACTACCTGCAATCTGAAGGAAGAGCAAGAGTTGGCTACCTGGAGGGAAGACCCTGTAGGTAAAAGGGACAGCATGTGCAAAGGGCCTGGGGTGGTAAGTGGCACATATGAGGAACATGCATTTTAGCAAGATTGGTATGTAAGGTCTTATAGCCCCTAGTCCCCAGTGTTTAGGAGCTGGCCGGCCTGGAGGTCCTGAGGGCTTCAGAAAAGGAATTTTAACATAGTCTCTAATCAGATTATGTTAGTGTTGGACAGTGTATAGAGAAAAATCCAGGACTATGAGGGACGGTGGCTGGGAATGTGTGCAGTGGAAACTTAACGGGTTCTTTGGAAAGTCCGTTAGATGTTTCCTGGGGCAAACACATAAAGGGAAATTCCGTCAAAGAGGGACACAGGTGTGAAAGGCTAAGGCAGACCCGTGAAAGAATGTTTCGCTGAAGCAGACACAGGAGAGAGGATGTTCTGCTAAAGCAAGCACGCGAAAGGACACGTGATGAAGGATTCTTCGATAACAACATGTACGTACTGGTCTATCTTGCATTGTGTAGTTGAGCTGCATTTGTCGGGACTCTATAGAGAGAAACACACCAAAAGACTTCTGGTGGTGTGCTGTAGTTTCTTGCCGCTTCTAAGGACTCGGGCTGAGGCCAGACACTGGGGACATGTGATGTTGGGAGGGTATAATTAGGACTCTGGGTACAGCTAGCTATGCAACGTTTGTTGGTCTCAAGTCTTCGCTGATCTTGGCTTCCCTGAGAGAGGCATAGCCAAGAACTTTTCCTGGTTCCTCGAAGGTCCCTCTGCTGACTTGAGCAAAGGCTGATGCCGAGCTGTCTCTGCTCGGTCTGCTAACCCGGCTCTACTGAACTGGACGGCTGGTGTAGCCATCAAGTGTTTGTAAGTAGATCAAGCTGCAGCTACTGACCTGTGAAAACTGAACTGCCGATTTCCAAACAACACAGACAGGAGTTGCTCCAAAGAACCATTCTAAACAGGTTCTCTTCCCATATCCTTTCTCTTCCACTATCTCTGGTGGGTGACAGGCTACAAGGAAGATTAAAGCATTTAAGAACCATCGTTAAAAAATAAGGTTTGAGGGCTGGAGAGATGGCTCAGAGTTAAGAGCACTGACTGCTCTTCCAGAGGTCCCGAGTTCAATTTCCAGCAACCACATGGTGTCTCACAATCATCTGTAATGGGACCCGATGCCCTCTTCTGAAGATAGCTACAGTATACTCACATACAGGAAATAAATAAATAAATCTTTAAAAAAAAAATAAGGTTTGAAATAAAGTTACAAATGTGTATTTGGAGACATTCATAACATAAAGACCCAAGCCAGGCATCTCCAGGGCCTTCAACTGCTTTCAAGACGTGTTTCTATTAACACAGCTGCCTCTGAGTCCACTAACCCCCCTCCCAGAACCCATCATTAGCACCTCACAAACTCCCTTGACCTTTAGAGACAGACACCTCCTTCAGATCTCACCCCTAGCTGGCCCCCTCCCTGCCTGCACTGATGGGGAATCATGCCAGGTCTTTGGGAAACTATTGACCCAGATTGGGAGAAGCTGACAAGGAGATGGGCTCAGAAAAGAGAAGTGTGCATCCAGGTCACACATCGTCAATCCACAATCGAGGGGTGCGATAAGCCAGGGTGGAGGGCTCTGGGACGGTTCCAATTCTGTCATCGGCTGACCTTGGGCAAGTCCTGCAGCCCTCTTCCCATACAAGATGTGGGTAGCAATTCTATCCGCACGGTATACGGGTTCTCTGCGAAGGTAAAAGGACTCTGAAACTCGAATAGCACAAGGTTGATCATAAGGCGCTGTCCCGGTGACCTACCAAAAAGAGTCTCTCTCAGGCTTGGAGAAGATTGTACTTAGCTTGGCCCACTGTTCACCTTAACCGCACCCCCTACCCCACCCCTCTCTTTTCCTAGACTTCGGGTGTCATTGTCTTTTACTCTGTCCCAGGCTTGAATCTGGTTTCCCCACCTGTCCTTGCCCTGGGTCCTGCCAGCGAGTCGCCTGGGCAACTCGCTCTGGCTCTGACGTCAGGGCCACTCTGGCAGCTGGCCCAGAGAGGAAGCAGCTGGCAGCTGATCGTGTTTCCAGGTAAATCCCCACCCCCCACCCCCACTCCGGGAGCAGGGAGAGGCCGGGAGGAAGAACAAGCAGCCCCTGTGAAATACAGCAAGTCCAGAGGCAGCCTGGAGCTGCTGGAACCTCATTCACAGTGCTGATCGGAGATCCGAAACAGGGCCAGCTTCTGCCCCAGATAAGGAATGTGCGGCCTACTTGGGCCTGCCCTAGAGGTCCCTTGCCAGTGCCTCTCCCAGGTTCTAGTTAGGGGTGGGTCGGCTCCTGAAAGTAGGCTAAGACCTGATTGTAATCCACACAGAACCCTGGGTACGCTCATTGGCCCTCTAGGATGAAGGACCACTTCATGCTCACATACTGAGGGCGTCTGGTGCTCTTTTCTGCACCGCCCCCCCTAATGGCCCGCTACAGAGGGGATTAAGATATTTTGTCTTCTCATTTTACAGACTCGGAACAGACACCAAGCCCTAAAGATAAACGACCAAGGTCAACAGCAAGCAAGGTTCTGAGAGAACTCCAGGCATCACTAAGAGAAAGCGGCTGGATGGGGGTGGGGGTGGGGGTTGCGAGGAGGTGGGGGGAGGGCGTGTCTGGTTGATGTTTTACATTTCTGCAGAGATTCTGAAGTTCTGTCTGAAAAGCTGGGTGTCCAGCTTCTTTTGTGACGGACATTTTAACAGTATAGGAAACCGTGGCTGCCAGGATTCAGTTTCCCTGTCTGTAGAGGAGAAATGCTACCTGTGCGCTGTCAGGCAAATAAGAATGGAAACACCTACTTAGGTTTAGGTGATACTGTGCCTCAGTTTGCCTATCTGTTAAGTAAAAGACGAACTGGAGCCTCACCAGGTATGGTGGCTTGTGGTCATAGTTTATGCACTCTGGAGGCTGAGGCAGGAGGATGGCTTGAAGCTAGGAGTTTGAGACCCACGGGAGCAACATAGAAAATACTGGTGCCTACCACTTGCAGTCAGTGAATACATCTGTGGTTTGGAGCTGACCAAGGGCTCGTGTGTGGTTTGTGCTCCACAAATCTCAGTGCTGATGCCAAAAACTCCATCACCACCCCGCATCGCTCCGTGGGAAAGGCAATCGGGACGTCTCACGTCTTTTCATCTTAGTTTCGTCAGTAAACTGAGAACAAGTCCCAAACATCAATGTTCTCCTCTGTAAAATGTAGGTCATAATGACGATCTCGCAGTTTTGAGATTTAGGTGTAGTATGCACTTTGCTCTGTGTGTGTGTGAGTGTGTGTGTGTTTGCCGTGTCCTAAGGTTTGATGCTGGGTCTTGTAAACGTGTGGATCCTTTGCCATTTAGTGGCACTCCAATCTCTTTTTACGTCTTTAACACACTCCTCATAGGGCCTGTTCCAAGAGTAAACGAAATAATGCAGATGGTATACTTAGCATAGTACCTACCCTTAAATAGGTACTCAATGAATACTACTGCTTTTTAGTTCTTCGACAAAGGGACTACAACAACCAGCATACTTTGCACTTCCAATCTGGACTCTTTCCCTTGGTTCAGGCGCGCAGCATGCCGGGAGTTGTAGTCCTTCAGAAGCAGGCCACGCCTCGTCCCCTCTTAGGGAAAAGAGGTTGGAGAGCCGCCCTGCCGGCCTTTGAATTTTGCCGCGAAAAGCGCGCGTGGAGGCCCCGGGCCCCGCCTCGCGGAGGACGCGGCGCCGCGTCACCGTGGTAACCGCCTCTCGGCTGCAGCTGATTGGGCCGTGACGCGGGGGGCGGGCCGGGGGCGAGACGCAGCAGCGCCAGCGGGCGCCCGCGCCTGTCAGTCGTGCCGGAGCGGAGCAGCGGTCAGCACTGCCGGGGCCGGCAGCTCCGCGAAGAGGCTGCGCGCGCCGGCCAGGCCGGGCGGAGAGCCGGGCCCGAGGCTAGGCGAGGGTGCTGGGCGGCGCGAGGTTGCAGCCCCGGGAGCCCCGTGAACCGTCGGGGGCCACGGGTACCGGAGAGACCGGCGCGCCGCCTCTGCTGCGGCGCTCGAGCCCCAAGCCGGGTGCACGGCTCTCCATCCCTGAGTCTGCCCTGCGCCAGCTGGATCTGCTGGTCCTCAGCGCCAAGGCCCGCGAGGCTGCATCCCAGCCTCTGCCGCTCGCTGCGGCTGCCACTGCCGCTGTTCGCCGGCTTCCCCTCCCCCCACACCCGGGGCTCGGAGCAGGAGGAGGAGGGGCCGGTTCGTTGTCGGCGCTGCTCTCTGCAACCTGCGGGGGCCGGTGCACGCCGGGCTCCTCGCCCGGGCCGCTGCAGGTGCGTGCAATCCTCCGAAGAGACGGACTCTCCACCTCTGGGCAAACCCGGGAGCTGCAAGCTGAGGGCGGGCGGGCAAGCGAGAGGAAGCAACAAAGACAGGCTTCAGCTGGAGCTGGCGAGAGGGGCCGCGGCCGCCGGCCTCCCTGCGCGGACGGAGAGGGCGCCCTGGGAGAGGCGCGGGCAGAGCTGCAGCGGTGAGCGGGGCCCCGAAGGGAGGCGCAGCGCCTCCCGCCGGACGCATGGAGCACAGTCTCCTGCGAGGATGCGTCGCCTGAGCGCGCGAGCGGCCGGGGTCCCAGGCGGAGGCGACCGGTGCTGAGAGGAAAAAAAAAAAAAACCAAAAAACCCTTTTCCGACTTCGGACGGCGCTTCCGGACGCAGGGATCGCCCTCACCGACAACTCCCCTTCCCACGCGAAGAAAGGCATCGGCCCCCTAGGGGGGGGCCTTCCTCGGGCAATCTTTATTACTCCTGCATGGCCGCAACCCGCAGATCGGAGCGTCGTGGCCTCTGAGACTTGGTGCCCTTCGCCTGCCTGGCTGACACGGTGAGTTGCAAGAAACAGAATTTTGGGTTTGAGCTGGGGACAGCTCCTTGCAACGTGGGAACCTGGATGGGGCCCTAAAAGGGCCCTAGGTTGTTAGGTTCTTGTCCGTCCCCGTCCTGCCCACATAACTTATTTGGACTGGCTGGAGTGGAGGGTGAGGACCCTCGGTGTGTATTCTGCTGGCATCAGCATTTATCAGAGAGGAAAGGTCACCCCACCCATGAAGCTAACAAAGGTGGTGACTCTGCCCTCTGGAAATTCTTAGGGGAGCTCTTGTAGTTTTGTAGAGATTGATTGCGGGCAGCCAGGTTGGGCCAACATGGAGGGTCTACAAAACAAGCTTTGAGATCTTAAAGAGCCAGGGCTCAGAGATGTGGAGTCCCCAAACTTCTGTCCGATCGTCTTTCGAGGCAAGACATTTGTGTCTCTATTGCTACAAATAACTCACAAAGACAGCATGTTCCCAATGGGCGGCATGTGACATCACTGCCCGACCTTTGATGTCACCAGAACTGTGACAACGCAGCTTTCTTTGAGCCGTAGCCAGAATGGCCGGGGCCGAATGTCTTCGTGGAGTAGAAGGTGAAGGCCAACTCCCAGTCCTCCCCCCTGCAATCTTATGACCTAAATCCCCACTCGAGGTGGGGGAGGGAGGCAGTGCCAGCTGTCCCTGCCCCTAAGGACAGGTGTTCAGAACTCTGCCCACGTCTCCTGCAGTGAGTGGAGTCTCCCAGACTCCCAGACAGAGCAACCTCCCACTTTTAACTAGGATGCTCAAAAGGAGGCCCCCATGAACCCTACCTACCATGTACCCAGCCAGCAGCTGAAGTTCCCAGGGTCTCCAGGAAAATGTGGGCTTCAGCCTTCAAGCAGGGTGTTCTCTTGAAAAGGTGACTGTCCTGCCTGAGCCAGAGAGAGAGAGAGAGAGAGAGAGAGAGAGAGAGAGAGAGAGAGAGAGAGGCAGGCTGTGACCTTCCTGGTATGTGTACAGCTGTGTGTAAGTTCAGGGAACTCCCTTGCCATTCAATCCCAAGGTGAGGAGCCTGGGTCCGGCCTGAGCCATTCTCCTGGCATTTAAGATGATTTTGACTGTGTGATCGATGCATATTAAGCTAGGCAAGGCAGAGCTAAGGTCTGAGTATGTCCGTCTCTGCCAGGCCAGGGGGGATAGGTGGAGATGGCGAGAGCCCCCCACCCTCTCCCCGCCACACTCTGGCAGCAGCTCTGTACAGTATGGAGCCCACAGAACTCCCTGGCCACATCATGCCTACTCTCTCTACTACGCCCGTCCCAGCAATCACTGCCAAGACCACATGGGGCTGAAAATAGCCACAGTCAAGTTTCTAGGGGAAAAGCTGAAGAGGCCGGAGTCATTGCCCCCACAGTGAGGGGGACAGGTGAGACAGGGCGTTCTGAGAAGCCTGGTTTCTCTACAGACAGCATTTTTACAGCCTCCGCCTGAGATTGTATTAACAGATCAATAAATACCAGGGGAGGCTGCTTTGGGGGTTTGAAGGGGTGATCGTGTTTCCAGCTGAAGGGGTTTCCTTAACACACAAGCTTCCAAGGACAGCAGTACAAGAGCAGACTCGGGGTGGGGGGAGGCTGTGGGCACAGGGCTGTTTGCCCGGCCTCTCGACACTTCCCAGCTTAGAAACAAACTTGGAGTGTGCGCCAGAGACACACATACACACACACAGGCGGTTGGAGGCCCTCTGTGGAGTATTTACACTCCCTCAGCCAAGGCGGAGGGAAAGACTGTCAGAGTTGGGCAACTCCTTCTGTTCCTTTCCCTCCGCTCCCTGGGCTTGGCAATGAGTGCCAGACGACAGGCAGTCAGGGGGAGTTGCCAGTTTACCCGGCGTCTTCCCGGAGTGCCAGGCATTTTGCAGTGTCTCAGCTGCTTCTTGGAGTGGATCGTGCTGTGACCCATTTTGTGGATGAGAAACCTGAGGCTCGGGCCAAGGAAGTGATGGTCTTTTTGAAGAGGGGAGCCAGGCAGCTGCAGTGGGTTGGCCTCGGCGCCCCCCCCCCCCCCGCCCCATTCAGAACAGGGCTGGCATCCCTGCCCTAGGACGGGTTCCTGTGTGAGACAAGACCAGCTGAGCACAGTGGCAACTTCTGCCAGGCCTTGTGAGCCCAGCCTGTTCCCGGCAACCTGCTGCTGGGCTCCTTTCTGTAGCCCTGGGAGGAGGAATATACACCATGAAAGCCACCTGCCAGAGATAGTGAAGAAGCCGGCCATAGCTGGGTGGCATGTGTGATGGCCCTGGGCCACCCAGAGCTCCTGGCAGGCTCTCCTAGGGGAAGGCAGGTTTATAGATGGTAACAGAACTTTAATGGGTGGCGCTCCTGACCCAGTGGCAGGTGGGGGTCGGGGGTGCCTGAGGAAGATGGCACATGGGTTCACTAAAGGGGCGGATAGAAGAGCAACACACTGGAGGATGAGTGGTTTAGAGCTGTCTGAGTTGAATGGGGCAGGCAAGGTGCCACTGAGGTGGCCTGTGTCCTGGGGTCTCTGGTGACAGGGCAGGTGCTTGAAACAGGACCACTCTTGCAGCATCTTCCTAAGCCCCGCCCCCCAGGGCTCCCCATCACTGAGTGCACTTACCCAATGCCCTGACCTCCGAGCCTTGCAGTTGCTCTGAACTAGGTACAGACCCAGTCCGGTTGCTTGATGCTTTAGATGAGAAACTTGAAGCTTCCCCCCCACCCCACCCCATCCCCCGTGGGGGCCGGCTTATATTGCAGAGATCCAGACAGGAACGGTTGGGTCTGGGACTGCTGTGAGACCGTGTTGCACGGCTTTGAGTCTGAGGCTTGGTTTCCTCATCTGTCAGGAGGAGCTACAAGGAGCACCCGTTGCCCAGGGGCGTGGTGAGGATTCCGTGAGGGCTTAGCGCAGGCCAAAGCCTACAGTAAGTGTTCCACAAATGTAGTTTATACCTGCTATTAGCATAATCCCCCGCTCTCCCGGTGTCTCAGAGCCCAAAGCTGAAGACAGCATTCCTAGGCTGGGGTCCCTACCCTTCCAGCGCCTCTGCAAGGGGGCTCCCACGTGGTGAGCCTACATGGTGAGCACACGTGGCTCCCATCTGAGTACCAGGGGCTCTGGGGCCTGGCCAGGGCGTCCTTCCCAACCTCCTCCTGCCCACTCTTGCTTTGCCAACCCTCCCCAGTCAGAGGAAGCAGGCAAGCAGCTCGTATTCATGAACCGTAATTCAATCAGGCAGCGATTCCTTGGGGCTGGGCGGGGGCGAGAACGAGGAGGCGCGCACAAAAGGGCCGCTTTATTACCTCCCGCGGGCCGGGAATTGCTGCTCTCCCCCAGCACCGGCCGGAGCCGCCTTTATTGTGTTAACCCATTTGCGTGTCAAGAGCTATTGTGCGCTTTCTCGCTGCCTGTGCGGTGCGGCCGAGGGAGGAGGGCTGCGCTGCCGGCCGGTCACCTCCGCGGGCGCCGCCCGCCGCCCTGATTGGTTGCTAAGCGATTTGCATCCAAGGTAATCACTTTTATCTCAGAAGGATGTCGACTATAATTATAAGCTACTGACATCTTTTGAAATCTGCCTAATGACTATTTTAGTCTGCCCGGGCTGGGGGTGGGGAGGGGGATTCTGCAAAGGGATGGAGGCTGTTGGGGGTGTGTGCGCATTCCTTCCACCTGGACAACTGATTTTGCTTAGTTGAGAAACAGCTGAGTGCCTACTGCCAGCGTCAGACAAAAGACAAGCCTACATGGTGGCTGGTGGGGCTCCCCGTTCACCCTTGGTGGACTTGGTGCCATTTCAGAGATGGGGAAACAGAGGCCTCAGAAGGAACCAGATGACCAATAGATATCTCAGTCCCTCTAACCCGTTTCCCCGGGAAGTGGGGGGAGAGGGACACAGGATCTGTTCATGTCCCATGGTCACACAGCCAGGGAGTGGCAGGGGGAGGGCAGTGGATTCCCATAGTCAGGGTGGGGGTGGGGACACAGGCAGCCTGGAGAGTGTAACTGGGCTAAGAATCTTTTGCCCTATCTCTAGTGCCCTTGGGTAGACTCTTCGACTCAGCCTTGACTAGGCCTTGTCTAGGGCACGCTGGTGTGGCCAAGATTGCACTGTCCTCAGAGCAAATCTGCAGGCAGTGGGTACCCTGGATTGGGGGGGGGTGAGGCTGGGAGGAACCCCAGGAGTGAAAGACTGCTCAGGGAGGGCCCAGCCCAGCATGCACAAGGGTGTTGCAGGCAGAGGGAGAACCCTTGGCATGGCCGGGGAAGGGCCGCTTACTGGGGTTGGGGATGTCGTGGGTAGAGGAGACAGACACTAGTAGGAACATTGGAGGATAAACCCAAGGGTTGAATGGCTCCATGTGGTTCAAGGGAAGAGCGGCTCCATTCATGGCCTGGGATCTGGGGGGGTCAGCAGAGGACCTCCTGAGGGGTTCTTAGGCCTGTTTGGGGTAGAACTCTGGTTCCTATCCTCATTGAGTATATGTGCCCTGACAGATTGGCTACCCTCATGGGCCTCAGTTTCCTGATTGGTTTATTGGCAATGGCAGTTCTCCCATGGGCTTGTGGGTAAGAAAAATTTTGGGTGCACAGGGCACGCTCTGGAGCTGTGAGGGTGAGTGAGCTAGGTCTTGGCCAGTTACCACAGCTCCACAGACAGCCATTGCCCCAGCTGCGACGGTTGTTTGCCCCCATCCCCAAGCCGCTGTTATTGTGTTGAGGCCCAGGGGACAAAGGTCTGGGAGGTCAGGAGGTGAGGCCCGAGGAGCTGGCTATGAACAGGCTCCCAGGGACAGGGACTCAGACACAGAACTTAGGTGGGGAGAGGGGCCTCCCTGGGAGGAGGGAGGCCAGCCGTCAGCTGTCTGCTTCAGGATTCACTTCTGGCTAGGGCCGGCCGCCTGGCAGAGCTTGGCACTGGCTCAGGCAGAGGCAGCAGCTTCAGGACACACACCCTCACCATCTGTGTGACCACAGGCTCCTAATCTGTCAGGTGGGTCAATGGCCTGCCTGTGAGGAAGGGTGTGAAGCCTAGGGCTAAAATGAGAGCCATTACCCAGCCAGAGGGCTTCTCTGCTCTCCGCACCTGAGACACAAAGGTGGTGTCTGAGGGAGAGGCTCAGGCTAACTGCTACAATAAAGAGGTTCACCACATACGGGCTACTGTGTCAGCAAGCCAACGGCAGATGCCCCTCAGGGCCTTAGCTCTCAAAAAGCATACAGAGACCCACAGGTGGAAACAGACCAGGGAGAGCTTCACAGAGGGGAAGGTCCTTGCTGGCTTTTTGGCTCTTCCCTTTCTAAGCTCTTCTGTCTGTCATGAGAACCACTGTAGACATCTGTCTGCTATCCCGAGCTTCCTGCTTTGGTCTTTTGAGTCCTCGTTTGACTCCACTGTTGCCCCACCAAGGGCAGTTTTATCCTTGTATGAGTGAAGACGTGAGGCTCAACACAGCGAAAGGGAAATCTAGGGCCAGGGCAGCATCTCTGGTGAGCATCCTGTGTGATGAAGCTGTGGCCGGGTAGGTTGTCCTAGCAAGATGCCCCAGCAGGAGCTGAGGGGGTATTGTAGAGTCATCATCTCTGCATGTTTTGCGCAACCTTGAGCAAGTTGCCCCCTGTCTCTACCCAGATGCAACAGCATCCTCTGTAAGCTCGTCAAATGTCAAGGATGGTAAGGCCCGGCTCCCTTCTGCCAGGGCGCCCTTGGCAGACATTGCCAATCAATCGCTGCTCTCTTCCCCTGCCTCGTTCTTTTCCTGACCTTGGACTCTTTCCAGCACTACGGGCAGCTAGTGCCAATCAGTCATCAGGGCCTATGGGCTGAAACAGGTCAGGTGGCCGGCCTTAATGCACTCAGGGGTCTGTTTATGTGGTTCACAGGGCCAGGGCGCCACAGCTGGAGATTCTGGGGAACCTTCTTTGAGTGTAGGGGTTGTTCTAAAACTGTTTAAGCGTGAGGGTCGGTCACGACCAGCCATGCACATTCCAAAGCGGTCATAGCCTGGAATTTATTTACAGTCAGTGTTTGCTGAGCTCTTCCCAGACACCCCTTGGGGAGCCCGCATGCCTCTGTTTCTATGAAGAGCTCAGCCCATTTCAGAGATGAAGAAACTGAGGTTCAAGCTGAGTAACATAGCTTACACACTTCAGGTCTGGGACTCAAAGGCTATAGCCTAGGGGTGTCGGGCAGGAGGGACAGCCTCCTGAGAAAGCTGTCACTCGCCCTAAAGCCTGCTAGGCGTGTGGGGAAGAGTGGAGTGTGGTGGGAGCAACGTGTCAGGTGGGCAGGACATGGAAGGACCATCAGGATGTGGCCGGGATGTGACTGGGAAGGGACTAGCCTTGACTTTTGGTTGTGGTAGTTCTGAGCCAAGGAGCAAAGAGGTCCCATCTCAGTATCTAGCACCTCTGACAACCAGGTGCTGTGCTTGGTACTACTTGCTTCTGGGCTACTTGCTGGGTGCCTGGTACATAGTAGGTAGACATCTAAGAACTGCTGAGTGAGTGCATGCTTAGAGAGCAAAGGTGTTCCTGAGAACCCTGGGGGTCCAGCTGGAATACCCAGGCCTGGCAGGGGAGTGGCTGGAGAGCAGACTTAAGCAGGTACCCCGGGCGGGGGTGGGGGGGCCTCTCAGCCCTCCACAGCCCAGCTGTCTGTCCCAGAGACCCCTTACTGGCTTCTGCAGCACAGTCTGCACCTGAGCACAGAAGACAGCAGGCCTAGCACTTGGGGGCAGGGTGGGGGTGTGTGTGAAAGATGAAGGTTCGTGACCATTTTTTAACTCAATAAAGGGAGAGACAAGCTGCAGGCTGCAGGCCGGAGATATAATTAGTCTGTAGCAGTGGCGCTTTCTTGATTTAGCTTCTGAGAGAACAAGACAAGGGTGTGATACCCAATTAGCAGTGACATCTAGTCGGAGCCTCAATAGCTGAGATAGCAAGCTGTTTTTATGACTTTTCTCTCCCAGCGTGGAGCGGGCAGGGAAAGGTCCGTCAGGATCTTATTTCCTTCATCATGGGACAATTATTAGTGATCTCAGGATGTCCCAAAGCCAAACGAGGCATTCGTTAATCCAAACAACAGAGCATTCCCCGGGCAGCAGCTAGGACGTTCCTGGGCCACAGCTGGGGCCCCAGATCAGCACCAGAAGCCCAGGGGTAGCAGGCGGGTCCCTCATTCTCTGGAGGCCTGTGGGAAGTAGGTGAAACATACAAAGCCATGTATGTTGGTTTGGCACAGCTGGCTCAGGTCCTTGAGAGAGTCTTGGCACCTGCCTTGGTTTTCCTACCTGCTCCCCCTAGGTGGAGCGAGGCTGGGCTAATTCCTCTGGGGATGAAAGTGAGTCCGTCTGGCCTCTGGCAGCTCCTCCTGGCACCATTTTCTATCCCGTCTGCCAACTGGGCTGGAGGCTCTGCCTCCTTGGCCCTGCACCTGCAGATTGTGCTGTGTTGAGAAACCCCCCCGTTACGGCATGCGGCACCAGGGTCCGGTTTCTGGCAGGGTCTGACTACAATCAGTCCCATCTCTCGGCCCTTCCTGCCCTGTAATCCAGGCACCCAGCACTAGCCAAGTCCTTTCCCAGTTGTCTGGCTATCCTGGTAAAGTCCAAGGGTGCGGGGGATACGTAGAGGAAGAACTGTCTCTCTCTGTCCGTCCGTCTGTCTGTTCGTCCACCCATCCAGCTTCAGTCCCAGGTCCCTGGACTGCCGTCTATCCTGTGGCCTGCTGCCTCGCCCCACCCTCCAGCTCCTGTCTGTCAGTGTGGAGCCTTCCACTCATGGTTCAGAAGCCTGACAAATCCAGCCATGCAGAGTGGGAGTTTAATTGCAGACAGTTTTTACGGATCATGGGCCCATCTGTGCTACCATATGCAAAAGGGAAAAAAAAAATCCCCATCTTTTTTTTTCCCCTCTCTCTCCCCACTGCAATCCCAAACTAAACCAGAACTACTGTTAGAGGGGTATGACTAAAGCCAGTGTAGAACTGGGGTTCATCATGGGAACTTTCTGGGGCATGAACCTGGCAAAACTGGTATATCCCAGTGGAGTCCACCCTGACAGTAGACAGGATGACAGAGGCTCAGCCAGCTGCTCCCAACCCCCCGGGGTCTTCTTATATGTCCTACATGTTTGTGGGTGTCCTCATACACCTGGTGGAGGCCTCTGCATGACCTCTGGTCAGGTTTGGCACGTAGCCATGTTTGAATGGTGGGTTTCTAGGAAGTGGAACCCTGATATGGGGGCTGGCGGAGCATACTGACTGCTATCTTCCCCTGGCGCCCCCTGTCCTGATGTCCTGCCTGGCTATGCATTTGCGTCCCTGCAGAGGCAGACAGGCAATCAGGTGTGTGTGTAGGGGGAGGGTCATCCCTTGATAAGGTTTCTCCTCAGGGCCCCAGGGCACAGTCTCAGCAGCTTCTGAGAGGATTCACCCTGTGCAGTATCTGTCCAGGTTTGGTTCCCAGACTGATGTCATTCTGTTTGTTTCTCCACTGTGCCTCAGTTTCTTCTACTGTAAATTGGAGATCAGGAAGGTGGAGATCTACACAGAAAGTACACTGGGAACTGTCACCTCCCTTCATCATGAGGCTGTGTGTAAGCCCGTCATGGAGGCTGTCCCCTGATGGCTTCCCAGGGTCCTAGTAGGGTGCTTGATGGCTTTGAGAATTCATGAGCGGTGGGTACCGTGAGAAAGTGAATGAGCGAGCTCCCACTAGAAGGTGTGAGCTGCAAGGGGGCAGATTCAGTGCGTGGACAGTGCAGCAAATATACAAGCAAGGCATCGAGTGTGCAAGAGAGTGAGCGAGCGCATGAGCAAGGCACTGAGTGTGCAAGTGAGTAAGTAAGCACACAAGCAAGGCATTGAGTGTGAAAGTGAGTGAGCAAGCACATGAGCAAGGCACTGAGTGTGCAAGTGAGTGAGCAAGCACACGAGCAAGGCATTCAGTGTGAGTGAGTGAGCAAGCACATGAGCAAGGCATTGAGTGTGAGTGAGCAAGCACACAAGCAAGGCATTGAGTGTGAGTGAGTAAGCAAGCACACGAGCAAGGCATTGAGTGAGTGAGTAAGCACACAAGAAAGGCATTGAGTGTGAAAGTGAGTGAGTGAGCAAGCACAGGAACAAGGCATTGAATGTGCAAGTGAGTAAGCAAGTGCATAAGTAAGGCATTGAGTGTGAGTGAGCGAGCAAGCACATGAGCAAGGCAATGAGTGTGTGAGTGAGGCAGCAAGCACACAAACAAGGCATTGAGTCTGTGAGTGAGCAAGTAAGTACATGAGCAAGGAATTGAGTGTGAGTGAGCAAGCACACAAGCAAGGCATTGAGTGTGAGTGAGTGAGTATGAACGAGCACAGGAGCCCAGTGAATGCACAAATGCCAGAACATGGAAGTGAACCCATGTCTGAGTGTGTGCATGAGTGCCTGAGCGAGCACATGAGTGTGAGTACCTGAGCGAGCACATGAGTGTGTGCATG
>JANHMN010000023.1:37322087-37358292 GCA_030674055.1 Rhabdomys pumilio | reverse complement strand
GCATGAGTACCTGAGTGAGCACATGAGTGTGTGCATGAGTACCTGAGCGAGCACATGAGTGTGTGCGTGAGTACCTGAGCGAGCACATGAGTGAGCACGTGCCTAAGTACCTGAGCGAGCACATGAGTGTGTGCATGAGTGCCTGAGCGAGCACGTGAGCGTGTGCATGAGTACCTGAGTGAGCACATGTCTGAGTGTGTGCATGAGTACCTGAGCAAGCACATGAGTGAGTGTGTGCGTGAGTACCTGAGTGAGCACATGAGTGTGTGCATGAGTGCCTGAGCGAGCACATGAGTGAGTGTGGGCATGAGTACCTGAGCGAGCACATGAGTGAGTGTGGGCGTGAGTACCTGAGCGAGCACGTGAGCATGTGCATGAGTGACTGAGTGAGTGTGAGTAAGGGTTTGCAGCGTCGGTGTCCTCCGGGTGGAAACAGCATAGGGCCTCCCTCGGTTTTCCTCAGTTTCCCCATCAGCCTCTTCCTTCCTACGGTCTAGAAATCACTGTGAGTTCAGTTCAGGTGAGGAACGTAGAAGGGACTTAGCCAGAGTCACACAGGGAGAAACCTGTACCAGCACATGTGGGAACTGAGGGCCTTCAGCCGAAGCCAAACCAGTGTCACCTTAGGATCCCCCGTGTGTCCTTGTGCATTATAACCGGCAGCTCCATAGGTGCCAGCAGCCACACTGGGCTTCAGTCCTGTGCCCCAGAGACCGGCGCTCGGCACAGCCCTCCTGCAGCAGGTAGCCGGGAAGCCAGGCACCAGGCCCCCCCCCGTGGTGATCACCAGCTCCCGATGTAATCATTAAAACTATTAGAAGGAAGCGTTCCCTTGAAGCAAATGTCAGGCACCGAGTTGTGCTTTGTAAACGCTCACAATTAATGCCAATCAGGCCCGGAAAAAAAGCCGGCCCGGAATCCTGTCTGTCTCATCTCATTTGTCAGCTGGTGCCGCTCTGTGTCGTACATTTTCATACAATTGCTATAAACATAAAAGGGAACTCCACGGTGTTCCAGGCACCCGGATGGTGCGTCGTCTTAATTACTTGGTGCTCCGCTGTTCACATGGCTGCCCCAGCTCAGGCGGGTAGGAGAGAATCGGGGAGATGGTGTGAGGAGGGTCGAGGTTCCAGGGGTCAGCAATGGTGAGGGGGTACGAGGCCGGGATCTCCGGCCCCATCCAGGTTCTCTGGGACCCTGGTTCTCAGAGTCTAAAGTGAAATAAAAAATTGAAAAGTAGGCGGGGCCTGATGGTACACGCCTTTAATCCCAGCATCGCGGAGGCAAAGACAGGCAGATCTCTGTGAGTTCGTGGCTAGCCTGGTCTACAAAGTGAATCCAGGACAGCCAGGGCTGGTTCCCCGGAGAAATCCTGTCTGGAAAAAAAAAAATTAGAAAAAGTATTTCCAAGTTGTACCGTGGGATCCTGGGCTACAGAGCGTAGTCTGGCTCCTGGACTGGCTGCCTACCAGATATCAGGACCCTGCCAGCAGCCTTCAGTTCCTATCCTGGGACCTGGGGAGCGACCTCCTTGGTCAACACGGCAAGCTTGCTAGACCTGGAGACATTATGAGGCAATTTTCTCATATTAACTGTAGACCTCGGAGGGTGAACATTCCCTTACCCACAGGGAGGACGAGGCCTGAAGTCTCTGGGCTCGGATTTGAACACTTGTGGCTGAACCATGCATGGTACACTTGTCTGTGGCCATGGTACCATCCTCTGACCACCCTTCCAGGGTAGCCATGGGTTGAGAGGAGATGAGGTAGCTTCAAGTCCCTGTGTACGGTAGGTGTCTGATAACCAATGGCCACTGTCACAGCAGCACCTAAAGCCAGGACCTCAGAGCCTGGCCTGAGAGCCAGTACCATCCCGTTTGGACTTTGCGAGATGCAAGGGGTGTTGTTGCTTCCTCATCAACTTCCCAAGGAAAACTGAAGAGATGCACATGGCTGCTTAAGCCCAGGAGGGTCCTGTCTATCTCCTGTCCTCCAGACTCTGACAACCCAGGTAGTTGGACATGTTGCTATCATAGGCCCCTCTGTACAGAGGAAGAAACCAAGGTTCATTCTGCTCAGGTGATGTGGCTACGGGGTGCAGAAGCTGGGACTTGAAACCTAGAGTCCTTCTTGTCCTCTGGTCCCTCCCACTGCACCTGGATGGAAGCCTCATACCCTTCCAGGCCTCAGGCTCCCTGTGCACAGGGTCTTCTGGGGCCAGGCTGGCTCAGCAGGGACACACTGGCCTTTGTGTCTGCCCAGCCGGCTGGGCGGCCAGCAGAGAGGAGAGAGGGTGCTATAGCCCAGCCTGGCCAGGAACAAATGCTCAGAGAGAAATAGAGGCTCCTTTGTTGTGGCTCTCAGTGGGGGAGGGGTGCTGCCAGCTGCCACCCCATGTGATGAAGAGGCCAAGCCCTTCTCAGAGGTTTGCCCACCACCCCAGGGGACCAGCCGGAAGCCTGTCATCCCCCCACCTCCTCCTGATCCTGTGGGTCTCCCTCATGTTTCATAGAGACTTTGGCTGCTGGAGCCTCCGCAGTCACTCACCTGGTTTGCTGTGGACCTACTGTGTGCCACCACAGGGCCAGGCCCTTATGATAAGATATAGTAGTCAGACATTACAGATCGCCACTGTGGCTGTCATGTGCAGCGTGACACAGTGGATGTCCTCTGGGGAAATGAGAACCAAAGCCGGCCCAGCCTCAGATACTGGACCTGCCTGTTAGGGGCAGGTGTATACAGCAATGCCAACACTGTGAGCCCAAGGATGGGCTCAAATGCAGGATAGCCACAGGACAAAGTGCCCCAACCTGAGCTCTGACTCTGAGACCCTCCGATGCTGTGGTAGCCACCCATGACCTTGGAATCCGAAGGCAAGGCAAGGGATCCCAGGTGAGAAGACTTAGAGATCTAGAAAATAGCTAAGGTCATCTGGGCTCTGAGGGGACTCCAGATCTGAGCCTCAAGCTGTCCGTTTCCACAGTCAAACCCTTCAGAGTGGGAACACCCTGCGGTGTTCAGACACCAAACTCCTAGCGGAGGAGCTGGCACTTGGCCTCAGAGAAACAAAGCTGTCAGGTTGGCTTGGTTCTGATTTGGTTCTAATGCCCAAGACACCAAGACATGAGAGTGTAGTGTTCATTTTCTGGATCTTATTTGTTTTGGAGGAGGAGTCTCTGTAGCCTAGGGGAGCCTAGGACACACTCTGTAGCCAGGGTTGGCCCAGACTTCCCGGACTCCTCCTCCCTCAGCCTCCACGTGTTAGACGCGTTAGAATGACGAGCATGCACTGCCATGCCAACCACATTTTTTTTCCTTGTTTTTAATTGCATGCAGTCAGCATCACAAAGAAAAGCTGGGTGCAAGAGATGCACACCGTTTGGCACTACCATGCGATCTGGTGGGGAGCATGTCAGAGGTCCCAGGTCAGCCCTCCGGCCCTCAGAACCCACCCCAGGTCCCCCAGAAAACACCTCCAGCTGCATCCGCTCTGCCAGAGGCAGGAGGCAGGGCCCAAGCCCCGTGAGGGCACCACCCAGATAGCTATAATCAGCAGCCTCGCCAAGACTTCAAACTCACCCAATTATCCTGCGAGGCGAAAAAAACACAAAATGAAAACAAATTAACATGTTTGCATAGAAGCCACAGAAGCAACACACACAGAGGCGCGCGTGCACGCTCCTGCTGGCATGTGCCCTGGCAAGGCTGAGACGTGCCGCCAACGCCCCTCCTCTTCTGGCATCTACCTGGACTAAAGACGGGAGCTGGCTCAGTGACCAACTCCTCCCCACGCTGGCTGGGCATGGCCTCAGGCTGATGGCATTTGGTTCCTTTTATCTTTACAGTTCTGGGTATTTAACCCAAGAGCACGTTAGCCAAACTCTTGACTGCTAAACTCTATCTATATACCTTAAACTTTTTCCTTAATTAATGAGTAATATTACGTACCAAACAACTTTAATACCCAGTCTGTAAGGTATGTCTGTTATGAACAGATGGAGAAACCAGAACACGGAGAGATGCATGGTCCTGCCCAAGCCTGCACAGCTGGCTAGTGGGACAACTCCAGACATGGCACTCTCTTGTCTATGGGTGAGGGGTCAGGGCTCTACCTGGCCTCTGAGGACCCTTGGTATCTCCAGCCTGTGTCTTTCCGGGCACATCACCCACACAGTCCCCCTTTGCCCTATGCGTTCCTTATAGGGACTTCAGATCCTTTCTCTAGGCTGGAAGACCCGTAGCTCCAGCTCTCAGAAGGTTGAGGCAATTTCAAGACTAGCGTGACCCCCGTGAGATCCTGTCTTAAAACAAATATTCATGTTCCATCAGCCCTTTACCAGACAGGGAGTGCCATTACTGTGCCCAGTTTCCCTGCCCCGTGAGGCTAGGAGGGCATGGGAGCCCGAGGGCTGAGGTTTCATCGCTGGCACCTTCTCCATGGTTCCCCATCTTCTGTGGTTTGCTGAGCTCTGCCTGACTCACCAGACCCTACTGGGCACATCTGGGCTCTGTACCAAGGCTCCCCTGGCCCTGGAGTATTCAGATGTCCAGCCAAGTACCCTCCTTTCCAGGAAGCTGTCAGTCCTGCATAGCGATCTCCCGACTCCCTAAGGTCGCAGGGTCCAAGGTTCAGGTTGCTGGCCTGCGCCTTGTCTTCTGTTGGTCTTGCAGTCTGGTCTGATGCACACATGTGCTTTGAAAAGGTTTGATGAATGCGCCCTGTGTCGCCCTCCCCTTCTCTCTCCGGGAAGCAGAGTGTCTACCTGCTGCCCTGGGTTAGGGTTTGGGTTCTGTAGCTTAATGGTCCCTGACCACCCTCCCCTCTGGTTCGATGCCACCATGGACGTATCCCTGACTAGGCTGTCACTTCTCTAGTCGTTGAGAGCCAAGAGTGAGTGACAGGCATGTGTCATGGGCCCAGTCTTTACTGCAGCCACTGAAGCAGGCACAGTTTCTAATCTCACATTTCAGATGGAGAAACTGAGGCAGCAACAAGGGGGTTGGTAGCCCAGGACAACCCTGCTGGTGGCAGAGCTGATTGGTGTTTTCTGGAGCTGAACCTAGCAAGACTATGGGAGTAGTATTTTGTCGATATAGAAACTGGGTCAGTAGGACACCGTGATGGTCCTGCTGGCTTGAGAGGATGAGTTCACTGGCCTCTAGCTGGCCCCATTGGCATCGGCCTCTTGACCTACATCATAGCAACTAAGTGGGGCCGGAGCAGTGGCCAGAGAGAGTAGCCCAGTGCCCACCCCAGTGGGAACTAGTGCCTACTGAGAGGCAGCTCCCTCAGCACATGCTAGTGACTTGAGAGGCAGGTAGGCATGGATTTGCTTTCAGGCCCACCAGGTGACCTTGTCACCACATGTCCCTTTCCCCCCCACAGCCTCCGTAGCTTGCCCCTCTGGGTATAGGAAGCCTGAGAGATGGGTCCTTTGGCCAGCTACTACTAGATGAAGCCAGGGAGCACCCCTCCTTCGGGAGCCTCCCAGCCCTTGAACCTCTGTGACTCAGATTGGGGCACTAGTGGTTCAGCCCAAGGACAGGTAAAGCCCAGAAGAGAGCTCTCTCTGTCTGCCTGACCCACCTGCCTTGAGGGGTGTGTGTTCGGCCCTCTGTGACCCACGCATGCCAGAGTTTATTAGGTTGAGGTGATGAACCACGTGATGAAGTGGGGTGGTGGGGTGGGTGACCGCAGAAGTCAGATAAGCTGGCTCAGCCTAGCCATACAGAAAAGAACTGTGAGCCCGAGAAGCACGGAGGATGGAGGCAGAAAGGCCCAGCCATTCCTGCGTTCAGCAGGAACCTTCTAAGCATCTGCTGTCTGCATGCCTGGCTCCGAGCCCCCCACTGCATCACTGCTGGGCGCCCCTGTGGAAGCCACACAGCCTTTCTGGAGCTAGCCCCACAGAGTGCTTAGGGTGGGGGTCGTAGTGAGGTGACATTCTATACCCAGCAGCTAAGAACCTGGGTCAGGAAGTCATCCCGCCCCCACCCCATGATAAAAGCCACATTCTCCTTCCTGTATTTGGAATTAGACAAGCTGAAGAACACTAGAAGCAGCCACCATCGAGGTCCTGAGCTAAGCACTTGGCCATCTGAGGGAGGGTCTGCCCAGGAACAGAATGCCTGAGAAACATCCAATATGCACCCTGCAGCAGTGGCCAGCCTGAGCAGGCAGGCTCAGGAGAGGGTGTGCTCGGCCTGTCCTGAGCTCACTGGGTCACACGCTGCAGCCCAGGCTCTGGGGAGCCACCTGCCCCACCCCCACCCCCAAGCAGCCTGTTGTCTGGCATGTGCAGGCACCGGGTGGCCCTTGTTGTACACACATCTGATCCTGTCTTTTCCACATCAGATCATTTGTAACCGTCACCAGGCAGTCGGCCCATTTGCTGATTCAATCTCGGCTTTGTGCTGTCATTGCCATTTCTCCATGCAGGCTGAGTTTGAAAGGAGGCCCATCCTCAGCTTCTACTTCTCGGCGGGCGGGGGAGGGGTGTGCGCGTATGTGTTCACATGCTTACATGTGCCCGCACATCCCCCACACGCATGCACTCACACACATGTGAGCATCTTAGCCCTCTGCGGATCATGGACGGATTTGAAGTGAACTAGGCAGCCAAAGGGTTCCTGGTCCACTCCCTCCACACTCTCTCCACTGCCCTCTTAAATACCTACTGTGTGCTCCACCTACTGTGTGCCCCGCCTACTGTGTGCTCTGCCTACTGTGTGCTCCCGCATGCATACACACAGCCTGGGTCTGTGCTCCGGCAGCGCAGACAGGACCTTAGCCACAAAGCTAAGGTAGATTCAAGGGTGTCACAAGATGGCAGTGAGGAAGGGTGTGGATGGGGTTGTGGCTGTGTGGAAGGTAGTTAAGGAGGGCTTCTTGGAGGAGGAGATATTGGATGGAGAGGAGGCAGGTAAAAAGGGGGAGGGACTGGCTGAGCACTGCCACTTGTGGAATATGGTGTGACAGACACAGGCTGGGGACAGTGTAGCCAGGTGGTGGCTACTGAGTCTAGACTGAGATGTCCAGTTGGTATACCGTAGACTTGAAGGCTTAGTGCAGCGAAGGACTGCGCCTTGCCTTGTCAGTGCCTACAAGCTAAGCTCTTATTACTGTAAACCTGTTGGATCAAGCAGGGTACCCACCTTGCTAAATTTAATCCCTCTTGGCTATAGAAAATTTACGCTTACAAATGGAGCCTGCACTGGGACTTGTCGGTCGGCGCTGTGGGGAGAGACAAAACTGGGAATGAGGAAACACTGGGTGGCCAGGCTGCAAGGGAGTGGTAGTGTAGACTGTCCTGAGGAAGAGGTGGGGCAGGGGCTGGGGGTTGTAGTTAAAAACCTTGGCCTGGGCTCTCAGGGAGGAGAGCAGTGTGAAGCTTCAAGGCCTCCGCTCTCACAGAGCCAGGTCTGTGGTGGAAGAGTTGCTGCTGGGCCCTGCTTTGGAGTCCTTCGAGCCCTGAGAGCTGAGCTGGGTGTCAGAGCTTGTGGTCTTGTCCGTCTGTCTGTCCCAGCTCCATTCATCCCTTCCTCCCCAACAGCTGCTGCCTGTCCCATGAGTGATTTACTCTGAGGCCAGCCTCCTGTCTCCTGATGGCCAGAGACTGGAATCCCTTTCCAAACATTCTGAGAACTAACAAAACACAGTTTTTTTTTTTCTCTGTCTGTAGCAGGAACGCTAAGCTCCAGAGAACACAAAGAAGAAAAACACCTCCCTCCCCCAAACCCAAGGCAGAGAGCCTCACAGAGGAGCTGAAATTCAAAGCCAGGTGCTCCAGCTCGTGGATGAGGCTCTGGAAACTGTGGTGCCTGGTGACTGGGTGATACCAATGGGGGCTTTTTGATAATCATGGGAGCCAGACACCCTTGCTCACAGCAGAGATGAAAGCTGGGGACCGGCCCCCACGTGTGGCTCTCTGAGGCTCACAAGCTCCCACGTTGCTAGCCAAGCAATACATGGCTTTAACTTTGCACACAGTGTTGCCTTTTTTGGAGACCCCTCACACCCCATGTCATCTGATTCCACTTTTTCTTTGGGCTTCTCTAGAAATGTACAGCCTCCCTCTGAAAATACCTAGCCAGCCAGGGTCTTTCCTCCAGGCCTGTCCCCACCCATAGTTCATTATTGACTCCTGGCTTCTCGCAGCCTTTGCTGGAATTTAGCCGGCAGGACCCGGCACTTCCCACCTTGGGATCTGGTACTGTAGACGAGAATGCTTTAGAAGGTCAGACTAGGGAGATGGTCTGTGAGACCTCTTAGTTAGGACCTGGCTCATTAACACTAGTCTCCCGCCTCTCACTAGAATAGGTCAGAATTTCCCCAGCATGGCCCTGGCTCTGGCGCATGGAATAACTGCTGCTCTCCCACGGAGTGCCTTTGAACGTTGATATAGTGATATCCCTACACCTTCGAATCCCTCCCTGTGCTGAGACTACACTTCTGTCACTTGAAGCACACTTACTGAGGTTAGGGCCTGCCTGGCTTCACACAAACTTGGTGCCTTTCGTGCCCACCCCTAGCCCTCTCAAGGGGTGTTCTGCAGCAGCTGGAGACCTCCCAAGCTCTCTGCTCTTCACTTCCATCCCTCGGGACCACCCCACTCACGGCACTCTCTGTTTGCTACTTTGTATTGAGTATGTTACAACCGGCTCTCACTTTAGGTAGCTCCCACCCGGCCTGGCTTATACTGATACACACTTTGGGGAAGGAGTTTTTTAAAAGTTGCATTCATTATGTGTGTGTACAGGGGAGCTGTATGTAGCATGTATGTAGAAACGGGAAAACAACTTCTGGGGAATCTGTTTCTTGCCTTCTACCTTGGTGAGGCAGGATCACACTCCAAGCACACCCCAAGCTCTAAGGGCCTAGGAACTTCCAAGATGTCCCTTGAACCTCCCCCTTCTGTCTCACTGTAAGAATGCAGGGATTGCAGATAATTGCCACCACAAACAACATTTTTTTTTCTGTAGGTTTCCAGGATCAAATTCATATTGTCAGGCATAGCAAGTGCCTTTACCTTCTGAGTTATTTTCCCCAGCCTATAAAAAGGAATTTGAAGAAATTAAGACTCAAATCAAGGACCTGGTACACAGTAGAAATTTAATATGTTGTCCCCAGAAGCGGGCACGCGTGGGAGAAAGGCAGAAACAGCTGGTTCCTGAAGTGGCTGGCGTCATTGCCCTCCCTGACTTGGTCCCACCCCTTTCCTGGGCCTGTGCTCTCAGAGCTGGCCTTGGTGCTGAAGGTCTTGGGGCCAGCTGCCTACCTGCAGCCCCATGCACTGCCTCACAGTGAGACACACACTAAGGACCTACCTCTCGTCCATCCTTCCCTCTGGAGATGTTTCCCTGATAACCTACTGTGTGCAGGCACTGGTGACCCATGCAGGAAGGGATCTACATAAGGAGCCACTTGTCACGCTGCGTGTCTTGCGTCTCTCGCGCACCCTGGGGATCTTTGAAGCCCCACAGCATTTGGGATTCAAGTGAATTCGTCGTAAAGAATATTCTCCTGGAAGGAAGGGCTGATACGGAGAAACAAGTACAGGAATCAGGTCCGCAGGGTGTGGGTGAGAACCTTGTGACAGGAGAGACTCTCTTAGTGTTCTTATGGCTGTAATAAGATGCCGTGACCGACGCCAACCTGGGGAGGAAAGGGTTCATTTCCTCTTAAACTCTCTGGTCACACACCATTGCTGAGGGAAGTCAAGGCAGGAACTGAAGCAGAGACCATGGAGGAGTGCTACCTACCCCAGGACCACCAGCTCACAGGTGGCACCACCCACCATGAGCTGACCCCTCCCACTCAACCAGTAAATTAAGAAATACACTTCCTCCTTTGCCAACAGACAGATCTTATGGAGACATTTTCTCAAGTTCCTCTCCCCAAGTGACCCTAGCTTGTGTCAGGTGGACACAAAGCACCACAGAAGCTCACCCAGCTGCTCGGCTTACATCCCAAATTTGGGATTTCCACAATTTTCACTTTTGCCCCAGAACTACCAGTGTTTCTGGCTGTGGCACCCTCCCCAGACCAGAATTTAGAAATGGCAGGAAAGGACTGAATGCAGAGGTGTTGGGCCAGTCAGGGAGCAGATGGAGCTGGGCATCTTAGGGGCCCATGGCCTGTGGGCTGGGACAGTAATCCTGGCAGGCACTCCCCACCCCACCCACTGCCACCCACTCCCACTCCCCGCTCTTAAAAGAGTGAAAAGCCCCTTCCCGTGCCAGCCCGACCCGGCAGTGGGGAATAATCACTTTTCACAAGCCTCTTATCCATAACCCAGCCCTGGGCCTGTTTAATCAGCAGTGCCCCCGTGACTGGAAGATTCCCCGGCTAGAGAGATCGAGAGAGAGGTTAAAGAAAATTACCCTGGCCTCCTCCATGCTAATGTAATCTCTAACCAGATCTGCCCAGTCGCAGCTCAAATTGCTTTTTAGATTAACATTTAATTATTAACAGGGTCCCCTGGAAGGCCTTGGGCTCTGGGAACAGGGGTGTGGGGGAGGAAGCAGTAGGAAGGAGGGGGGGTGGGCTTCTCTTCTGGCTGCTTCAGAGAGAGAACGATGGGGAGACCAAGAACAGGGCACAGGAAGCTGAGGGGTCAGGCAGGGAGAGGCAGACAAGGAGAGACAGTCCTTCCTGCGAGGTTGTCTTAAAGCCTGGGGACCCTCGACGTTTCTCTGCACTGAGCTGATGCTTCCTGCGGTTTGTGCTGGTGACTCACAGGGGCGTGATCTCTCAGAGCCACACAGCCAGGCTTTGACCCTAGTGCTCCCAGCTTGGTGCAGTGTCTCCTTCCTGGGTCTGGACCTTTCAACATTGCAGGCTCTTCCCTGTGTCTAAGGGTGGCTGTGTAGTCAGGACAACGTGAGGGGGTGGGGGACTTCACAGCCCTCCAGGGAATGGAGCAGAGCCCATGTGAACGAACCACTGGGCCCCTCAACTTCTTATCTCTACTGTGGGTTCTGGCTCCTTCAGAGCTAGGCGGTTGTTTTTTTTTTTTTTTTTTTGTTCTTTTCTTCCTGTGCCATCAGGCCAAGGACCCAGCCCTGGGTCTCCCACACAGCTGGTTTATGACTCGTGCTGAAAAATCCCACGTACAGACTGACTGACTCCCTGCCAAGGTTCAGCCAGGGAAGTACTGAGACATTCTAGATACTGTGACACCCTCATAGTCTCCCCAGAGCCCCGCACCTACACCTTGCCTGGCTACTGCCTCCACAGCTCTCTGAACTCCTCACCGTGGTACGGGTGCCTGGTGTGTCCTTCTTGAGCAGAGCTGCAGAGATATGCTTAGGCAATTCTAGATAAAGGCAAAACTGGAAGGCTGGAAGTGGCCCAGGCTTTGGCCTTCGTGGAGACACAGCCTTCCCTGGAGGCCGAGGGTTTCTCTATGTTCTACCTTACTGCAGGGGCAGGGGCAGGCTGCCTTCCCTTCAAGGCAGGGGGGCACAGTCTCCCTTCTGAGGGAGAAGAGGCCAGGGCAATCTATTTTCGGCTTCTATTGGACTTAGCCAGGGAGGGCAGTTCTGAGGGAGCGGTGTCCTGTGGCATTGTGGCAGGTCACGCTTACCTGTTACCAGTGTTCCTGTATATGGCATAAGGGTTGCCCCCAAAAGGTGTTTGCCAGTGTTACTGCCCAAGTGGTGAGTGAGTGGGGGGAGGGCAGGGTTCCTTCCACCTGCTGCATGGCACACATGCTGTGATCTGTTGAATGGTTGTGGAATGTGTGGCTGGTCTCTGGAGAGGCCTCTCCTCTCTCCCCAGCCCCTCCCAGGGGAGAATCCAGGTGGACTGTGGACGCTGAGGAGAATCAGGGCCTTGCATCTATTCCTTGATAGTGGCTTGACTGAAGCAGGAGGGGGGAGTGGAGAGGGTGGGAGTAGAGGGGGGCTTCTGGGATCCTCCCACTAGGGTGGAATTGCCATTCAATAGCCTGAGGTTCAGGGTCTGACACCCTTGGGCTCTGACAATTAAAAATCTGTCTGATCTTGTATGGCTTGCACCTCCCCCCCCCACACACACACACAGTGACTATTTCCCACTGTGTGAAAGGGAGCTAAACCCAGGGTCTAGCCAAGGCTACCATACCACAGCTCAGTGGAGGGACAGCCTGCACTCAGATCTGGATGCAGAAGGTTTTTGCATAGTCAAAATGGAACCACTTAAACAGCTATCCTCAGGACCCAGCACCCTGCTTTTCCCAAGCTCTCCCTCCACCCTCTTGGGACTCCCTGCAGCCCCTAGATACAGAGGGAGATGACAGAAGGCCGCCCCCCACAACACTCTTCTTTGAATAAAACAGACAGCCCAGAGACAGCGTCTGCTCTTTTCATTGTTTGGTTTCGGGCAGCAGACTCCATTCTCCTCAGTGCAGGAAGTTTCTCCTCCACCGTTCGCTGTCACGGTTCCTTATCTGCAGTCCGGCTATGAAAGGGCAGTTCGACAGCCGGGGTGTTATCTGTCGGAGGGACCTTTTCCTTGGGTGTCTCCCAGATAAGACGACTTATCTAATCCCACGTCAGGGATGGTCACTGAGGCTTGCGACATTGTCCCTCCCACCCCCACCCCCCCTTTATTATTAAAGTCACAAAAGGCCTTGAGCTTATAAACAGTCAGTGGGGCTCTCCAGATGGTCCCTGGCTGGGCCGGACTGTGATGATTCTGTGCTGGGGGGATTGAGGGACCTGCCATCTGCAGATGGGGTGGGGTGGGGCTGGGCAAGGAGGAGGCAGGCTGGAAATCAGAGGAAAGGCATGAGTGTTTTAGGTGCCCAGTAAATTCCTATCCCTGGCTTGCTGTGTGACCTTCGGCAGGACCCTTGATGTCTCTGGGCTATTCATACATTTCATCTCACAGCCAATTAATTCATTTGATGCAGTCATTCATTAGAGGCCTTTTTTTTTTTTTTTTTTTTTTTTTTTTTTTAAATCTGTATGCCTGTGTGAGTGTATGCCATACATGCACACGTGCCCTTAAGGACAGAAGAGGTGTGATATCTCCTGGTACTGGAGTTATATGGGCACTAGGATTCAAACTCAGATCGTGTTGAAGAGCGACGGTCACTCTTAGCTGCCGAGCCGTCTCCTAACGGCTACCTATTAAAGGATGTTTCCTGGCCAGACGCTGCAGAGATGGAAGCAAATAAGACATGGCTCTCATCCCTTAGAGACTCACATACGGTCCCGTAGAGACAGACAGACACGAAGCTGACAATTACAGCTCGGTGTGATTGGGATTGTGGCAACAAGGGATACCTGGCGGAGAGGCCAGCCCTGAACTTAGATGGTCTGGGTGACAGTGCCACAGGCAGAAGGCACAGCAGGTGTCTGAGGCAGTTAGCCAGAAGGAGGGAGGCCTTGAGAGACTGGGCAGCTCTGGGAGCGCTGAGGCCAGGCAGAAAGGGTTGGCTATGCTGGGAGAAGTTGAAAGACCCAAGTGTTGGCATGATACAGAAACTTGGGGTCCATATCGCACTCCCTATGATACTAGGTTGGCCCCTGGCTCATCTGAGACCTGGCCCCAACCCCATCACCTCCACAGTTCCCACCATAGGACACAGGGTTTGGGAAGAAGGAACAGTGGTCTGGGCGACTTGAAGCAGATGAGAGGCTCCCCCCTCCTCCTCCAAGTGAAACTGAGGGTCACTGTGAGTCAGTCAGCCTGGGTCCTCCAGAGGTGAGAACCAACGGCAGGAGCTACCCTGAGAAGCTACGGTCAGGGTCGGTCGTCAGTTCCTCCCAGGACTAGATGTTACACTGGCCCAAGCTCAGTCTGGTAGCCCTGTGGCTCCTAGGCTGCCTGGGCATTTTAGCACAGGAGACTGGAGGCCCCAGGAGGCTGCTGGGGTCTGAAAAGGCACCAGCGCAGGGGGGGTCCCTCTCATTCCTCAGCTGCAGCCCATCTTGTCCTTTTTGGCTACGAGAGTGTGGGGGATGGGCGGCCCACCAGAATCCCTCATCCTGGAGCGAGGCTGGGACCCTGACCTTGTGCTCCTGATAAGAGGTTAGGTCAAGACCCAGGGATTATATGTCTAGGGGCCCCAGAAGAACCATGGAGGGGCTTTAACAAGTCAAAGAGTATGGCCCAACCTGAACAGGAACTGGGGGAGACTCTAGGCAACATCCTCCCTCCTCCTAGCCCCATGAACCTACCTAGTGGAAGTCAGACAGCTCTGGGGGGCCCCTAGTTCTGCCGTCTTCAGTCAGCATCGCCTGTAAAGAGAGGGACCTGGGTCGGGTTTTTGGGTCAGGATGGCAGGAAACAGGTGCTGTCATGGAGAGATGAAGGTGGGGTCAAGGCAGGTACCACCAGCCTTGTGTATGGCAGTCCTGTGTCCCTGTGGATTGTCAGCATGTACATTTCAGGGGCCCCGCCCACGTGACAGTGTGTGACACGGGTATATATTGCACGTGCACAAGTGTGCACCTGCATAGCGTGTGGAAGTCCAGCACCCTCAGCCTTGGTGGGGAGGACTGCGTCCTCAAGGCTGTGGCATACGGTGGCAGTGGCCCCAGCAGGCCTGTTTCTGCCACATGCTGCCATCCCAGGTCTCTGAAGAGCCTCACTGCTTTCTGCAGTCAAGGACTTCCATTCCAAGCAATAAGCCCCACTCCACTCCCTCCCTGAGCCGTGCCGTTGCTGCCTGATTGTAATGGCATATTTTAAAATTACCAGAAATCAAAGCTGGGAAGTGGGTAGATATTGCTGCTTTTATTGCCTTGCTGCATTAAGACTGGAGCCTGGGGTGGGGGGAGGGGAAGAGCATCTCCCTCCCCCATAGCTATCCATCCCCCACTTTTTCTTTTTCTTTCTTTCTTATTTTTTTTTTTTAAAGACAGTAATAGGAGAAAATTGGTTTTGAAACTGAATAAAAGTCCCTTTCAGAGGAAGTCTTTACTCTCGGGTACCTTTGCTGAAAGTAAAATAGACGTAATGAAAGGTGGTTACGCGGTTGTCTTTCATTTACGGAGAGGCCAGGACAGACGGGAGGCTGCCACCGTCTCGGGGAATACAAGATTGGAATAATTGCGCGGTAACAAGGAGCTTGTTGTGAAATTAGTATCTTAAGAAACTGGTGAAAAAAAAGGTTTTTCCTCATGAATACTTCATTATTAGAAGCGGCAGAATCCTGGGCTCAGACACCTGTTTAGTATTAAATACCTTCCCCCTCTCCCCCTTAAACACCTCCCCCTCTTCCTTCTTCTTCTAACCAGCTCAGGATGGAGGCAACCCAGGCTGGCTGCCAGGGACAGGGGTGGCAGGAGGGAGGGGCCTTCCTCTGTGGCAGGGAGGAAGAGGGGAAACCTGACTGGGACTCCCTCATCTTCCATGGTGGCCTCCAAAGCTGGCTTGTGCTGGCACCAGTACTCAGGAAGATGGGCTTTGTGGGGACATGTGGGTTTTCTGAGTCCCCCTGTCCCTGGTGTCTGGCTTAGGTACATGAATACAGCGTAGGCTATGAATGGCCCATCTGAGCTGCCACCTAAAGGTTGCTGTGGGTGACTCTGGCCCCCCCCCCTTCATTTTGGGGATGAACACAGTCAGTGGAGCACCCCAGACCTCCCTAGCATAGCATCCTGACATCTCTTCTTCCAGGGGTACTGTGAGAACACCCCAAACAGGCGCCAGACTAGCACTTACGTTAAACAAGGACACTGTACCCACAAGCCCTACCTGGTTACTCCCGTATGGACCTCAAAAATGACCATATGGGGCCCTCTCCCGGTGACTAGGCACTGATGTATCATGGGACTATGAGACAGCTGAGGTCTACCGCCAGCCAAAGAACACCGTGAGTTAGGGCATAGAGCTGTGACCCACCTATTGAGCTAGCCAAGGGCACATGAGGTTCATGAGTTCTGGTCGCCCTGTGGTGTGTGGACGGTTCTCCCTTGAGACCTGGTTCCTTTCCGAGATGTCTCTGGAGCTCCTCTGGAAGCCACAGTTCCCTCATCTGAGAGCGATAGAATGTCTGGTCCAAAGTCAGGCATGGTGGCACCATGCCTCTGATCCCAGCACCTGGAAGAACTCTACCTATAGCCCAGCCTGGACTCCAAAGAGACATGTCTCAGAAACAGCCAGTCTGACGTTGCTTGGGGTGCTGGGGAGGACGGGAGGTGGCTTAGAGCAGCCCTCAGTGACCAATGCCTCATGTTTCTCTCCGAAGGATTTCCGCTGCAGAACCTGCCCCAGCCAGGGCTCCCAGCACAGCCATGCTGGCCTGTCTGCAGAGGACTCAGAACCCACCCGGCCAGCACCTGGCCTGTCCGAGCAAGAGCCTGGATCTGCGCAAGTGTGAGTGACACCCTCCACTGCCTCCTGATGGGTTTCCTCTCCCTGCACCCAGGGACTTGCTTTCTGTTCTTGGGCTTCCGGAGGGCAGGTTAGGCCCCAGTCTGATCTCTCTCTGAGGTGTTCATGCAGAACTTTTAAGGTAGAGAGAGGTACGGAGGTCTGTGTTCATGCTCCAGGGAGCCCACCCACCACACGCCTGGAACTGAGAGTTCTGCAGTTGGCACCCCAGGCCTCGGGAGGGAGGCAGGACAGCCCTGAGCTTGAGGCCGGCCTGGACATAGAGTTGGGATGGGCGTGGGCCCCCGGGGACGCACAGACCAGCTTCTGCCCTGTAGCCAAAAGCAGCTGGTGTCCCTGTTGCTGCTTCTTCAGACTATTTATTTATTTATCTTGAAAGTAACATTCTTCTTCAACATTCCTAAGGAAGGAAGGGGTGGAGACACCAAAGCCTCTCCTCTCTGAGGCAGCTGATGTCCATTTCCTGTGTGCCCACAGATGTTTTATGTGTTCCAGCGAATGCGTGCTCACGTACATCTGACACGGTCCAGCACTCGCTCGCTTTGGCCAAGCATCCTCCAGGTCAGCTGCCAAAGAGCTGCCTCGTTCCATTTTCCTTTCTCTGGCAAGGGCCGACCCATAATCTATTCGGCCGGCCCCCCCTGTTTAAACCGGCCACAGCTTGTTGGTTTGATAGGCAGTGCAGCCGGAAAACCTGTGCTGTCACCAGGTGTGAGCGAGCGTGGGGGAAACTCTACAAGAGGAAATACAGGGTCTCAGGGCACGTTAGACACTTTGCGATGCTGTGGGTGGGTTCTGACAGCGTTAGCTGTCACACCCTGGGACGGTGTGCAGCCCCGTGTAAACGACACACTTCCTCACATCTTGGCCCACACATGTACTGGACACGGACACGGGTTTACCGTGTCTCTTTACAGTGACAGAAGTCCATACTGCTTGAGCATTCTTTACATTCCTTTGTCTGTTTTTTTAAAAAAAGATTTATTTATTTTATGCATACGAGTGCACTGTAGCTGTCTTCAGATGCACCAGAAGAGGGCATCGGATCCCATCACAGATGGTTGGGAGCCACCGTGTGGTTGCTGGGAATTGAACTCAGGACCTCTGGAAGAGCAGTCAGTGCTCTTAACCACTGAGCCATCTCTCCAGCCCCTTGGTCTGTTTTTGTTTGTTTGTTTGTTTTGATGGGGTAGTAGCGTCTGTCCATCTTGGCCGATGTGTGAAGCTGCGTGGGTGTCACACAGAGACTTCACGTCTCTCCGATTTGTCTTCCGTCTTAGATTCTGCCTCAGTTCATTCCTACTTCCTCGAGTGGCTTCTGGGGTTTAAAGTGAACTTAGAGGAGCCATCCCAGGCTGCTGCTTAAAGGGAAGTGACTTCCCCCCACGGTTTCTTCCTGCCTCTTTTTAAAATTATATGACTTAGCTGCTTCTAAAGACTCCTCCGCTGATCACGCCGTTAATCCCAGCACTTGGGAGGCAGAGGCAGGAGGATTTCTGAGTTCGAGGCCAGCCTGGTCTACAGAGTGAGTTCTAGGACAGCCAGGGCTATACAGAGAAACCCTGTCTCGTAAAAACAAAAACAAAAAACCAACCAAACAAACAAAAAAAGACTTCTCCATATATATGTGTCTGTGTCTGTGTGTGTGTGTATACACACATACACAGTAATGAAAAGTGTTTGCCCAGCGCTTGGGAGTCAGAAGCAGGCGGATCTCTCCGAGTTTGAGACCAGCTTGTTCTGCACAGTGAGTTCCAGTGACCCTGGAGGTTGAACCCAGGGCTTCACTCCTGCTAAGCAAGCTCTCTAACCACTGAGCTCGCCAACCAGGTCTACCATGTGCTCATCCATACTTATCAGCCCACCCCATTTTGCTTTCATTTTTTTTGAGGCCAGGCTTTATTATAGCCCAGGCTAGCCTTGAATTCACCGCATAGCCAGAGAGAGATGACTTTGGCCTCTTGATCCCCTGCCTCTACCTCCCCAGTGCCAGGATACAGGTCACACTACGACGCCCGGCTGTTTTCGTTACTGGGGGTTAGAAACTTTGGTTGAGTTAACCCAGCTATACTTGACTCTGTTCAGATGACAGCGATCTCTGGGTAAACTCACAGAGAATGGTCGCATCAGCAGGCATGCCGGCCTCCTCATAGCACCAGAAACCCCATACCCAGTGACAGCCACCACCTCCCTCCACCCCTGCTCCACACACCGAAAAGCTCTACCCTGAACTTCATAATCGACTCGGTCACACCTCGTGCCGTCTTTTGTGGTGGTTGTTATATGATGCACTTTAATGGTAAAATTCTTGACAGCAGAATGCATATATCTGACACACCCTCTAATTCAAGCCTTCCATCCATGCACCTCTGAAATAGAAAAGTGCACCCCACTGCATGTCCACAGGAGCCCAGAAATTCAGAAATTCTCTTGTGGTTGTTTCTCTGTAATTACATTTATTTGTGAGTACACACACACACACACACACACACACGTCACTAGGCATGTGGTAGAGGTCAGAGAACAACTGGCAGGAATGAGTTATCCATCCCCTTCCAAATTTTATATCCTCAGGCTTGGGACACTGTACCTTTACCCGTGGGCCAGCACCTGGCCCATCTTGGCTGGCTCTCCAAGGTCAGCCACATGGAAGGGTGAATAATAATACACAGTGATATTTTGGAGCTTCTAGCTCTGTGTCAGTAAACCACCCCGTCTCCATGGTAACCTTGTGTACTTGCCCTATGACCCGAGGAGCCACTTACTGGCTCATAGTGTGTGGGACCTTAGATCCAGGAAGAAATGGCGTTTTGTTATGCTGTCCTCGTCTCCAACCCCCCCACCCCCACCCCAGCCAGGCATGCCTGTGTGTTCAGACTTCCTCTTGTGTCCCCTGGGAATGTTCTGAGCGTTGCATTGAGCTCCTGTACATCCGGGGCCCAGTTTGCTTCTGGAGCGGAGGGTTTTCTGATACCAGCTTCTCCCATAGCTGAGGCAGCTCTGGACGCTGCTGCCTTGTGTTGCTATAAAGGCCTCCCAGGTCAGCCGCTCTGGTTCTAGCCAGTGAGAACGATCATTTAGTTAATACTTCCAGTTGTGACCCAGGTCTCGTGCAGTCCAGGCTGGTTCGGACCTGCCACGCACTTGACAGTGTGCTCACTACACCCGCCTCTCCCTGCAGAATTGGAGTGAAGGCTGTGCACCACCATGCTCTGGGTTCTTGTGTAGGTTTTGAGACAATGTCTCACTTTGTAGCTCTGGCAGGCCGGATGCCCTCTATGTAGATCAGGCTAGCCCCAAACTCACCGGTATCCAACTATCTCCACCTCCCGAATGCTGGGGCTCCTATTTTATCTTTTGTTGACTAGAGTTGACTCTCTGTCATCCCCAGAACATTAATAAGAATAGGAATGGAAAAGACAGGCTTGACCAAGCAACTCTTTCATAACCGGCACTTCCTGGGCAATCTACACACTACAGTGTTCTTGGAATGTTGATACCTGTCAGTTTTAAAATAAGAACAGGGGTTGGAACACTTCCAGACAGCCTTGCACGTTATAAGCATATGCTGTCTCCAGCCTCTTAGTATGAATGATGTCACTGGACACCTTCCTGTTAAAATACCTTGCATTCCTGGGGTCCAGGTGGTCATGGGAAATCACTCCATGGCGTTCTTTCAGGATTAGATCTGTTCTTTTAAATTCTCACCTTAATTAGATAACTTTAGCATCCTTTAAGGCAGGTTCTTAAATGTAGCCCAGGCTACCCCAAACCCCCTCCCTCCTACCACGTCATCTGCAGCTTCCCCCTCCCCCTGTGCTGGGCAACCATTAATGTCTGTTAAAGCTTGCTCCCTTCCGGGTGAATCAGCCTGCGTGTGCCACGTGGGGCCCCGTAGCTTTTTAACGGTGTTCGCTATTTCTGCTCCAATAATTATTTTATTCTTCTGCTCCTTGACCGAGTCTGAGCGTCAGGGTTTTCGATGCGTTTTCATAGGGCTGAGCAGAGCGGTGCAGTGGTCTTCCGTGGCATTTCACCCCGATGCCGGGGATTCTCAGTGTGTGCGTGCAGCTTCAGGCAGCACAACTGTAGAGTTCAGAGGATGACCCCGGGTTTCCATGCTTGTTTGACATAGCTTCTCTCACTTGGCTGCGACTTGCTGACTCGGCTGCCAGCGAGCCCCAGGCATTTGGCTGGTTTTGCTTCCCCAGTGCTGGGGTTACGGTCACGTGTCACCACATCCCACTTAGTGGGTTCTGAGGGACATGGGCACTCTGCTGACTGAGCCATCTCCTAGCCTCTTCCCCCTGCTCTTCTTGATTAGATTAGCTAATGATACGATCTACTGCCTTTCCCCAAAGATCCATCTATAGTATTTATGAGAAATATTACCCTTTTAGGGGTTCTGATTCACTGATTCATCGTCTGTTAAAATCTTCCTGTATTTTGAAGTTATATTTTTTTAGAGACTTAAAATAATTATGTGTATGAGAAATAGGGTACCTCAGCTGGTGTGTGGAGGTCAGAGGATAGATTCAGGACTCAGTTCGTTCCTTCCACCATGTGGGTCCCAAGGATTGAACTCTAGTCCCAGGTGTGGCAACAAGTGACATTACCTACTGAGCCATCTTGCATGGCCTGTAATGATTTTTTTTTTTTTTTTTTAAGGAAAAAGGCTACAAAGTCTATACTCGTATTTTGAATTTTACTTTCCAGTTTTCTAGTTTTGATTGATTTCTACTTCTTCCTGACTTATCCCAGCCCCACCTGTCCATCTAAATGCAGGATGCCTTTTCTGTGCTTATAAAAATTTATTGAAGTCTCTGTCTAGGGATATAGCTCCGGAAAGATACCAGATGTTGTCTGGAGTTCTTTGTGATACAAAGTAACCTTGGCTTTTGTTTAGTTTTCTAGGAGAACTTAGAAGGCAGTAAACCTGTCTTTGGAAGTCAGTGTTTGGTTCACGCAGCCTTCTCTGTATCTCTCGGGATAAAGGAACTGGCTACTGGCTGCTAGAGTTCCAGGCCGTTTCCCCTCATAGAGTCAGTCTGTACCGATACCGCACCACTGTTTAACGTGCCCATTTTAGTACCGTAAACCTTCATAGGAAGTAAGTCCTTTTTAAAAACAAACCTATTTTAACGCTTCGATGTGATTTAGGATAGCTAACCTCTGCTTCTGAATTCTGTTTTTCTTGATACCTTTGCCAGTTCTGCAGTCCTGACTTCTCTGGGTTAGTTACATTTAGGTGTGACTCTGGACTCTCATGCTGTCCAGTTGGGTTAAGCTTTGTAACACAAACACAATTCTCTTCCCTTCCCCCTCCCACTTAATACTTAGTAGTGTGGCCGATGTGTGTAATCTGAGCTCAGGCATTGGAGGATTTTGTTGTATCTCCTATTACACTGTGACCTGGATGCTGCTTGTCTTTAGGTAGCTGGAGTTTTAACTCGTGAATTCTGTGTGTTTGTGCGAGTGTGTGTGTGTGTGTGTGTGTTGCCAGAGGGTGACATCAAGTGCCTTCCTCTGCTCTCCACTGTCTCTAAACCCAGTGCTCACAAACTCCAAGGACCTCTGAACAAGGATCTGAGTTCAAGTCCTCCTGTTTTTGAGGCAGGTCCTTACGGGCTAAGTCATCTCCCTGCCTAGTTCTGTTTCTAACTCCATGTCGTGTTTTTTTTCCCTGAAGAAAATGTTGAGATCGGTGCATTCTGCCATTGCTCCCCGGAGTTGGCTTTATAGCTGCAAAGCGGGAGCAGCGGCAAGTGACATCTTCTGGTCCCAGCTCATAAAGATGAGAATGCTCTGTGCTGTAACCGGCCCCTCATTCCCTCCAGAGGTCTGCAGCCTCTCACTGCTACCTCAATTCTCAGTTTTGTTTCACTGTATCTTCAAGAAATAAGATCGTGGAGTCAATGCTTTAGCCCCCACATTCCGTCATCTGAAGCTAGTTGCCCCCCCCCCCCATGTGCTGCTGGGTGACCTCAAGCGATCAGTATTCTGGATTTCCTGCATACCAAATGCCCCATGCCTTGCCTTTCAAGTTGAAGGAGTTAACAAAAATGAAGCTTTATGCCGCCCTCCATTCCCCCCGCCCCCCCACACCCTTCTTTTCAAATTTAGATGTCTTCTGTGTCCAGATACTTTACCAAACTGTCTTGGTTTCACCTGTTTGTAGCCTTTTCCTGGGTCCATAGCCTCTGTGATGGTTTGAATATGCTTGGGTCAGGGAGTGGCACTTGGAGGAGGTGTGGCCTTGTTTGAGGGGGTGTGGCCCTGTTGGAGTGGGTGTGGCCTTGTTGGAGGTGTTTCACTGTGGGTGTGGGCTATAAAACCCTCATCCTAGCTGCCTGGAAGCCAGTGTTCTGCTAGTAGCCTTCAGATGAAGATGTAGAATTCTCAGCTCCTCCTGCACCATGCCTGCCTGGATGCTGCCATGTTCCCGCTTTGATGATAATGGACTGAACCTCTGAACCTGTAAGCCAGCTCTAACTAAAAATGTCCTCATAAGAGTTGCTTTGGTCATGGTGCCTGTTCACAGCAGTAAAACCCTAGGACAGCCTCTAAGCCTGGCCTTCATTTCCCTCGTCTCTCCCTCTGTGCCTTCTCTCTCCCTGTGCTTTGTGGAGTGTTCATGCCTCCCCTTGTACCGTTACTTAGTGTTCCTGCCTTACAAAAACGGTGACTTTTGCTACACGTCTTCCTGTCAGTACATACCTGCATGAAGCACTGGGCTGTCACGGCTATCTCTTCCATGTCATCGACCTTCTCTTGGGGTGTGATTTATCCCACCCACGACCTTGTCCGAGCTTTATTTTGATGATGGCTGATGCTTATTCAACATGGCTTACCCCTGGAGGAAGTGAGTCTGTCTTGCCTGCTGTTTGCAGGAGGTTCTCGCACAACTCAGAAAACCTGAGGCCATGTCTGACTGGACTTGGAGGGTCTTGTGCCCATTCGGTCGTCCCCAGAGCAGTTAGGTTCCTGCAGACAGGGCATGGCTATGTGATTTTTACTTAGCCCCATGCTCTTCAGCCAAGTATGTCCCATGAGCCTCTCCTGTCACTGAGAGAGGGACTTAGGCTTTGTGTTTGGGGTGTCCCGTTATGTCCCCTGGCTCAGCACATCACCACCGCCCCTCACTTGAGCTGCATCTTTGCGTTCAGGCCTTAGCTGCCACGTGCAGCCCTACACAGATGGAGAGGCAGTTAGAGACCTCTGGTCCGGCATCTGTGCTGTTTCTAGTTAGTTCAGTTCTAGGAGGGTCTTGCTCTCACAGATAGGGTCTCGACATATAGCCCAGGTTGACCACAAACTCCTGGCAATCCCCCTGCTTCTGCCTCCTGCGTGCTGGGGTTGTAGACTTAGGCAACGGCTCTCATCTCTTTTGCTCCAAGTAGAACTCAGTATGGCAGGGCTACCTTGAGCTTCGCTGCTATGCCGGGTTAACACCAAGGTAGGAAGGTCCTGGCCAGACTGTGGCCATCGTGACCTTGGACAAGTGGATCAGTCTCTTAGGACCTGTGTCCCCTTTTATAAAGAAAGAATCAGATGAGGTAGACAGAGAAAGCCTAGCTCTGGTCACTTGTGATGGATGACATTGAAAGATCCAGGGAGTGGGGAAACCAGTCTGAGACCCACGTCCCTTTCCTGCATGAGGGGGGATGACAGTAGCCTGACTTACAGAACTACAAGAACTAGCTTCCACATGTGCCCAGAACAGGCCTGAGGGACCAGAAACAGCCACAGGTTATATCTGTAAGAGCTGAGGACAGAGCAGGCTATCCCAGGTGACTAGAGAAAATGACCTGACCAGAACAGAGAAGAATGTGTCCCCTCCCCTCCCTTAGGCCTAAGAGCTAAGCCTTCCCAGCTGGCCAGAGTCCCAGGGTCCCATGCAGGACCTGATTACCCTTACTGCAGAAACCTGTATCTTAAATCTGCAGGGCCTCAGCAGCTAATAAACGTTTGACTTTCTCACTGCAGTTGCTAATGTAAAAACTTGGAGTTTTGTGCATCCCTGAAAATACAGGCTCTGCAGAGAGCCCTTGGGAGGTGCCATGTAGTGGGAGGGGTGGGGCTCAGGGACTGTTGTACGCAAAGGCACACTATAGGGGGACGAGCAGCTGCCCAAGAGCAGTGGACAGCCTGTCTCAGACCGAGGGGCTTACCATCCTCCCCCAAAGCACCCAGGAACTGAGATAGACCCAAGGGGGTCAGGTCCTGGCCGGACTCCACACAGGGCACATGTGTGTGACTCTAGGAGAGTGACTGGACCCTGGCAGTCAATCCCAACACCTTGCCTACCGCCTCCCCAGGCCTCAGCATTTGTCTCCACAGCAGTGAGAGGTTCCCCACCCCTGCACATCTCCACAGAAGAGAACCATTGAAGGGCGCATAACCCAAGACGAAGTGGACTGTTCAGCCCGACTCCCACCCTTACCCACAGTTGGGCATTTCTATAGGGGCCACCGGTTCTAGTCACAAAGTGGGCCAGCAAGATGGCTCAATAGTTAAGCTTGTTGGCCAAGCCTGCTGATCTTAGTTCAGTCCCTGAGACAACACAGCAGAGGGAGAGAGAACCCCCCCTCATAAGTTGTCCTTTAACCTCTGTGCATGTTTCCTTCCCACTACCAAAATAAAAAATGTAAAATAGAAGGGGCGGGTGCATCGGACTTTATGTCCTCGCCTGTCTGGAGGATCCAGTCAGACTCACCTGCCACTGAACCTGGGGGCTTGGAACTTGGTGGGAGCAAAGCCCCCAGGCCACACTGCCTGTACTGGGAGGGAAAGAAAATGAACACAACACCTGGGACAAAACTGTGACTCTAAGCTGACTTCTACCACAGAGGTTGCCCGGCTTTGTGTGTGGACAGCCACTTCCAACCTTAGGCCACACAGCCCGGTGTGCCTTACTGCTCAGCAGCCTTCGGTGTGCAGAGAGCAAAGGTCTGACTGTTCTGATCGAACCTTACTGTGGTGGGCGGGGCAAGGGCTGCTGCCGGTGAGTTCCAGCCCCACAGTTGCTTGGAGGCAGGGGCTCCCGCTGCAGCCCAAGCAGCCTCAAATTATAGCAACCCTCCTGCTTCAGCCTCTTGGGCACCCAGTTATAGGTGTGCGTCCACACCCAGCTACCCTCTGTCTTTACATATATGCTCCATGTGCCCACTGGCTTGTGTGTGTCTTCTCTGAAGGTGTGTGTGCGGCTTTTCTCTCCTGGAAATTCCTTGACTCTTGGATTGTCCAGGTCCCGAGTGCATTCTGGTTACTGGTCCTTTTTCACGAGCGTGATGTGGGAGAACCTTTTCCCATTCTAGAGCTGACATCATCAGACTTCCCGGTCCCCTTTGAAGCAGGAATTGTTGGATTCTGGTGGCATCCACTTCTTTTGTCAGGGTGCTTTTTAGACTAGGCCTTGCGTGACCCGCGCTGTCCTTTGGCCGTTAGTGGTTTCTTCTGAGAATTTCTAGTCTTGAGGCCAGCGAGAGCACAGTGGGTGGAGGCGCCTACTGCCAAGTCCGAGGACTGAGTCGCTGCCCGGGACCCACACGGTGGGGAGAGGTGTCGCCCTGTGCACACGTGGGACGTGCTTGCATCCCCACAGGTAACAAACAAATAAAAGGTTTTTTGAAAAGTCTTAGCTTTTCCATGTAAGCCTCTGATATTTTGAGTTGATTTTTGTATGAAATGATCCAACCTCATTATTCTGCACTGCGTAGTTATCGCTCCCAGTATCATCTACATATTCAGATGTCTACACCACCCGTCTAAAAAGGCCAACTTCAGGTGCACACGTTTGATCCCAACAGAAGCAGACAGATTTCTGTGACTTTGAGGCCAGCCTGGTCTACAAAGCAAGTTTCAGGACAGCCAGGACTATACAGAGAAGCCTTGTCTAGGACGATAACGACGACCAGTTTCTCCCTACTGAATGAATGGTTCTGTGGATTTCACATTGGACTCTCTAGTGCCCTGCTGGTGCCTCCCCTTATGCCCGGTACCCACAGTGGCCTGAGTATTGTAACTTGGCATTGAGTTTCAAAATCAGAAATAGCTTGGGCTCCTCTGGATCCCCAGAATTCCAGGACAAGCTTCTTAATTTCTCCAAGGAGGCCGGCTGCGATTCTGACAGGAATGGCAAGGCCTGGAAATCAGATGCCAATCCTAAGTCTCCCGGTGCACGAACATGGGACGTCTTCACATGTATTAAAGTTACATCTTGTCACTTTCAGACCATTTTGTTCTTCTGTTGAAATTTATTCCTGACTATCCTAATTTTTTTTTTGATGCTGTCATAAATAGAATTGGGGATTTTTGTTGTTGTTTTGGTTTTGGTTTTCTGTGCTTTGTTAATCCCCATGCTGAGGATGGAACTCAGGGCCTTGTGTGTTTGCTCAGCAACAGTTCTACCTCTGAGCTACCCCCTCTGCCCCGGTATTTAATCTCACTCCCTGAAAATGTGAGCATACAGAACTAGAACTGACAGGAAGTAGGGGTCTGTTAATGGACAAAGGGCATGCGTGTCAGAGGAGGAAGCTGGGTATGGCAGGGGTGAGTCAGGCTGACCCTCCTGTGCGTGGTGCAGACTAGAGTCATACGTGGCCAAAACAGCCAAGCTAAGGGGTGGGTAAGAAATCCTGGAAGTGTTCCCCAGCCCCATCTTCTGGGATACAGAGGCCACCCCAAGACTCTAGCCAGTGCCTGAGGCTGAGGAAGGCTTGGGGAGTGCCTACCTGTTTCAGTATATGCAGGATGCCCCCTGATTAGGCACGAGTGGCTTCATTCACTTGCCAAACATCTGAACACTCTCTCACCCCACCCCAAGAGCCCTTCCCCAAGAGCTAGGTTGGAGAACTGTTATCACCCCAAACCCCGGAGGTCCCCAGCCATTAACAGAGCATGCCTGGAATTATCCAGGGTCTGATCCTCTAGTCAACCACCAGGGGGCAGCAGATGCAGCAGATTGGGGTCCCTGGGACAGCCAGCAGAGTGCCCAGCAACACCCGCCCCCCCCCACACACACACTGCTTGAGTCCTTCCCAATAAAGACCAGAGAACAGCTGCTCTCCCCTGCCCAGTAGCCTCCCGCCCCCTTCCCAATCGACCTCATTAGGCATTCCGCTGGTGCCACCAGCTAATTAGTGTCACGTTAATTGAGCATTCAGGAGGCTGCCACCTCCAAGGGCGGAGTGTCACGGTGAAGGGGAATACAGATGAAGGGTGGCTCCCAGGGACCTTCTCTGTCCCTGAGAGGACTCACGCACCCCTCCCTCCCGCCCATCTCAGCATAGAATGCCCTGGGACTTCCTGATCCTGATGAGGAAAGGAAGGGCTGCCAGCCCTCCACTCCTGTGGGAAGAGGACAGTCCCATTCGGTACCCTGAAATCTGAGGTCCCCTGAACTACTGCTCCGGGGACATATGCCATGAGTCAGGAGGGGCCTGGCTACCCGAGGAGGACTCAATTCTAAGCTGCTATCTGCAGCCCCACGCCCCTGAAGGTCCATGTCCTTCCAGAGAGACTCACTCTGCTTCTCTGTGGAATGGAGCTAACTCCAGTATATACCTCACAAAACACAGCCTGTCTCCCAGTGATACAGGCCTGGATCCTGAAGCACACCTTGGACACAGAACCAGGAGTTCTGAGCTGACAGCTCCACACTCCCCCTTGAGCAAGTATCTCATCGCATGCTTATGTCTCCCGGAACCTAGAAGCCACCCCTTCAGCCCCCGAATTGGCAAGAACCGAGGCTGCCTGAAGTCTGCATGGACAAAGTGAAGACCAAGACCCAGCTCTAGTCTCTTAGCTTCTAGGACCTAGGCCAAGTCCTAGTCGCTTAGCTTCTAGGATCCCCACAGCGGAGCCCCGCCCTCCCTTCCCTGCTAGGCAGCAATGCAGTGAAGCCATTTCTTGTCTCCCCGAGGCAACATTAAACCCCACTCAGAGGGCTGGTTTTAATTGGCTTAATATACTCGTTAATAAACGCATCTATTTAATGCACCTGTAAAAGGCCCATAACATTAACTTAATGGCAGCGACAGTTCGCCGGGCACTTCCTGCCAGCCTTTTAAATCTCCAGACAAGCCTTTAATGGGGGCTCCGTGGATGGAGATGGATTGCAGGAGAGACAAGCAGGGAGAGGCAACCCAGGTCACCCTTGCTTGATGCCATCCCTGCATCAAGTCTAACCTTTCCCTGAGAAACCAGGCAGTACCTGGCCCAGAGGAAACAAGTAGTGACAGGCACGTTATGTGCGTGCATTCGGGGCCTGCGACGGGAAGGGGGGCTGCAGAGGGAGAGGTGGCCAGTACCTCCGGTGTCGCCCTGAACACACCTCCAGAAAAATCACTGTTATCAGTGGCCAAGGACACAAGGCAGGCGGGCATTTTGCATCTGCTCCCAAGACCCTCCAGGGCTCACACAGTGTGAAGCCAGTTTACTACAGGCCCAGAGAAGGGCAGCGGTGCTCTGCGGCACATGGGGTAGACCTGGGACTTAAAAGCCTGTCTGTCACTTGCCTCTCGACTCCACACCCCCCTCACCCACTCTCCCCAGCCAGGCCCATTTAATACCCGACTCAAGATGGACATATCTGTGTCCAGGACTAACCTGTTAGGGCCCTCGTAACCCCATCAGCCTTTGTACCACCAACTAGGGACCAAACCTCCCAGGGGATTTTTATATCCATCCCCTTGGGGCACACACCCAGGTGACCACAGTGGCCTGGGGCCAGGAAGTTTGTTTTCCCCCAACACAGAGTTCTCTGGGTTCCTGGCCCCTCTGCTCAGATCCAATATGGCTCCCCCTCCACTCCTTTTCCCCTTACTTCTTCACTGACCTCTGGGTCCAAGCCAAGAGCCCCTCCAGCCCACCATTCAGTCCTCCTCACTGCTGATTCCCAGGGCAGCGAGGCAAACTATCCCAGGAGTCAACTATGCCCCGGGCAGGACGGAATGGAGTGTTTCCCACAATGTTTCTGGGGGTGGAGGGAGAAGCACTTAGGTCTTCTGAATGCAGGATACTTGTCTGTGGGACTTGGTGGAGGTCACATGGCCTCTTACAAAGTTCCCTCGAGTGGTACTGAATACCTTTGATCCCAGCACTTGGGAGGCAGGCCATCTCTGAAAACTTTTGTGAGGTTTACATAGTGAGTTCCTGGACAGAGAGGCTACATAAAGAGACCCTGTGTTGATAGACAGACAGACAGACAGATTAAAAAGTCAACTCATAAAAGCCACTTACATTCTCAGGACATTCAAGCCACGGACCCAGTTCATGTCAGACCAGGGAATCTGACACTACTATTTATGAGAGACATGCCCAAGAACACAGACATGTCCACCACCTTGCTTCTGGGCTTGCGGCTGCCTACCACCCCCATACAGGGTGCCAGTTCTTTAGCTTGCTGCCTTTGTAGTAGAGCCCAGGAAACGGTGGGTATCCGGCAGACAGGAGCAGTGGGCAGGGGTCTAGAAGGGACGCTCAGGCGTCCGCTGGTGCCTTCCCTGATGAAGATGCCAGGATGAGATTCCCCAAACCAGCTGGAACACAGGGAGCTGGACTTCCTCTTCACCGGAGGAGCCTGCAGCCACAGAGTTCCCCAGTTTCTCTACAAGGACCTCTCCCTATTCCCTAAGGCCCCATGTTTACCAAACAGACTGATGGCATGAGCGCTTGTGGCTGGGTTTTCTCCATAGAAAAGTCTGGAACTTTGCCAACCTGGGCCCAGGAGCCAAGTAGCCCAGGGCCTCAAGCCAAGTCCACTGCAGAACAGAATGTTTGAAGCATTGGGGGATAGCCAGAAAAGTCTTTTGGGGACCAAGATTTAAGGCAGAGGCTACTATGTCAATGCCATGTGCAGAGGCCACGATTTAAACCAGGTCTGTGACAGGAGGCTCCAGCAGCCTTGCGATGGCCGTGCCCTGACAGAGGCTTACCAAGCACCAGCCAGGAAACAGTGACTGCCCAAGCAGTCTCTCTTTCTCTCTCCTTGAAGCTGGATAGTGGCTCCCTAAAGGTGGCCCCAACCCCTCTAGGCCCTGCCTTGGGTGGAGTGCTGACTTAGCTCTGACCTTGGCTGGTTGTAACCTCTGATTTCTTCACCTGTAAAATAGAGACCTGTGTGTCATAGACCTTGTGGTCCTGTGGCTGATGGGACTCAGAAAGCCAAGAATCCCTCAGGTCCAGCTGGGGCTGAACTATCTTCTTCCAACAAGACTCAGAAGGCCGTTGCCCTGGCTTCCAGCCATCTCTGTAGCCTCTCCACAAGGTCTTCTCGTGACTTTGTTGTGGGAGAGCCTCATTCCTTCCAAAGGGTCTTACTGATTATAGACTTTAACCTTACCTGTATGGGACATGGGACCTGCAGGGGCTTGAGTGGTTGGGAAGGCAGGTCTCCAGGCCGGCTGCCACTTGTCATACCCACCCACCTTACCTACATCACAGGGATGCATTCCCCACCCGTTTCACAGTTGTCTGGTCCCCCATACACAAGCCACTCAGAAAATGGTGGATGCAGAGCCTGGCACACAATCACTGCCAGCAGAGAGGCTCCAACCCTCTCTCTCTCTCTCTCTCTCTCTCTCTCCTCTCTCCCTCTCCCTCAGTGCCACCACCCGCAGGACACCCACTGACCAGAAGGGGGCGAGGTGCGCCCTCTCTCGGGTAACAAGACCAGAGAACAATCGTCTCTCCTTTTTCCTTAAGGTTTTGAACACCTAATTTATTCCATCCATTAGATAGATTTTGTAGATTTAATCATTTTCACAGTTGGTGGCTCATTGGATACTCAAGATAAACTCGGAATGAAAGCATAATGCCAAGAACAAATGAGTTTTCACACCACAATGGCAGACGCTTGCCCGGAAAGAGAGTTTAAGGGGAGCGAGAACACACATGGATATCATTTTTTTCCCCCTCCCGGCAGCTGCTTTTGCTGAGTCTGGTAGGTTTCCACAGCTAATTTCACCAGTTTCGTTCATCTGTAAAATTGCATAAAAGTGACATTTTTTGTGCTCATTATAGCAACTGCTGATTTACGGCTGGCAAATGAAGAGCCGGTCCCTTTTTTGCAGGACTCTCTGAGCGGTGCTAAGTGCCCATGAAATTGCTTGTATAATGTAGTTTAAATCCAATCGCAGAGAAAGATTCCCCCATTGGCCAAAGTGACATTTCCATTCTCCACACCAAGTTTATTTTAGGCTACTTAAGAGCAAGGGATGCACAGAGCAGGGTAGGGGTTGGATGTACCTGCTGGGCCCGGGTTAGGCCCGAAGATTGAGAGGTAGAGGGATGTTGTGACTGCCCCCTTCTGCATCTCCCCTGTTCAACGCCATCTGTAGCTGCCCAGAACCCTGAGCAAAGCAGGGGTACTGTCCATCCATGGGACTGGACAGATCCCGCATGCCCAAGTCTGTTGTGCACTTTCAGATGTGAAGCAGTCTTCCAGTCCATATATACCCATGTCATGACAAGCACGTATCCCCAACCATTTGGAGGTCCCATGTAGTGAGAAGCCACTGTGGCGTGCACAGGCCCTGGCTCTGCTGCCTCTGGTGACCCTGTCTGGGAGAGCTAACTCTGCTGCCGGCCTCCTAAATACAGAGACCCATCACCCAGACTAACACTAGACCAAGGCTGTGCAGGCTCTGGGAGGACCTGACAAGAGGCCTCCAACGGAAAGGACCCCATGGGTGTCCCTCTCTGGTGAGGCCCTGCCCTGGGCCACAGTTAAGCAAGACTGATCTGAGTTCTGCCTTGTGCACATGGACCTGCTAAACCCTCCCAGATCCCCGTGGAGGCAGCCTTTGGAGCAATAGTGCCTTACTCTACAGATGAAGGAAGGGAGACTTGGCCTGGTGAATCCCTTTGCCTAGGTCCCGCAGGAATTACGACATCCTGGCTCTGATCTGTGCCTCACCCCGATGGGCCCCTTGGGACAGCCAAGGTCACACTGCTGACCCAGCACCATTAGCATCCCCATCTCACAAGTGGGAAAACTGAGGCCTGTGTAAGCAGACAGCTTGCCCAGGACCATACAGCCTACCTAACCATGCTTCCACCCTTAAACCCCCGCGCCCCTGGCCCCTGGCCGTGTCCCGTTGCCTCAGAGGAAGCTGTGGGCTAGGCTCCAGTTTAGAATGGCTCAGGGTGTCAGAAGAGGGTCTTCTGGCCAGCAACTCCTCCACACCCCTCCGTGGCAGAGCCAGTTGTGGCTACCCGTAGTAAGTCTCACAATCTAGAATGTCACACCCAGTATTAACAGGGCAGCCACCGTGAGCACTCTGCGTCAGACTCACCTCGCCCCACCAGGGCCACCAGCATGACTGTTGCTATAAGCGGGTTAGGGCTTAGGGTACTCGGTTGGTAGGGCCTTCCCTAGTGTTGTGAAGCTCCAGATTGGAAACCAAGCAGTGAGTAACTGGGCATCATGGCATACACCTGAGATACCGGCATTTGGGAGGGACAGGCAGAGGAATCAGAGCTTCAGGGTCATTCCTGTATAAGCATCAAGTCAGAGGGCAACTTGGAACACACGCAGGTCTCTATCTCAAAGATGAAAAACTGCAAACTGGCCTGTGGCTCAACCTTGTACATGTGTATGGTTTCCGCTCACATTTTGGTCCAGAAGTTGGAGGTGTAGAAGGAAGAGGCGGAGTGAGGGAAAGGGACCGGGCCGTCCCGAAGTCAGTGGGGAGCGAGGGGCTGTAATTACCGTTTCATCTCTCACTTGTACCTCTGTCCCCACAGGCGAGTCAGTGGCCAGCTCTATGCATTCCTCCCGTTACCCAAGCCCAGCCGAGCTGGATGCCTACGCAGAGAAGGTAGCCAACAGCCCCCTGTCCATCAAGATCTTTCCCACGAACATCCGAGTGCCACAGCACAAGCACTTGAGCCGCACGGTCAACGGCTATGACACCAGCGGCCAGCGTTACAGCCCCTACCCTCAGCACACCTCTGGCTACCAGGGCCTGCTGGCCATCGTCAAGGCTGCTGTCACCTCCAGTGCGGCTGCGCCCTCCGGGCACACCAAAAGCGTGCTCAAGAACGTGGAGGGCAAGCGGACTAAACTGTCACCGGCCACCGTGCAGGTGGGCATCGCACCCTACCCAGTGCCCAGTACCCTGGGGCCCTTGGCCTATCCGAAGCCACCCGAGGTACCTGCGCCACCGCCCAACCTGCCTGCAGCAGCCACTGCCACGTCTGTGATCCCTCTGCCAGGCCGGGGCCTGCCCCTGCCCCCTTCCAACCTACCCTCGATCCACAGCATCCTGTACCAGCTCAACCAGCAGTGCCAGGCCCCGGGCGCTGCACCAAGCGCCTGTCAGGGCGTGGCTGTGCCCCACCCCAGTCCAGCCAAGCATGGCCCCGTGCCCAGTTTTCCTAGCATGGCTTACTCGGCCACAGCTGGTTTGCCAGACTGCCGGAAGGGCACAGAACTGAGCCAGGGAGCCACACCAGCCCTGACACTGGCTGGGGCCACCAAACCTACAGGCTATGCAGAAGGTGGCTTGGATTACCTGCTGTGGCCACAGAAGCCGCCCCCTCCCCCACCCCAGCCGCTGCGGGCCTACAGTAGCAACACTGTAGCCAGCAAGTCCCAGTCCCCAGAGACTTGTGGCGGGAGGGCATTCGAGAGGGCCAACGGGTCTCCCCACAACTGCAGCATGGGGCTGCCTGGCAGCTTCACCGTGGGCCAGTACTTCGCTGCTCCTTGGAACAGTGTTCTGGTGACACCTACCAGTGACTGCTATAATCCAGCAGCTGCTGCCGTAGTGACAGAGCTGGGACCAGGAGCGGCCCGGGAGCTAGCCGGGCCTCCTGGAGATGCACTCTCAGGCCTGACCAGCAAGAGTGTGTGTAACACAGCCGTGCTGAGCAGCAGCCTCCAGTCACTGGAGTATCTCATCAATGACATCCGGCCACCCTGTATCAAGGAACAGATGCTAGGCAAAGGCTATGAGACGGTGGCTGTGCCCCGGCTGCTGGACCACCAGCACGCCCACATCCGCCTACCTGTCTACAGATAAGGTCTGCCCTGTGGGCACACGGACAGATGGACAGGGTGCTGGGAGTTGGCGGGCCATAGCACAGAGCAGGAAGCTAGCAGGGCGCCCCGCTCACCCTGTGTCCGCAGGGAAGCCAGGCTGGTTACCGCCCCGCTGCAGTGGGCAGGCAGGTTGACCTCACACACCAGGGCTCCTCCCCCTCCCCGCCCCCACATCTTGCTACCCCAGGAAGCAGGGAGGGTCCCGGGCTGGCTGCAAGGCTAGTCCTTCATCCAGGCAGGGAGAGAGGACTTTCTGCAAACAAGAAGTTCCTTCTGGGTCTCCAGCAGAGGGGTGCTCCGGTCATCCCGCGTCATACACTGGGTCCCCACCCACAATCTCCCAGTCTCAGAAAGGGAGCCGAGGGGATCCATAGCGTGTTCCTGGGTCCAAAGTGCCCCACCCCACCAGCTAATCCAGGTGAAAACCACCCTGACTCCAGACTCCCAGAGGCCTCAGGACTACCAGCCCCCTGTTCCTGCCCACCCTCCCCCTACCCACCCTCCCTCCCTACTCTGTACACTCCAGACCAACCTCTTCTCCATCCCCTACAATACATCTCACAGGGCTGCTGGGAACAGCCGGTGCGTTGCACAAGGGCACCTTGCCCAAGGAGACTCCACTGGCATCCTAGACTTGTGTATTACAGTTGTCTGCATTTCGAGGAAGGGACACCATCTTCCTATTCGCACAAAGATGTCACGGGGCGGGGGGCTAACAAGAGACCTGTAAATTCAGGCTCCGTTCACAAGGACGATCTTGCCTTTCTTCGAGTGTCGGGGTCTCCCGGGGACCAGTGGGAGGGTAACCTGGCTATAACTGGAATAACCAATCCAGTTCCTGTTCTGCATCTCCCCTCCCCCTGCCCTGCTGCGGGGAGGCTGGGGGATGGTGATAAATAAGCCCAGGAAGTCCTCAAGGCCTGCAGTCCCCTGGCCCCGCCGGCCCCAGGCGCTCCAGAAGTGGTACTGTATCTCTCCAAGGCCTGTCTGAGCACTAAGTGCATTTACAAATCTCTGAGAATGTTTTTTTTATACTAAAATTGACCATTTTATTCTACTGTGAGAAGTGCAGTCTGTCTGCACTATATTGTTTTAAAAACGAAGAGAAAGAAAAAAAAAGGAAAACAGATGGTATCTCAGCTGTGGGTTTCCTGTGAAGCTGTTCTCTCTCTTGCTGGCTCCTTCACCTCAGGGACCCACGGGAGGGCGCCCCAGGGAGCCTTGTGGGGGCGGGGTGGCATGCAGGGTGTGCCATGCCCAAGTTATTACAAAGCTCTTCAGTGTGAGTGTTATCCTGCGTCTTATGTGTCACCTCACAGGCTGGTGGCCCATGGTCCATTCACAGGGGCAAAATCAATCCTGAGCCCTGGGGTGGCTCTGAAAACTCCTCATTGGAAGTCCTTCCCTGGGTCCTGTTTGTTACCCTCCCAGCTTAAATGGTGGCAGTGTAGTTGAGAAAACACTTGCCATCGTCCCGGCCAGAGTGGATTATACCAGCCGACACCTGGCATATACCCATACCCTGCCAGTCCTGTTACTCACTGGAGCTTGTCATTCACCAGGGACCAGTTGTACCTCCCAGAGACTTACAATATCCTTGTAAGGTGGGAAGTCAGCCTGAGGTTACACTCCCATAGGCCAGGTACCCCCCATGGAAAAAGCCAAGAGGACTACCTGGCCTACCACCTGCAGGGGTCAAAGCACACCTGGCCTACCACCTGCAGGGGTCAGGGCACACCTGGCCTACCACCTGCAGGGGTCAGGGCACACCTGTCCTGCCACCTGCAGGGGTCAGAGCACACCTGGCCTACCACCTGCAGGGGTCAG
>JANHMN010000023.1:37227274-37321987 GCA_030674055.1 Rhabdomys pumilio | reverse complement strand
ACCTGCAGGGGTCAGAGCACACCTGGCCTACCACCTGCAGGGGTCAGGGCACACCTGGCCTACCACCTGCAGGGGTCAGGGCACACCTGGCCTACCACCTGCAGGGGTCAGGGCACACCTGGCCTGCCACCTGCAGGGGTCAGGGCACACCTGGCCTGCCACCTGCAGGGGTCAGGGCACACCTGGCCTGCCACCTGCAGGGGTCAGAACCCCAGTAGAATGGCAGCCTAGAAGAGGGGTACCCCCCAGCAGGAGGGCTTCCTTGTGTCCTGTCCCCCACTCATGCTTCTTTCTCCCCAGCTCCTCCCCAGTCCAAGAGCTGGATGGACCTCTGTGCTGAGAAAATTCAGAATCTCCAATCTAAGGCAACCCTCCTGCCCCACACAGAACCCTGGCAGGAGGAAGAACACTGTCGCTCCAGCCAGGACTCCCAAGTCATCCAGGCCCTCGCCTGGGGCCACAGACTCCTGAAACCTTACAGCCACCCATGGTCTGTTCAGGAAATGGAGACTCAGCATCCATGTGTGGGCAAGACCAGGCTCTCTGTGGGAAGTTCATGAACCAGGCACCTCTGCTAGCTAGCCCATAGGGTATGGGAGACCAGGATGAAGGCATAGTCGAGAACCAGCAGGTGACATGATGGCCTTAGCGGCCCTATCAAATGAGGGATGAGAGGACACTCATTTCCCAGAGTGGACACAGGGCCCAAGGATAATAATGGCACACCCACACTCTCTAAAACCAAAGTCACTGGGACACTCAGAGCCAGGATAGGTGGCGCAGGCAGACGGACAGGGTTTGAGCCCCACGGCCACACTGAACTGTCCTCAAAGGACTGAAGTGAAAACCAGGGCGTCGGAGACATCAGGTGTGATGGAGGGCAGACCAATGTGCTATCAGCGGGGGGGGGGGGGGGTGGGGGGTGGGGGGGTCTGAGTTCAGAGCACTACACTCTGGGAGCCCACAGAGCAGTCTGCCCTGTGGCTGGCTTAAGTTTTCCTGGCCCTCAGTTTCCAGGAGCTAAGATGGCTGACCCGAAGAACACTCTAGGTGCTGTGACATGGACCCATGCTTTCACAGTGACCCTGGTCACTGCCAGACAGGACAGCCGTGGGACAGGTAAGGTCACCAAAGTGAGAGAAGGTGGCCCAACCACAGTCAAAGGCTCGGGGGACTAAGCAGTAGCCGAGAAGTCCTCCCATCCCCTCCCCGCTCCCAGCTGCTCTGTGCATGGCAGAAAGCAACAAACGGGCTGCGAGTTTTATTTGCCTTCAGAACCAAGGGTTGGTCTTCATGGTGGGGGCAGCCAGGTGATAACAACCTCCTCCACCCTCTCCTACCCCAGCTATGACTGTCTTTGTTCTACATGCCAAGAACTCCCCCCCAACCCCCCAAACCATCTTGGTATACCCATGTCTCCAGGCTGAGCAGGTGCTCAGGCATGTGGCACCACATCCATGGCTATAGTGGTAGAGCCACCAAGGAGCGACTTCTGCATCTTACCAGACCAGGGCAGCCAGAGTCTGAGAGCAACTGGGTTGGGGAGACACCAGATCACAGGACAGACACCTTAGGCTCCACCCCCCAGCCCTGCCCAAACCAAGAAACTGCACCCTAGAGACAGATCACACTGCAGAGAGGCCTGCAGGCTACACACCCTTTAGGTTTGCACACTATTCTGTCAACATCTGAACTTAAGGTTTTGTTTTGTTTTGTTTTTCCTATTAAAGCCCCAGGGACTGGAGGGTTCAGGAAACTTCCTGTGCTGCAGGGGAGGAGAAAGGAAAAGTGCCTTCTTCCTGGGCCTCAGTTTCCCCAGTTGTAACAGCATAACGTGCTGTGGTTACAGGGAGGGAAGATTTGAATCCAACCATGGTTAGGAGTCCCGGCCTCAGCTGAAACCACTGCATCCTATCAGGAGGGGAGGACCGTGCGGCAGGATCACTCCGCTGAGCACCCATCTGTGGTTTGAGGTGGGAGGGAGCTCACCACGTAGCCTGGCCTTCAACTCATCCTCCTGCCTGAGTGGCCAAGTCCTGAGATCACAAGGATGTCCTAGCACACCCAGATGAAAACGATCTTGAAGAGAAAACCGAGGCCCAGGGAGGGAAGACGGCTTGCCTGCAATCATGGGGAATTTGATCCTAAACCTTCCAGAAACTAGGCCACCTTCTCACAGAACACAGGCTGCTCCCAAGCCCAGGGTTCCAGGTGCCCCTTAGGCCTTTTCTGAGAAGCCCCAGGTGTGACCACAGCTGACCCCAATTGTGGCCGCCTGGGAAAGTTAGCACACCGGTTGCTGATAAACTTGGGCACCTTTATAGAAGTCTGAGAGACTGAATTAAAATCCTCGTGGGGCTGAGATACTGCTCGGTATGGCACTTGCTTACAAGCTCTGGGTCCCCCTCACCCCCAAACTCCCAAGAAGGCTACTAGAAAGTGAGCCTGGTAAGAAGACAGGTCTCAGATTTGAGTCCTGCGTCTGCCGCGTCCTCACTGTGTACACCCTGGAGTGGTTTCCATCCTTTGGTCTCACCGCTTTCTCTGTAAAATGGAGTTAAGGCGCCATGCTTCCTACCTACATGATGAGCGACAGAAACCTTGGCTTCACTCACTAAAGAGCAGAAAACGCGTCCTCTCAGATCATGAGACACCTCAAGGGCAGGGTAGCCTAAGTCATAAGGAGCTCGGTGGTGTCATCAGGGGCCTTATACGCTTTTAATCATTCGTCTTAGTCTTTATTGTTGCGAAGAGACACCATGACCACAGCCTTACAAAGGAGAGCATTTAGCTGGGGAGGGGGGGGCTGGCTTACAGTTTCAGAGGCTTTGTCCGTTACCATCGTGGCAGGGAGCATGGCGGCAGGCACACGCAGACGTGGTGCTGGAGACGTAACTGAGAGCTACATCCTGAGCCGCAGGCAGAGAAAGAGCAAGACAGCCTGATATGGGCTCTTGAAACCCCAGAGTCCACCAGTCAGTGACACACTGTCTCTAGCAAGGCCACACCCACCCAAGGCCACACCTGCTCCAGCAAGGTTCCACCCACTCCAACAAGGCCACACCTACCCCAGGAAGGCCACACCCTTGAGCAAGACCACACCTACTCCAACAAGGCCACACCCACCCAAGGCCACACCTGCTCCAGCAAGATTCCACCTACTCCAACAAGGCCACACCCAACCGAACAAGACCACCCTACTCCTAACAAGGCCACACCCACCCCAGCAAGGTCACACCCTTGAGCAAGACCACACCTAGTCTAACAAGGCCACACCCACACGAGCAAGACCACACCTTCTCTAGGAAGGTCACACCGCTTCCAGCCTGGCCTCCCCACACACCCCTTTAGCTCTGCAGTCCCTATGGTGTGGGTCTCTGCTGTCCCCAGTTCCCCCATCCTCTTACCTCCCACCCTTCCTTTTGGGAGATCCCCAGGCCTCACTGCCTCCAGGGACTCCGGGGTCCTCAAAAATAAAAGGTTCAGGAGGTACCTAGCTCTCAAGGACATGCTTTTGGGGGCCAGAGTACAGGTAAAGGCACAGAGTGAAACCCACAGGAGTCACAGGCCGGGCATCGGAGGTCACATTATCCACTCCGGGAGTTCGAGTTCAGACCCCCAGTACTCCTCTAACTAGTGGTGACGTCCCTGAGAGGTAACTGTTCAGTCGAGACCCCAGAGTTCCGGCGAAGCGCCTCTTGACCAAACTCCTTTGCTTTGGTCTCCATTATTGTATTTGTATCCATTGTTTTCCAGAAATCTTGAAACGTTGAGCGAGGGGTGGGGGAGGGGGAGACAGTGTCCGCCACACATGCTGTACGCATGCGCATCCTGAGTGACTCCCTCCAGTAGATAGAGGTCCCTGAAGGGAGAGGGCTCCAAGAGAGCACCGGGGGGCCAGGGGAGTGGGATCACCTGAGTGGCGGCTGACAGGCAGGGTGTCATGCAGAAGCCACCTGGAGAGGCAGAAGCCATGAACGCACGGTGCTGGGTTCAAATCTCACCTTCACCGCTGGTGGCCCTGGTAAGGGTCCTGGCATCTAGAGTTCTGGTTCTGGGCTTGGCTGGGTTCTGTATCCAGTAACAGTAGCTGACTGCACTATTTAAAACAAATCAAAGGGCTAGAAAGATGGCTCAGTGGTTAAGAGCACTGGCGGCCATTTCAGAGGACGTGGGTTTGATTCCCGCACCCACGCGCCTCACCCTCTGTAATTCCTGTTGCAAACCCTCTTCTGGCCCCCACGGGCACTGCAGGGACAACAATGATAAAAATAAATTCCTTTAAAAAAAAGAAAAAGAAAAGAACCTCAGCAGTATCTAAACTGGTTCATCCCGCAGGCATCTGTGGGGTTTTTTTTGTTGGGTTTCTTTTTTTGTTGTTGGTGTTTTTTTTTTTTTTTTGAGCGTTGCAAAGTTGCCCGGGCCAAGTGACTCATCCTTAAGGCGGGCCACGAAGGATCTGCTCACACCCCATTGGCCAACACACACACACACACACACACACACACACACACACACACACACACACACACACCACATACCACCACCACCATCAGCAGCACATGGTTAAGCTCAGGTGTTGGAAATTACACCCTGCTCGCAGCAGGACTAAGCAAGAGGCTTGGAAGTGGGAGCTGAAGTCACACATCTGCTGTACCTGCGCGTGAGAGGTGGAGGCAGGATTGAGAGTTCAAGGCCAGCCCGGGATCTGGGGCAGAACTGAAACATAAAAATAAAGAAAGAGGTGCAACCTAGCACAGGGGGTGCAGGCTAACTGTCCTGGGGTGGTGGAGGTGACTGGTCCTGCCTTGAGGGTGGAGGTGGGGTGACTCTGACAAAAACCATGTCTGACCAACTCTGAGAGAGCGTTCTGCTGCCCAGTAAGAGGCAGCCCTCAGGTTGCCAACCTCAACCTCGTGGGCCAATTCCTGTGCAATCCTGACTGGGACAAAACCCACACAAAATCAACGGCGGCTGAGGCACAGAAGAAGCTGGAGCCGCCTGGATCCAGCCACGCCTGAAGCCAGTCCTGCATGGTCATTCTCAGTCATATGGGCCACTCTGAGTTGGGAGGCTGAGTTAGGGCGCGGGTTCTCGGCCAGCCTCAGCTATAGAGCAAGCTCGAGCTGATCTGGGCAAGCCAGCAGGACTCAGTCACCAACTCATACTCAGACATCTTGTCACGTACAACTGGGAAAGTATGTCTACGACTTAGGGGGTAGTATTAGGGCTTAGGCCAGAGAGATGGCTCAGCGTTGCCTCCAAGGCTTTCAAGGTTCAATCCTCAGTATCCATGTAGTAGAGGGAGGAAGTGATTGTCTTCTGACGTCATGGCAGGTGTGCCCACCCCACACACAAAATAAATAAATGTAACAACTTTTATTTAAAAAGGAGGACTGGAGAGATGGCTCGGCGATCCTCGATCCAAGCCGGCTTGGGTCACAAGACTCACACACAAGTCGGCCTACGTGGTCTGTAACTCCAGTTCTAGGGGGATCTGCGCCCCCTTCTGGCCTATGCAGGTACTGCATGCTCATGGTACCAGATGGATCGGCAAAATTGTGTGTGTGTGTGTGTGTGTGTGTGTGTGTAATTAGGAGTGCAACTTTCTAAGACCCCCCCCACAAGATTTAGATGGGGTGACACAGAATCCCGAAGGGATCTGTTAGCAAAGGGGGGATTGTATCATCTATCAGAAACCCTAGAACCCTATATAGACCCTTGTAGAGCGGCCACTGGGACTCTGGAGACGCAAGAGCACCTGTAGCTGGAATGTCCTCATAGGCTTGGTCACCCTTGGACACCCCTGCACTTTGTTCAAAGCACGGAAAGGGTGAGGTGTGACTCGGTGGCAGAGTGCTTGCTGACCCTACTTGAGACCCTAGATGCCACTCCAGCACCTCAACACTGGAGAAACGACATGAGCCTCGGGCTGGGAACAGCAGGTCTACATCCCAGTCATAAACTGTGATTTATGAATTATAATGTCTCGTGAGCCGTCGTGACGTCACTGCCCCACTGTGTCATCATCACAGGCCGGCGTTGGTTATATATTCCAAATGAAACAGCTAATTCTCAGGGCATGCTGGCTTGGTGATGCTATACCGAAAATTCTCCCCAAAATAGCTTCTCACAGATCACTAGCTCAATGGGGGTGGGGAGGGGAGACGAAATTCACAGAATGGCCCCAACCCAGGTGGATCACTTTCACACCATTGTGAAATCCAAACATTTTAATCAGAACCACCCGAAGCTGGAGACTGTGCTCAGGCAAACTGGCATTTATAAGCTGTGGGACCAAGTGGGATGGATCTGGGCATATTGTGTCCCTGCCGGAAGGCGGTGTGAGCGTGGCCTGCAAACCCTGGAGGGCCTCACCTGGTTAAAATGGAAATCCTAAATGAACCAGTGAATCCTGGAATTCACTACAGCAGTGACCTGACTTGGGATTTCCTGACATCCGGGATGATAAATACTAAGTTTTCTATTGATTGACTATCTGAACCACACAACAGCCCCAGTCCTGTCTCTTTGGGGAATTCCAAGGAGTTACTGTATCTTCATCCATTTTAGCCACCAGTATTATATAATATAATGTTATATTCCATCATACCGACGCACCTCTTTATCTGTTCATCCCTAAGCCAGGGAAGCCGAGGCTATCACCATGCCCCAAGGACTCCAAAAATTCCTGAGGCAAGGCTACAGCCCAGTTCTCTGCTCCGAAAGGAGAGACTTCTGGAACCTTCTCCCACATGTTCTTCAGTGTTCCAAATGGGAGGGGCACCCAAGATGGACAGGGCCCTCCCTGTGTCTCCAGCACCCACCTTCCCGGAATAGCCAGGTGCCATCTTGTCTTCTGATCGCTCAAAGAGCGAGTCCAGAGTCTGAGCTTAAGGATGCAGGTGTTTCCATGTCAGCCCGAGTCAAGGAAGGATGACAGTGAGCTGTCAGTCCTGTCCTGTCCCCCCGTCCCCCACCCACTCAGGTCCTCACCTGCCCCAGCTGCTTCTATCCCAATACCCAGAGACCCCTGGCTTCCAGCTGCTGCCCTGTGGTTCTGGGGAGGTTCAGCCCAGCTCGTTACCCTGCCTCCTGGTCACAAGATGGCCCCAGACCTGACATGACACCCAAAGTGACAGCAGTGGTTTCTAGGACTCCTGCTGAGAGCACTAAGCGGGCTGCCCTTTGGCTGCCTCTCTCGGACCAGAACCCAGGGCCCCCACAAGGAGAAGGATGGCGGAGGCATGGCTTCCTCCCCACACAGTGGTACACAGGCCATCACCAGTCTCCTGCCACTGTCTTTGTCCTTCTGACAACGACAGAGAGGCTCAGAGGGGTAAGAGACCACATGCCACCCCCCAGCCATGGCCAACGGTTAGGAAGAGGGGGAAAGCCCATCTGTGTGGACCCTGGGCTCTGTCCACTGCAGCTGCCTCCCTAGACACCAGCTTCAGGAGGATGGGAGGCACTCGCCTGAGCTGGGGAGGTCACAGGGGACATCGGCCAGCTACAGACTCCTCTGTAGACAGGCTGCAGGTGTGTGGGGACCTCTCGTTGTACCAGGAGAGTAGAGTGTCCCACCAGCATCGTCCAATGCTTCTCAGTCACCAGCATCATTGTGCCTATCAGTGTCCCTCCTCCCTGACCAGAACTGTGACTTCCCAGAGTCACACTCCTCCCTCATCCCTGCCCCCTACAGCCCTACTCCATCCCTACCCACCTCTCAACCACCACCTTCACCAGCATCTCACTCTCCCCCACCTCCATCAGCATCCCACCCTCCACCCCATCAGTTCTGCTAATTTCATCGGGACCACGCCCACCACCGCCACCACTTTCACCGTGACCACGCCCACCACCAGCCTTTTCCCTGTCGCCCACACTCCGGTGCCTATTCTCAACCACAGAGTCGTGCAAATGTCCCACAACCCTTGGTGTCTTGTGCCCACCACTCTCTCCCCACTTCCCACCTCACTCCCACTGTGTCCACCAAGAATAAACATTTATTGAGCACCAGCGGCCCCGATCTCTGATCTCTACAAAGTCCAGAAGACCCACGCTAGCCAGGGCTGCAGCAGGTCAGATCCACAGCAGGTCGGGGCTGCAACGTCCCTGCACGAGCTTCAGCCCTGGCCAGCTTCCAGCTGCGGGTGGATTCCCGCCACGCTATTTTCCTGAGGAGAGCAATAAATAATGCACAGAAGGGACGGGGCCTGAGCCCTGCGAGTGGAAGGGCCCTGAGCTGGCTTAGGCGACTCCATGGGAGTGAGACAGGTGGCCAGGAGCCCCGTCCCCCATGTGGGGGGAATAGAGCTGAGGGCAAAAGTCTTGGCAGGGACCAGAGGGTCCTGGGGCCTCCCCAGAGTCTCCACAGAGGCCCTCACCTCCGAGGTCCCATGTGTGTGGGGGAAGACACGGGACAAATGCTGAAATGTAGGTGGGAGCCAGGGCCAAGCCTGGGCTATCTACCCCGGCCCTGGCACAGCCCCTAGAGCGGGGCATCCTCCGTCCTCCACTTGGGAGCATAACCCTGCTGGTGGCCGTCACAGTTGGGGTTCCCTAGGTTATCCAGGGGCACCACCACTTCATCTGCGCTCGAGTTCTTGTTCAGCTCCACGACGCGGGGCACCACCGAGGACCAGCGATCTGGAGAGTGAATACAGGGGGGAAGGCGGAGGGTTAACGGCCGTGCAAGCATTGAGCACCACTGTGGACTGGGCGCTGAGAGAAGGATCCGGAGGGTAGTGTGTGCGTTTTACGGAGGTGAAAATGGATTCAGAGAAGTCAAGATGCCTGCCCAGGCGCGCACAGGGAGGAACAGAGATTGAAGGCTGTCCCAGTGCTCTGGGGGCCATTTACTTCCAAGCCTCTTGTGGTTAAGGCTTAATTAAAAAATAAAAATCAAGCCGGGCGGTGGTGGCACACGCCTTTAATCCCAGCACTTGGGAGGCAGAGGCAGGTGGATTTCTGAGTTCGAGGCCAGCCTGGTCTACAGAGTGAGTTCCGGGACAGCCAGGACTACACAGAGAAACCCTGTCTCAAAAAACAAAAAAACAAAACAAAACAAAAAAAAAAACCCACAAAAACAAAACAAAAAAACAATAAAAATTAAAAATAAAAATAAAAACAGAAAGGACCTCTCCCCCCGCAGGGCTGCCCAGAATCTCCCGTCAGGCAGCCGCATCTCAGAGCAGGGAGGGCTGAGGTGGAATCTGCCCTGTGCTGCTGGGGATCCCACCGGCGGCCCCGCCCACCCTCCCACTCCCTGGACAGAACTGCTCAGAACAGCCCGGTCCCCCCTCCTCCCCCACTCTCAGTGCCACGCTCACCCCTGCGGAGGCGCCCCACGGTGTGCGAGAAGCCATAGTACTGGTAGATCTCGCTCTTGCCGGGGTCCTCGTTAATGATACCCAAGTTCTGGTTCCAGTGAGACCAGTTCACCTCGTCCACCCTGGCAGAGAGAAGCAGAGTTGTTTGGTTTTTTTGGAGGGGGACTACCATACTGCTTCCTTCCCCATCCCCAGGTCATCTCTGAGTCAGCATTTCCCAGCATGCCCTCCTCACACTAGACCTCCCCTCCATCCCCATTGCTGTTTCCCAGGTTTGCTTGTTCTGGCCATTTTTTATCAGTGGAACCATAAGCCGTGTGACCTTTCACCGTCGGCTTTTTTCATTTAGCATATTTTTAAGGTCCATCCACACTGTGGCAGGGATAAGAACTTTATCCTTTTTAACGGCCAAATAGTATTCCATTGTATGGATATACCACAGTCTGTCTATCCATTCCTTGACGGATACACTCTTTGATAACGTTTCCTCTTTTTATTAGGACACTGGTAAAGTCTGGTGATGGTCTCGTGGGAAAGATTTCAACATTGCTTTTGGTTCTTTTCCATACAACTTCTATTTGACGAGCGACTGCATATCGGACTGAGCAAGGGAGATGCATTTACTGTTACCATTTTACTGATGAGGAACCCAGGGTTTGTGGGGCTTCTTTTCTGAACATTACAACACTGGAAACAGCATCAGTACTAGACAAGAGGGGGTGCCTCTCTCTCCTCATTTCAAACACAGTACCTAACCCCACCCATAGGGGGCAGCAGAGAGCGATGCACTGAGATGAGTGTGCTCCATCTCCACCAGCCTCAGTGAGGGGTCGTGGAGCCTCCAGGCATCATCACATCCCAGCATGTATAGATAGCAGCTTCCAAGTTCTAGATGCCCAAGGAGGCAGGGCCATCATTGTGCCCAGCTCACAGTTGAAGGGACTGAGGCTGGGAGACTTGCCCAGGATCACCCAGAATCTTGGCTGGCTTGTGCTGGGTTCGAAACTCAGATGCACAGGGCAGGAGCTTGTGCTCCCTGGAGCCCATCCCTCCAGACCTCACCTGAAGCACCACCTGCGGTCTGGAGTGCCATCCGAGCTCTTGCCCACAGTCACCATCTCTCCGGAGCGGAAGGCCTTCCTCAGGAACACGGGGAAGGAGCGCTCGATGTCCAGGATGGTGGTGGCCCACTGCCGGGGGGGGGGGGGGGGGGGGGGGGAGAGGTCACAGGTGCTAAGTTTACCCAGCAGGCACCTGGTTCACAGCAACCACGGGCCAAATAAACTTCCCTTTTTCCCCTTTAAGACAGGGTCTCATGTAGCCCAAGCTACCCTAAAATTCTGCTTTTATACCTTCAGGCCAGAAGAGAGCACCAGATCTCATTATAGATGGCTATTTTTTTCTTGTTTTTTGTTTGTTTCGGTTTTGTTTTTGTTTTTTTTCGAGACAGGGTTTCTCTGTGTAGCCCTGGCTGTCCTGGAACTCGCTCTGTAGACCAGGCTGGCCTCGAACTCAGAAATCCACCTGCCTCTGCCTCCCAAGTGCTGGGATTAAAGGCGTGCGCCACCACTGCCCAGCTCAGCCAGTGCTCTTAACCACTGAGCCGTCCCTCCAGCCCACTACCGTGGTCTTTTAACAACGGTTCTTATGAGTGCTGAGCTAGGTGGGCAGAGAATCTGCCTCAGGAGCCTCCTGCCTTGAACAACTTCTACAAACCTGTTCCATTGCTGTCCACAGAAAGGCTACGAGCTGGAATTTAAGAGGGGTGGGGGAGGGTCCCTCCACTTTTTATACACTAAAAATTTGAAAAGAGAGTGGTCTGGGGAGACTGGGACCCAGAGAAATAGCAATATGTGAAAGCTATGAGCAGACCAGAGGGTGGGGTGACCTTGGGTTTGACGCGCACCATGAATTTCCAGGTGTGCGGATGCACACGGCCCTGGAGTCTGATTCCCAGAATCTCAAAGAACCCCCTTAGGGGAGCAGCTTGTTGACCACAGGCTACTCCATCCCTGAGCGGTGGGCCAGGAATGAACGTCACTGAGCAGATAAAATCCACCCACAGGAGAATCCTGAGACCGCCACAAGGGGGCGCCGCAGACACACTTTGCCGTTTTAAACCTAGCGCTCCATCTTGTTTGAGACAGGGTCTTGTGTGCTGTTTGTACACCAGGCTAGCTGGCCTGCCTTCAGGATTCTCCTGTCCCAGCCTCCCATCCTGCCATAGAAGCTAGGAGTATAAAGATTATATAGATTATAGAGACCTGAGCTCCCACAAATGGTTTGAGACAGGAGCTTCACAAAATGGTTTGCGGGATCCGAACTCGGGTCCTTTCGCTTGTTGCACAGCAAGCACTTCAGCCCTTGAGCTAACTCTCCAGCCCCTAGTCTCATTTCTGAATCAAGGTGGGGCATCGGCTCGGCGCAAAACCCATTAAAACGCCCCTGCTGCCTACTGTGGTTTGAACGCATCCCTAAAAGTTCCTGGGTTCCTGTGTTGATGGGGTTTGAAGTGTGGGGCATTCGGTGCAGTCAGGACTGAGGTTAGATGAAGCCTGAGGTGGAGCGCCCTGCTCTGCCTCATAGCCCTCCACCATGGCGGGATGGAGCAGGAAGGCTCTCAGCAGACATGGCGTCATACTTGAACTTCCCAGTCCCCAAAGCCATGAACCAAATGAAGATTTTTTGTTTGTTTGTTTGGACAGGGTTTGTGATGGTTTGTAGATGCTTGGGCTAAAAAGTGGCACTATTAGGAGGTGTGGCCCTGTTGGAGTAGGAGTGTCACTGTGGGCATGGGCTTTAAGACCCTCAGCCTAGCTGCCTGGAAGCCAGTCTTCTCCTTCAGATGAAGATGTAGAACTCTCAGCTCCTCCTGCACCATGCCTGCCTGGATGCTGCCATGTTCCCACCCTGATGATAATGGACTGAACCTCTGAACCTGTAAGCCAGCCCCAGTTAAACGTTGTCCTTATAAGAGTTGTCTTGGAGCCGGGCAGTGGTGGCGCACGCCTTTAATCCCAGCACTTGGGAGGCAGAGGCAGGCGGATTTCTGAGTTTGAGGCCAGCCTGGTCTACAGAGTTAGTTCCAGGACAGCCAGGGCTACACAGAGAAACCCTGTCTCGAAAAAAACCAAAAAAAAAAAAAAAGAGTTGCCTTGGTCATGGTGTCTGTTCACAGCAGTAAAACCCTAAGACAGGGTTTCTCTGTGTAACAGCCTTGGCTGTCCCAGAACTCACTCTATAGACCAGGTTGGCTTCGAACTCACAGAGATCCGCCTGCCTCTGCCTCCCAAGTGCTGGGATCAAAGGTATGCGCCACCACTGTCCAGAATCTTTATTTTTTAATAAATAACCTTATTTTAGGGATTTGTGTTACCGGTGACTTGAAAACAGAGGCAGACTCTCTGAGCATGCTCAGTGCTGACAGCTGAGTCTGAGCATGCTCAGTGTTGACAGAGGTCATGAGATCATGCTGAAGGGAGCCAGCCGGGTCCCCTGAGCAGCTGAAATGGAAGGAACTAAATGGGAGGGGGGAGAGAGGAGGGAGCGGCGCGGGCGTGGGCGGATGGATGAAGCAATTCTAAGACACAGGCAGCGGCCTCACCTGCAGCTTCCAGATGTGCTTGCTCTCCTTCGACACCTGGCCCACGGTCTCCCCCATGAGGGCGATGAGCATGTTGAGGAGGAGCACGAAGGTGAGGATGATGTAGGTGACCAGCAGGAGAATGAAGACCACGGGGTACTTGGCGCTGCTCAGCATCTCCAGGTCACCCATGCCGATGGTGAGCTTGAAGAGGTCCAGGAGGAAGGCGCTGAAGGTCTCGCTGTCGCGGCACGAGGGGTAGGTGGGCACCGTGCAGTTGCTCTGGTCCTCGTCACAGACCTTCATGTTGGTGCACGGATTCAGGAGGGTGACCAGGGCTGCGGGAGGGGCGGGGAGACTGAGAGGCGGTACCCCACTGGATGGGGATGAGGGGTAAGCACTGGCCTCTCATCAACCAGCAGGAAGCACACACCGACCCTCAGGGCGCCTCCGCTCTCTCCCCACTGAGGAGTTAGGGATTTTTCAGAATGGAGTCTAGAGCTACCCAGTCCTCGTCATTTTCTCTCAGGGCACAGGTGGCACCTTCAAGTGACAGGCGGGTGGATGTGCTGGCATCCAGTGGGTGGAGTCAGGAATGCTGCTACATCCTATGGCTCATAGAACAAGGATAGCCAGACCCCGCCCCCTGCCCCCAGAAGCCCTAACATAGCCTGTTACTTGCTGGCTCTACACAGGCTCCTCCTTCCCCTCCACACTAGCCAGAGAGAAAGCACAAGGTTGACTGCTCTGTCTTGCTGGTCCCAGAGGCCCTACTGTAAGGGCCTCCATGCCTGTAAACATTCCAAGCTGTTCTTCTCACCATCTTTTCCTGCTAAGCCCAGATGACAGCAGCCAGTCACCAGGGCAGTGGGGCTGACCTCAGCAAAGATGGGGAAGCTATACTGCCTTTCAACTAGAGAGCGTGGTGAACACTTTTCAATTCACACACCAATGCAATCTAATTGTGTAGCGGATGCTCAAACACTCTGGGTGGAGGATTCTAAGACCTGATCCACATCCAACAGATAAATCATTCTGTGATCCATTAGTAATGTCTGCTTTGGGCACAAAAAATGAGTAACAGGAGCATGTTGACCTCAGCAGGGTGAGGAGGCTACAGTGCCTTCAACTAGAGAGCATGGTGAACACTTTTCAGTTCACACACCAATGCAATCTAATTGTGTAGTGGATGCTCAAACACTCTGGGTGGAGGATTCCAAGACCTGATCTACACCCAACAGAAAATTCATTCTGTGATCCATTAGTAATGTCTGCTTCGGGCACAAAAAATGAGTAACAGGAGCATGTGTGCTTTGTGTTATATCCAGCCCTGACCTGTGACCTAGTGTACCTGACCCAACCTATAAGTTTTAGCTTCAGTTTGCTTCACAGAAGTAACTCACATTCCATTTCTGCATCTACTGGCTTAAAACAATGTTTTCATTACATTTTTTATTTGGGTGTGTCTATGTGCATGAGCACACATTTGAGGGCAAGAGAACAAATTTCATGAGTCAGGTATCTCCTTCCTCTCTGTGGGTCACAGGGTTGAAACTAGGTCATCAGGCTTGACAGCAAGCACCGTTACCCAGAGGCATCTTGCTGGCCTGCATTTAGTAGCCTTTGGACACATATGGCTTTACATGGACTCTCTGACCTGAGACCGACCAGTTCTCTGTAAAGTGGGATGATGAAGCCTTTTGCTTTGTGGTCTTGCTGTGAGTGGGGAACACAGCTTGACTGGACTTGGCCCACACATAGGGATCTCAGGCAGGGACATCCATTGCCCTCAGCCCAGGGCACTGGGTATGGCTTTCCCTATAGCACAAGTTACCACCACCAGCACTCTAGGCCCACACTCACCTGAGGCATAGCCGATCATGAAGAGCAGATAGACCAGTAGGAAGCGGAAGAGGTCTTTGAAGAGAATCTAACACCAGAGAGGGACTAGTTAGGGGTACTGTGGGAAGGGCACACAAACGTTTCTCAACTCCCCACTCCCCTGTCCCACTTTTCTCTCCAAGCTCCACCCGGTGCTGCCCCCATGCTGGAGCAGGCCCACGGTCCACCGGTGCCCACGCCCTCAGGTCAGGCCACAGAACAGGCCTGCTGAGTCTAGCCCAAACCTTCTGAATCATGATGCTGTAGGTCCCCGTCAGCTTCAACCCGCGGGTAAAGTAAAGGGCATTCATCCAGCCCAGGACCAGGGCAAAGACCATCACGGCCAGGTAGGCCTCGATCCCTGCCAGGTAGAGCGCCGCAGAGACAACCACCAGCACTGAGTAGATGAAGCTACAGGGCAGCAGAGAGGGGAGGGGATGGTGAGACTGTGGATGAGGAGAGAGACGTGTCCTTAAGCCCTTCAGAGCACCAAGAAGTCCCAGTCCTCAAGACCCCAAGGAGAACAGTGGAGACCCTGGCATCTCAGTGTTCAGTTAAACAGCTTAGTTTCTTTTTCCTTTTTGACAGGGTCTCTCTATTATATATCTCTGGCTATCTTGGAACTTGCAATACAGACCAGGCTGGCCTCAAACTCACAAAGATCTGCCTGCCTCTGCCTCCTGAGTGCTGGGATCAAATGCATGTGTCACCACCACCTGGCTCCAGACATTGGGTCCTAGGCACTACAAGACCCCACAGCCACACCTTCTGGAATTTTTTAAGAAACATTCAGAGGGCTAGAGAGATGGCTCACTGGTTAAGAGCACATATTGTTCTTGCAGAGGACCTGAGTTTGATTCCTAGTATCGATATCAGGCAGCTGACAACTGCCTTTAATACCAGGTGATCTGATACCTCGTTGACTCCTCCTGAACATACATACACATGAATAAGTAATAATTAAAATAAAAGAAAATGGTAAAAAAAAAAAAAAAAAGAAAGAAAGAAAGAAAGAAAGAAAAGAAATGAAAGATTGACTCAGAGTTCTATGGAGATTTTGTGGCTAAATTTCATTGTTGGAAAAGATACAGCACACATGCCTTGATTCCCACAGTCTGTGACCTAGGCAGACATCAATAATCGATGGCTGCACTTCTTCCCCACTAAACAGAGATAGTATTACAATTCTTAATCACAAGCAAACACTAGCATCATTCAATCACCAGTGTGATTTGGTCAAAATTCTTTCCATGGTATGGATCAAACCCCTAGCAAGCAAGCTTGGCCTTGCCCAGCTGTTTGACTATGGCTGCCCAGCTGGATGAATTCATTCCTGACAGTGTCACTATCTACTCTCCCTACTACCTAGATGCTTCACCAAGAAGCATTTGCCCGGAGACTTCTACTCACTAGAGCAACTGAAAGGAGCCATCGACGAAGAGAGAATTCACTCCAGGACACTTCTTCATGAACAAGTCTTTGATCTGGAAGAGAAGAGACAGAGGAATATGGAGCCAGGAGGAGTTCAGGGAGGACGGTGAAGGGACAGAAGGAAAGGAAGCAGAGTGACGGAGAGAAAACAGACCGTGGACTCAGGTGTGGAAGAGCAGAGAGTAGAGGCCAGACTGGAGTAGGAGTGGAGGAGGAGGAGGAAGGCAAGAGGGAAAGGAGGAGGGAGAGCAAAAGGATGGAGGAGGAAGAGGGAGGAGGAGGAAGAAGAAGCAGGAGAGGAGGGAGAGGAGAAGGAGGAGGAGGGGGAACTGGGCAGGCAGGTGGCACTGGGGGGCAAACACTCACACTGGTGAAGAAAAACAGGACTCCTGTGAAGAGCGTGATGATCTCACCAGCCAGCCTCAGGTAGTCCACCGTGGTACGGTAAGGGTAGGGTGGCTGGGGGGAGGACCAAATGCAGCAGGTCCTCACCTGCCCCCACCAGCTCCCCGCTACCCCAAACATCTGTGTCCTCAGCAGCTTCCTCTCCTGTCTCCCCCAGAGTCTCCTCCAGGCTCAGAGCCATCTGGGCGCTGGGGTATCTTCCTCCCCAGCCCCAAGCTGTCTTCCGTCCCCACCACAGAGGCTGACCCTGTGCCCGGCTCCCCAGCGACCACTCACCTTGCCCTCCAGTGGCTGATAGTAGGCAGTGAGAGTAAAGATGACCATGGCACACAGATAGGAGACCACGTTGATGTAGAAGGACACAGCCCCAAACTTTCGCCACTTGTCTCTCAGCAGTTCGTTAATGGGCTCCACAGCCAGCATCTCATGGCGGTTCTGGGAAAGACAAGGTGTCGCGACTACGTGGATCTCCAGGCAGGCTCACAGCAGTGCAGCCTCATCTCCTAATCCATTCTCCAGCGAGGCCCCGCCTCCTAAACCATTCTCCAGCGAGGCCCCGCCTCCTAAGCCATTCTCCAGCGAGGCCCCGCCTCCTAGGCCATTCTCCAGCGAGGCCCCGCTTCCTAGGCCATTCTCCAGCGAGGCCCCGCCTCCTAAGGCATTCTCCAGCGAGGCCCCGCCTCCTAAGCCATTCTCCAGCGAGGCCCTGCCTCCTAAGCCATTTTCCAGTGAGGCCCCGCCTCCTAAGTTATTTTCCAGCGAGGCCCCGCCTCCTAGGCCATTCTCCAGCGAGGCCCCGCCTCCTAAGCCTTTCTCCAGTGAGGCCCCGCCTCCTAAGCCATTTTCCAGTGAGGCCCCGCCTCCTAAGTTATTTTCCAGCGAGGCCCCGCCTCCTAAGCCATCCTCCAGCGAGGCCCCGCCTCCTATGCCTTTCTCCAGCGAGGCCCCGCCTCCTATGCCTTTCTCCAGCGAGGCCCCGCCTCCTATGCCATTCTCTGGCCACACTCAAGGATCCCCAGGGAGTTCAGTGGTTTCTTTGCTCGAGGCTCTGCACAATTCCACCTCAACCAACCCTTCCTTCCTATTTAACAACACAACAGAACCCGAACATTCCTTAAAGGACGCCTACTCTGGGCAGCCAAGATGGCTCAGCTGGTAGAGGTGCTTGCTGGGGAACCCTGGGGACCTGAGTTCAGTCCTTGAAACCCATATAAAGGTGGAAGGGGAGAAGAGACCTCACAAAGTTACCGTCTAGCCTCCATACGCACACTGTGGCACACGTGTTTACACGCACACACACACACTAGCAATAAGAACGTCTGTTATGCTGGGCTTGTTGTCACCCACCATAATCACAGCACGTGGGAGACTGAGGTAGGAGTCACAAGTTCATGAACTACACAGCAAAAGACGCAAAAAAAAAAAAAAAAAATTCAAGGCTGCAGGTCTGAAGAGAAAGCCCAGCGGTTAGGAGCACTGGTAGCACTGGCTGCCCAGCAGGGAACCTGGACTGGTTCCAGTATCCACAAGGTGGCTCACAACCATCTTGAAGTCCAGATCCTTGCCGGGCGGTGGTGGCGCACGCCTTTAATCTCAGCACTTGGGAGGCAGAGGCAGGTGGATTTCTGAGTTCGAGGCCAGCTTGGTCTACAGAGTGAGTTCCAGGACAGCCAGGACTACACAGAGAAACCCTGTCTCAAAAAACCAAAAAAAAAAAAAAAAAAAAAAAACCCAAAAAAAAAAACCCCTCCAGATCCAGGGGATCCAGTGCCCTCTTCTGGCCTCCCTGGGTACTGCATACACACACATGCAAACAGTCATAAACATAATTTTTTTTTAAATGGGCTAGAGAGCTGGCTCAGTGGTTAAGAGCACTGAACTGGATGCTCTTACAGAGAACCCGGATTCACCTCCCAGCACCCACGTGACAGCTCTGAACTATCTATAACTCCTGTTCCAGGAGATCTGCTGCCCCCTTCTGGTCTCTCCAGACACCGGGCATGAATGCAGTGCACACACATAAAATGAAATGAAAGTTGTCGTTTTTTTTTAAAACAGAAGAGTTGGGGAACACCAGGCGTGGTGGCTCATTTCTTTAATCCCAGCACTCAGGAGGCAGAGGCAGGTGGATCTCTGTGAGTCTGAGACCAGCCTGGTCAACAGAGAGAGTTCCAGACCAGCCAGGGCTACAGAGTGAGATTTTGTCTCAAAACAATACCCTAGGGGTTGGGGATATTTCACAGCGGCTGAGCACCTGCCTAGCAAGCAGAAGGCACTGCCTTGGATCCACAGCACCAAAAACAAAACAAAACAAACAAACAAAAAAAAACCCCAAATACTCCCCACTTCCCGTGTTCCCCAATTCTGGTCAAGCATAAAGTACAAATCCTGGTTCCACATTCACAGCATCTAATCAAGGAGCAGGTGTGGGATATTCAGCTCAACAACAATACATGGCTGGTGTACCACGACTGTCCAGTTCTTCACACAGGCAGACATCAATAATTGAGCGCTGCACAATCATGTTTTACACAGTTCTGGTAGGCCCTAGCGGTAGATCGGTTTGCATCGGAGATGCTATGCCTGCAAGCCTGGATCTATATGACGATGGATTCTCATCTCAGAGGGAGGAGGGAAGGAATGTACTTGATACCAGAGCCAGGAGCCACAGGCAGGGCTGGGAGGAAGGCTGCTCACACCTATCCCCACATGTCCAGAGTGCTGTCCATCTAATGGCTAGAAGTCCCCACAAAGGTCAGAGTTAAGGGACTGACAAGAGAAGAAAGACTAGCTAAACACCTGAACATTTACTTACACGGCGGTGCCTAGGCACAGGGAGAGCATTTCCTGACCCAGAGAGGCTATGCCACTCACCCTGGGTCACACAGTAAATATATGACCGAGCCAGGATCCCCAACCTGTCCCCAAGCCCACCCTGCCACAGACCCTGGCTGCTGGAGACTTGTCCTGGATGCTTAGTTGACACTGATCACACGCTCTGGGTCACAGGGTCACAGAGCCCCCGGCCCTATGGTCCTGGTCTGACTCAGCCACAGCCAGCCCTCCCTTCCCCCCTCCCCGTACCCACCTCAATCTTGCTGTTGTATACCAGGATCTCCAGTACGGACACTTCCTCCCCGCACGTGTCCAGGGAGGAGAGGTCGTACAGCGAGGAATACACAGGCCCGTAGGCCCAGTCCTTGAACTTGCGAGACAGGTGCCGTGTGTCCTCATCCGTCACCTCCCGCCGGATGATGTGCTGAAAGACCTGCAGAGGGGACGTTTGCTCACAGACAGATAGATGCTCGGGAGAACACATGTGGGAGGTTGACAGGTGACAGAGAGACAGACAGACAGACAGATGATAAACACACAGTAGGCATAATCCATAGATATAAATGATAGACATGATAGAAAGATGGATAGATGCCTGACATATGTACAAATAGATGACAGACAGACAGACAGACAGACAGGCTTTCAGTGCTGCGGTAGAACCCGGGGCCTCGAACTTCTTAGACTTCTACCACTGAGTCATCCCCGTGTCTTCCTTTTTATTCTGAGACCCGTCCCTTAATTACCCAAATTGGCCTTGAACTTGGTCTGTATCCACAGCCTGTCATGAACTTTCAATTCTCCTGCCTCAGCCTCCCGAGTCACAGGCTGACCATCGAGCTGGGGTTCTGGGATTCTGCTGTACTGTGTCCAGTCCTACACTGCCTCCTATGAGCATGCACCACACCCTAACCTCTTCATTAAGAGCCACACATGTCTCCCCTCTTTAAATGGTCCCAGCAACAAGGAAACTGAGGCACAAAGGGGCAGGGCCTGAGGCCCCACCCACCCTGCTCAGAAGCACCAAAACCACAGCCAGGTTCCTAACGGCAGGCTACTCTGGCCTGGCTCTCAGGGCAACAGTGCCTGCCAAGGGACAGCCCAGCAATGTCTGTAGAGACATATGACATGTCACAGTGCATGTCACGGGATACTACTGGCATCTAGTGGATCAAGGCCAGGATATCCCACAACACACAAGACAGTAAAGAACAACCCCACAGTATCCAGGGCTGGGATTAGGAGCCCTCCTCCCGTGTGCTAAGAGAGCCAGGGAGAAGCAGCCCCGGCTGCTGGAAGTCAGCTGGTGAGGGGCCCTGTGACTCTGTTTACCTCAGTGGCTCATCCTGACTGATGGAGGTTGGGGAGGGAGCAAGCAATGAGGATGATTTATGTGTTTCTTGATAAATCTGAGGATCCTGGCTGGGCTAGGGAGCTATAGGAGGTTCTGGAGATACAATGCTGTCTCCCTAGTGAGGGCCTGTAGAGATGTCTCTGGGGCGAGCTGGGTCCACTCACCCCAATCTTGCCCGTCTTGGCAGCCATCATGAGGGGCGAAAGGCCGTCATTGTTGAGGACGGTCTCCAGGTTGCTGTCCGGGAAGAGGCGGGAACACTTGAGAAGCAGCAGATCATACATCTTGGTGACAAACTTGGTGTTCTCTCGGGTGTTGTCGGCGATGGCCACGAGCGCATGCAGCACCGTGTTGCCTCTCGAGTCCTGTCGCCTCATGTCGGCTTTCTTGTGAGGGTTCTCTGTCAGGTAGTTGACGATGTGTGGCTGGTTGGTGCAAGCCGCCAAGGACAGGGGCAGCTCCCCTGAGGACAGAGAAACTGAGGGTCAATGCAGGGGACCAAGGAGAGACTTTACTGGTCATGCGGGGGGATGGGGACAGATGCCACCACCTGCTCCACATAACTTCAGACGGGGTCTGGGGCTTCTCATGGTGACTGCTGGGGAGACAGGGGATGGTTATTTAGGGACATGTCCCATGCAACCAGGAAGCTGTGAGTCTGGAGTCCTGGTGGTAGGACTCTGGGACTTTGGCCCTGAGTTCTATGTTTAGTGTGGGTGTTAGCAGAGTGACATTTAGAATATTTTATTGGTCCAATTATGGCAATGTGTTGGCAGTCTGAACTGTGAGATCCCAGCCCTCAGACAGTGTTAGTTGAGCCCCAGAACACTAGTATAATAGGGTGTTAGGTGTTGACACGCTCTAACAGCCCCCAGAGTTCTCCCCATCTCCAGCTATAGATGGGGAAACATGTAGTCAGTCACATAACCAGGTTGAAGCAAGATGAGGATTTGAACTCAGGTCCCTTCTGAGCTTTCTTCAGTGCTCCGGCTCTGAGGCACAGCCTCAGGGAGTGGGACCCTGGAGAATCCATGCCTGAGGCAGCCCAGCTCTGAGTATGTGGGAGTACAGGGCTGCAGACACCACCTCTCTCTTATCTCTACCCTCAGCCACTGATACTCACCGAAGTAGAAGTAGCCACCCTCATCCTTGGGCTGGAAGAAGCGCCCTCGGGCCTGGGCATGCACGTCGGCTCCCTGGGCCACCAGCAGCTCCACATAGTGTTTGCAGCGTCGCTCAATGGCAATGTGCAGGGACGTCTGGCCTGGGGAAGATGGCAGCTGGGCTTGCTGAGGGGTCCAGAGTCTGCCACCAGATGTGGAAAGCGGCCTAGGGACCTCAAAGCCAAGCCTTATCCAGCAATCACTGGAAGGCAGTGCAAAGAGTTGACATGGGATTTGGGGTGCATGACAGCCAGAGCCTGAGTATTCGGGACTGAACTTTTAAGCTCACGGGATGAATGGCTTGTAGTTTCCAAGGGCAAGAACTCAGACACACACACTTTAATCTTGGAGAGCACAGTGGCCTCCTGCCCTCAGACTTTTGGCTGTTCGCTGTACACTGTGTAGGCTTTGAGGACTCTTAAGAGTCTAGCAGGAGCACAAGCTTCTTGCAGGCCACTGATCTGAGCACACAGCCTGGGAACAATGCCCCTGGAAATGTAGGGAACCCCCCACCCAGCCAAATGGGTCACCCAAAATCAACCCTTGGAGACCAGGGTAGTGCTAGATGTCCTGGCCAAATCACCCCAACACAGCCATGAACTTCAGACTCTGAATGTTGGTAGTTTTCAGTCTTAGGCCGTGATTCACAGACTCTCAGAAGTGGGGAGCACAGAGCCGGTGCACACGACACAGAATGGGAGGCTCAACCATATGCCCTACAGCGCCTCAGGTGGTCTAAGGGTCCAACCACACACAGCCTCTGGGCTTCAATTTCTCTAGCTCACGGCACCAGACAGCAATGGGCATTGTATCGCAAAGGCTTGGAATCTCTCATTCTGAAATTCAGGAATAGCAGAGTGCAAGAAATAGCTGCTGCACCATCATTCATTCACCCACCCATTCAGAAACGGCTCGTCGGCACCGCGCAGCCAGACCTACCTCGGTAGTAGATGTCTCTGAAGGGTGAGTTGATGAATTCACGCATGTTGCCGGTGCGTTCTGCAATGTCCAGCAACACTGGAATGGTGTCGTTACGGCCATTGCTTAGATTCAGCAGCGCCTTGGGCAGGCAGGTCTTCCCCGTGGACGGCTCTGAGAGACAGGGGCAGGAAGAGACAGGGCTCAGAACCTGGCTGTGAATTTGGGGCAGGACCAGGAGCCCAGGCTGGGCTGCCACGCCTGAGATGGCTTCCGCCTGCCTGGTGGGGACACAGCTCCCTCGGTCTCTCACAGTGTCCAGCAATAGATATGCTTTGACATCAGAGTCGGGGAGATTTCTCTCTAACACTGGGTCTCATTAGGAAGCCCAGGCTGGTCTTGAACTCTCAATCTTCTTGCTTTGGCTCCCAGAGTGCCGGGATTACAGGGTTGTGGCACCCTGCACTTGAGGGAAGCTGGGATTCCCTTGAGTACTGGGATTAAAGGTGTGTGCCACCACTGCCCGGCTCATACCACATGTGTTAACCGCAGGACTTGTCAGAGTCTGTCTCCCTCCCTCTGTGTTCCTATGCATACAGGTGTGTATACACGGGTATACATGGAGGCCTCTGGTCAGCACCAGGTGTCTGCCTCATCCCTGTCCACCTTCCAGACAGGGTCTCTCTCGAAACCTGCAGCTCACTGGCTCAGGGAGGTTCTGGGGAAGGGTCTACCTGCCTGTTCCTACCTCCTCAAGAACTGGGATCCCAGACATGTGACATCTTCCCTGGCTTTTTCCATGGATGCTGGGATCTGAACCCAGGTCCTTGTGGCCACGCAGTAGACACTTTACACCACTGAGCTTGTGAGAGCCTTTATCAGCTCTAAAAGCAAGACATGCCAGACATCACTTGTCCATCCATGGGAACATAGAAGCCTGCCCCATGAAGAATTTACACCAGTGTCGCTAGAGGGGAGTGAACAGCCGGCCACAATGCCCCCTAAAGCCTGGACTGAATATGAAGAAGGTGAGACATCTTAAGAGGGGCGGTGTGTCTGAGAGTCCCACAGATACATAAGCGTAAACATTTTCTGTTACTGTCCAACATCTTTCAACGTCTGAGTGTGCTGGCTATCTGTCACCTCTCCCCAATGCTCACCAACACCCACCTTGCTATGTTCCTTTTCCTTGCTGTGATGTGTTTGGCTACAGGAACTATCTTCAGTCTCCAAAGAATCAGTAAGAGCAAGCTCCCACCACCACCACCAACCAGGCCTGGGCAACGGATCCAAGGTGGGAGCCACAGGCATGAGGTGAGGGCAAGCTTTGCAGGCTGTTCCCCGGGGTTGGAGTCTTGGCATTATCTCTCATTCAATGGCAATCAAGGGGACAATCAACTAATATTGTGACTGGCAGGACCCCAGGCATCGAGCCCCCCCCCTTAAATGTCAATGCTGCCGTTAGCATCCTGTGGGAGGGAATGTAAGGCCATCTCTCCAGATGCAGGGAGGGGATGAAGCCTGGGAGACATCCAGCCTGACCCCCAGACTTTCTCTGTCTCCTGGGCAGCTGGCCCAGGCTAACCCCAGCCAACTGTTCATGGAATTTATCAGTAGGTACAGCTTTCCATGGACACTAGGTGGAGGCTGCCCTGAATGCCAGCCAGAGTCCCTGGGGGCACTGAAGATGCACCCCCAATCTCCAGCACAAGGTGATATCAACCCTCCATTTTATCAGTATCACAACCGATGGCTCTCCACAGTAACACAATTCCACTCCCAGCCCTGGAGCCCCATCTAGCCTGAATCCCCAGCGCCTCCCATTCTCGCCCCACGCCTGCCCCAGAGTGTCTATTTTGCCCATTTTTCTGGTACTCCCTTGGCTGTCATCTCTGCCACCATCACCCTGAATCAGGCACCGTCTCTCACAAGCCCAAGATAGCCCCCTGGTTTGCCCAGCTTCTGTGGTCCACTCTGCATACAGCTTTTGCTACAGTGACCTCAGAGGTCACGGAAGGCCACGGGGTCTTTGTACTCACTGTCCCTTCACAGGTATCCAATCTGAAACACCCCTCCCTCCCTTTTCACACACTAACTCGGACGAAGGAAGGAAGGAAGGAGGTGTTTCCCGTCCCCCGACTAGATACCCTTCACCGTTAGTAACTCTGTGCTTATTTACGTGGTAGCTGGATCCATGCCTGTCCCTCCTGGATAAGTCACTCGACACTGGGACTCTATCTGGCTTGTTCATCAGCCCCAACCCACACCTACCACAATCCGGACACCAGCCCAGTGCCTGGCACTTCATCGGTACCCAGTGGCATCTTGCTGAATTAGTAAGAACTCACTAAAGGAGCCACCAGGAACCTTCCGTGATTCCAAGTCACAGCTGGAACACGGTGAACCGGGTTCCGGGTCCTGGCCTTCTGCCCACTCCTGCTTTGGAAATCGCTGCTAAAGAGAAAGCAGTTCCTCAGCTGACCACCAGGTGGCAACATGTCTCTGGCTATGGAGCCTGCTTGAGCCAGGACTCTAAATGGCCCATTGACAGAAGTTGTGAACTACCCCCGTGGGGGTGTGGAGGGGTTTCTAGGAGGGGATGGGGTGGAGATTCCAGATACCCCTGAAAATCAGATGAGCTCATCAACTTACAGCCAGAAGAATATGCAGGGGAGGAGGCAGGTTTTGTGGAGCCCGAAGCTTGTACAATTTGGGGGGCCCTGTTGTAGACTGTGAACCATAGAAAGAAAAAAATCCAGCCCAAGGCCATAGACAGTTTTAAGCAAGGGAGACCTGAAATCTTTGTTGGCATCGGAAGTCCAACCAGGCCAGACTTTACAAGATGGTCACTGCTCTAAAAACAGGGACTACGCTCGGGTCTGTTAGCAATGACTTGTGGGGTCCTCTGAACAGTCACCTCTGACCCGGTCCCAGCACATGGTGGCAGCTAGCTTGGAGAAAGGGTTCACAGGCTACATGGTGTGACTGGGTATGGGTGAGGCCAGGGCAGCTCACAGAGTTCGGGAGTCCACAGAGCGTTCTGAGGGTGAATAAGCCAAACAGGCCCTGCCAAGGGGATGCTACCCACGGGGGATAAGGGATTCTGACTGCCTGGGTTTAGACCACTTCAGGGCACACAGTCTGTCGTGTCATGGGGAAGACACACCACCAGTGTCAAGTGTAGAAGTGTGTCAGAGCCCCCATGGCTAAACTTTGGTTAGCTACTGCGTGAATTCTGTAGAAAGTCAAAACCCAGAGACGTTCCATAAAGTAAACGATGCAGGAGTCCAGACTCCGCCCCATCTCTTCCAGTGTGTTTGGCACAAAGAGATCCGCAAATGGGGAAGAGCATTACAAAAGCAGGGCAGACCCCTCCTCCTGCCCACCAGGGCGGCTCACCTCGGAACTCCTCATCAGTCAGGCGCTTCTTATGGGTCAACAAGAAGGAGAGCAGTCCGTCCAGGTCAGCAGTGGAGCCCCGGGACACAATGTCAAAGAGGATGGGCCGGTTGAAGACTTTGAGGATGGGGGGTGGCTGGGGTGCAGGAGCTTTGGGGCTCTGTGGCTGCTTCCTGGAGGGGAAAAAAGAAGGTCACCAGGAGCTTAGCCTCTGCCTGCCTGCCCTCCCTGACTTAAGGAAAACAGAGGTTGGAGGAAATGAAACCTGGGGGACCAAACTAAAGACTACTACGGAATGCTTTACTCAGGAAGAGGTAAGCTGGACTATTGTGGGTTGGGCAGAAAAAGAGAGGGAAACCATGCAAGCCTGCCCATCCTCCAGTCCACTCATCCATCCTCCCTCCATCTAACGGCTCACTCACCCACCCACCCATCCATCCATCCATCTACCCACCCATCCACCCACCCATCCATCCACCCATCCATCTATCCACCCACCCTCCATCTATCCACCCACCCTCCATCTACCCATCCATCCATCCATCCATCCACTCACCCTCCATCTACCCATCCATCCATCCACCCACCCTCCATCTACCTATCCATCTACCCATCCATCCACCCATCCATCTATCCACCCATCCACCCATCTACCCATCCGTCCATCCATCTACTCACCCATCCACCCATCCATCATCTATCCACTCATCCATCTATCCATCTACCCACCCATCCATCCATCCACCCATCCATTCATCTACCCATCCATCCATCCATCCACTCATCCACCCATCCACCCACCCCTCTATTCACCCACTCACCCCTCTATCCATACACCCATACACTCACCCCTTCGTCCACCCTCCATCCATCTTTATGTTCATCTGTTCATCCTTCTACCTCATTGCCCACCGCCCTCATCCCTCTCACCTGCCCACTCATCTTCCCATCCACTCATCTGGCATTTACTGAACATCGAACACCTTTGTGTGTGAGAGACAGGGTCTTGTGTTGCCTAGACTGGCTTTGTACGGGACACGCAGCCCAAACTGATCTCTAATCTCCCATCTTGGTCTCTTGAGTGCTGGGATGTCGGCGTGTGCCACTATGCCTGGCTTATGCAAGGATGGGAACCCATGCCAGGGCCTTGAGCATGCTGGGCCAGGACTTTACCGCCTGAGCTTACCGTCTGGCCCTGACGTAAGAGAAGCATTCACTTTCTCAACTGCTCATTAATTTCATCATCCAACAATGTTTAGGACAAAGAAAGCCATAAAATCAGGGAATCAGCCCAGAGTCCACTACACAGCAAACATGCAATACATGTTAGCCAAAGTCGTCATCCTTCCTGAGAATCATGTGTCTGAATCCTGTGTGAGCATGGGAAGGGTACTGAGCCACAGAGCAAAGTAGAAGCATGACAGGTCCTGGAGAGGGCTGAGGAAGGCAAACGACAGACAGTTGTATAGTCATTCAGCAAACTTTAATTGAGCACCAGAGAGAAAGAGCTAGCCTGGACACCATGAGGACAGAAATCCTCTCTCTGCCATGTTTCCATCCAGCCCAGGTCTGCACAGATGGGATGCATCAGAACTTAAATGACGCCGGGCGGTGGTGGCGCACGCCTTTAATCCCAGCACTTGGGAGGCAGAGGCAGGCGGATTTCTGAGTTCGAGGCCAGCCTGGTCTACAGAGTGAGTTCCAGGACAGCCCGGGCCACACAGAGAAACCCTGTCTCAAAGAAACCTAAAAAAAAAAAAAAAAACTTAAATGACTAAGAGAGATTTAACCAGCATTCCTGACCATCTGACCCTTTATATAGAAGAACTTGGTTCCCACCTGATACCACTGGATACCACTGGATACAACTGGAAACCACTGGATACAACTGGAAATCCTTGGGGCCTCAAACTTTGCCCTGGTTCTCCAAGTTTTCTCCAATTTCTCCAGGGACCAGTCTAGGGTGAAACCTCAGGAAGGCTTGAGGGAGGAACAGGAGGTGGTATACTGGGGTTCCCTGTTGCTCTGAGCCTCAGTTTCCCCATCTAAACAGTGACTGGACAAAGTCCCTAACATGGTAGACTATACCTCCTTGGCCCTGATGAATCACTCTTGCTCATGTGTGTCCCCCTGGCTGGGATGGCCCCCAATCATGTGGTCACCCTGCCTGGGTGCCACCTCCCCAAGAAGTCTTCCAGAGACACCTCTCCTGACTTCTATTCTCTGCCCGGCATTAGCCCAATCTAGAATCACAGGTCCTAGCCTGTCATTGTCTCACCCACCCCAAAACTGAAGGTGCTTCTGAGTTAGGAGCTGAACCTGGCCTGGCTCACTGCAGGATCCTTGGGGCCAATCAACTTCACATCCAGGGAGCTGTTCCCTGTAGCAGTCAAGACATACAGTGAGCCCGTGGACACTAAAGAGCCAGCTCCCGGCTGTGCAAGCCTGGGGAAGGCTGCCCTCGGACTGGAAGTCTTTGGTCAGCAAGGGCCTAGAAGACGCCACAGCTTCAGGCATCCCTAGACTTCAGGGTGGTACACTAGGAACACGTGGGAGGCCCTGGGTGGCACGTTAGGAAGGAAAAGAGCTGACGTCCAAATCTGAGTCATTTCAGGACATACTACAGACAGCAGAAGGGACCTAGGAAGAATATAACCACCTATTCAACGGCTCACGGCAGGAGGAGATTGAGGAAGTGTCTGCAAAGGGCTTACTGCCAGAGGTCAGAGAAAGAGGGCTCCCACACATGACACACACCATACTGTGACACTCTGCTTAGCAGAGCCCATGGAGAAGACAGGCTCAGATCATGGTGTCTGGAACTGAAGGCTCCTGTGTGCAACTGGGCTGGTGGAGACTCCATCCTGAGGAGCCTGGACCACGGGGGTTTCTCTCTATTCCTCTACCTTCCTGCCAGGTCTCCTTCACGGGAGAGAAAGGGCTAACACCTGAGGCTTCCAGCCGGGAAATGAATGGAGAGGTGAGTGTATGGATGAGTGGATGAACTGTGGCCAGGAAAACGGAGCTGGGTGGATGAACCTGAGGCTAGAACCGAGAACAGAGGAGGAGAGGAAACAGGCAGCCATCAAGCGTGGATGAGTGCGGTGCGGTGCCACACACTGTAACCCCAGCACTCAGGACCTGTGAGACAAAAGGATCACAAGCTAAGGCCAATCTCAAGCAGGATCAAGCCCTGTCTCAGACAGGAGGGGAGTGGGAGACAGAGACAGAGACAGACAGACAGACAGACAGAAGTAATGCATGATTTCCAAACAGTACCCATGAATGTCTGGAGGTTACCCAGACATTTTGAGAAGTACATGGTAGACGAGAGGGAAGCTGGCTGTGCAGATGGACAACTGGACAGGTTGGAAACAAGAGGGACAGACAAGCAGGGAGCCATGTAGACGAGCACGCTCTGAATGAGCAGACTGGACACGTGGAAGGATGGGCGTTGGGATGATGCAGAAGGAAAAACTGGATGTGAGGGTGGAAACGTGGATGCCTACACGGATGATGGTGAACAAGTGTGCCCTGGATCTGCGGGAGGACAGACAGACGGACAAGTGGATAATGGGCTGGTGGATGGAAAGCTGAGTGAGGCCAGGGGATAGTGGCCCATGCCTTTAGTCCCAGCACGTGGGAAGCAGAGGGAGGACCTCTGTGAGTTCAAAGTTGGCCTGGTCTACAAAGCAAGTTCCAGGACAGCTGGGAGTGTGTGTGTGTGTGAGAGAGAGAGAGAGAGAGAGAGAGAGACAGAGACAGAGACAGAGACAGAGACAGATGGGTAGTTATATAAAGGAGTAGATATATGTATGTACTGTACATATAAGTAGGTGGATGGACAGATAGAGAGTAGAAGATGGATGGATAGATGAAAAATGGATGGATGGATGGATTAGTGGATGGATGATTGATGGATGGATGGGTGGATGGGTGGGTGGATAGATGGGTGGATAGATGGGTAGATGGGTGGAAGGATAGGTGGATGGTGGGTGGATGGATGGGTGAGTCGGTGGACCTGTGATGGATTCAGAATAGGAGACTACCAGCCAGCCAGCCATGAATACTCACTCCACGACCTTCCTCCTCCATCTCTTGTTGTCACTAGGGTGGTGACGGTAAGTGCCGTAGTCGAACAAGGAATCCATGGGCGCTTTCTTGGGCCCAGGCACTACTGAGGACTCATACAGGGTAGATTCCAGCAGGTCAATGGGGTTGGGAACCCCCTTGCGGAAAGCGCCCTGGAACTTCATACGCAGGTTTGGACGTCCATCGCCCGGGCCAGCAGGGCGGCTAGCATCCACCGGTGAAAGAGAAGAAGAGCCTTCCTCCCCCTCAAACAGATTGGCCAGGGACGAGAGGGGGAAGGCCTCCCCAGCAGAGGTGCCACTCTCGTCTCCAGGGGGCTCAGCCACCTCCCCAGGGGCTGCACGGAGGCCATCACCAGGATCTGCCATGCCGGACCCAGATCAGTTTGTACTGCTCGGCCTGCTGGGAAGTAAGGGGGGCAGTCAGCACGCTGGGGACTGAGGGGGGTCGGGGGGTCAGGCAGAGCCTGGCCAGTGGTAGAGATTTCAGGAAGCCCCCTCCCACGTGGGCAAACAGCACTATTGCCAGTTGCTTCAAAGCCACCGTTGTAATGACAGGGGCCGAGATGGCCACTCCCAGATGTGGTCGGACGCCAGCCCCAGGCAGGAGCCACAACAGGGGCCTCTTTCAGGAACCGGGAGACATGGGTCTGCCTCCAGCCCAGCTACCCTGGACAGACACTAGCTGCATGAGGTCTGGGAGCCAGCCCTCAGCCTGGATACTGACCCGTCTGACCCGGTTTCACAGCCGGACTCCACACAGCCAGTGTGACGCTGAGCCAATCAGCACGTCCTGGCCTCAGTCTCCTCATCTATGAGATGGGGAGACAAGGCTTCATGGGGAAAGCAACTAAGACACAAGTGCCCCCTTGACCAATGGGTGTTCTGAGGAGCCACAGGACCCTAGCGTACAGGGCGGCGGTCCCCACAGCTTCTCCAGCATTGTCATCACTCATCTTCTGGGTCCGTAACGGTGGCTCCCAGATTTAAATTGATGTCGGAGCTAAGTACTGCCCTCCCTTCAGCCTAGCTCCTGTCCGCTGTGTTCCCAACTGTCCCCCGCTCTGAGAATCCTCCTCTGTCCCTTAGCTCTCTCTCTCTTTCCTAGACTAATTTCCAGGCAGGGAACACATTCATCCTAAGGCCCCATGGGATGGAAGAGCAGAGACAACAGTGTTCTTTGTACCCATTTCTCAAATGAGGAAACTGAGGTTTCCAGGGGGCAGACACAAACCTTGCAAAAACAAGGTTTTTCAGTTTTCAGGCCCAATGTATGTTCATCTAGAGCTAGCAGGGCGGGGCCCTGGGCAGCTAGGCCCTGGGTGTCCTAGAATTCTTTCTCTTGTCAGGGGGTCCAGGAGTCTGTGGGTGCCTCCTCCTTAGGCCCCACACAAAGAAAATCAACAAACTGATGCCTACCATGATTGCTTTGAAACTGCCAGGAGAGGTTTGCCCAGGTGGAAACTGGCAAGGGGCCTCCCTTACAGGCAGAGCCAGGCAGGCAGAGGGGGAGGAATGCCTGCCAGGGGTGGCTTCTCTCTTGACACCAGCAAGGAGAGACAGCTGGACTTTAGAGTCACTCGACCTTCAGTTCTAATTGTTTTGTTGTTTACACAGTGAGTATGTCTAAGGGCAAGACACTAGAGGGCCAGAGCCTCTGTGTTCCCCTCTGGAAAATGGGCACAATAGTAGCATCTTCAGACCTGTAGCGGGAGGAATAAAGCTGAGTCTAGTCAGACTTCCCTCTCTGGGCCTTGGTTTTCTCACCTGTAAAACTGGGGTGGCCACACCTCCTCTTGAGGTCTCTCAGGTGTGCAAAGCACCACTCGGAGCTAGCCCCACCTAAGGCCTCTTGAGACTACAGGTCCTGTCTACCTGCCATCTGCACGACGATGGGGCTCTGTGATTCGGGTCTCTGCTCTGTAGAAACAGAGTGTGTGCATGGTTGGGGGGGGAATGCTCAAGACCAGCTATTAAAAGTGTCCTTCCAGGCACACTGTGCTCACCTCACCGGGGACCCAAGGTTGGGAGACAGACAATTTGAGCCACGTGCCATCAGTGATCAACACAGCTGGTCCAGGGCAGCCCTCCGACCCTCCCCTAGGAGGCCACTAGGAAGCTGGCATCATGTCTTATCTCGTCCCCAAACTGGACAAGATCCAGATACCTGGGGACCCCAAGTCAGGATACCTAGAGTGAGCTAGCCCTGGTCATGCCACATGACCTTGGCATGTCCACAATAATCATGATCAACTCTCGTCACGTTGAAATAATTACAGACTCAACCATCATTGTTGGGAATAGACAGTATTTACTGTAGCCGTCCCTAAGTCTCTCTCTCTCTCTCTCTCTCTCTCTCTCTCTCTCTCTCTCTCACACACACACACACACACAGAACCAGCCAATCCTCCTGAAGTGAGTAAGCCAGTGACATCTAGTGTGTCAAGGCCGGGATGCTGTGAACCGGATAAACCCTGCCCTGCAGGTCGGCGCTGCTACAATTAGCCAGTTAAGGAGGAGGAAACATCCGAGGTTCAGAGTCGTGAAATAAGTTGCCTGAGGTCACACGGGTTAGTGGCAAAGTTGAGGCTCAAACTTGTTGGGGAACCCTGGCTTCCCGGCCCCTGAGCTTGCTGGACAGGACCTGGAGAGCAGAGCCAAGCTGGGCTGAACAGCATGGCACCCGGAGATGGGGAGCTTAGCACCACAGCCTGTAATCCCAGAGCCTCGCATTCTCTCCCTGTGGAAGGGAGGTAGCAACAGCATCCTTCAGTGCAGGACTGATACAGTCTCAGACTGTGGTCCTCACTCCCTCCCCCCAAGTGTGGTATGGCCACGCCCCTCCAGCCTCAGTCTCACTCAAATCCTCCGGAACAACACGAGGAACAAAACTGTTGCCACTTCACAGAGGAGGAAAATAAGACCACCCATGGTGCCTGTGACTTTGGAAAAGGGTCCCTGAGAAGATCGTTCTCCCATCGGTCCCCTCGCATGCGTTCACATACAGTCTTCCTTCCCCCTCGAGCCTGTTCTTTCTCTGTGGCCAGGAAGAGTTCACTCCCTGTTCTAATTTGCCCTGAAGGCTGTTATTACACATTCCCAGCCTGTGCCAGCCAAGCAGGGAGGGCCCCGCAGGAGCGAGGCGGGGGTGGGGCGCTGTCTCCTCTACTGTGTTCCGTTTCTTTCTCCATGTTCACACACGTGCTCGGAGCAATCATGGGCCCTTCGTCCCTTCGTGCCAGCATGGTTTGCTGATGCCACTAAGGGAGGGGGTCTGGGATAGGGTGCATGTGAAGGACAGACGCCCTCATATAACACCCTCACGGGGGAGTTCATTTAAAGCAACAGTTGCCAGATATTTTAGTCTCAAGTATCCTTACCCTGTGAAAAAACAGGCAAAAAGAAAAACAAAAACTATGTATCCGTTAGACATGATGATACACGCCTATAATCCCAGCATTTGGAAGATGCAGGCAGGGAGCTCAGACGTTCAGGGTCATCCTCGGCTACATGGTGAATTTAAGGAGATCAGTCTCAGAAAACTGTAAGGGAAACAAAACCTACACATTGAAGCCAGGTGTGGGCTACATGCCCTCAGTCTAAGAACTAAGTACGAGCCAGGCAGAGGCAGGCGGATTTCTGAGTTCGAGGCCAGCCTGGTCTACAGAGTGAGTTCCAGGACAGCCAGACAGCCAGTGCTACACAGAGAAACCCTGTCTTCAAGAAAAAAAAAAAAACAAAAAAAAAAACCAAAAAAAACTAAGTACGAAAAGGCAAGAATTCAAGCTCAGGGCCAGCCTGGGCTACATAGTGAAACCCTTCCATCTCAAACAGGCATCCACACAGGTAGCAGTCTCAACAGAATGGATTCAGGGAGGGTACAAATCTCAAGGCCTGTCCAGTCACCTACTCTTAAAAAACTCTCCTGAACACCTACTGTGTGCCAGGGCTGACCAGGGATACTGGCATACTGACCTTGCAGGTAAGGTCTCCCTGCCTTCCTCTCTGCCCGCAGAGACCCAGACTACTGGACGGCTACTTGGATAGCCCAAGATCATACACTCTGCAGTCATGACTCCTTGGCCAGTGGGGCGTGGCAAGAGGGTGCGTGCTGACGTCATACATTCTGGGGGTCAGATTCCGGGCCCTCTTAATAACTGCAAAGTTCACCAGCCTCTGGGAGCCTTTGTTTCTGGGCCTGCTCGAGGGCAGAGGTTACCAGGTAAGCAGGCGCCAGACTAAGGACGCCTCAGTAAACAGCAGGCTGCAAAGGATGCCCAGAATGCAATGTGGCCAGAGGACTCCCTCACCATTGTCCGCTTTGCCCGCACAGGGAGGAAGGGGGAGGGGGCATCCTCTTCACTCGCAGGGCTTTGCCAGGCCTCGTGGAAACCTTGGCACAAATCTATCAGATGCCGACCTCATTACGTGAACAAGGAAAGCTGCTTAAAATCAGGGACAGGTTTGGGCAAGCAAGACATCTCTACTCCTGGGGAGGGCGGCAGGGGGCTGGTTTTCCTCAAGTCCTTCCTTCTGGGTCGACACATTCTAAATGGGCCGTTATTAGCTGCCACATGTATGCGCTGCCCCAGGGTAGACAAAAAAATAACGAAGAACAGGAAACCCTAGTGTGGGTGGACAGGCTGGTGGCCTTCACCATTCGGCCTTTGCCTCGCCATCTGCGTCAATCCCGTTACTCAGGAGGAAGAGGCAGGAAGACATCTTTGGAAGTTTGATGCCAGTCTGGTCTATGCAGTGAGTTCTGGTGCTGACAGAACTACCTAAGTGAGACGCTGTCTCAAAACGGGGTGGAGAGGCTGGAGAAATGGATGCTCTTCCAGGGGATCCAGGTTCAAGTCCCAGCATCTACCTGGCAGCTTACAACTGTCCGTGACTTCAGTCCCAGGGAATCCGTTGCCCTCTTCTGGCCTCCGTGAGCACCAGGCACACATGTGGCACACAGACATGCGTGCAGGTGAAATACCCATAAATGTTAAAATAAATGAATTTTTAAAATAAGTAAAAAGGACACTACTTTTTTTTTTCTGGTCTAAACCAACTCTGTATGACACAATGAGTGTGGCAGGTGGTGACACATTTCACATCAGCAAACGTCATCTCTTCTTCCCCTTCCAGAGTCTACGCCCCTGAGGAAGGTATTCATTCAGAGTCTCCGTTCCCCCAGGACTGAACACCATGTGGGAGCCAGGGACCCCTGAGGATCCTGCAGGTGCAGGGTAGGGGAGCACCAGCCTTTGGGCTGGGGAGTAGAGGAGCAGGGTGGAGGACCAGAGCTCCATACCTGGAATGAGATAAAAAAGGCAGAATGTGGAGGGTGCAGGGCACACTGAGGCCCACTATGGCCTGGGTCACTGGTGAATAAGGGCAGGGACCAGGGGTGAGTGGGGGCTGGGTGGGGACTGTACGGCAGGAGACAGACCCTGGACCCTCAGTCAGACTTTGTGGGTTTCTTCATCATCCTGAGGTTCCTTGGTTGACCAAAGGGAAGCCTGAAGCCTACGGGAACCTCAAAAAAATGTGACCTGGTTCACTCCTGAGGGAAGGGTGGATGGATGGGATGGGAGTTAGCTAGCGGGTACCAGACAAGGCTGCAGCTGTGTGGCCCCGCCTTCTAGATGAGGAAGCTAAAGCCAAGAAGAAAACATCTGTAGCATCTTTCCCCAGCTCCGGGATGCAGGGCAACACACAGGCACAGGAGCTGGGCTTTCCTTTTGAGACAGAGCTTCATTCATTCGTCTCAAACTCGCCCTGGCCTTTGAGTCTCCAAGGACAGCTTTCAACTTCTAGTCCTCCTGTCTCTATACCCCCTGGGTGCTGGAGTTCCAGGCTTGTCCCGCTCTGTCCAGTGTAGGCAGTGTTGGGGATTAAACTCGGGGCTTCACGTGGCCAAGCGTGGCAAGCACTTGATCGGCTAAGCCACCTCCCCAGCCAGGACTGGGCCTTTGGCAGGGCTATTTTACAAGGATAAAGGGGACTCAGGAAGGGAGGGACAAGAGGAAGCATGGAGGAGGGACCGAGGGACTATATGACTCTGGATCAGAAGTGCCCAGGCCTGGGTTGTTGGCTAAATGGCATCCTCCCCAGGACACTGTCACAGGAGTTAGGTGAGACAGACTTAAGCACAGCCGGTAGATGCTGGGTAAGGCCAGGCTGGCATCTGAGCCCTCAATGCCACCCTCGAGTTATTAGTACTACCAGAGTAAACATGGAGAGCCGGGAAACTGAGCCTGTGAGGGAGGCTGAGTGGCTGGATCCCCCTTGGGAGGTGGACTCTGGCAGACACCTCAGAGCAACTAACGGGAGCTCAGTCCCTTGGCAGAGTGGGACCCGCCGCCTGCCAGGTTGTGGCTGCCCACAGCCCCCAAGCCCCTGGCAGGAGGCGGCAGGGTGCATCACACCATGAAGGGCCCTCCCTGCTGGTATTTACCTAGTCTGTCTCGGCCCAGCCCACTTCCTGGTTGCTGCACAGTGGCCGTCTGTCCGGAGCAGACAGAGCTCCAGTGTCCTGCCGGGTCCCTCCACCTGGAGAGTGTCCCCTTCGATGCTCACACCATCCAAGAGGGACACGGCTGGGGTGACTCACTAGCCCCAAGGAGGGCACGGCCAACGTGGCCACTTCAGTCACTTGGTTTTTCATAAGCCTTGAGGGCTGGCTCATGTCACAGAAGTACCCCCTAGGAACTCTCACTGGGATGGGGGCATCCGCAGAAGACCCCAGGTCCGGAGGGCTGGCCTGACTAGAAGCCAAGTGGCTGAGTGGAAAGACACGGCTGTTGAGACGCTCAAAGTCACATCCTGTGAGACTCCATTTCCTTATGGGGTGGGAACACACTCTGGAGTTTCTGGGGACGTTCATTCAGCTGCCACCACTAAAACCCCACTGAGCTGATTATTTTGAAAGGCCCAGTGGGGGCTGCATGATTACAGGTAAGTGACCCTTCCCAGCTCAGTGACCCTGGTAGTCCCAGTCATCCCCCAGCCTCAGCACAGGACCTGGCACACAGAGATGATTAGTCTCTACTCCAGAAGGTTCTGTGTTCTCCACATCCCACCAAAGCCAGCATCTGGCTTCGGAAAGGTGGGGGTGGAGGCATGTCTCAAATCCTGGGGACTCTTTCTCCTAGCCAGTCACTGTCCTGGGGATAGTCTCAGGCCACAGAGAACTCTAGAAAGAGTTTTATAACCTCATGACATCTCCCAATTTATCCTGCCTAGCTTTCTCCTGCCACTGTCGGACATACCTCTTATCTGGGCCTCTGTTTTCTCATCTGTAAAATGGGGGTAAAACTTTCTACCTTCTAGGAACGACTGCTCCTACCTTTGTTCTATGATTATTTGGTGTGTCATGTTCCTGCTTTAAATCATACAGTGGGTTGTGGTAGCATTCACCTGTAATCCCAGCACTTGGGAGCGAGGCAGGCGGATCCTTAGTCTAAAGCCAAACTGAGGAAGACCCTATCTCAGGAAACCAAGAGCCGGGGATGTGTCAGTGGCACAGGACACTTGACTGGCGTGTGCAAGGCCCCGGGTTTTACCCCCCAGCACTGCAAAAGTAGCATCTCCTCTCTCAAGGGCTGTTGTAAAGATCAAACGTTACCATTTGAGTCCTGCATTGTGTCTGGCACGTAGTAAATGCTCAATAAACAGTGGTGGTTTTACATGTATTTAACTTTTGCTCAATCTACAGCGCGGGAGGAGAGTCTGGAGTGGTGAGGACCGGGTGGACATTGGAACCCAGACTCCAGCTCCACAGCCAGCCAGGACTCCTTTGAGCAGAGAGTTAGCCTTTGGAAAGGGTTTTCTCACTGCCCAGTCCACTCTTCTGAAAAGTGGTGAGAATAGAGACTCCCCAGCTCTGAGCTGGGAGATGGGGCTCACCCTCCCCCAATTCCTTACATGACCTAAGCAACCCCATGGCAATGGAGCGACGGGAAGGGACCTTGAGGCACAAATGCAAAGTCCTGCCTGTCACTCACAGCGTGCCCCAGGGATTCCACCTGGAATCATGGCAGAGACTAAGCCGGGGTCCACAGTACGGGCACTAAATGCCTCACACCGGTTCTTCACACATTCTTACCTAAATCCTGACTCCTCAAGCTATGAACTGATGTCTCCTTCCCGGGGGAGTAAACTGAGTCACAGGAGAAAGAAAGGAAGGGCCTGATATCTACCCAGACTGACAGGTGATGGGGACTTCCACATCTCCCTTTACCAGGCAGGCAGCGACCAGATTCCCACGTCACAGCAGAGACCTGGAGACACCCAGACGCACGCAGGTGAGCGTAGAGCGTGCCCGACAGAAGTGGCACGGACTGAGATTGTCTAGGGTTGTCCCCTGGGAATGCCTGGGCAGCTGGCATCGCGGGTAGTGAGGGGCTGACAGGCTTGGAGCCTACATAACTGTGATCCCCAGCTAGACGGCTCCATGCCTCCGAGCTCCAGCCTTGTCTCTATGAGGGAAGTGACCTGTACACCTGCTGTGGGATCCTTGGTCACTGTGGGTGTCATAATGACAGAGTCAGAGACACACGTAGTCATTCTCCTTAGGGACAACTGGTCTCCAAAGGGGAGTCTCCACCTGAGTGACTACCTACCCGACTTCTGCCCTCCTACCCATGAATGAATAGTTTATTGAGCACCTACTATATACAGGGCTGTCTGACCTATGAGATCCAGCAACCCCACAGGGTCATACTTATCCTGAGTCCCTCTGCAGATAAGGAAACTGAGGCTCAGTTAGGCCTACCCACACCTACTGGCTGTCAGTCAGAACTTGTATGACTCTCACATGCTGACGTGTCTGTCCTTCCCTCCTTCCCTCCCTTTCCCAGTTCATAAGCATTCTCGAACCCTATCTGTGTCAAGGTAACAAAGGAGGTAGGCTAATGGGTCCCCACCGGCAGTTAGCTCCACGGTCAGTTTCCACTCACCTCCTGGGGTCCCCCCAGAGCCCACCGACTCATCCCATTCACACATGCACAAGCACAGGAAGACCTGCCCACAGGCAGTCATCGGTTCCGTCACCCGGGTGGACCCCTGGCTACTCCACCCTCAGGAAAAACAGTCGCCCAGGGGACTAAGGAGTCCTTTGTGCCGGGGCAGGAGAACGGTGGGGTGGGGGCGGGTGGGAGGGGCAGCTTTACTCACTACCCGAAGCAAAACACCGATTGGATTCCCGCTGCCTGGCCGCCCCCTCCCCACTCCACCTCCTGGGGCTGCTCCAACACCCTGACCTCATCTGGAGCAGACCTGAGAAGATTTCCTGTGTGTCTAGCCTGGACCCTCCCTTACCAATGAGAGAACAAGACCAGAGAGGTGGGGTGACTTGCCAGGGCTCACACAGCTAGGAGTGGCCAGCGTCTGGGACAGAAAGGGGAAGCCAGGGTCAGAAATAGGCTCGATGGAAGGACGGAAGGGAGCGTCCGGCTTTCCTGCCTGGCCAGCTTACAGGACCAAGTGGCCCAGCGTCCAGTGCACAGGACCCATGGGCACCCAAGGCAAAGGGGCCCAGGCCAGGGCAGGGTGACATGAAATGCTGGCAGAACTCTGATCTACAGCAGGTCCTGGGTGGCAGCCTTGGGCACAGAGAGGTAAAGACACTTACTGTAGTCACACAGCAGCTGATGACAGAGCTGGAGAGTAGTTTAGCCTCAGAGATGTGACTTCAAGATGGCTTTCGTGACAATACTGAGCCAGTTGCTGGCTTTTCTGGGACCCGAGGGGACCCATAGTTACCTGATGCTGGCACCGCCAGGAGGAAGTGGGGCCTCTAGACCAGTGGGTCGCGACCTCACAGGGGTCACACAACAAATATTCATTACAACTTGTAACCAGCAAAATGACAGTTATAAAGTACCAACGGAATGATTATACGCTCGGGGTCCCCACATGGTGAGGAACCATATTAAACAGTCACAGGGTCACAGCGTCAGGAAGGTTGGGAACCACGGCTCTAACCTTCTCCCTTCCCGTGACTCGGCATCCTCAGATGTCAAGTGTCCCCCTGGGAATGAAGCTGTCACACATGCCCAGGTGGCAGAAGCTGGCTGAACTGGAGTACATCCAACAGTGACAAAAGCAAGCTCTCTTATGCTCCACCCGGGAGTACTTGCTTGGAGGAACAGATGGGGAAACTGAGGCTGGAGGAACACTTCCAGTACCAGGGAGCAGGGGCTTGGACCAGGGCAGCTGGCTTCTAAGTGTTTAGCCAGGAGAGCGAGAGAGGGTGAGGGTTCCTGGCCCTCAGCCACCGTGCAGCACTGTCGTGTGGCGGGAAGGCTCCATCCTCCCTTCAATGCGAGTCTAGCTTTGCCTGTGGCTTGGCATGGAGGACTCCCAGGATGCTGGGAAACATGCCCTGGACCAGGCTGCAAGAGGCTGGGTGAGGAAGGAGACCCAGGCTTCAGGGCTTGTCAGAGGGCCTTAGGCTGGCAGAGCGCACCTGAGAGAGAGCCCCTGTGACAGATAAGGAAACTGAGGCTTGGAAACACCTGGCAACCATCCTAAACTCCCAGCAGAAGGCAGCAGGTTTAGGGGTTCAGAAGCAGTCTGGCTTTCCTCTATGGTTATAGGACCTCTTCCTCAAGTCTCAGGCCATCCCCAGAGAAAGTCTCAACAAATGGGGACAGGCCACCTCCGAGATTAAGGACGTGGATTTGGGAATTAAACAATTAAGACTTGGGTGGCCCATTCAGAGCTGAGTGAAATGACTTCACCCTGCAGACCTCAGTCCCTCCCTCTGAATAATGGGTACAAGCTTTGTTACCTGAATGTACTGAGCGTATTTGTCCTAGCACCTAGGACATAAAAAGGTCTCAGTCCATTCTCGTACCCTAGTAACTGGTAATGCAGCCCAGGCTGGACTAAGGCAGACTGAGTTGGTACCCAGAGTTCATTGCACCAGCTACGGGGCCCAGGACCACAAGAATCTCCAGAGATCAGAATTAATCTTTAACAGGTGCTCTCAATCAGTGATGTGGAACATTCTAGAGGCCCTGTGGCATGAAACAAATGTTCTCTCAGATCTCCAGATCCTGTTACAGATAGGAACCCATCTCCCAGGTCCTGTTGGAGAAAGAATGGACTGTCTTCCCCCCACCACCTCACCCCTGTAGTCAAACAGGGAGAAACTGAGGCAGAAAGCCAAGGTCCATAAGAGATAAAGATGCCTACTGTCACAGGCCCCCGTCTCTAGGTATACAAAGACACTATGACCCTTTTGAAAGCATTTGCTCAAGGGTTGGGGTGTAACTCAGTGAGGCTCTGGGTTTCTGGATAGTACAGGGTTTCCCCAGCCTGAGGACCCCTGGGCTTCCCAAGACATCCCCTGCAATTGTGTCCATTCTACAGGTAAAAAGACTTTGCTCTACCACACAAATAACGGTGTCCCTCTCACCCCCACCAACTTTCAGGGTCTCTAAGTTGGCCTTGGCCTGGCTCACACGCTCTGGACAAACGGAAGTTTCTCTGCTCCCCACACCCTGCATCCTCCAGCGAGGAACAGGCAAGACATGTCTCAGCTAGTGCCAGTCTCTCCTAACGCCCTCTCCCCCAGTTCTGCATTTATTCTTCAAGGTGCAGCACCTTGATCAAAGGCACCCTGATGCCTTCTGGGTCTGTCCTCCTCCCCCAGGCCTTCTCTTCTGCATTTAACGACATCGACCGTCTGTGTGCATCCTGCCAGCCCTTCCTTCACATGACATGATGCTGCCCACCATAGGAAGCTACAGCGGTGGAAGGGACACCCCTCAGGCTGTAACTAGGCCAATCTGAGGAATCAGCATCCTGTGGTACTGAGCTTCCAAAGAACTCCTACCGGGGACAGGGAAGCAGGTGAGGCCCAGGAGAGGAGCATCCCTTCTTGGACACAAGGTATCTGGATTTCCTCAGAAGTCCAGGCACCTCTTCAGGACCCAGAGGACTCCTCCACCCCAATACACCTCAGACCCTTCTCTCCAGTGAATCCCAGGTAAACGCTCTCTGATGCCACCATCCCTTATGGCTTCAAAGTGAGTCAGCTCAAAGCCAAAGAGGGATGTTGCCAATTGTGGGGAGCCCCCACTCCCAGAGACTTCCAAAAAATCAAGGAGGGGGTCTCCTCTGGTCTTCTCTACAGCACACAGGAGGAAGGCATTACAATGGTCTTTTCCTATTCTCTGTCAAGACAGTGTGGAGACCGAATGGCCGGCTCAAACTGCTGAGGCAAACTCCTCCAGGGGTCCCCAACAGCCCCAGAGTGTATTCCCATAACAATATCAAAGAGGAAGTACCGAGGTTCGGGCAGCTAGGCGACTAGGCCGAGGTCACACCGCAGAGGAGGGTAGAGCATGCCCAGAGCCCACCCAGACTGCGCTCCTAACCTGGTGGTGACTGACCGGACCCCGGGTTTGACAGGCACCTCACTTTGGGCAGCCCTAGGCCTGAGCTGTCCCCACATGGCCAAGAGCCAAGGCAGCCAGGCTCAGGTCTGCCAGGGTTCCTTACCTCCCTGAACAAAGATCGCATGTGACATGTGCTCAGAAGTTCAAGGTTCACGCCACCCCCTCCCCAGCCCCGGCTGAGGAGCCAGACTTATCCCTCAGCATTTCCTAACCCGGGCTGCGTGCAGAGTTTGCAGAGCGCTTGGCCGACGACGGGGAGGGTGTTGAAAGCAGCCAGCCAGCGCCCTGGTTTCAACCCACCAGACTCCATCCTAACCCCAAGCCTGGGTTTCATCTACACAGGGGACAGGGAATGGCTGGGCTGGGCCCTTCTGGAATGGAAGACATCCCCAAGGGAGTCTGAAGGTGGATTTTTTCAGTCAGGTGGGGAGTGTGCAAGTCTCTCCCTGTCCTAGGAGGCCACCTCGAGTCTCCACGGTGACGCTAAGATTAAAGATTTGCTTCCTCTCCGGCGGAGTCATCGCTCAGAAACTCCAAGAAGCGGCCCTGGAAGCTGCAGGCTCGCAGTTCCCTCCGCTGGCGCCCATCCCTGCCACGCGCCCTAGATGGGGCTGGTCGGGGCAAGTGGCCGCCCCTGGCCTTCGGTTTCGGGACTCAGGTCTGGGTGACCTAGATCTGCTCACCCCCCCCCCCATCCACAGGTGACTTTCGTGGTGGCGGCGCCTCCCGCTATCCTGCGCGCGGCGGGGACGTCGAGCCTCGAACCCCGTCACTGGGAGGGGTCGCCGGGACCTCGCGGACCCCTTCCCCGGAGCGGCCCCACTCACCTCGGGACGCGGGCGCAGCGCCGCCGCTTCCTGATCCCCGCCGCGTCCTCCTCCCGCTGCGCTTCGGCCGCGCCGCCCCGCGGGGTCCCGCCCACCCGCGCCCGCCCACCCCAGGGTCCTCCCCGGCCTGCGCGCCGCCACCTGGCTCGGTGCCTCGCTCTTCCATTCATCCCTGGTTCCTGCGCCCAGGCTGTCGCCTGCCCAGCCCGGGAGCCCGCTTGCCCGGCAGCTCACACCCATCAAGGGTGGTTAGAAAAGCCCGCGAGGCACACCCCGCACTGGAGAGGACTCCCACCCTCCCACCCACCCACCCATACTCTACCCACCAAGCCGCGGCTCTCCTCCTGTCTGAACCTCAGAGTCTCCATTCTGAAGTTCCACCTAGCCATCCTCCGGAACATGCAAGGGGCACCAGGTCTTCACAGAGTCCCCTAACATCATGGTTCCTTTTCCTATGCTGGGGATGGGGGTGGGGACTGCCATGTGAGCCTAGGGAGGTCCTTGCGGTCCCCAGCATGGTCCAGGACAAACAGCAGGCTGAGCAAGGACGGCAAGCACAGTCCCGGGAGAGTTGGAGGTCGGGAGAGAAAGAAGGATTGAAAAGGGCAAGGCCTTCAAGGCAACATGGCGACCAACTTAAATCTTGATTAGCTAACTCACTAGTTAAGCTGTGTGTTTGCAGCGGGGTGGCATCTTCAGGTAAACCTCGTTTAGCTGAGCCTGAGGTGAGCTGGGCCCACTTACAGTTGGGAAACAGGCCCGGAGAAGAGGGTGGGCCTCCGCAAGCTGCTGCCTCGGGGTGGGGAGAGAACATCGCTATTTGGGTGGCCATGGTCTCCAGCAGAGTGAGCTGGCAGCTGTCTGGTTTTAGCGAGGGGTGTGCATGCTGCCCCTTACCTCCCTGACAGGAAAGCCTGCTGCTGAGGTCTTTCACACCTAAAGCTGGGGCTGAACAGAGGCATCTATCCAAGAGGCTGACTTGTTCCTCAGGGTCAGAGGAAAGTGCCTTCAGCAGCCTTTGTGCCTTGCTCACCCAGCCCCATTTCACAGATTGGGAAACTGAGGCTCCCATACAAAAGATGCTGTGGCTTGGGCTAGGAGGATGATGACTGACAGCTACGTGGACACCAGGATAAAAATCCTGCCCTGCCACGGATCAGGTAAGAACCCCCACACGGGTGCTCCGGGTTCTTCATCAAGAGGACCCTGAATCGAGTCTACAGAGCCAACACCTGGCACTTAGCAGATGCTTTTACAAGCTCGGGTTGAGAGGCCTGGGCTGGGAGATGGCTCAGTTTGGTAAAGTGCCTGCTGGTAAACTGGAGGCCCTGAGTTCAGGTACCAGAATCCAGTTTTGTTTTGTTTTATTGTTGTTGTTGTTTTTAATTCCCGATGTGAGCCTGAGCAGTGGTGGCGCACACCTTTAATCCTAGCACTTGGGAGACAGAGGCAGGTGGATTTCTGAGTTCGAGGCCAGCCTGGTCTACAGAGTGAGTTCCAGGACAGCCAGGGCTACACAGAGAAACCCTGTCTCGGAAAACAAACAAACAAACAAACAAACAAACAAATCCCTAAGTGGTTCCACACACTCATGATCTCAGTCCTGAGGAACTAGTCAGGCAGATCCCTGGGGCTCACTAGCCAGCTAGCCTAGTCTACTTGGTGAGCTCCTGGCTAGTGAGAGACCCTGCCTTAAAACAAGGTGGAGGACCCCGAGAAACTCCTGAGGTCGACCTCTGGCTTCTGCATCCCAGGCACACAGGGCTGGCTGAACGAGGTGTGCAATCCCAGCCCTGGGATGGCTGAGGCCAACCTGGGCTACATACCAAGAGCCTGATGGATGGAGCCTGGGTTTGGAGAACCGGGGTCTGTGAAGTTCTTGTTCATTGGTTAGAGTTTTAGCTTCCCAAGAGGCAGAAAATAGAGGCGGTGGACGGGGTGGCGGCTGCAAAATCTGAATGTCCTCAATGTCACTGAGATCTGTATTCTTAGAAGCAAGACAGGCTGGCGTAGAGGGCTCACCTAGTGTGTGGGAGTCTTTGTGTTCCATCCTCAGCAAGACATACATAGGCACAGATAAGCACACAGAGCAAGATACACACAGATGTATACACACACGCACACGCACACGCACACACGCATAACACATATACATTCAAAGTGGTAATCCTGAGGCTGGAGAGATGGCTCAACACTGACTGCTCTTCCAGAGATCCTGAGTTCCATTCCCAGCAACCACGTGGCGGCTCACAACCATCTGGAATGGGAATTGATGCCCTCTGTTGGCACGCAGGTGTACATGCAGATACAGCACTCAAATACATAAGTACAGCCATTTTAAAAAAACGGCGACCTTGGTAAACACAGGGTCTACTTAAGCATGGGAAGTGGAAACTCAGGAGAACAGGGTTCGTTTGTAGCATCAAGATCTTCCGAGGCAGAAGGTGGGACAGAGAGAACAGTGTGGTGAGAGAACAGCTTGTGCAAATACAAGCTGGGGCCACCGAATACCTCGGGACCCCTGTTGGACTGGTGACCCTCCTGCCCCTACCTTGAAAGACAAGAGGCTGTTGACAGCAGGCAGTGACACCGATACCGTCTTCTAGGAAGGAAGAAACATATAGAAGCCATTAGTGTCAAGAAGTTCCATAGAGCCTCAGGGGGAGGTGTCAGTGCTGAATCCCACACAGCTCCTGGATGAGACGAACCCCCCCTACAGGGGCTCCTGGACAGCAGCAGAAGGCCTGTGCCCTGTGCTTCTGGGGTGCCCCATGTGTGTTATGTGCTACAGAGATCCAAGAGCTGTGGGACCTAGGACCAGGTTACAGAACAAGGTAATTGCACCTCACGTGACAGCTGTCACAATGAATCTGACTCTTCACCAGCCCAAGACACCTCCTGCCAACCTAGGAGGGAAAGAGCTGATGGGCACTTACGGAAGATGCCATCACTGGGAGGATTTGAACTCAAGCTGCAGACCCTTAGGCAGAGCATAGCCAGCAGGAACACGGTCCCTACAGAGAGGGCTGCAGGGCGAGGCTTTGGATATCCAGATCTTGTGGAAAACCAGCAGCTAGTTCCTCAAATGTTAAGAACACAATGACACATGACACAACAATTTCCTTTCCAAGGGACACAGCTGAGGGAACTAAAAGTTTGTGTCTGGTAAAAACACTAGAGAGTGTTCAGAGCAGTGTCATTCAAAACAGCTTAAAAGTAACCCAGATGCTAAAGGGATGAATCAGGCGGGTCCATCTATTCAAGGGGGTAGCAGCAAGCAGCACCACCAATTCATCTTTCCATAAAGCTGAACCTCAGAAAGTGAAGATGGCCCTTGAGATGACTCAGTGGGTGTCAAGTAACAGTTTTCTCTGAGATTGAAACATTCCATGCAGCAGGAAAAAGCTAAGCTTCCATAGTCAGGAAGGTAAACAACTCAAATAGCTTCAGGAAGTTCCTGAAGCTGAAAAGATTCACTAGGCCCCTCCCCGCCAGAGTAAGCCTAGCCAAGCTGCAAAGACAACTCAGAGAAACTTAATTGCAAAGAAAGAGATGGACCAGCTGTCTGGCAGAAGAAGAAACCACCCGAGCTGCCTGCAAGCTGTGCAGTGTGATCCCAGCTTTGTGAGCTGTCACCCATGCTGGGGTGGGCTTTGGTGATGCAGCTGTCTTTGGAACAGCTCTTGTAACTCTTGTAAATCAAAGTCATTGGTTCACCAAGTTGGACTTTGGTGAGTCATGGGATCCTGTCTGGGAAAAGTGTCATGCCTCCCCAGGAAGAGTCTTGTCATACAACAGTGGGCAAAGGTGCTTGCCACCAAGCCTGACAACCTGAGCCCAATCCCACAGATCCACACAGCAGAAAGAGAGAACCAATCTATGCAAGTTGTTTCCCGACCCCCACATGTGTGCTGGCATGTGTGAGAACACATAAATAAACAATTTTTTTTTTAAGTGAAAAAGCTGGGCCAGGCAGTGGTGGCGCACGCCTTTAATCCCAGCACTTGGGAGGCAGACGCAGGCAGATTTCTGAGTTTGAGGCCATCCTGGTCTACAGAGTGAGTTCCAGGACAGCCAGGGCTACACAGAGAAACCCTGTCTACCTGGTGGTTTGGTGGGACTGAGTATAACAGCACCCGTGACGCTTGGGTAGTGCCTGTGTGTTCTGTAACTGCTCAGTAAAGAGAGTCACGCTCAGTGGTGGGCTATGGGACTGAGAAAGTTGTCATCAGACAAACTTGCTTTGGTAGAGATACCTCAGAGGATGCCCACACGGACTGAGTTGGGCGGTATAGTGCTGTAGTCCATCATGGTGGTTCTGGTGTGTGTCCTTGGAAAACATACCATTATTCTGTGAGAGAATCTCAGGATGAAGCCACACTGCCCGACCTGACCAATTTCAAGGTTTTCCAGGGCCGTTCTGTGACCCTGTGAGTTGGCTTTAGTGTCCCTACTCTACAGATGATGACAGGAAATGTTGCTAACAAGGTTTCTTCCCCCTCCTCCCCACACTTCTCCACCCTGTGTCTCTCTCCATTCCCAATCTCAGTCTCTTCGTTGTAATCCCTCAGTCCTGCCCTGCACTGGGCCCAGAGCTAGTGACTAGGTCCCTGGGGGCCTCGAGTAGTTCCCTGTATTATGGGCAAAGCCAGGCCTGAATGGAAAGAGGAAATTGGGCTGGAGAGATGGCTCAGCAGTTAAGAGCGCTGGCTGCTCTCACAAGAGGACCTGGGTTCAGTTCCCAGCACGCACATAGCAGCTCACAACTGCCTGTAACTCCAGTTTCTGACCCTTTTCTGGTCTCTGAGGACATCTGCCTGGATGTGGTACGGAGTTACACACACACACACACACACACACACACACACACACACACCACACGGAAAGAAGGGAAAAAATAAAGAAAAAACCGAATTAGGAAGCCATGAAATAAATGGGGAGAAAGCTGTCCCGGGCTTTTGCCTGCCTTCCCTGCTGACTGGACAGACTTCATCAGAACGGATAAAACCAAAATTGCCAGCGGAGAGATGTTTTCCTCAAACAAGGATATTAAATGCAGCCAGTGAGTGGTTGCTCACTTAGGGACAGAATGTCTGTGACATTGAGTTTGACCTCAGAAGTGATCCTCAGTCACCTCCAGATCTAAACGAACAGTGGACCTCATCGAAATGCACCGTAGACATTTCATTTACAGAAGGAAGTTCTTCTCTTTCTTTCTTTTTGTTATTTTCATTTATTTATTTATTTATTTTTTGACAGTTTCTAATTCAGGCTGGCCTCAAATTCACAATGAGGGCAAAGATGACCTTGAACTTTCGAGCTTCTGACCCTCCCGGGTACTAGGGTGGCAGACCTACTGCCCAGCCTGCCTTATGTGGTGCTGGGAATGGAAGCTAGGGCTTCCAGAGAACTGCATCCCAGTTCACTGAAGGCATCCCTTTAAGGGGAGCAAGGAGACCACACATTTCCGCTTCGGGTTTTTTTTCCCCTCCAACAAACTCCACAACAGAGTCCGCACTGGATTCGAACCGGCACGGGAAGGGGCGCGCCCGCCCTCTGCCGGCGGACGCCCAAGTGCTGCGCCACCGCGCGCCCACTCCGCTTCGTTCTTAAACTGAAATTTTAAGTTTTGCTTAAATTTAAATGTTGTTATAAATTACTTCCTTTCAGCAATGTAAACATAGTATATATATTAACGTATGCGCGCGCGCACACACACACACACACACACACGCACGGTATGGGAAATGTGCATTTATGTAGCACTTGCTGTGAGCCAGGTACGATGTAGACTTTTGTCCTCTTGGACTCCTCATGAATACAGGAGGAAGCATATATACCCAGAGAGGCAAAGACATCTACCCAGAGCTACCCAGCCTAGGCCAGGATCAGATGGGCTCCCTGTGAAGTCACACCCCATCCCTTTCCAGAAGCCATGGAAACACAGGGTACAAGGAGACTGGGGACAATGGAGTGGTTTGTATACCTTGGTCCTGAAGAGAGCTGGCTTCCTTCCCAGAGACTGGAGGCTCCGCCCTGCCTAAGACCCAGCTTCAATCGGGCTCCTCTGGAATTCTCCCTGGGGCAGAAACCTGAGGCCAGGTGGGGTGGAAGCCCGTCTCCTCAAATGACCGTTACCATGGGCACAGCCACTTGCAGGGCTTAGCCGCTGGGTGTGATGCCATTCCTTTGGGCAGCTGGCCTGGCAGCCTGCGGGTGTGGCCTAGCCACAGCTGGCCAGGGGACACTTCAGAGACGGCGCAGGGAGGGACTTTAGGGGTTCTTAACTGGGGTTCCTGGGTTGGCTGCTGGTGTGGATCCAGACAGTAGGATGCTGGGGCTTTGCCTGTCAGGAGAGCGCTCTCGTGACTGAGCTTAAAGTCCTAGCACCAGGACCGTGACTTGGGACACACCCCACCCCCACCCACCAGGTCAGACCACAAAGGCAGGCGATGCTGGTGCCCATACCAGTCAGGAGGAGCCAGGTGCTTGTTGTGACAGGGAATATCACAGCTTCTCCAGAGTCCATGACGGGCCTCCGTGAGCACCTGGAGAAGAGGTGCTTACAGTGTAAACTTTGTCACTGTCTTGTCACTGAAACAGTTCTCTGTTCTTAGAACAGAAGCCAAGCCCTCCTGGTAAACTCAGTACCTGAGGGTGACATCTTCCTCAGACCGTCAGGATCTGGCTACATGGGCCTCTTTCTGTCCTAAGTACATACCAACTTCTAGTGTAACCAAGTGGTAGAACTTGCCCAACGTGTAAGAGCATTAGACCTGGGGTTTGTCCCTTGTGCTACCAGGAAAGACAGATGTTCCTTCCTTTCCAACTCCAGGGCCTTTGCATAGCTATCACCAACCTCTTGCTGTCACCTGCTCAGGTTTCAGCTCTAAGCACACATCTTCAGAGAGTTCTGAGTCAACCAGTTCCCAGGTTAAATCAGGACTCCATAAATAATCCCCATGACACCGTCCAGTCTGCCATTCACCCTAGAGCCTTGTGACTCTCCCTGCTCTGTGTCTGTGTCTGGGCGCCTCTGTGCCTTGTTGCAGGATTCCCTGAGCCTGTGTCAGGGTCTTGGGCAGAGTAAATGCTCAGTAAACAGGAGCTGAAGGACTCCTTTCAGGTAATCAGTGCAGACCAAGAAGTGACCTAAGGTTAGTTACCAAGTAGCCATGACTGTCAGCCTTCTCTGGGGCTTAGGACTGCACTGAGCCCCTTGCATGTGTGGTCCCCTCCCAGGTCACAGACTGAAGACTGATGTCTCTACATAGCTAGGACAAGCCAAACACTGCTCACTGGGCTTAGGTCACCATTCAGATTAACAGAACTAAGAAGCCAGAGCTTTGAAACATCTAACCAACAACCCCCCACCCACCCACCCCATTTAAAGATGACAAAACAGAGGTCCCAGAGAAAGAAGTGACTTACCCTGAATCATACAACACATTGAGGAGAGGGAGAAATAGCAGTCAGATTGCAGAACACTTTCTAGGATGTCTTGTCTGTCTGTCTGTCTGTTTTGAGATAGTCTCACTATATAGCTCTGTCTGTCCTGGAACTCACTCTGTAGACCAGGCTGGCTTAGACTCTCCAGTGCGTGGGCCACCAGCATCCTAGACTGATGTGTTGGCATGAACTCTGCTGTGTGGTTAAGAACTAGAAGTGAACGGGTTGAGGTTTAGTTCAGTTGGGGGGTGGGGAGGGAAGGGAGACTAGGTTGTCCCTTCAGGTGCTCCAGTCAGGTGTCAGAATCACAATAAATAAAAAAATTATCAGCAAAGGTAGTGTTGACCAGTTTTTATGCATCGGACATTTTGTAATTTTTGTAAAATAATTATCTTACTGTATGAGTGTTTTGTCTCCGTGTGTGTGTGTGTGTGTGTGTGTGTGTGTGTGTGTGTGTGTGTGGTATTTTACATAATCCTGAAAAGTAAAGCTGCTTCTGTAGCGTACACGTGGGGAAACTGGGGCACAGAGAGGCGCGCAGACAGAGCGACAGAAGAACTCTCAGGTGCTGGTGGTGCAGCAGCGACAGTTAAGAGACAGGACATTCCTAAGCCTTAAAGCAGACTATGGAAGTTGTGTCCGCCCAGTGTGGGCGTGGCCTGCCGGGCGCGGAGGAGGAGCTGGCAGGCCCCGCCCCTGTCTCGCCTGCAAAGAGATGTGCGGACAGCGCCACCTACCGGACATTGGGGAACTGCGGGTACGGTTCTTTCGGGCGAGCTAGGATCTGTCGGTACCAGAACAGGGGGGAGGGGAGCTCTGTACTTCACAGCTTGTTGGACCCAAGGTCTCAGGGTCTCAGCTCCGGGGCACGCAGTGCACAGAGACAAGGAGACTGAGACTGATACAAGCAGCAAGAGGTTTATTGTTCCGGCATGTCAGGGTCACCCCTCAACTAAGGAAGAGAGAGCGACCCCCTGCCCAAAAAGCACACACCTTATATACCATTTTTTTGGGCGGACTTTAGCAACAGTTATTTTATTGGTTAGTTGAGGTAGTTTCTAAATCTATTGGTTAAACGCACTCAAGCACATACGGTCAGCTATTTCTGATGGGGAAGTACATATTATGGGTTATGTATTTTTTTACATGTGGCACACAGCCAGTACATTTTCCGGTTTTTTTTCAGAATTTTTTTTTTCTTTTTAATTTTTTTCCCGTAACTTGAGGCTCGTCCTCATTTTACCCTTTTGGTTTTACAGGTGGACATTTTAAGTTAATCAAAGTCTCACAAGCTCACTCGCCCTCCACATAGGGGTGCAGTTTTAACACACTAGCCAAGCAGCTCCAAACCCGCTGCAGTCGCCTGGCAGATACCGCGGTAACATTTAAGCGTAAGCCTGGTAAGACCTCGGCGTTACAGATAAGGAAACTGAGGCCTGAAGTGTGGACGGAGCTTCGGTCTGACGTCAGGTACGCATTAGAGAGTGGGCATTTTAAGTGAGTGACTCAACAAGCAAATAGATCAAGCCAGCTCAGAGCTGTTGAAGTTTCTTGGCATAAGAGGTTACTTGAGGGATACCTAAGGGGTTACTTGGGGGTTACGGGGACCCTGGACTTACTATTGGGGGCATGGAGTGAGATGGGAATCTCCAGGGGGACGGGGCTGTTTTCTCTTCTGATAAATGGGGCTCCGGACATCCCAGGTGAACTGATATTTGTTTCTCTCCCTGCTCCAGGAAGAATTCAGTGCCCTAATGACAAAGATTAGCTAGACACCTGTCTCTGGGCTCAAAATCTCCCAGCAGGTGCCCGGAGTGAAGGAGGCTGGCCCTGGGCAAGTCTCTCCTGTCTAAGACCACGCCCTCCTGATCTCACTGCAGTCCATTGGAGCTAGAAGGAAGACACAGAAGTCTTTTATTGGCAGAGTGTTCCATTTGTAGGAAGCCCAACCTCTGAAAGCAGTTAGAATGTAGAAGAGCAGCGGTATCCTGAGTTTCAGTGATTAGAACACAATCTGAAGTGAATTGCCTCACACATCCCTTGGCCAAGTCTGAGGCCAGCCTTCCAAACTGGGTACCTGCATCTCCCTCGGGCACTGACCCACCTCGCACAACTAAGACTATCCAGAGGTCAAGGAGAACATCTCCTCCTTGTAATTCCCTCTCCTTGTAATTGTAGTATCAGAAAAAGAATCAGCTTTTGGTTGGAGAGCTGGGCGGAAGCCAAGGCAAACGAAGAACGCACTCTCGTTTTTTTTTTCAGCTCCCATTGAGAATCATGGTTCTCTCCCCCCTCATGTCTTGCTATGTAGCCCAGGCTAGCCTTGAATTCACAATTCTCCTACCTCCGCTTCTAAAATAATGGGATTTCGGCTACATGCCACCAGGTCTGGCTCTGGGTGTTTCAAAGGAGCCACATAGGTGATATTTTTTCTGTGAAACCTTTCCTTATCTAGCCACCAGTTATGTTTTGAGTCTGACCAGTCGAACTTCTAACCAAAAACTGGAAGGTGTATGGATGTGTGTGTGTGTGTGTGTGTGTGTGTGTGTGTGTGTATTTGGCTTACAGGCCAGTTCGTTCCAGAGTGAAGTCAAGGCAGGAACTTGAGACAGAACTGAAGCAGAGACCAGAGAGGAGCACCACTCACTCCTAGCACCACAGATGTGCCCACAGGCCTATTAGGAGGAGACAATTCCTCAGTTGAGGTTTCCTCTTCCCAGAAGTGCCGAGTTAACTACCACGGCCCCAAGTTGTAACCTTTGATACAGAAAAGAATAGAAGAATCAAGAACCAATAGACACGTGCAGATGTGATTTCAAAATATAGTTTTATTTATTAAGGATTATTTAGTTTCCGCATAAAAATCACCAATTGTTCCTCATTGGGTTTTTGTTTTTCTTTTTTTTAAACATACATCAATTCTTTCAGGGTGTGTTTACCCCGATACTTGAAAAAATATAGCTCTTTTAGCTCCGGAAGGACGGACGGTTAAGGCAGCAGGGCAATTTCTTGGGTCTCCGCAGCTGGAGGGCTCCCAGGTCAGGCAGTTTCTTAGGTTGGAAGAGCCCGACCCTGAAAAAAGTCATTATGCAGAAGAATGCAAACACAGTCACGTATGGTCACCTGTGTGTGCCTAGTCAGTTGTTGGAAAAGGCTTGCTGGTACATTTCAGGAAAAAAACAGAAACCTGTCTGACAAGAGACAGAGGGAGAGAGAGAGAGAGAGAACAGGGCTGGTTATGCCAGCCGTGCGGGCCCTGTGTGGCCCCTGCTGAACTTCCAGTCAGATTTCATTGTCCTTCAAACATCCAAGACACCCTTGGGCCAGATGGACCAGGCTTCTTTCCTGGGTGAGGTGTATGTCTCCCCTGAGCTGGTTCCTCCTGAGCTAGGGAGGGGAGGAAAAGACAAAACCCTAGGAATTCATCGTTAGCAAAGTTAATTGGTTTAAACCACACTGGAAGGCCGTGGCTCAGCCTGAGCTGCTGGCAAAGCCAGAGTGAGTGGAACGTGTTTATTGCTCTGTTAGAATAGGCCAAGACAACAAAAACCAAGAAAACAAAAGACCTCTAACAAGCTAAGGCCGCCCCCTGCAGACCCAGGCTGGCCAGCCGGGTGCTGAACTGGGGATCCCAGCTTGATTCACAGTGATGGGTTTGCTTGTGCCCGCGTGGGGCTGTTTGTCCCGGCGCCTACACCGTGTAGTCAAGCTCTGCGTTCATCTTCGTGTACATGTCGTAGATGGCGTCGATGGTGGCGGTGTAGTTGACCAGGAAGAGACGGACCTTCTCCAGGCATTCCTCCTCCGTCACGTTCTGCCCCTTGGAGAGCGCCTTTAGGAAATCGGACTTGTATGGTGCTGCGTACAGGGCGGCCTTGAGGGGCAGGAGGCGAGGAGGGCACAGCGTTAGTGGGGAAGGATCAGGCTCACACACTGGGCAAAGGGCCATCCCTGACCAGTGCTGGGCAAGTCTGCTTGCTCATGTTGTTGGAAGAGAAAAGGGAAGTGTGTCTCTCCTCAGCTGTGAGGGGCAACAGGACGCCAGCCTGGGTATAGGCAGACCTGAGTGCAGACCACAGCATGGCCCTGAGTAATTTACTTAGCTATATCCAATTTGGTTGCTTATATTAAGATTAGGGAGGTGTAGCCAGGCAAGGTGGCACACACCTTCAGTCCCAGCACACAGGAGGCAGAGCCAGGAGGATCTCTGTGAGTTCGAGGCCAGCCTGGTTTACAAAGTGAGTTCTGGTTCAGCCAGGACTACACAGTGAGACCGTGTCTCAGAAACACAAATGGTTGGGGAAGGTTGGGTGACACACTCCATGCTACACAGAGCACCAGATGCTGAGCGCAACCTCAGGCATACATCTGTCCGTCCTTAAAGATGACACCTGGCTAAATGTGGGGGAGTGCCTCAATTCTTCATAGGGCAGAGAACCAGAAATTCACAGACCCTTAGAGCCAGAGGAAAAGGACACAGCCGAGTAAAACACCCAGTCCTGCTATGATCCATCAGGATCCACAGTGAAAGGAGTAAGTGCTCGGGGTCCCCAGCCTGAGCCATGTGCTGCACAGGGCGTAGACTCCGGGGTAGGGCTGGCTTCGCACTCATGCAAGCCATAAGACCACTGAGACTCAGAGGCAGGCTCCCAGGTGCTCACTGTTTCTTTCTGACATGGGATCTGACTATGTTGCCCAGGCTGGCTCAGATAACCTGTGCTCTACGAACATTCTGGGAAGTGGTGTAGCCAGCCAGCCAGCCAGGCCCAGGCCCACTGCTGAATCTTAGGACTTTGAGATCATCAGAGGGCGGAGTGTGCAACAGCGCCCACTAGTGGTGCACTTGCAGGCAGCTGGGGCGGTACTCAGATACAGTCCAGTGTTTGCAAGGGATTTTAAAGACACTTGCAGGAATACTGGGATGCTCAAGATGACCTCTGGCCCCAGACATGCACAGGTAGGAGGCCCAGAGTGGGACACCATACTTCCTGTCCCATGACCCAGCCTGCCTTGGGACCCTTCCTGTGAGAGCCTGGGCTTCCTGGGGAAGGAGGGACAGCCTGAGCACATGATGACAGGCGGGGTAACCAGGGACATCTGGAAGGCCCACAGCCCCTCTGCTGCCCAGGTTGGCTCTAGAGCCCTTTTCAGGACCTGTGGTCAGCATACTCAACCATGGGGCAGCTGCCTCCTTGGGGGCAGGGCCCTTCTTCCCTCCGTGCCTAGAGTGAGAGCCCAGGGTAGCCCGCCATCACCCTGTAGTTCTGGAACTTGGAGTTGTCTCTTCTCGCAGCCATGGACCCACAGGCTCAGGTACCCACAGGACCACTAGGAACCACAAACAGGGCTAGCCATGGCTGCACAGCGGCCTCAGTGCACCAGCCCCACCCTCCGAAGCACAGGTGAGCCCTTCCCGGGGTGAGGAGGGCAGTGGAGGGAACCTAAGTCCTGTCCCGACCGTGGCACTCGCTCACCTTGAAGATCTTCTGCACCAGCCAGCCATGGTACTTCTTTAGGGCCATCTCATAGGCCTTGTTGGCGTTCACTCGGATGAGGTTGGGGTGGTTCTCATCCCGTTCCCCATCGCAGATGCTCTGCAGGAACACCTGGATGAAGCGCAGGCCCCTGCGGTCAAGGGGGACGGGCATTTAGGACCATGGTCCATTGCGGTTGGTGTACAGGGGAGTACCCTCCTTAGGCAACCTAGGCCTCTAAGAACGGGACGAGCCAGCTCCACTCGGGTCTGTGGCAGCGTGCCTCTAAGCAGAGCCTTTTCTGGGTCCTCGAAGCCTCTCACGGCTTAAAGGATGAAGCCAGAGTGGCCCCTGGAGGGGATACGACAGGCACCTGCCTGCCCAGACTGTTCACCTCTGCAGGACCTTTCTGAATCTGTCCCTGCGCTGCCTGACTGTAATGACCCCTGCCTGGGCTTCACGGGACACAGCAGGACACCCGAATTGGAAACAGGACCACTGCCAGCCCTGTGGTGCAGCTAAGACAATGGGAAAGGTGCCCAGAGGCTCCCGTGTGGAAAGCTTGGGCGTCGCTGTGGGAGGCGGGGCCTAGCTGGAGAAAGTCCCTAGTGACTTCCGGTTTCGTGTCAGCCATGAAGTGAGTAGCTTCTGTTACTAAGACGTCTTGCCTCGCAGTGAAGCTTACCAAGGGACGGCTGAGCCCTCAGAGACCCTGGGCTAACAGGATCACTTCCTCCCTCTCCATCTGGAACATTCCGCCAGGGCCACGAAAGTGCCATGCACACAGGGCCTGTGTCCTACACCTTTCAAACACATGGGGCCAAACCGGGTGCCATCAGCCACTCTACAGGCATGCGCCCTTTCAGACTCTCCCCAGTCTTCTGCCTTCTCTGTCCGTCACAATCTGACTAGAACCCAAACAAATGTCTCTGCTCCCTTCCTGCAGGGGGCTGGCGGCGGCCATGGGAGTGCTTCTGGAGCAGAGCTGCACCCCCGGCTTGTCTTAGCTAGAGGCTTCTCCATGTGACGTGACGTGACAACGGCTGCTCACACTCCAGAGCCAACACCACCTTCCTGCTCACCCACAGTCCTCATGTCACTCAGATACACAGAGCATCGTCTCCTGCCTGCTACCGCTGGATAAGTAAACTGGGGGTGTCCCTTAGCCCAGGCCTTCAAGGCCACATGACAAAGTCAGGCAGTGTGCGTGGGACAGCTCCTAAGCAACCCTACCCTGATGACCGCCCAGCCCCGCCCTCTGAGAAGCCAACTTCCCCTGGTTCAGTTCAGAGACAAGCATGTATTGGGGGCTCAGATGCCAAGCTGCCCTGTCCTCCTGGGTCCTGGCCCAGAGCCCTGAGATGTCAATACTGGGAAGCACCGTGAGGCAGGGCAGGGGTCCCTGGCTCCTCCATAGCCGTTGGCATCACACAGCTAGAGAATCCTGGACCACTGAAAAGATTCAAAGCAGGGACACGCCTATCTATGTAAACTCACTAGAACTCCTTCTGTCAAGAGGCTCACAATAGTCAAGTGTGGTGACGCACGCCTTTAATCCCAACACTCAGGGGACAGAGGCAGGCTGATCTCTTTAAGGTTGAGGCCAGCCTGGTCTACGAAGCGAGTTTAAGGACAGCCAGGGCTACACAGAGAAACTCTGCCAAGGGGGGGGGGATACTGCTGATACACAAATTCACCTGTGTACAGCATGGCTACCTCTGTGCGGTCCCCAGCCTGCACCGCTGTGCTCAGACAACCTGGACTGTGACTTGGCCTCCAGATGCCCCTGTGGGTTCCTCCATGAGACAAGGAGATGCCACGCCTGACTCACAATCTATGACACTGTCAGGGGCGTAAAGAACTGAGCAGGAACCTAAGGCCCTTCGTCTGCCAGCTCTGGGGTTAGCACAAGGAAGTGCCAGCAGGAATCTCACCTCAGGGTTAGCCCACCCCCCCCAATGCAGCCCAGTCACGCCCCCAAGTCCCTCACCTTTTCAGCCATAGCAGTGCCAGGGTGGCCCCCACTTTGGGCCACTCCGCCCCATACATCCCCTTCTCCACCTCCAGGATGTTCTGCAGGGTCTTGAACTTGGCTGGGTCGGTGTCATATACGGCTTTGATTTTCTAGAATGGAGCAGAGAGGTTCCCAGATCACGGCCTGCCCGGCAACACTGGGCAGAGTGTCCCATCTCATGTGTACAGCATCCCAGGTACTGGCACCACCCAGGTCCCTGACACCACTCTCAATGCCCAATCCATGGATTAAGACACAGAGACTCCAGGTAGTGACATAACATGTCAAAGGTCATGGGTAGTAATCATGTGCCAAAGGTCACAGGTTTGGGCTTCAGCCCGGCTGGCTGACACGGTCTCAGACAGCAGAGACACAGAGTCCCTCAGTGAAGAGGGGTGGACACAGACAAAAGGGTTCAAAACTGTCCAGTTTAAACAGCCCCCGAACTGGCACCAGGTCAGTCTGACGAGACTGGCTGAGTGTGAATCCCGCCTCTGTACTTTTTTGCTGTGTGACTTTAAGTGACTGACCCACCACTCTGAGCTTCAAGCTCCTCCTCTGTGTGTGAAGACAAAACAGCAGCACCCGGCTCAAAGGTCTCTGGGGGATGGAGACCGGAGACCACACAGCGAGACCCGTGCACACTCAGTGTGTATGGAGAAGCCACAGTGATGCCGCCATGGACCATGGACCTGATTTCTTATTCTTTCCTTGGGGGTGGGTGAGATGTCTCATTAGATAGCCCAGGCTAGCATGGGTCCAGCCTGAGTGCTGGAATGACAGGATTGCCTGCATGATGTCTAACCAGAGTCAACCGCCGCCTTTCTCTTTCTGCTGCTGTGTATGTATGTGTGACTGGCTTATTAGGATATGGGGATGTGTGCACACGTGTGTGTGTGTGTGTGTGTGCGCGCGCACACACACACCCGCGTACACACATGTGAGTGCCTGTGGAGGCCAGACGAGGGCACTAGATCCCCAAAACTGGAGTTAAGGGCAATGGACAGCTGGGTGGTATGGGTGCTGGGAACCAAACGCCAGACTTCTGAAAGAGTAGCAAGCATCCTTAACCACTGAGCCATCTTGCCAGCCCTCCATCTTTATATTTTAAGCTTCTCTCATTGGCTGTCAGGACCGTCGGGATCCACCCTCTCCACTTCCCCAGCACCACCTAGCCCTGGTTTTTACACGGGTTTGTCATCCTAACTCAGGCTCTACATTTTCTAAGACTTAAACCATTACCCCACCTCATTCTCTCTCTCTCCTTTTTTAAATGTCTGAGCACTCTGTCTGCATGTACACCTACGTGCCAAAAGAGGGCATCAGATCCCTTTATAGATGGCCGTGACCCACCATGTGGTGCTGGGGATTGAACTTAGGACCTTTGGGAGAGCAGCCAGTGTTCTTAACCACTGAACCACCCCACCAGCCTTTCTCCATCTCTTCAGTTTTTATTTGGCGGAGGCAGAGTGTCAGCCGCCCCTGGACTGCATGTTTGCAGTGGGGCCTGAAAGGGCTTGCACTCCACTGCCTCCTGCCCTCTGCCCCGTCCTCGGGCTGGGAACTGGGCAGAGATGGTTTAGATGGGTACTTACGGTGATGTTACCGCTTATGTCTGCCTTGATGGGCGTGAACACCGGCGACCCAAGGCAATCTGGGAACAGAATGAGAAGAGAGATTTAGATTCCTCACCAAGGTGGCATTCAGGACACTGCGGGCTGTGGAGGACCTTCACCTGTGTGTTTTGGGAAGAACTATCTGTAGGTATTTGGAAGGTTCTGTGGCCACGTGAATTCAGGGAGTTCTGGGGTCTGGATGACGGCAGACTGTCACTCCAGAAGTGGTCAGAGCCTTTGAGGACTGATGGAGTTGCTTCTCCCCAGCATAGCACCACTCAGGAGAGCTCTCTGCTTTTTGGCAGGGTAGGCTCAGGCATTTGCTCTTCATATGAGTTCAAGTTTCCCATCCTGTGCACGGGACAATGGGACCCATCACAGGCGTGTGACGAGTGAACACACACTCTGTTCACCCTGGAGCTCCAGTGTTCCCGTGTGGAGGTGGGAACCTTCTTGGCAGGTCCCAGTAAAATGGGACTTTGTACAACCAGTGGTCCCTTCGAGCCAATGACATGTAGACCAGCATGTGGCCGTACTGTGCTTGGCACGGGAGGCATGCTCCTGCCTCTTTCCCTGACTTTGATCCTCTTGGCAGGCTATCGCCACAACCAGAATATCGCAGGGCCAAAGCTGCTTGCTGAGGAGAGGTATAGACCTGCAGAGTCACACACTCCAGTGTGAGCCTCACCCTTGGGGTCTGAGCAAAGCAGCTGTGATCCTCCAACCCTCAGCTTCTCCCTGCTGGGAAGTGGGCTTGCTAAGTGACTCAGGGGCAAGGACACAAAGACACCACAGCAGGTCAGACGTGGTTCGAGGCCCACAGAAGGGAGATGCCTCTGCCCAGGAGGCAGACCAGGGCCTTGCCTTAAGGACTTCACAAATGGCCCTGAGGAAGAATGTCTACAGGTAAACTCTATTGAAGGTGACCAGCACACTTGGCTGGCCATCTGGAATACTCTTTCACTGCAGATGTGAAGAGGTGTGTGGTGGAGCCACCTTTGATGACACATCCCTGACACAGTGGGATTATGGATGAGGAACCTGGCAGGTGGTAGTGAGGCTGGCCTGACATTCCTCAGCTGGCGAGTCTCCCTGAACACCTGTTTCCTCCTGTGTCAGCTGAGCGTTAAGCAAGGATTTAAATCAGGATTTAAGGTGTGCCAGCCATGCATGGGGCACACACCTGTATTGCCCACACTTAGGAGGTGGAGGCAGGACCACCTAGGGTTTGAGGCTAGCCTGGGCTACAAAGCAGAACCTCTTGAAAGAAAACAAGACACCATGATGCTTCTGAGCTGGGGGCGGGGCGGAGGCAGAATGCCTGCCTAGCACACGTGAGGTCCTTGGCGTGACCCTTGCATCAAAAACATTAATTAAGGGCTGGAGAGTTGGCTCACTGTGATCCCAGTGTCAAGCCTGGTGACCTGACTTCAGTCCCTGGGACACACACGGTAGAAGGAGGGAACAGATCCTCCTTAACGCAAAAATAATAATAAATAAAATAATAATAAACGCAAAAATCAATTTAAAAGAAAAATACTTCCGATGTACTTAGCTGGATGCCCAGGGTGGGGCAAACGCTGGCAAATGGGCTTCAGGTACTCCATGATGTCTTACTCCTAGAGTCAGGCCCCACGACCCAGATGTCTCTCTGAGTCTCTGTGGGGTGCACACCCCATGGTACACCCACATTTCACTTTTTCTTTCTGAGACATCTTGCTGAGTAGCCCACGGTCCGGTCCTCCTGCCTCCGCCTCCGCCTCCAAGTGGTGGGATGGCAGATGTGTGCCCACATCTAACCCTCTCAAGTCCCTCATGGAGCCTCAGTTGCTGGCCCTTGGAGCAGCAGGCTGTAAGCCTTAAGAATCCCAGCAAGCTCCTGGTAATATTGAACTGTCTCCCATGAGTGAGTGGACTGCAGGAAGCTGGTCTCCCTGGTAGGCTCTTCTCCCACAAGCTCCTGGGATCCTGTCTCCTGTAGAGACAGCCTGGGTTTTGCTTTGCCCACCTGGGTATCAGGCTTCCAAGTTCAGCCTTGTGCCGGACGGCAGAGCAGACACTTCACCAGTGGCTACATTTCCCCTCCCCTGTCTACACACTTTAGCATAGATTGGATGGGCCCCAGATGCTAGTTTTAAGCACCCACTCACCCACCCGCTCACCCAAGACGGCAGAGTCTGTGAAGGAACTTGGCCTCCAGTTTCCCTCCCTGTAAAATGAGACTCCTGGGTCCTGTGCGGGGCAGGGCTGCTGTAGGGGGAGAGAGACAGAGACATGGGCTGCCTTTCACAGCAGGTGTTGAGAGATTATCAACCACAGCCTTCAAAGGGAGATGCCAGGAAGCCGAACTGATGGCAGAGCGCGGGCGGGCGGCTAGCTGCAGGCTAGGCAGCTGCTGGCTAATGCGAGACTCTGCCCTTCCCTTACTGGAAACTGGTGTGGTGCTGAGAGCATCCGCCCTGGCGGCAGGAGAAAGGCTTATTGTTCCCCATTCTGACAGCGCTCGGGGAGGGTCACAAAGCCGCTATGGTCAGCTGGCACTGGCCCCACAGCAGCCTTCATTGTGTGTGTCCGATGGCCGCTGCCCAGGCCAGGACACCCATTCTGCTGTGGGGGAAGGGCTCGGCGGGTGGCGAAGCAGGGATGGCGGGCTCCGTGGGGGACTTGAAGGACAGTGGGTCTGGTGTGGTGATGTAGAAGGATCATTCACAGGTACCAGACAGCTTGAACTGGCTTGTGAAACCCTACCCCAAAAGAAGAAAGAGATGGCAGTGGCAGGCCTGTGACCCCAGAAGGGTGGGCAGGAAAGGCCGAAGGCAGCATGCTGGAAGCCAAGCGGGCCTGTGGCACCTGTGGTTGGTAAGGAAACAGTCTTGACTGTTGACTTCAGAGCCAGCTGGCTCTGGGTGTGAGCTGTGACTCTGATATGACTTTGACAGATGACTTAAGAACCTGGAGCGTCAGCCATTCCCAGAGGTGCTTTACCAAGAGAATTCCACGTACAGGAGGCTGGGGGGGAGTCCACTTCCCTTCTAGAACGTATCTGTTGGTGTGAACTCAGAACGGTGCTGCATGTACCCCAGAGTGTGGCCTTTCTAATGGTTAAACCTGTGCTGGCCCCCGCCCAGGGCAGAGGGTGACCTGTTCCCGTGGCGTACCAGCCTAACCGCTCCCCCAGAATGTAGCAAACACTTTTCTTGTTTGACTAGTTCTGTAGTCCTCTCCCAAACTTGTTCTGCCTTCTTTAACCGTGTCCTCCACCTGCCTGAGGCCTGGAGGGAGAGAGGGCGCTGGGATGGTTTTCTAGTTCGTCCTGTAACCCCCAGAAGGAAGGGAGCTGCCTTTAAAAACAGGAAGGCCCACAGTGCCACCGCCTCCTGTCATCATAACCAGCCCCAACAGGCAGGCTGCATACAGGAAAGCTCTTTGAACACCGATGAAGGGCTTTTATGCCTAGTAAGGGCTTTTTTTTTTTTCTCTCCACCCAGAAGACATTAGAAAAGGTCAATAAATCCAGTTATTAAACCCAAGAACTTCTTGTAAGTGGCCATCCACCAAGTGGTGTAGAAAACAGAGAAAATAAACACAGGCCAGCATATGCATATATAAAGAGCATTTGCAGAGCAATAAGAATAAAAGGGTTTTAGAGTGAGTAATTCACAGATGAAAGTAAAAGACGCTTAATCTCAGTGACCAAGGAGAAAAGACAAAATGGAGGTCTTTCTGTCTACTACTTTATACATCAGTCTCTGGTTTAGGCATTCTGGATAGCGTTTGTTAGAATGTAGCACAGGGGCTAGAGACAGTGATTCCCGATACTCCTGTCAGATGGCCCACAGCTGCCTGGAAGTACAGCATTCGGGGACCTGAGTCCTTCTGTGGGCATCCCTGAGCACATGGCTTCTAAAAAATGCACATATACATTAAAAAAACCCCCACAAATGGAACACAAATGTTCTTGCTCTCACAGAGCAAGGCATTTGTAACTTTCTTAATAGGGTGTATATATATATACACACACATAAATATGAAATAAATTATAATAATAATTTTTATTTATATATTATTTATTTATATACTTTTTATTTATTTTACTCATTTATAAATATATATTATATATAATAAATATAAATATATTTATATATTATTTATTTATATACTTTTTGTTTATTTTATTTATTTATATATTTTATTTATTTATAAATATATAAATATATATTTATAAATATTTATAATTTATATTATATATACTATATTTATTTATTTATTTATAAATAAAGGGGTGACCTGGTGATGTCACAGGCTCCCTAAAACCTTTACCACCGGGCACCATGTCGTCCCACTTTGGATATCTCTTTAAAAGCATCTCTGGGTCACCGATGGCTATTTTCTCCTGCTTTGTCTGCAGGGTCCAGTAGTGACCAGGAAAACACACGGCAATCAGCCAACTGTCAAAACCACCACCCCCCAACAAAAGGAAGTGGGTACTTGGAGAGGAATTCATGTATGCCCTCTGGGACAGCTGTGCCTGGACAGGGGCCACCAAAGGCCTCCTGCCTGGGTCTTGGCCCAGATAGCTGACATTACCCAGAAAGCAGAACTGTCCACCAGCCAGCTTGTCACTACATGCCATAAACACTCACTTCCTCCTTTCCTGCCTTCAGCATAGTTGAAGAACACGGGACACCGTGTCCAGCAAGGCCACATCGGAGCTAGAGTGTGGCTGTCATAGATGGGGCTTGTTGAGTATACACAAGGCCCTGGGGTCTTTCACAGTGTAGTGTCTAGCATAACAACGTGGTGGTTCATGCCCAGAACCCCTGCCAGAGGTAGGCTGAGGCAGGAGAATCAGTTCAAGAATTCAAGGCCAGCATGTACCAGCACACCTGGCTTTTTACATGGGTTCTGGGAGTTAAATTCAGGTCTTCCTCTCCAGTCTGGTCTGGTCTGGTTGGTCAGTCAGTCTGTCTGTCTCTCTGTCTCTGACTCTCTCTCTCTCTCAAATTCTAGGTAGCCCAGGCTAGCCTTGAACTTACACTGTAGCTAAAGATGACCCTGAACTCTCTTGCCTCCACCTCCCAGGTGCTAGAATTACAGGCCTGCAGCTTTATCGATCACAACAAGGATTCCCACTGCCCCATTGTGGAGTAAGAAAGTATAAAGTTAGCCACGTCCTGGCCCACCCCCTCACTTCCTCTCAGAAATAATTTTCATTCAAGAACAAACTGTCATCCCAGTTATCGGAGGCCAGGCTGAGCCACATGGCCAGACCCCGTCACAGGTAAATGAGCAGACACAGGAAGAGCCAGGATGCTCTCTGCATGTGTTCCATGGGACACACTAGCTCAGTCACCTCATTTCTAAGGCGTGGTCACTGTGTGGCAATACACGCTGTGTGGCCTGGGGAGGTTCTGCGGCAAATTCCTTCTTCTCATAGCCAGATCCTAGCATCTGTTAGACACTCCCAGCAGATTAACTTTACAGGTCCTGAGTTACAAGATCAGAATGGGAGGTTCTCAAATTACAGCTGATGGGGATGAATCTTTTATTAATTGGGAGGGGTGTCCAGGCTCAGGTCACAGGTCGATCCTGAAGAATAAGAACACTGGGGACACCCACGTTCTAAAGCTGGCTCTGCTCTACAAAGGAGAAGAAAACAGAAGGCAGAGGCCAGAGGCCAGAGGCCAGAGGCCAGAGACAGAGCAGAGGCAGTAGAATCTTTGTAAGTTTGAGGCTATTCCTAGTCTACAGAGTGAGTTCCAAGCCAGCCAGAGCTATATAGTGAGATCCTTTCAAAAAACCAACCAATCAAACAAACAAGCCAGCCTTGAGTTGGAGCCACAGTTGGGGCAATCGGCTCTGACTTGCTGTGTGACCTGGGAAAAAATAGCTAAGGTCTCTGAGCGGCACTTGCCTTGTTAGGAAGGGAAGGGTAACGTAACGACGACGACTCCCAGGTCACAGGGAGGCTGCGAAGGTTAGTGACGGGCTCCCCAGTTCCTGGCACCTCAGTAAAAAGGCTTATTTATGTTTTATTACACAACACAGCATCATCCCCATCTTTCCCAACAGGCTAGCACTTTCCTCAGAGAGGAAGTGCTTGGAGCACAGGGAAGCCCCGGGAAGCTGCAGGTCCAGACCGGCGTTTGTTGAACCCAGAATGCTTAGCCACATTGTAACAGTAAGGGGGAAGGAGGACGAGCCACTGTAAAAATGTAACAGAATCAGGGAGACTCACTAAGCCATTTTTTTAAGAACAGAAACAATGAAACCTAAGACCAGAGCCCGCTCTTCCATCCCACAAGCTCTAACACGGTCACATGTCACATCCAGCAGCCCAGGAAGCTTCTGCCCAGAAGAGGACTTCCCATAGAACACAGCTGTCTCTGAAGATACAGGGAGGGCCTCCCTGTCCCGGGGCTGAATCAGCCTCAAGGTCCTCTTTAAGGAACGGAAGGCCATGATTCCCCTATGTCTTACCTTCTTCCTTTATGAGGGTTAGAAATCAGTTTCCACCAATTCCCACACTTGCCCACAGCCATCTTAAAGGGGCCAGGCTAGCTGTGATGGCGTCACACATGTATTTCATAAGCTCCTGAGCCAGAAGACCTTCCATTTCCACATCGCCTGGAAACCAGGAGAGCTACCGGGTGTCAGGTCACAGGATGGCCTGCCTTCTGCCCCTGACAGACTCCCAGCACTGTGCCTCACCTCTGCTGACCAGGTGAGGAGGGGCTAATGGCCTTACGGCCAGACACACACTAGCATTCCCTTCTGTCTCCTGCTCTTACACTAACGGAAGGGCCTCAGAGCCAGATGTCCTGAACAAAAGACCTACAAGCCATCTCAGGAGGCCACGGTGCACGAGTGCATGACAGCAGGAGTCAGACCTATCCCACACAGCCCTAGGCTGCACTGGAGTGATTCTCAGACTGACGCAGCCAACAGCTGGCTGTGAGCCCTGGCCGTAAGTCACCATGGCTCAGGAATGCCTTCCCTATGACAGAACCGTCTCCCAGGGGCTGTGCTACATGTACCTTGGCTGGCTGTCTCAGCCATGCAAAGCTGAGGTGACCCTAGGCATCAAGCACCATCTTCTCTTTTCGAGGTCACCTTTGGCGGGGGGTGGGGGGGTACTGCCCAGATGACAACTGCATTGGGCATGGACTGTATGTTTCTACCCGGGCACTGAGAGAACACGACTCTGAGGGGGCTCAGCGGGATGAGAATGTCCGTTTCCACTCACTTGTCCAGGGCATTCAGGGGACAAGTACGGGAGGAAACTAGTCAGACACAAAGTCACTGTCCCCCTCCGTACCCCAAAGGCAGTCATCCTACAGACTGCCAGGTAGGTCAGCAGTCCTGAGGTACTCAGCCAGGAGCGACAGCACTGGGGGGGGGGCCACCACACCTTGGTCAGTATACATCTGCAAACGTCTCCCTCTGATGCCACGACACCCAGGGCTTTGGAAGATGAACAAACCCCAGGATAGTCTTTGTCCCCTGCCATGCTCAGACTGCAGCTGTAGACATTTTACCACAAGGATCCATACCAGCCTGCTGGAGCCGAGGGAGAGCACAGTCCCTCTTGTCTCTCTTGAAAGTGTGAGCATGCAAAAGTCCCCAATAGACTTGTGCTCCTTTTAAACAAATCACAGCTTGGCTGTGGCGGGGCCCTCAGCCCCAGGAAGGGCTGGATGCACCAGGAGCATCTTAGAGATGAAGATGAGGGAGGCACTTCCCTGAGCATCCCAGTTAGAGGAAGTGCTCTCCTGCTTGGGGTTCCCCAGAGTCTAATGGTGCCCGTACCCTAACTTGCCCTCCTATAACTTGTTTCTAACTTGCTTCTCCTGTAAGAAGCAGGAGAAACAGGAGGGTCTGAAAGGGACACCCAGACCACCTGCTGCTCAGTAAAGTCACCATCATGCCAGCAAAACTACTGGACCTCTTTGGAGGCCTGACGGGCTGTTTCCACAGGGAGCTTTTCTCTACTGGAGAGGAACTGAGGAGTCCAGACACCTGAATTTCAGTCTGACTAGACAGGCGACTCGCTGGCTGTCTGACCCTGGGAAGCTTTAGAACTTCTCCTGCCTCCGTTTCTTTGGCTGCAAGAAGCAGATGTTTCTGTGACTCTAAAGTATCCCTGCTCCCACCTCCCCCCATGGGAGCAAGCATTAAATCAAAAAAAAAAAGACAGAGAACCATTTTCTGAACTCATTTCAGAGACACATAAGTGTCAGGTACCTGCAAGGCCAGATTCTAAGGACACTGATTTAATTGTGCTAAGAGTCACAAATGAAGAAAACACGTCCCCAGCACCAGAAACTGTTGTTTTAGGCTCCCCTATCCCTGGCTTTCCTTAGACAAGGACCGCAAACAGGTGTCCCCTCACGGACCAATTTTAATTGATCAAGAGCGGTCGTTCTAAGAGAGGGACACAGAATTGTGATCGATTAATAATGTCTGCCACAAGTACAGGATGGGCAGGGCTTATGTCTTCTGACTAAATCACAGATTTTAATATGAAAAGAAAGCAGCCAAGCGTGATGTGAATCAATAACCCCAGCACTCTGAAGGCTGAGGCAGGGGTACCACAAGTACCACAAGTTCAAGGCCAGACAGATTGGGCTATAGAGAAAGGTCCCCAAAATACTAAAAAGTAAAGAAAAAGGATGCCAGCCCTGGGTACTGAAGTTACTCTAAGGCACAGAATACAATGGGTTCTCCTTATGGAGGAGGAGGAAGAAGAGGAAGAGAAGGAGGAGGAAAAAGAAGAGAAGAGAGGAGGAGGAGGAAGAAGAAGAGGGGGAGGAAGAGGAAGAGGAGAAAGAAGGGGAGGAAGGAGGAAGAAGAAGGAGGAGGAAGAAGAGGAGGAAGAGAAAGAAGAGGAAGAAGAAGAGGAGGAGGAAGAGGAAGAGGAAGGACTTTATGGGTGGGGTTATTGCTAAGCCAATTCCTTAAGGACATGTGGACTCCAGCCAGACCCAAGGAAGGAGGTGTGTAATGGGTGATCGAGATTCAAAGTAAGAAGAAGAGCTGGCACGGGGACACTCTAGGGACAGTGGCACGGAAGGCTGGGAGTCATTCAGAACGTTGGCAGCAAAGCTTTCAGGAGAGAGAAGGGAGCCAGTGAGGTTTCTACTGCAGAGGGACACCGGCCTCCTGGAGTCTAGAGAGGCTGTATAACTGACCCAAAAGACAGAGCAGGAGTCACAGGTCAGACTTGTAACTGATCAGTCGCTAAGCTCCAATTACTGGGTCAGGGGGGAGAAAGAAGTGGGGAAAGGGCCAGCCTGAGTGCATGTGGTAAGATCTGCACAGTGGGAGAACTCAGGCTAGAGGGACAGGAGCAGTAAGTAGTCCTCAAGGGGATGCTGTAACCCTGAGGAGCAGGCTGACGTGAGCCCCACACCCAAAGGAACAGAAGAATCAGCGTGGGCCAAGCCCAGCCACCAGTCCCAGGACACACCCTGAGGAACTAAGGAAGGTGTCCTGACAGGGCCAAAACTTTCCTGTCCTTGGATCTAGCAAGTTCACGCCTAAAACTGAGAAACACCCAAAGAACTATTCGGAGAAATACACCCTAGAGACGCTGGCAGTAGTACTGTCTACCGCAGTGATAAGTAGGAAGCAGTGTGCCTAGCCAAAAGGAGGGGGGTGCTAAATCATGGTCACCATGTTCAAGCAGTAGACCCTAAGCCGCCCTGGATATGACCAGAGACACGGGACAGGCTCAGTGTGCAGTTAGATAGAAACAGACAGAGATAGAGAGTCTACAAAGAAATGATTCCCAAGTGACAGCAGAGGACTGCTCTTTAAAAAGCTACTTCAAAAGGCTGTGAGGCGTTGTCTTCGGGTTTTACTGCTGTGAGCAGACACCATGACCCAGGCACCTCTTACAAAGGACAACGTTTAATTGAGGCTAGGTTACTGGTTCTGAGGTTCAGTCCATTATCGTCAAGGCATGAAGCATGGCAGCATCTAGGCAGGTGTGGCGCTGGAGGAGCTGAGAGTTCTAAATCTTCGCCTGAAAACCACTAGAAGACTGGCTTCTAGGCAGCTAGGATGAGGGTCTTAAAGCCCACGCCCACAGTGACACACCTACTTCAACAAGGCCACACCTCCTAACAGTGCCACTGTCTGAGCCAAGCATATTGAAACCACCACAGATGCCAAGAGTGAGGCTCACATCTGTGATCCCAGCAGTTTGGAAGCTGAGGCAGGAGAATTGTGTTTGAAACCAATCTGAGCTGCACAGTAAGTTCCAAGCCAGAGTAAAATCTTAGCTCAGAAAAAAACAAAACAAAATAAGAAAGCAAAGAAAACAAACAACAACAACAAAAACCCAATAGGTTCCTGAAACCAAGTACTGTGATACATGCCTATAAACCTGCAACTCAGAAACTGTGGCCAACCCACGCTACATAGTAAATTTGAGGCCAGCCTGAGCTACAAAACCCTGGCTTCTAAACAGATAATATCTGTGAAAGAATGAAGTGCACTAATTGATCTGTATCCGATCCTTGGTACGTCATAAGTGCTCAGTAAATGTCAACCATCATTTGGGTTCGGTGTGATTTGAAAACCTGTCCCCACAATGCCTTGGACTCCTTGTGGCCATCACTGCAGACCAGCTGTAGTTCAGGGCCACACACACAGTGCCCAACTCATCCAAGTGACTAGGGATACCCCAAAGATCTAGACCAAGTCCCCACCTTAGAACTGACAGTGGGTCTCTCCACGGCCAGGGTAAGAGAACCCTCCTGGAACCTGGGTCCACAGGAGAAAGCTCCATCCAGGAAGAGCACATTCAAATGTTTTCTTATCTAGGAGTGCCAAGAATGACCATCTTTGGTGAACAGTAAATGGCTTCGGGGTGACCTGTGCCAGTTAACCCTTCATAGGCCAGCTCCACTGAAGCATCTGTCTAAATGGTGCTTCTGTCCACAGCTGTGACACCCCACAGCCCTGGATGGCAGCAGAGACAAGGGTCCTTTGAGATCAGAAACAGGAAGTGAGGGTGTCTGCCTTGGCTTCAGCTGCCTCCTTCCATCTCTTCCCAAACCAGCTGGACACTTGGGCACTAGGGGTGCCCCCAAGTGCTGCCATGTCACATTGGTAAGGGCAGGGAAGTCATGCCACCACCGCTGTGCAGTCACTGACAGGGTTTCAGCATTCTTTGGGGCTGTCTTGTGTATTAAGGGGTGTCAGAATCTATGAGTACCCACAAAGTGTCCTGTGGCGTTCAGCTTCACCCCCCTTCAACGACAAAGAACAAAACCATCTCCACACACCAGCAGATACCCCACTTAGAAAACAAAACACCCCTCACTTGAGAAGCGTTGGTTCTAGCAGATTATGAACCCAGGACAGGCTGGCTCAAACTAGCAACTACTCAGAAAGCCGAGGGGGAAACAAACACAGAAGACACAATGTTGTTGTTGGGGCTGAGAGGTAACTTAATAAGTCACTGTGAAGCCCCATGACCTGAGTTTGGTTCCCAGAACTCAAGGTAGAGGGAGAGAACTGACTTCTGAAAACGGCCTTCAACCTCCGGCATGCAAACACACACAAATATGTTTTTAAAAAAACAGTGCCGGGTGGTGGTGGCGCACGCCTTTAATCCCAGCACTTGGGAGGCAGAGGCAGGCGGATTTCTGAGTTCAAGGCCAGCCTGGTCTACAGAGTGAGTTCCAGGACAGCCAGGGCTACACAGAGAAACCCTGTCTCGAAAAAAACAAAACAAAACAAAAAACCATAATGCTGTCATAAAAAAACAACACTAATGCCAGCAGCTCCCTCCAGAGATGCAATGTGATCTCCAGCCGAGATACAGGTGAAAAGCAGGTCTTCTGCATGCCACAGGTTGACAGAGCACCCACTGGGTAGTGCTGGAGCAGCTGGGGCTCAACAGTCGCTGAGGAAGCCTGCTCTCAGGCTGCTACTCCAGGTTGGCACTTTCAGGGTTAACGGCAATTAGACATCTGTTGAAAGGGCCCAAAACTAGACTCAAGAATTTCACATAAGCGCTTCTCCACAGCTAACACCTGCCTTTCACAGGCTCTCATTTAGTCCCCCAAACCAGCCATTTCACAGATGGGGACTCCAAGGCACAAGAGGAAAACCGATGTTCGGATCTACATGGCCTCGCATGCCCTGTACCCACCACGGGCTGAGCAAGCAGCTGAGTGGGTGCCAGATCTCCTCAGGCTAAGGTAGCCTCAAGGCTCTGTCCAAGCGTGGGTTTCAACTGGACTCTGCACCGGGGGCTGGTGTCTTCCTGCAAAGTCACCAAGTGAGCTGGCAGGGTAGGGCGCTGGGAGCGTCCCCACAAAGAAGAAAGCAAGGCTCAGGTGGCAGCACCCTTTGTGAACTGCGAGGCAAAGGGCAGGGCGGGCGGCATTGGCTTTTCTTCCACTTTACAACAAGGTCTGGGCTGGAGGAGGGGTGGGGAGAGAGCGCGTCAGATATTGGCTTGGGGACTTCCAGCGCTCCTAGGAACTTCGACTTGACTTATGGAAGAAGGGACTTTCTCCTTTCTGAAAGTGAGGGAGGGATTCGAGCTAGGCACCCTGCAGCTGACATCATCCCCATAATCCTGCCCTACTTCTTCCTGACCCCTTTCCCAGATGGGGGAAAAACCTTCTCATGACTTCCTCTAAAAAGGGCCCTTGATTTTGGCAGCTCCATCTTCGAGTCTTTGGTGGTGGGGGGCTTTCTTTGATCTGGGATGAGAAGAGGCCAGGGTTGGGAATACTTATCGTTCTCGGGGGCGAGGGGGTCGAGAACCATTCTGAAGGGGGAGAAAAATGAAGCCGGGGATGAAGGCGTTCCGTGGAGCCGGAGGGTTGGTGCAGCATGTCCACTGTGCAATAGCAAGCGGTGTTTGGGTGCAATGGGTGAGAGGGAGTTAAAGGCTGGGGTGCATCTGGGGGAGGAGGTGGAGGAAGAGGGATCTGGGTAGGTAAGGAGGGCTGGATGCGCCCGGGACTCACCGAAGAAGGGCGGCAGGTGGGCCACCGCTTCCAGGAAGGGCCCGGTCTCGATCTGCCGGTCTGCGGGCAGCGGCTTGAGCAGGTGCTCGGCCAGCAGCGCCATTTCGGGGTCGAGGCCCTTGGTGATGCCCCAGCCCGCGCCGAGGGCGTCCGCGCCCGGGCTGTCGCCGCCCGCCGCCTCCCGGGACGCCAGCGTCGCCACTTCCGCCCGCGCCTCGCAGCGAGCGCCGAGCGCCGCCCGCAGGCCGGGGCCATGGAGCACTCGGCCACGCCCCTCCGAGGCTCTACCAATGGGCGTCCACCGCCCCGCCCTCTCGACCAATAGGAGCCCGCTGTCTCTGCAGTCGCAGCGCCATTGGTCTGGAGGCGGGGCTTAGAGGAAGCGCGGGCGTCAGGCACCTGGCGAGCCGCGCCCAGGTTGGGGACCGTGCACCGCCTGTCAGTCACTGGCTACCTCAGCTCCCAACATGGGGTCCGCGATGGGGTCGCCCTGGCCCCGACCTGCTTATAGTCCAAACCCTGGAGGGGCCTTGTTTCCCAATCCGGGGTCCTCCAAAGGTGTCAGGTTCGCGTCCCACAGCCTGCACCCGGGTTCAGCTGAGCCACAATGCAGCCTAGCTGCTGCGTCCTGAAACTCAGAGCTCAGTGTACCCCAAGATTCCAAGTGGAGAGCCTGGTGCTCTGCCCACACTGAATAGTCAAGGACCCTACTCTGCATCGCTGCTACTGCTGCGCCCTGTGATGGTGATGGCCACCGAGGATAGAGTGACCATGGTGCTCGAGCAAAGCCTTAAATTGAGGGAGATCCTGCCCTGTGCAAGGAGCCAGAGAGTTGTGAGGGATGCACGGGGAAGGTGAGCAGGGCCTGGGAGTACTAAGAAATTTGTGGGTCACAGTCAGGGCAGTGAGGGATGACTAGGGGCCAGAAAAGCATATACTAAACCTTGTTAAACTTTAATTTACCCTTTCAGGGGGCAGATGGCAGAAAGATTGATCCAAACTACAGGCATGACCCCAGCAGAACCAGGAAGTCACAGGCGGGGAAAAATTGGACCATCATTTATCTCTTGCATGCCCAGTCACGTTAGATCTCCTACCGATAAGTGCCCAAGCCACCAATTTCAGCTTGTTCCCACCCCACCCAGCCCAGCCTCACCACCGCGGGCATCCCAAGATACAATCGTCCTAAAAGCAAAGTTACAACAGCCTCCCTTGTGCCCGGCTCTGCCAGAACCCCACCCACCTTTAAGAAGACTCCATTAATTCTACAGAGAGATAACAGCCTGCACAGGGGCCTCAGAGGGAATCCTGATTGCTCAACCTGCTCCATTCCAGACACTCAGAAAAACATGTGTGACACAAGAAAGCTGATCTTTAAGATAATGACTTGGTGGCCTGAGACAGGTCCTCCATACAGCTTTGCGCTGTGTTCTTGAAAATTCATCCATCCACCGCCATCTCCCCATCCATCCATCTCTCCCTGTCCGTGGCTCTCTTCCTCCATCTGTTTGTCTGGAGTTGACTCTCGCCGATGCCATGGGCTGAGTGTGGTGTGCTGAGGAGCTGGCCAACCCTGGAAAGTTGAGGGACACACATCCATCTAAACGACACGAATTGCAGTTCTCCCCATCAGTTTTTGTCCTTGGGCGTTAATTTTTCACATCCCACAAAACAAAGCTAAATTCTAGAGTTGTGTATTTAAAAAAAAAATCACTTTTTACATATTGGTTACTAAATCATTACATTTTAAAAATGACATAGGCCACACAAAAAACATTTCCACCTTTTCTTTCCCCCTTCCTTTTTTTTTTTCTTTTATTTTTATTTATTTTGAGACAGGGTTTCTCTATGTAGCCCTGGCTGTCCTGAAACTCACTCTGTAGACCAGGTTAGCCTTGAACTCACAGAGATCTGTCTGTCTCTGTCTTTCACATGCTGGATTAAAGGTGTAAGCCACCAAGCTTGGTTTAGTTTTATTTTTTTTTTTTTGGTTTGTTTGTTTGTTTGTTTGTTTTGGTTTTTTTGTTTTGTTTTGTTTTTGTTTTTGGGGGTTTTTTTTTGTTTGTTTGTTTGTTTTTTTTTTTTTTTTTTTTTTTTGGTTTTTTTGAGACAGGGTTTCTCTGTGTAGCCCTGGCTGTCCTGGATAGTTTTATTTTCTTGAGACAGGTATTGCTGTAGTTAGTCTGGAACCCCTGCACATCCTCTGCATAGGCTGGGAAACCCCATCTTTCCTCCTTCCCCAAACCCTTTTCACACAGAAGAAACTCCCCCTCCCCCTCCAACCCTCTGCTTTTCCTGCTTGGAGAAAACTCAGGGCTAACATTATTCCCTCTCTCCATCTCTCTATTTCCGACAACCCACCCAAGAGTGCCTGCCCAGGGGCTCAGTTTCTGACCATGTATGGACACCATCCCAGCTCCTAACTGGTGGCCATCACTCCTTGCCTAGGCGCTATGAAACCCCCTTGCTTTAGCCTGGAAGTGTGTCTTCACCGCCCTCCACCTGAGAGATCAGTGAACCCACGGTGAGCTGCCTCCTAAACCTGCCTTTATCCACTTTTAATCTGGTCTAATCTGGCCTATACCTGCATTCCCGATGGAGAGAAAATGTCCATCACTGCATAGCCAAGGCTGGACCAGTATCAACTATATAACCCAGGCTGGCTTCAAACTCAAGGCAAATCTTGCTTCAGCCTCTAAAATTCCACACCATTAAAAAAAAAAACTAAACTAAACAAAACAAAACTCCATGATCTTAAATTCTTGAAAACGTTGCAACTTCCATACAAATACCTGGCCATTGAAATCATTCTAAACACTCTGATGCACATTTTCTCCAAACAAAGATGTTCCAGAAAACCACGGTTTGCCCACCAGCAGGAAACTAATTGCACTGGGCAGTCTCAATTTGCCTTTGTGTCTAGGGTCACAGTCCAGGGTCACATGTATCATGCAGTATGGTTGTCCTGTCTCTTGGGCCCATTAGTCCAGAACATTCCTCAGTCTTTCCCAGACTCCCATGACTAGCACTTTTGAAAAGGACAAACAGGTAAGCTGAAGAGGAGTTGTCTGACATTTTCTACACAGATCACAGGTTCTGTGTCTCACAACACAACAGCAGCATGCTGTGTCCCCTCGCTGTACCCTGCAGATGACACGTGTGATTTCAATGGTCCTATATTGAAGTTGTTGGTTTGACACGGTCTCCCAAGGGAGATCAGGCTGACTTCAAATCCACAGAGATCACCCTGCATCTGCCTTCTGAGTGCTGGGATCACAGATGTGCGCCACCGTGAAGGGCTCAGATCTTAACATCATTCAAGTAAGGCAAAAACCTTCCTATTGCCGGGCGGTGGTGGCACATGCCTTTAATCCCAGCACTTGGGAGGCAGAGGCAGGCGGATTTCTGAGTTCGAGGCCAGCCTGGTCTACAGAGTGAGTTCCAGGACAGCCAGGACTACACAGAGAAACCCTGTCTCGAAAAAAACAAAAACAAACAAACAAAAAAAAAAAAACCTCCTGCTTGGATCCACCCGTATGCTGATTTTTTTTTTTTCTTTCTAAAAAGTAATAGATACTCCATACTCAGAACTTATCACCATGGTGCAGACCTGAGACTTCATGGTGGCCATCCACTGCTGCTATGGTCTGATTGTCCCAGCTGTGGTCTGTGATAGCCCCTTCAAGATGGCCTCTGTGTCTGTCCAGCATGTCCCCACTATGGATTAAGGTACTCCTTCACTCTTTTGCACAGAATATTCCAGGCTTACATTGGTGCTGAAATCAGTCATTTTTCCAGAGGGCTCTGGTTCCCTTCAGTGGCATGTGGTATTTAGGTCAGGATGTACGCATGGCCGCTGAGATGTCTCTCAGAGGCGTTTTGAACACACATAGGTGTCTGTAGCTGCTGCCCCTGTGGTAGCCCTGCCTCTGTTCTTCCCGAAGGGGCATGCAGCCGCTCTCAGGTGTTCTGGTTGGTTTCCTTGTTGATTTGAGCAAGTTCTCCTTGTTGCTACAACCCCAAACCCGAGATACCTCTTTTTTTTTTTTTTTTTTCGGTTTTTCGAGACAGGGTTTCTCTGTGTAGCTCTGGCTGTCCTGGAACTCACTCTGTAGACCAGGTTGGCCTCGAAATCAGAAATCCGCCTGCCTCTGCCTCCCAAGTGCTGGGATTAAAGGCGTGCGCCACCACCGCCCGGCTCCGAGATACCTCTTATGCCTGAAATTCTGAGAGGAGACTTTCCATGGCCCCCAGTTTTCCTACTAGACCACCTCTAGCCATGCAGACATCCTTCGTGTCCCACTTAGGCCCTGAGACCCCTCTTTTGAGCAGCAGGTACCTTCTCCCTCACCACTGACACTTGTTCAAGAACGAAAGGGGGCCGGGTGATGTGGCTCACACCTGTGACCCCAGCACTTGGGAGGCAGAGGGAGATGGATCTGTGAGTTCAAGGCCAGCCTGGTCTATATAGTGAGTTCCAGGAGAGCCAGGGGTATGTAGAACGACCCTGTCTCAAAAACAAAACAAAACAAAACAAAAACAAAAAAAAAACAAAGAAGAAAGAAATTTGGGGGAGAGGGCACTGAAGGAAAAAGGAGAGGAGTTGGGAGGAAAACCACCAGACCATTAGGCAAGCTGGCTTTACCTAGAGGCTATTGGTCACCAAGTTACCAAGCTTACTCTACATAGTAGGACAGACATTTACAGTTTGAGCAAACATCTGTTCTTTACTCCACCAAAGAAGAAACACAGCATCCAAGTTTTAAAGCTCCCAGGGAGGCCCCCTCACCGTTTTCGGCTGCCGGGCCACCGTACTTTGCTTACTTGGTGAGACCAGCTGGACTGGTAGCGGTGGTAATTTGGGGGATTCAAATTGACTCAGAGAGGGTGTTCCCCTGCAAAGTTTCTTCATTTTCCTGAGCCAGCCCCACCCTCTGTTAACAACACCTTCCCAAACTGAATCATCAGCCCTACCCCAGTGGCATCCAAGTTCACAGCCACGGTGACATTTCATCTAAGCCTCCTGAAGAGCAGGATTTTCAACAATGATACAGGCGATGATGGTGATGGTGATGATTATGGTGATGATGATAACTAGTGTTTATTGAATACGTGCTTCATACACAACCACCATATTTACCCCCCAAACCAACTGTGTGGTCTTGAGGCAGTCACTTCCTGTGATTCCTATAGTTGCTGTCACAAATGTCTTGGTGACTAAAGACTGAAGTGAGTTAGCTCACAGTTCTGGCAGCCAGGCATCCGAGATCAGTATCGCTGGGCCCAAATCAAGGTGGGCCAGCCCACGCTCCCTCGGACGGCTCGGAGAATTCCTCCCTACTCCTCTGCTGGTGCCAACCGTTCCATGGCTTGTGTCTGCACCGCTCCAATCTCTGCGCGCGTCTGGACCTGTGCTCTCCGATGTGCGCAGGAAGTCTCCCTCGGTTTCCTCTAACAAGAACATTTATGATGGTGCATTCATTAATTAGTCAGCTTTCTCTTACCTCAACAGAATACCTCTGATAATTACTTAATAAAGAGAAATCGTGGAGGCCGGAGAGATGGTTCAGTGGTTAAGGGCACTGACTGCTCTCACAGAGGATCCAGATTCAATTCAATTCCGTATGGCAGCTCACAACTGTCTGTAATTTCAGTTCCAGGGAATCCGATGCCCTCTTCTGGCCTCTAAGGACATCCAGTGTGCACACAGTGTACTTAAGAATACATAAGCAAGGCTGGACAGATGGCTCAGTGGTTAAGAGCACTGACTGCTCTTCCAGAGGTCCTGAGTTCAATTCCCAGAAACCACATGGTGGCTCACAACCATCTATAATGGGATCTCCCTCTTCTGGCATGCAGGTATCTACACGCAGATAGAGTACTCATATCCAGAATATAAATAAATCAAATCTTTAAAAAACGAGAAAGAACACACAGGCAGAACACTCACACACGTAAAACAAAAATAAATAAATCTAAAAAGAAAATGACAAGGTTTCTTTCAGCCCACAGTTTTGGATGGCTTTACCCACGAGCTGTTGGCTTCGTTGCTTTGGGCCTGTGATGAACATCCTATTTCCAGGATGATGAATTATAAATTAAAAAAAAAAAACCAAATCAATCATCCTTTTATTACACTTATTTGTAGAGGGTTTGGCTCATGCATCTGTGCATGTGGAGGTGTTCACCTCTCGGCTCTTTGCTGTGGATGTCATGTGAGGAACTGTTGTAAGTTCCTGCCACCTCTGTTGTGGTGGGCTATAACGGAATTGTAAGCTAAAATAAATCCTTTCTCCTCTAAGTTGCTTTTTTGTCAGGATATTTTTTTCACAGCAGCAGAGTTAAAAAATGAGGACCCCCCAGCAGGAATCAGGAATCTCAGGGCGGGGCAAATGGCTCACCGCATGGCTAAAAAGTAAAACAAAGAGAAGAAGGTTCTAAAGGCTCAAGATCCTTTTCTTTTTCTCTTTTTTTGGTTTTTCGAGACAGGGTTTCTCTGTGTAGCCCTGGCTGTCCTGGAACTCACTCTGTAGACCAGGCTGGCCTCGAACTCAGAAATCCTCCTGCCTCTGCCTCCCAAGTGCTGGGATTAAAGGCGTGCGCCACCACCGCCCAGCCTCAAGATCCTTTTCAATTCCATACCCCCTCCTCCCAGTGACCAGAAGACCAGCCCTAGGCTCCACCTAGTGTCCACACCTTGGAGGCCTTGTCAACTGTCAACAGTGCCTTTGGCTGTGAACTCAAATTTGGTTTGAGAGACAATCTCAGTACGAACCGTCAGTTCTAGCCCAGGTTGATCTGGAATGTGTAATCCTCCTGCTTCAGTCTTCTGAATGCAGGGAGCATAGGTATGTATCACCATGCCTGATTCCAAGCCTGTAATGTACAGGTCTGTGGGGGACTGTCCATATTGAAATTGTACTAGCTGGCTCACCAAGATACCTCAGGTAAGCTCCTACCTCAGGATCCTGGAGGACCTTGTGATACTTAATGTCAACTTGATAGGATTTAGGATCAGGATGAAAACAAACCTCTGGCCCTGTCTGTGAGGATGCTTTTAGATTGGGTTAATTAACCCTCCCCTGACTGTGGGTACCGTTCTCCGGTCTGGGGTCCTAGGCTGAATCAGCAGGATGAGCCTAGCTGAACACAGCATTCATGTCTCTCTCTGCCTAAGGGGCCCAGGAGCCCTGAACCTCCTCCTGCCATAAAGTCCCTGTACTAACAGACTGTCCCTAAACCGTGAGCAGCACCTACTGTCTCTTAAGTGGCTTCTGTCAGGTACACTGTCATTCTAATGAGAAAAGCAACACAGATCTTGTTCTCAGAAACGAGGCAGTATTTAGAGGTCTCGAGGGTTAGGAGCCAACAGTCAATCTACCACACTTCCCTGCCACAGCCTTGCTGACCCCACGTGTCACGTGAGGCGTCGCAGTGGTGTTCTCCACGCGGGGCTGATGTGAGGCTTTGTGGATTCATGAGAATCTGGCCACTGACAGACTAGCGGGCGGGCTGCCCATGAATGGCGCAGTTATTATAAATTGATTTCTTGAGTCATTTCCCCCTAGACTGGCTACGGTAGGGGAACTGAGCCCGGTGCTCGTGTCTCTCCCCTTGCCAGGCTTTCAGCAGGATTAAGTGTACCAAATGGGCTTTGTTGAGCCAACTCCTCTTAGCGCGAAGAGCCACTGTGCCAACTGCCATTCTATTCCACAGGGCTCTCTGCCACCTCTCCCTGACGATGCCAAGATGACGGGAGCCAATAGGCCTGCCTGCTGCCATCCTGGGAAGCCAGGCGGCATGCGGCAGCCAAATATTTGAAAGTTTTTCATCTCCTAGAGGAAAATAATGTTTTGGTCATTTAAACAGCAGAGTCATATTCATGTGTGGGGGTTCATGTGTATGTATTTGGTAGTAAGTGTGTGTGCATTATACATTATGCATTTTGGTACTAGTATCTCTCTCTCTCCCTCTCTCCTCCTCTTCCTCTTTCTCTTCCTCTTCCTCTCTCTCTCCCTCTCTCCTCCTCTTCCTCTTCCTCTTCCTCTTCCTCTTCCTCTCTCTCTCTCTCTCTCTCTCTCTCTCTCTCTCTCCTTTGTCTGGTGTACCACAGCAGTGTCACCAGGGTCATACACACAATCAGAGGGTGTCCTTCTAGTGGACAGCCTAAGATCCACATACCCTCCAATAACCTTTGTCACTTTCAGGAGGAACTTGCCAACATTGGCAGATGCCTCGTGCCTCGTGACTCTCCTCTGACCTGTGTCCTGGTTCTTCCGACCGAGAGACCCTGCTACTCAGAGCTCTGATTCCGCGATACATGAGCCAGGCTCAGTCGGTCAGGTGGGGCAGGGATACAGTGTAGCAAGGCACAGGAGAAAACGGAGGTAGCTCTCTCATTAAAGACCCCAGAAGCCAGGCAGGATGGTGCCTGTCTGTAATCTCAGCCCTTGGGAATCAGAGGCAGCAGGATAGCCACAAGTTCAAGGCTAGCCCAGAGAGAGAGAGAGAGAGAGAGAGAGGGGGGGGGAGAGGAGAGAGAGAGAGAGAGAGAAGAGTAAAATGAGGGAGGGGATAGAGGTGGAATGGTTGTAAGTCCAGGGTAATGCGTATGCCTTTCTGGATGTGAGCTGAACCAGTGAATGGGAAAATAATTAAAAACAAAATAATCACGCCTTGAATAATGCTGGTCTAGACAAGTATCTCCATAAGAATGTTTCCTGGCGGCTGAAAAAAAAATTCAAGCAGAAAATGTATTTTTAAATCATAAGAAATGGTCTCAAAACCAGGTGTGACTTACACTAGCTATCCCAAGGCTGAGAAAGGAGGGTTATCATGTTGTAAGACCAGACGGGGCTACACAGTGAGTTTTATAGGCCACCCTGAGCTGAGGGGGGGGACTCTTATCTTAGATAGATAGATAGATAGATAGATAGATAGATAGATAGATAGGGGTGGGCTGGCTGCTCAGTAGGTAATGTGAACTGCACCAAAATGAAGACCTGAGGTCAGATCTCAGGGCCTACGTAACAGCCAGGCGTGAGGGCACACACCTTTACCCCAGTGCTACGCAGGGAAGACACCGGGCAATCCTGGGGGGTCCCTAACCCACCAGTCTTTTCAAAATAGTGAGCCCCGGCTTCAGTGAGAGATCTTATCTCAAACAACATAGAGCAGATAGCGGGAGACACATATGTCTTCTGGTCTTCATGTGCACACGCATGGAAGAGGAGACCTCTACATACAAGCGCACACATAGGCATACATGACACCTATACAGTTGTCCATAGCGCCATACACATATCATACACATGTATATATCACACATACGTAGATGCAAATACCATAGATACATATATAGACATATACACGTATGTGGTATATACACACATATACATACATACACACATGTAAATATAACATATTCTATATTATACATTATATAATATAGTATTATATAATATATATTATATAATATTATATATATAGTATATAATATGTATAACATATATAATATATAATTATATAATAACATAATGCATTATATAATTTTATATATTATATAATATCATATAATTATATAATACTACAGTAATATATTATATATAACATATATATTATATAATTTAATATAATATATGATTCACATATATTATATATTTTTATATAATATATGTATGTGTGTATATGTATATATGTGTATATACATATATATGTGTGTATATGTATATATGTGTATATACATATGTATATGTGTGTATATGTGTGTATGCATATATGTCTGTCTATATAATATGTATGTATGCCTGCTGCCTATATGCACGCACATACATACATACATACATACATATGAAGGTATATGTGTAAGTCTATACATGTGCATGTGCACTTGTGAAACTGATGAAACAGGTAGTCGGACCTGGCCAGAGTGTGTGTGTGTACATGTGCGTGTGCATGTATGTGTGTGTATTTCCCTGTGTGCCTGTGTGTGCATATGTGTGTGCGTGTATTTCCCTGTGTGTGCATGTGTGTCTGTGCGCGCGCGCATGTGTGTGCATGACCTTCTCTGTGTCTTTTTCTTCCTCACTGGCCTCTTAAGAGTTAAAAGAGTTCAGAGATTCTCACCAGGCATTCTTGCCAGCCTCAGATAGTTACATGTGTTTCATCAGTAGTGCTGACTTGTAAATCATCTGCCACTCTAAGTGCCACAACCCCCTGCCCCCTCCCCCTCCCCCCGTCATTGGCTGTTATTAACACCAACCCCAATCACCAATGCCATACCTTGATGCTTTTCTCAGTTACCTGAAAACTGGGTAGGCCCTGACACAGGCACTCATGCACACACACACACACACACACACACACCATACACATGCAGACATGCACTCAATTTTAAAATCTAATAGTAACAAAAGGCCAAAACTCTGAGGTCAGGTTCTCGGTGAGTTTCGTGAGTGTGACATCATCGGGAACTGAACTCTTCCCTCGTTCCTCTCCGATAGATGCTGTGCTGGGTGGATTCCTGCTGGTGACAGTCACAGCAGTACTGTGCGGCTCTGCCCATGTAACCACGCCCAATGTCACCATCCCCTCAGAAGATGCCCCCACATGCCACTGAATGGAACTGTGCCTAAAGCCCACACCGGACCCTGTCATTCACGGGGGTGGAGGTGTGTCGTGGCCACCTTGGAGGAACAGGGATTTGTATCGACCAGAGGGCACAGCCGGGGCAGAGAACCTAAGTGAGGAAGAAACACTGTCCATGCAACCCAGTGAGTCCCCAGCTTCTCCGCTCACAGGTGATCTGCAGGAAATGTCACACACCACGTGCTGACCGCGTCCCTGGCATCGTGTGTAGAGAGCAATCAGGAAACAAGTACCATTTTATCTGCAGTTTATACAGAGCAAACTGAAGCTCAGCCTAAGACATTCTAAACAAGAGGGGCTCTAAAGATAACACGGGCAGCAAAAACTGCTAGTGGCATTCCATCAGACGAAGGTATTCCAGGCTGTCTGAAGGTTCCAGCGTGAATAGAAGGTTCTGGAATGGCATTGCCACGTGTAGCCTCTTGTTGTACACACATAGCAGGCCTGTTAGAACGAGAGTTTTGATGAGTATACCTGATTTGGGGGCGTCCTGGCCAGACATCTGAAGAAGGGTACCGAGAGCAGGTTTGTAAGTTGGGGTTTTCTGCAGGATGCCCCCTACATGGAGAGGGGTTGCCAGGACTGTGACATGCAGCTAGCCCATGTGGGTTGGAGTAAGAACTGAGTTTCCTTTTAGTCATTTGGAAGGAAAGCGAGGGGCCACAGACGGGTGAAAGCAGCCACATAAACCAGAAACAGTAGTTAAAAGTGATAGGCGGATGGGGGCCTCCCGAGGTAGGTCCCTCCAGATGCCCAGAACTGGTGGTCATGTGACTAAATGTGGCCAAAGGGATTTGGCAGATGTGACTAGGGTAAAAGGGACCTTGAGGGTGGTTCCAGAGAGCTGGAAAGTGACAAGGAGTTAGGGGACCCCTGTGGTCCCTCTGGACACTGCAGCAGAGAAGAGGAGCTCGGGGGACCAGCACCTGAGTGTGGTCCTGATGCTGAGGAACCATCCTCCAGGGCTGCTAGGATACAAACAAAGCTGAGATGTCTCCAGAACTGTGGTCAGCGGGAGCATGACCACAGAAGAAGAACTGCAGGCCCTTCCTGCCTTTGAAGGGAAAGCGACCATGTCCTGAGCCAGAGAGGAGGCTGTTTCCCCCTGAGCTTCCAGCAAGGATCACAGACTTACGTAGACTTTTTAGTTCTGTAATATCCACGGTGGACCTCTGTCTTACAGAGCACAGGATGTTAAGAATGGGGAGAGAGGCTGCAGGGCACAGAAAGGATGTATTTATCTTTGCAGTTTTCCTGTAAATTTGAAGCTATTCTGAAAAGGTTATTTTAAAAAAGTAGTTATGTGTATTTGCATGTGTCTCTGTGTGTGTACATGCATGCAGTGACTTTGGAAGCCAGAAGTGGGCGCTAGATCCCCTGGAACTGGAGGTACAGACCATTGTCAGTCACTTGATGGTATTAGGAACCAAACTCTGGTCCTCTACGAGAATAAGATGCTCTTAACACTGAGCCATATCTCTAGCCCTTAAATACTATTTAAAACAAAAATAAAAAACAAACCAGCACACACACACCCCTTAATGACGCATGCTTTTTGTTTGTTTGTTTGTTTGTTTGTTTTTTGTTTTTCAAGACAGAGTTTCTCTGTGTAGTCCTGGCTGTCCTGGAACTCACTCAGAAGACCAGGCTAGCCTCAAACTCAGAAATCTGCCTGTCTCTGCCTCCCAAGTGCTGGGATTAAAGGCGTGCGCCACCACTGCACGGCAACGACGCATGCCTTTAATCCCAATGGTCAGGAGACAGAAGCAAAGGAAGAGACAGAAAGGCAGGCAGATCTCAGTGAGTTCGATGCCAGTCTGGTTTACATAGTGAGTTCTAGGACAGCCAGAGCTACATAGTGAGACCCTGTCTCCCAATCCAGCCCCAATACGAATGAATGAATGAATGAATGAATGAATGAACAAACAGAAGCAAGCTGGTGTGGTGGCACCTGGGTCTCAGGTATTTGTGGAGTTGGGGTAGGAAGGAAAATTGCTTGAAAGCAGACTAGACAACAAGACCTCAGACCTGAGAACAAACACTGGGAAGGAAGCTACCTTCAAGGCCCTCAGTTCAATTCTCAGGACTATAAGAAAAACCAAACAGAAAGCAGATACGCAGGCCCCGTCTATATCAGTAAAATAAATAAATCAGCACTTCTTTGGAGGCGGGGGGTGGGGGGGGAGGAGAACTGGGTCTCTGTCTCTGTCTCTCTCTCTCTCTCTCTGACAGGATTTTAGGGTACAACTCAAGCTGGCCTAGAATTCATGATCCTCCTGCCTCAGGCTCCTGGGTGCCAGTTATAGGCATGTGCTGCTGCTCCTGGCTCAGCATCAGATATTCTAAAATCTCCTCAAATGTTTCTGTGTACTTTTATGTTGCTGGACCTCCTTATAAAGTCAATCGGCTTGGTAATTTTGCAGACGTGTGTGTGTGTGTGTGTGTGTGTGTGTGTGTGTGTGTGTGTGTGTATGTGCGCGTGTGCACATCTGTGACTGCATGCATGTGTATGCATGTATGCAGTGTGTGTGTGTGTGTGTGTACAGGCCACAGCATGTGTGTGGAAGGCAAAGACCTCTCAGGAGTTGGTTCTGACATTTCCCTCTTGTTTGAGGCTGGGTCTCTCTGGCTTCAGCTGCTGAAGTGTAGACTCTGTCTTATCTGGTCTACGAGCTATCTCTACCTTCAATCTTGCCACAGAAGAGCTGGGATTACAGATGTGTGATACCACATCTGGCTTCCTTCCTTCTTGTTCCAGGGTTCTGGACGCAAGTTATTAGATATCTCCCAGCCCCTGGTTTGTTTGTTTGTTTGTCTTTAAGACTTACTCTATAGCCAAGGCTAGCCTGAAACCCATAAGCCAGCCACATCCAGCTTTGGCACTGCACTATATCTGGATAGGGAGAATTTGGGCTCTGACCCTTGGGTCCACAGAACTTGGTTCAAATTCCAGCTTCACACTCCTCCGGTGTGGTTCCTGGGACAAATAAGAATGCTTGTCTGGCCGGGTGGTGGTGGCACACGCCTTTAATCCCAGCACTTGGGAGGTAGAGGCAGGTGGATTTCTGAGTTCGAGGCCAGCCTGGTCTACAGAGTGAGTTCCAGGACAGCCAGGGCTACACAGAGAAACCCTGTCTCGAAAAACCAAAAAAAAAAAAAAAAAACCCCCCCCCCCCCCCCCAAAAAAAAAAAAAAAGAACCCTTGAGTCTAAAATGGGGAAAATCAATTATCTCTCCTGATGCCCGGGTGGAACAGATACTTCACAAATCCGCCAACAAGCTACATGTGCCAGTTCGTTAGCCGCAGTTGAAACAGGGGCTGCGGGGCTGGAGAGATGGCTCAGAGGTTAAGAGCACTGACTGCTCTTCCAGAGGTCCTGAGTTCAATTCCCAGCAACCACGTGGTGGCTCACAACCATCTGTCATGGGATCTGATGCCCTCTTCTGGTGTGTCTGAAGAAAGCTACAGTGTACTCACATACATAAAATAAATACATCTTTAAAAAAAAAAAAAGAAAGAAAAGAAACAGGGGCTGCAGTGGCCAGTGGAACTGTGTTAGCCAGTGTGAGGCCCAGAGACAAGCTGCGTGTGAAGCATATGCCTGTAGGAGGCAGAGGCAGGAGCCCCAGTGTGAGGCCGGTATGAGCTACACACTGATTTCTGGCTTGGGCTGCACAGCAAGACCCTCTTTCAGAGGAGGAGGAGGAAATGCAGGAGGAAGTCCCGAAGTCATATTACCCTCAGGAGCAGAGTAAGTAGGTCAGTCAAGGTCTAAAATCCCTCACGTTGTGTTTCTACGGCAATTCTACTGTAGAAGAAACTGAGGCACAGAAGGGAGCAGGCTTACCCTAAACAAATCAGGAAGGATCCCCAGGTGTCTCTGGATCTGAGAACCCCTATGCCTGGGGTTCTCAGCAGGCTCAAGGAGTTCTGTCAATAGCAGTGACTGGGCTCCTTCAAAGGCCTGATGGCCCTTGCTGGCTTAATCACGCCAGAAGGGGGCGCCACCTCCTCCCCATTGGAGCATGGGAGAGGGCAGCCCTAGGGTCAGAGGATGGCCAGGATGGTCACATCTGGCATGCTGCTGGTTTGAACCTGGTGGTTGGCTGTGGAGGGCAACAACACTGTACAGCAGGCTCCATGAGAAACATCAGAATGAAGGAATGAGAGAGCAGAGGAAACAAAGTGGTGGAAAAATGGAAAAAAAGAACAATCGAATATTTATATTTTTACATTATTTTGGGGGGCACTATTTTAGTATTTTTTAGTAAAATAAATTATTATTTTAATATTTTACATTATTTTAGGGATTGATCTGCGAGCTCTGAGCTCCTCAGTTCTGCTTTTCTCGTTACTGGTCTAGTTAATGCATGTGAGTTACACTTATTAAAACCTTTGTACCCACCACCAGTCTTAAGACTACAGTAGTTTACCAATGACTTGCTATTCTGGAGGCCAGCGGTTCTCGGATGCGTCACATGTAGGCTGGTTCAAGGGACTCTGAGCATGCTCTGAACACTTGTTTACTAGTTAAGCAGGGTGAGTCCGGGCTGATGTTGGCGCCATCTTCCAATGGCAGCGGTGTGATAGTGCGTGATGACGTTGGCACACCACACCCAATGACGTTGGCGCACCACATTTTAATATTTTTTAGTAAAATAAATTACTATTTTAATATTTTACATTATTTTAGGGATTGATCTGTGAGCTCTGATCTCCTCAGTTCTGCTTTTCTCGTTACTGGTCTAGTTAATGCATGTGAGTTACACTTATTAAAACCTTTGTACCCACCACCAGTCTTAAGCCTATGGTAGTTTACCAGTGACTTGCTATTCTGGAGGCCAGCGGTTCTCGGCCTCCATTGCCTATGGGACACATCGTGGATCTTTGGAAATTATTTATTTATTCACTCTGGTCAGGGGATGATTCTCATGTGCCTTGTTTGAGAAACACGCATTTATTTCTTTTATTACACACACACACACACACACACACACACACACACACACACACACACACACACACACACACACACACGGACTAACAATTACTGTCGATTTACCTCCCACCACCAGGGGGCGTCGGAGGAAAAAAACCCACTCTACCATTCCTTTTTCTTGGAGAGCGGCGGGTGTCGCGCGCGGGAGGAAGTTTGGCCTTCGCGGTGCTCCGTCGTCCCGCGGGCTGCCCGGCAACCGGCGAGGAAACGGCTGGCGTGTTGTGCAGCGGGCGGGCGCCGCGAGACCCTCGGAGCCTGCGAGCGCGTGATCGAGCTAAGGCCGGCGACCCTTCTCCGCGACCTTCGGGCGCCAAGCGCAGGAGTCAGAGGTTAGGCTGGGCCGAGGGGCGGGCCGAGGCATCCTTGTCGCCGCGGGACCTGTAAAAAGTTGTATGCCAAGCGCTTGGCACGTACTAGTAATCTTTACATCACCGTCTCAGGTTCTTTTTGTTTGTTTTTGAGACGGGGGCTTCCTGTTTTGTCCAGGTTGGCTTTGAACTCCTGGACTCAAGTGATCTTCCTGCCTCGGCTCCCCAAGTACCAGGGACCGCTGGGGCATGCCCCTGGGACCTGCTTGCCCCTGTAGTTTTTATGCAGAACGTAAAAATCCTCAATTTCTTATCCCAGCCTTGTCAGGACAATTTCTGTGTCTGCAATCTCCCGGATAATGGCTGGCCACTGCTGGGCATAGGGCAGGTTTATTTAAATTGACAATCTGCAGCCTTGGTGGCAAATCATTTAAAACATTCTGGCGTGGGCCTCATTCTAAAAATTTGATCATTTGGTTGTTCTACGGTGGGAACGTGGGTCTTAAACTTGTGATAAAGGTGCAGCCAAGGAGCGAGTGCCATCAATAGAGAGAGGAGGCATTCGAGTGGAGGATCCCTGGCTTGACAACTGGCTCAGGTTTTGCCCACTGCTGTTTCCGTTCCCTTCAGATGGCGCTGCCCACGTTGCCCTCTTATTGGTCCAGCCGGAGACCCATGGATCTTCGCCAGCGCCAGCATCAGCAGGAGGACGAGTTTCGCCAGCAGTGGGAACAGAACAGCCGCTATTTCAGGACTTGGGACATCCACAACTCCAAACAGACCGAATGGAGCTCCAAGACCTCCTACCAGCGGAGGCAAGTGTTTTGTGTGTCCCGCCCACTGGTTCCTATCACCAGCTAGTCAGGGGGTGAAGCCTCAGAACTTAGGGACTGTGGCTTGTGACCGTTTGAGTTACCTCCTGGTGACGCTAGAAACTAGGATGTGCTGGGGAGAAGTAATGTGCATTTTAAAAGATAAAACGAATGCCTTGTCTGTAGGTGTTTAACCCCCTCCCCAACTTTGTATAGAAATATATATATCAAACTCTGACCTGGTGTGACTCACGTGCAGTGGGCTCCTTACCTAGCATGCATGCCTACCACTGTGAGAAGATGAAGGAGGAGAAGAGGAAGAATCTGGAGGTGCGGCGGGAGAGACTCAGGGAGCTTATGCTAGAGGAACAGGACTTGCTGGCCGCCGAGCTGGATGAGCTGAGGCTGAGCATGAACCTGCGGGAACGAAGACTCCGGGAGCAGCACAGGGACCTGAAGTCAGCCCGAGAAGAACAAAGGAAACTGGTAACTACCCTAGACCGGAAGCCGGTTGCAGGGCGGGAGCCTCCTTGGCAGGAGCTGAGGAATGGCTCTATGGGGCTGTTCTTGGGTGCCTGGTAAGATGAGCTGGTTAGGTGACTAGAGCCTGGAGGAGATGGTCAGGTGACTAGAGCCCATGGGGAAAGCACTCTACCCCACCCCACCCCCCTACCCCACCCCACCCCCCAGAGAGGAAAGGTTTATTTTAGCTCGGATTTCTGAGGGTCTCAAGTGATTATATTAAAGAAGGCATGGAGCCTGTGACCAATGGAGCTCAAGTCCTGCTGGGTCAGGAAGCAGAGGACTTTACAAAGAGGGTTTGGCCTACAGTCTTCAAAGACTCACCACAGTGGGCTGTTGCTTCTAGGTAGTTCCTCATCCCACTGAAGGCACCCTGGCTTCTCTGAATAGTGCCAGCAGCTGGGAAGTAGTTGTTTTTATTGTTGGTTTGAACCGTTCTCTCTGTGTAGTCCTGGTTTGCCTGGAACTTTGTGTATAGACCAGCCTGGCCTCAGAGCCCTAGAGATCTGCCTGCCTCTGCCTTCCAAGTGCTGGGATTAAAGGTGAATCACCTGCTTGGACGAGAGCAAGCCTTTAAAATGTGAGGTTGGGGGAATAGTTGAGATTCAGCTCATAACAATGATCTGACCAAATATGGTAACACATTACTGATTTATGCTAGCAGGGGAGGATAGCCATGGTTAGTTGGCACTTTGAGGATGTAGTCCAGGCTGGCCAACAATGGCTGTCCCACAGCAGACAGACCAAGAATCCAGTGTTTGTTGAGCCCAAGATGTCTCTGCACTCCCAGCCTGGTGCTGGACTCTGGGAGGATTTCTGTAGAACTTCTGACTTTCAGTTTGTGTTAGAATCCTGAAGAAATTGGAGGTAATTGTAACCTCATGCATTTTCAACTGGCCTCTTTATTCCCTGAGATAACAATTCTGACACTTATATATGAATAAATGCCTTGGCCAATAAATTTGGCTCGTTTCCGCTAGCTCATAACTCAGTTATCCTGTTTAAACTAGTCTAAGCCATGCCACGTGGTTAGTTACCTCTCCTCATGTTCATGTGTCTGTCTCCAATCAGTGGTGGAGTGAATCTCCTACACCTATTTCCCAGAATCCTCTCTCTCCCCTGCATGTCCCATCTTCTAATCCTGTCTCAGCTCATTGGCTAGAGGTTTTGGGTTTTTTTTGTTTGTTTTGTTTTTTGTTTTTTTGAGACAGGGTTTCTCTGTGTAGCCCTGGCTGTCCTGGAACTCACTCTGTAGACCAGGCTGGCCTCAAACTCAGAAATCCGCCTGCCTCTGCCTCCCAAGTGCTGGGATTAAAGGCGTGCGCCACCACTGCCTGGTGGCCAGAGGTATTTTTATTGAGGGCTGATGCTTCCACATAGTCCACTGCAGAAGAGAGTCTCTCTACGGTTAACACTGGCCAGTCACAGGGTAGATGAGCTTGCCAGCAAGAGTGAGAGCAAACAGACAGGAAGCCAGGGCCCACTCGTACGTACCTTTACAGGGAGGGTTTGGTATGTGGTTTATAAGTCACTGCACGGGATTCTCCTTCATCTTTTCAGTTGGGTGGCCCCACAAAGACCTGGGAAAACTGTATTTTGTCTTTTGGGTGGCTACGGTTACTAATCTCAGTCTGTGTGTTTTAGCCTAGTATGTATTTGGAAACTTGTGCCCCTAGAAGGGACCCAGCCATAGCATCAGACCTTAGCTAGCTCTTGGTCCACTGAGAGGGGCATTTATTTGTCCATGCCTTTCATTCGGCTTGGGTGTCTTATCCCCAGAGCTGGTGTGCAAAGGAAGCAGATTTGAATGGCAGACGGGGGTGTCGTCACTGAAGGGAGAGGTTCATGGCCCGAGCCAACTTCTGTTGTGCCTCGTCTAAGTGTGAGTGGGTTTGAACAGCGACCTCACGTCTCCTGTGTTTTCTTGATAGATTGCCGAACAACTTTTGTATGAGCACTGGAGGAAGAACAACCCCAAACTTCGGGAGGTGAGAACTAAGCCTTCCATTGCTTCAGCTGCATAGGTGACGTCATGTTTTCAGATTTTGTGCCTTTGTTTCTGAGTCTGGATGTGTGTTGGGCTGATACAGAGGGAAAAAGAGATCCAGGCAGAAGAACTGGCCAGACAGGGCCGAGCAGTGAACTCTGCCACACAGCCTGACTTTTGGGGATATATTCTTTGGCCCAGGAGCTCTCTGCCCAGTGGGCTACAGAGACCTAAGCAGTGGACTCAGGATGTCTCTAAGGGAGGTTTCTGGAGAGGAGGAGCTTAGAAGGATGCTGGCACCAGTTGGATAATATGGCGTGAGGAAGGGGCCTTCTGGATGGAGGTGACTGGACGAGGTGCCCTGTGCCTCAACAACAGAATCCCAGAAGCTGTAAAGGGCCAGGTGAGACCAAGATACCCAGTGGTTAGGGAGTCCTGAAGAGATGAGGCTGGTGAGGAGATGGGGGCAGACCTGGAGCAGCACTGCCTGGCCTTCCTCCAGAGGCTCTGGGCTACTTTAGCAATGTGCAAGATCACGGCCGCACGCGGGGGTGCTCCCTCACGGCTGCATACGGGGGTGCTCCCTCACGGCTGCATGCTGGGGTGCTTCTCTTGGCAGCCTGGTCAGAGTGAGCCAGGCAGAGTGGTGCTGCGTGTTGGGCTCCTAAGGTGAAGCCTGGACGTGGGTGGAGGAGACAGGAACCATATCTGCATCCTGGGGCAGAGGGAGTCGTGTCTTGGTTGGCATCTACCACTGCGCAGAGTTGGCTGGAGGGCATTAAGCCCGTTACTGGTACCCTCTACTCACTTCAGCAATGTTTGGATAAGTTTGACACTGTCACTTTGCGTAGCTCATTGTGTCTAAACATTGCCAGTAGCAATTCCAGGTGAGATGACTCCCCAGGTCAAGGTGTTTGCTGCCAAGCCTGGTGACCTGAATTTCATCCCAGCACCAACACAGGCGAAGGACAGAACCAACTCCCACACAGGTTGTCCTCTGGCCTACACACACACAGACACATACACACACACAGACACACACACACACACACACACACACACACACACACACACACAGACACATACACACACACACATACATACTCACACACACATATACACACACACAGACACATACACACAGATACATACACACACACAGACACACACAGACACACACACACACACACACACATACATACACATAACACACACACAGACTCACACACAATGTAAGAAATATTAAAAAACAAAGCTAGATGGAGTAGTTCACTTTTTTCTTTTCTTGTTTGTTTGTTTGATTCACCTGCCTCTGCCTCCTGAATGCTGGAGTTCACTCCTTTAATCTCAGCACTGGGGAGCAGAGGCAGAGGTCTCTGAGTGCAGGCCGGAAGGTTTGGCGAACCAAGCTCAGGGCTGGCTCTGCTATGCTTACCCAGCTTACTATGCTTACTCCTGGGCTCTTTTCAAATTGCAGCTTTGTTTGAGAAATGCTGCTGCTCTCCTGGGCTCCGGGAGAGAGTGTGGTCCTTTGTTCCAGGGGTAGGCGGACAAAGAGTTATGTAGTCCGTTGGTTTCCTACTTGCTGACGTTGGGATTGGGTTTTGTTGTTGATTTTATTACGATCGTGTGGGTGAGGGGCACAGATGTGTTGTCCCCTTGTGTGGAGGTCAGAGGTCAACTGTTGGGAGTCACTTCTCCCCTCCCGCCTTACAGAGGCAGAGTCTGTCCTTTTCTGTCGCTAAGTTGAACGCTGGTGCCTGACCCTTGAGCTTCTCTTGTCAAGCATCCTCTTGTCTCTGCCTCCCACCTTACCACAGAGGTGCCAGGATGCCACCACCACACACACGCGTGCCACCACATCCTGCTTTACACACGGGTAGTGTCAGGGTTCGACTCAGGTGTGCAGGCCGTGACTTTACACTTGAGCCCTCTTGTTGGCTTTCATCAGACTGTTGTCGTTGGGGTAGCGAGTCACGGTCAGGTTCCAACAGGTGGCACAGACGGCAGTAAGTCACCTCAGTCAGTCACAGGCAAGCCCTCAGGGAAAGAAATTAATATTTTCTTTCTAATCCTCAGATTGAGTTGGACCTTCACAAGAAGCACGTGATAAATTCTTGGGCAACACAGAAAGAAGAAAAAAAACAGGTGTGTAATGTGTGACCCTCAACATTGCGTGGCTCTGTCCGCATTTCTGACCCTGTGGTGTGTGATGTGTGGCTCTCACACGCTGTGTGTGGTTCCGTCATGTGTGATGTGTGGCCCTCAC
>JANHMN010000023.1:37189736-37227264 GCA_030674055.1 Rhabdomys pumilio | reverse complement strand
CCTCACACGCTGTGTGTGGTTCCGTCATGTGTGATGTGTGGCCCTCATGCTGTGTGCGGCTCCATCCGCACTTCCGACCCTGTCTAATTTTTATGGTCTTGGCCAGATGAGCATCAGCTGCCTGCCACATGTGCAGGCTGATGTTTGCTTTGCGCATGCTCACGTGCATGGTCGTGTGTGTGTGTGTGTGTGTGTGTGTGTGTGTGTGTGTGTGGCACGCCACGTGTGCTGGTAACTGAGAGGCAAGGTGGGGGCATCAGATCACTTGGAGGAGGAGTTAGAATGTCTGTGAGCCGCCTGATCTGAGTACCAGGAACTGAACTCAGCTCATCCTCTGGAGATGAGCCCTTAACTGCCAAGCCACCTCCCCCAGCATCATAGACCTGTGTCACACACTCGGCCCAGGCTTATCGAGTGCAGCATCTCTGGGGTTGAGTCCACAAGATGCATGCTTCATTTCCTGTCTAGGTTCATCCTATTATCTTGTGGCGGGTGGAAGAAACCTGGCATGGCTGAGCCCCGGGGCTTCTAGGCCGAGCTTACCTGGGCTCTCTGGGCCAGCTGAGTTGGCTACATGTTGATACGTTGTCCTCCTGTAGCAAGAAGCCACCGAGAAGCAGGAGAACAAGCGGGTTGAGAACCAGTATGCAGTAGCCCGCAGGGAAGCCGAGGCGAGGATGAAAGCCGAGGAGGAGAGGAGGCAGCTAGAGGGGCGCCTGCAGGCCGAGGCACTGCGTCAGCAGATGGAGGAGCTGAAGCAGAAGGAGATGGAGGTGAGGAAGAACCTCCCTAGCCCGACCCAGCCAGTCTGCCACATGGGAATGGGGGCATTTAAAAGGCCGTTCTGAGAAGACCACAGCAGGATTAGGGTTCTGTGAACCAGATCCAGCCTGTGTACTCTCTTCTCATGTGCGCACCTCATTGGTGGTTCTGCCTAGATGCTCTACGGTGTGCCTAAGGCTTTGGAACATTATGGTCTAAGACAGACCTGTCCACTCGGGTGACACACCGCGTCAGGACATGGTAGCACACGACACACAGCGTTCCACTAGTAACAGGTTTGGGTCTCAGTATGTAAGTCATGAGAGATTTTGGTCCTGCCTTTGAGAACACTGATCTCCTGAGAGAGCTGAGTCTTCTGTGCAGATGGAGGGAGGTCTCTCCTCTTTGGTCTTGCTGTTTCCCTTTCCCTGACTCCAGTGTTTTAGTGACTAGAAATGTTCCTCCTCGTTCTAGATGTAGAGATAGCGCCCAGGCAAGGACTTGCTCATCTCTGGCCTCACCATGGCTGCTGTGCTGGCCAAGGACACTGAAGCCGAGTTCGCTAAGTGTGGGCCAGCACAGGAAGTCTCTGGGGCTGGGTCAGGCTTGTAGGAATGCCTTAGTTGAGGTGGGACTTGAGTCGCAGTGAGGGGACCATGAACACGGGGTACCTGCCAGACCTGGAGAGGTGCACCAGGACAGTCTGATTGCCCCCCGCCCCCTTACTTGGGTTTACCATTGTAACCACAGGCAACCAAACTGAAGAAGGAACAGGAGAACCTGTTGAAACAGCGCTGGGAGCTGGAAAGGCTGGAGGAAGAGAGGAGGCAGATGGCGGCCCTCCGGCGCAAGACAGAGCTAGGGTGTGTGTGGAGCTGGGGCTCTTTCCAGCAGGGTGGGCCTCTTGCTTTCTCAGGCTTCCCTGGAGTCCCCTGAGAACCAAAGGGGGTGTGGCCCGTCAGGGTGTGGCCTGGAGGAAGCAGCTGTTAATTGGCCGTGCGGGACTGAAGCTGCTTGATTCCTATCTTTAGGAGCTTCTTGAGACGTCAGTACAACGCACAGCTCAACAGACGCACCCAGGAGATCCAGGAGGAGCTGGTGAGTGAGCCACTGTGCTGAGCCGCCATGCAGGCAGGCTTTTCCCGTCCTCTGGGAACAGCATTGCCACGGCGCAGCCAGGACCTGAGTGCACCCTTGCATTGAATCACATATGAGAGCAGAGCAGAGCTGGGGACGGTGCAGAGAGGAGGAGAGCCTGCAGCGTGGTCCCTCAACAGCTCTACCAATGCCGTCCATACCCGCTCGGCCATGGTGGACTGCATTGTTTTGGGTGTTTGTTTGTGGTTTTTGTTTTTTAAATTTATATGAGTACACCATAGCTATCTACAGACACGCTGGAAGAGGGCATCAGATCCCATTACAGATGGCTGTGAGCCACCATGTGGTTGCTTGAAATTGAACTCAGGACCTCTGGAAGAGCAGTCAGTGCTCTTAACTGCTGAGCCATCTCTCTAACCCTGCCGTGTGTGTGTGTGTGTGTGTGTGTGTGTGTGTGTGTGTGTGTCTGTGTGTGTCTGTGTGTGTGTCTGTGTGCGTGTGTGTGAGACGGGGTCTCACAGTGTACCCTTGGCTGCCTAGGAACATGCTCTGTAGACCAGACTGCCCTTAAACTCACAGAGATCCATCTGTGTCTGCCTCCCAAGTGCGAGGATCAAAGGCGTGCGCCACCATACCTGGTTCATGGATATTCATTTAAAATAAATACGTAAATGAGTGAAGGAAGGCTGGGGAGTGGAGAGACGGCTCAGTGGTTAGGATCACTTGCTGCTCTTGCAGAGACTTGGTTCCCAGGACCCACATGGTGCTGCAAGGCTCGTAACCCTCCAAAACCCTCGTTCAAGAACCTAATGCCCCTTTGGACATCTGCAGGCGTCAGGTCTACATGTGCACATGGGTACAGCCAAAACCCATAAACACTAAAATGTTATTACTCGGAGTGTGGGGTGAGGCGTACACATGCCACCCACCCACCGTGTGCACATGGAGGTTAGAGGGGAACTTTGAGGAGGAAGTCCCTTCCTTCTAGGCTCTCAGGTCTGTTTGGCAAGGGTTTTTACCTGCTGAGCCATCTTGCCAGCTCAATCCTCAGGTATTCATGGGAAAAATAGTGGAGACAACGCAGATGTTAATTGGTTTAACTCGAAGTCACTTCACAGAGTAGGTCCGGTCTGTTCCAATCTGTTTCCGGTCTGTTTCTGGTGAGGCACAAAGCAGGATTCTCCTTGCCTGCCTTGGTGCCCTTCCCATCCGCAGTGATGCCTGCTTCCAAGCAGATTCTCCTGGTCTTGTTTACCACACACCCATAGAGGCGGTTCCTTCTGAGTGCCGTTTCCCAGCGCTGGTTCAGTTTTGTTTTGCTCACGTTTTTAGCAGGAAAGGCAAGCGTACGCTGGTTGGGCTTTGTAAGGTAGCTGCTTGGTGTTCCCGTCACGAACAGTTTCCTGACCGGCTGCCTCCTCAGGTCACTGTTCACCCCAGAATCCCCCTGCTTGGCTGCAGTGTTGTGTGTAGACATGGGTGACAGGGCAGTCCCTGCCAGTGAGCATTCGGTGATTTCTGGGTCTCCGCATTTACTGTAAAGTTGCGGTGAGCCGTTTGTGCCTGTGTCTGTTCCAGTTCTTTTTTCTTTCTTTTTTTTTTTTTAAATTCTTTCTTGTTTTTTTTTTTGGTTTTTCGAGACAGGGTTTCTCTGTGTAGCCCTGGCTGTCCTGGCACTCACTCTGTAGACCAGGCTGGCCTCGAACTCAGAAATCCGCCTGCCTCTGCCTCCCAAGTGCTGGGATTAAAGGCGTGCGCTACCACTGCCCCGCATCTGTTCCAGTTCTGCTGTAACTTCCTGCCACATAGTGTTGTAAACTGTGCTGTCATTGCATGTCCAGGGCGGATGCCTGTGGCGGTACAGGTAGCAGAAGGGGTCACTCCTTTTACTGGCAAGCCTCTGCACCTGTGCAGTGCCTGAAGTAGATGGCATGGTTATCAGAAGCACTCCAGCCCCTTCCCGTCTGTCCTGAGAAGGTGTCAGACCCTACATGGCTGGGGAGAAGGGGCTGTGTGGAAAGGCGGGCTCACCTTGCTGCGCCAGGGTTCTGACCAGCCCACCCACAGGCCACACCCACCCACAGGCTCCACCCCTTCCTCTAGGCGGCTGATGGGCGGATCCTGCAGGCACTCCTGGAGAAGGAAGATGAGTTGCAGAGGGTGGAGCTGGTCAGGCGGGAGCGAGCCCAGGCGGATGCAGCCTGGATGAAGCAGGTCATTGAGGAGCAGCTGCAGCTGGAGAAAGCTCGGGAGGCAGAGCTGCAGCAGCTGCTGAGGTGAGGGGGCAGTGCTGGGCGGGAGGCTCTGTGAGGGGGGCAGTGCTGGGCGGGAGGCTCTGAGATGCCTGCCGTCCCCGATCGGGCTACTTTTGTTTTGAGATTCTGTCCTTGTAACTCAGTCACCAGCCCCAGGGAACATGGCTTCAGTAGTGACCTGGTGTTCTTCAAGGTGGGAATCGGTATGGTTCTGGGTAACGACGTGTTCATGTCAAGTCTCAGAAGAGCGTGAGGAGATTGCTTCCAGTGTGGAGATGTTTAATGCTGCGTAGCTCTGTAACGTGGGTCTGGATCCTAACATGCTCCTGATGACGGTGCCACCGTGGTACCTTGGCTGGTCTCTGCCTTCTCAGTGATCTCCTTAGCGACCTGGGATGGGATTGCTGGCCTGTGTGCCCAGCTTTGGAGCCTAAAGGTCCAACCCATAGATAGAAATAGCCAAATGCTAGGCAGTATACACTGTCTATCCATTGGTCCAGACACCATTATTGAATCCTGACACTCAGTCGAGTGGTGCTATGTGGTCATGGAGACTATGGGAGGTTGCTGTCTGCCTTGAGGTAAGCCAGTAGTCACATCCTGGGAGCGTGGTGACCGGGCTCGGGCTTGGGCAATATCCACCTCCCGTCTCTGGCTTGATGGTTTTATTACCTCAGTGCTAAATCATGACCTAAAATCCTCCAGCCATGTCCTTAACTGTCGTCATCGGAAAGCTGGCGTGGATGCCCTTGCCCCAGGCTTGGTGGCTGCGTGTGCCCTCCCATCCATCAGCCTTTGGTGATGGTGTACAGCCCCTCTTGTTCCCTTTGTGTTTGTCCAGGGAGGAGGCCAAGGAGATGTGGGAGAAGAGAGAGGCAGAGTGGGCTCGAGAGCAGATTGCGAGGGACAGACTGATGAGTGAGGTAATTCCCAGAAGCACTCTTTTCTTTGTTTACCCATCGTGGATTTGATCTGGAGCGTTCTTACCAGCACGTCTCTCAGCGCCCACAGCCGCAGTGTGATCCTCCGCCCTCGAGCGGGTTCCCTAGGATCAGCCACTAGCAGTGGAGCAGCGTCTGGGAGGGCTGCAGGGAACCTAGCTGCCAAGTCCTTGTCACCCTTGCACTGAAAGCTGTGTCCGAGTGGGCGGGAGCGGTCCCTTCTGCGTTTAGAAATGGTTGGTGGCGCTCACTTTGTATAAGACAGCCTGTGACTTCGCATCTTACTCACTTCAGTGTCCCCTGCTCGTGGCCACGTTATTGTCCCCTCCTTACAGGACACGTGTTGGCAGGTCTGGTAGCTTCCTTGGTTCACATTGCTCTGGGTCAGGGTTCAAGTTTCCAACAACAGCAGGTGTCTGCTGCTTGGAGCAGTGTGGGGGATGCGTGGCTCCATCCTGGCTACCTGTGTGGCTCGCCACTGCTGGGCTGAGGCTTGCTGTGTTTCTCTGTCGCTCCTCCCTGCCTGTGAGAGAGCTCCCCAGCGTTTTGCTGTCTTCCCCGAAGCCCTGCTGTGTCCTCTAGGATGGTATCTTTCAGGGTTCCTATTGCAATAAAACACAGACGCTAAGGCAACTGGAGAGGAAAGGGTTTATTTTAGCTTACAGCTCTCAGGTCACATCTGTCACTGAGGCAGACCATGGAGGAGTGCTGCTTGCTGCCTTGCTTCCTCATAGAGCTTACGGCTACCTACGCCCAAGGGCAGTACCATCTACGCTGGGCTGGGTCCTTCATGTCACTCATTAACCAAGAAAATTCCCTACTGACTTGCCTGTAGGCCAGCCCGATCGATGGAGGCATTTTCTCACTGAGATTCTTCTTCCCAGATGACTCTAGTGTGTAGAGGGGTAGAAAAGCAAACGAAACTAAACAATAGAAAACTGGCCAGGACGGTTGGGATGGATGGGAAAGAGCAGGGGCCACCCTGGGCCTGTGGCTCGGGCCTGCTGTCTGGATTAGGGCGGGTTAGGCTGGGTTGGTATGGATGCGGCTGTAGTTGGGCTGAGGCTTGGAACAGGTGTTTTAGACTGAAATGCAAACCTCCTTTCCCCTCTGGGCAGGTTCTGACCGGGAGGCAGCAGCAGATCCAAGAGAAGATTGAACAGAACCGGCGAGCGCAAGAGGAGACCCTAAAACACAGGGAAAAACTCATCAGAAGTCTCGAGGAGGGGAAGCAGTTAGCTCAGCAAGCAAAGGAAGACAGTGAGGCGCTGAAGTCAGCCAGGAAGCAGGAGCTGGAAGCCCAGGTGGGGCCCAAGGGCAAGGGCAGCCCCTACAGGACAGGGCCCTGGAGGCAGCAGGCTCTGCGAGGTTCTCAGGACCCTGCAGGACAGAGCTCGGGGTTCCTTGATTCAATCCCGGTGCTCGCTCACCTCCAAATCCCTTTTGGTTTCTGTAGCAGCCCTGACATTTTAAAAGAATTCTCTGTGAGTGTGTGTGTGTGTGTGTGTGTGTGTGTGTGTGTGTGTGTGAGTGTGTGTGTGTGTGTGTATCTGAATGTGGGTCTATATATTTGTGTGCAGTGTCCAAGGTGGCCAGTAGGAGGCACTGGGTCTCTAGAGCTAAGTCACAAGTAGGTGAAAGCCACTCCCCTATGGCTGCTGGGAACTGAACTCCTGTGTGAGAGCAGTTTGTCCTGACCACTGAGCCATGGCTCTGTGGTGCAGGCCTCATTCTGGTTCCTTAGTCTGCAGACACCAGGCTAACGTCACTGTCCCTTTTCTTCTTTCAAACACATGGCTGCACTCAGAGTTGTTACACAGTTCACAGCACCGTCCGTATGGCCTTTCCCAGTCCTCAGGCTCTTGTCCTGGCTGCTAGCACTTGCCATCTGGGCCCTTGCCTGAAGGAGAGCTGTGCCCTATGGGCCTTGTTTCTCTCTGGTGACTCTGTTCTTGGCGTTCAGGTTGCGGAACGCCAGGTCCAGGAATGGGAAGCAGCCCGGCAGGAGGAGGAGGAAGAGGAGGAGGCCAAGCAGGCAGAAGAGCTCTCCAATGCTCTGCTGCAGCAGGAGGCGAAGACCATGGCGGAGGAGGGCTACCGGCCCAAGGTGGGTACCTGCCAGGTGTTGAGCCACCGTGAGCCCATCCTGAGCTCTGGTTATCGGCTCTGTTCAAAGGCTGTCATTCCTTGGACCTCAGATGGTCCAAGAGTTCTGCTCTGGTCCCTCCTGCTTCAGCCTTTGCAAAGACCAAGAGGCTGACTGCTTATCATGTGCCTGCCCCTCTGTTGTGGGGCAAAGTGCACTCTAGAAGAGCCATGGCCATAGCTAGTGAGGGGTGACAGCGGGATCAGGTCCCAGGTGACCAAGAGGTCTACGCCTGTCTCCCCCTTTTCCCTCTGCTCTGTCTCATTCTGAGCATCTTTGTGTGAGCACTGAGCAGGGCACCATGGAGCACGTAGGAGCAAAGGCTGTCCTGCCTGTTGTGAGGGACTCACTGACTGGGCTCTCTGGAGCTAGGCCGCCTGGCCCTGGCATTCTGAGGGGTGGATGCTGCAGAGAGAGCATCATTGCTTCAGTGTCAGCGAACCGGAGGCCAGGGGAGTGAGACTAGAGTAGGCCTTCCATTGGCTGTAGAGCCTCAGAGCCCTATAGACAGAGGGCTCTAAGCACAGGGAACAGCATTTCCAGTCACCTGAGCATGCATCCGTGTGTCAGGATGTGCGTGCTTCACAGAGCACACGCTGTCTCAGCGGTCACAAAGCGCCTCACTTATGGTACAGAGTCAAGGCTTTCTCAGCGGTTTGTGAGAACTCACTTGTAGGCTACTAATAAAAGGAACCGGTTCCCGGTGCCCCAGACTGCTGGCCCGATTAAATGTCATGCTTTCTCTCCTCAGCCTCACGGACACCTCAGAATTGCCTGGGACTGACGCTGAGCACAGGAGCAAGCCGACTCGATACCGCTCCAGACAGTTGTACAGCACTGGCTCTGGCCACGGCTCAGGGTGCTGCTGGCTAGTTAAGCCAAGCCTGTCAGGCACATCACGGTCCATAGATGTCAGGATGCCGTGCTCACCCAGACAGGCCCTACAGACTCGTGTACAGTGCCGCCAGAGGTCATGCCATGCCTTATAAGTAGATATTGGAGTTACTCTAAGAAGACATAGCCCATGACAGGATACGTAGGTTTCTCTCGTCTCACCTGTAGCTGTCCACTCAGAGAGGGCCAGCCAGAGGGAAGAGGGAGCAGTTTAGGTGCTAAAATTGCTGTTTAGATGTTATTCTATTGAAGGCTCATAGGTCTTGGTATAGTTATCTCCCGTTATAAAGCTGTGTAGCCCCAAGGACCACATGTGTATCATGGAAAAGCTAGCAGTCTGGAAAGACAGTGACAAAGATGTCCTTGTTTGGAAGTGTTGTGAGCCATCCCTAGGGGCTGAGGTGCTGTTAGGTACCACCCCTAGGGGCTGGGCATGCTCAGTGTGGGGTACTTAACCTTTAACCTGTGTGGTCCTCGCCCCAGTTCTATGCCATCAAGAAGAAAAGAATCGTGTAGAACACTTGAGCCCAACACGTTCCGCCCCTGAAGAGTCCTCAAGGTCACTTGGTTGGTTAACCTGATAAAGGCAGGGCCTCGACTAGGGACCTCCTGAGTCTGGGCAAGGCCTGTGTGCAGCCCCATGGAAATCAGTGTCCAGAGGAACATGTGGCCCTGGAGAAATGGCACAAGACTCAGGATCACAGATGAGCACGTCCCCACTTAGATCCCAGTTCACGTCTGCAGGCAGCCACGGGTCCTCGTAGCAGCAGTTGGGACCTTACGACTTGTATCTTTCCTCTCATTTGCTTTCATCCCTGTATTCAAGACGCCGCAGCTGTAGCTGATTGTAGGGTGCTTTACCTGGTTATGGGAACCCAGAGTTAGAGAGCCTGGGTTTGAGGACTGCGTCACTTCCCTTCCACCACGGAACCGTTCTCAGTCTGTTTCATTTCCTGCCATGGTTCTGGGATGTGGCCAGGCACTGTTGACAGTACACACTTTCCAGTACTCGTCCTTTTCAAATGCTCACTAAGTGAGGTCAAGCTCGCCCGGCTGTCACTGCTGCTTTCTATTTCGGTAGGCCGGAGCGCGCTGGGTGTTACTGGCATGTCATGTAGCACAGGACCCCGTCTGACTCAGTTCCTCTGAGGATTATTCTGTATAGAGATGGGATGCAGCTACTATGGCCAAGGACTAATGGATGCTCTGTGCAGACAGCCTGTCCTCCAGGCTGCTCTCATCAGCCTCCCTAGGGGAGCTGGGCCTTAGCCACCTACACACAGATGAGACGGCACGGCATGAGACAGACCGTGGTGCCACAGGAAGTCAACACAGCCCTGTTCCTTTATGGACAGAAAGCTTTGCTGCCACCCGGGTTTTAGGAGCTTTCTGTTGATGAGCTAAAGCAGACTGCGATGTTCTCCATGACCTGGCCTGGGTCATCCATGTGGAGTCTGACATCTCATCTTTATTTGAGGAAGGGGACCTTTATGGTCACCAGGACAGTCATGTTTCTGTGAGCAGTGGCCACGCTGTTGTTTCTTTACTCTCCTTCAGTTCCACCTTTCCCTGTTGTAATTGGCTTTTCTAAGGCTCCTTGCAGGACTCCAGATGAACTGCACATCTGCAGCCCTCAGAGTCTGGGAGGACACGAGGCTGCCTGTGTGCCGCCCCACGGTGCTCATCCTCAGGTCAGCACACAAGCCCGCCGCTCCCGTGTTCTTTTCCCAGCCACTGCAGGCAGGGCATTCAGAATAGTCCTCCCGCCATTCATGCCTGGGCAGTGACTCCCAAGATGGCACCGAGCACTTAGACCTAACTGGCCGCATCACCTGCCTCTACCTGCCAGCTCAGAGTTATTTCTGAACCGTTCTGAGCTGTGGATAGAAGTTTCTCAAGATGGCTTAAAGGTTAGAGGCACTTGTCAGAAAGCCTGATGTGTCCAGTACTTGAGACCCATATATGGTGGGCAGAGAACAGACACTTGTGAATAGGTGTACACGTGTGCATATGCACACGCGTGTGCGTGGACACGCTGTAGCTGGTCTTTGCTACTTTGCATGTTCTTTTTCCCACCTTTTCCCCCACCACACCCGATTCCCAATACTAATTAAGAAGGAAAGAGGAGAGTGAGGAGAGAGAGATCCCTGAATCTAGTTTCTTTTGTTTCTTCTTTGGGCACAACTGCTAACCAAGCACAACCAACCTCCCTAAATGACCACCAGCCACACCTCTCAGGGCCGTAGCGTTTACATACCCTCTGAGTGGTTCCCAGAATTCCAAACATCACACAATCAACCGAAACTATCTGCAGCTGGCAAAAGCACGCCTCTGCTAGAGCACGAGGCAAATCAGTGCGCTGGGAAGACAGTCAAAAGCAGTCCCACATCCCCATACCTGGGATTAAAGTGAAAGCACATTCTTAAGGTTGTTTCTGTGTTTTTTAAAGAAACCAAAATTCCAGAATTATCACTATACACATACACAGAGAGACCCACAGAGCAGGTGAGCACCTCTGAGCTTACCTGCAGTGACGCTGGCCTCTTCAGTTATCACCTCAGGAGGGCAGCCCTGAGGGTTCAGATCCTGACACCTCCCAGGCCTTTCAGGGTGACATGAGGCAGGCCTCTGGTTTTCAGTAGCCTCCACATCGGGTCTTCACAGGACTGTAGGCTTTGTCCCACCCTCATACTGTCACCATGGAACCTTGGTCCCATGCTAGGCAGTCATGAGTCCAGACTCCATCACAAGCCAGAATTCTGTCTGCTCTGTGTTCTCTGCTAAGTTGACGGCATCTGTCCTGACTCCAACCCAGAGCCCAAGTCTCTCCCACCTCATCCCTACTGATGGAGATGTGCGCTCCCCCTCACCCCATCTTTTCCTCAGGCTGCTGTCAGCCCTTTTACACACTCAAACCTGCAGTGACAGTCACCGGCCTGTAGTGGCCTCCCAGAAGCCCTCCTGGAACACAACACCCTGTATCCTGCCCCAGGAAACAGCCTGGGACCAAGTTACCGAGCAGGCCCTGTGAGTGCCCATTCACTGAGGTGCCTGCCCACTCAAACGGCAGAAAGCTTCCAAGCCAAGCTCTAGACAAACAGTCCTGCTTGCATAGCTTAAAAAGCTGCTCAAAGCAGTAATCACAGAATCCCAGGTTTTAAGGAAACAAATCTGGATAACAGGATAAATATGGTATTTTTCATTGCGGCCCATGCCGCCCAGGCTGGTTTGTACGGTTTACTGGGGGTGGAATCCTGCCAGGGCTTTGTACATGCTCAGCAAGCACTCTGCCTACTGAGCTGCCACTCCAGCTTCTCCTCTCCCCCCGCCCCCCCATTTTGGGCATTTGCCTATATTTTCCACAGAGAAAGAACAGCTGTAGCCTTTGAAATGAAAGAAAATGTAATTTAAGAAACAAAGCAGGGCTCTTGAGGTGGCTTAGCATCTACTGGAGCCTGACGGCCAAGCTCAATCTCTGGTTCCCTCATGTCCCGCTCTGTGGACAGACAGACAACTGGCTGGTTGTTGATCAACTTGACACAACCTGGAGTTATCAGAGAAAAAGGAGCCCTAGTTGGGAAAATGCCTCCACAAGATTCAGCTGTAAGACATTTTCTCAATTACTGATCAATAAGAGAGGGGCCCCCTCATGGTGGTGGGGGTTGCCATCCCTGGGCTGGTGGACATGGATTCTATAAAAAACCAGGATGAGCAAGCCCTGGGGAGCAAGCCAGTGAGCAGCACCCCTCCATGGCCTCTGCATCAGCTCCTGCCTCCAGGTTCCTGCCCTGCTTGAGTTCCTGTCCTGACTTCCTCCAGTGATGGACTATGATCTGGTAGTTTAAGCCAAAATAAACATCACAGCAATAGAAACCACAAGTAAAATAAATTGATACCAGGAGTGGGGTGTTGCTGTGCAAATCTTACCAGACCATGTATTCTGGGGAGGATCGTGGAAGGACTTTGGAACTTTGGGCTAGAAGAGCCACTGAGTGTGGAGCGCTCTGTGGGATGTTCTGTAGCCGCTTGGGAGATAAGAGTGTTGAGAACAGTGCAGATGATGGAGGCCTGGCTTATGACATTTCAGAGGGAAGATTAAAGACTTAAAGATTAAGGGCTGTTGGCTGTTTTAAGTTTACGTGGTTCTGGTTAGCTGTGGCTGAAGAATCAGTTGTGACTAACAAGATACCAGAACTACTAAAGCAAAACCATTAAGCATTACTGGGATAATGGATGTCGGCTGGAGCTAAGAAAATTGGCAGTGATTAAGAGACCAGCATCACTGAGGTGAAATCTTCGGGGAAGTGTTTCCTGAGAGTACAGAGAAGTTGTGTTCCAGAGGCAGCCAAAGTCGTACCTCAGGTTGGCAGCTCGACTTGGTAATGTGTAGGAGTCACTCAGGTGACTGGTTTTGAAAGCATGAAGGGGTCATGAAGAGTAGCCGAGGTTTTGCACAGTGAAAGGTCAGGAGAGGCTATTGGTGACGGTGCAGCCTCAGTAGCTGTTGATGACCTGGGACCGAAGGGGTCATGCAAGGAAGTTGAGGCTTGGTACCAGGAAGAGAGCCTATGACAGGTTATTGGTGAAAGTGAAGCCCAGTTACAGCAAGAGACTCCAGCAGTTTTTGAGATGCCAGAACCATGGGATGGCCACCAAGAACAGCGGCAGCAGTGCGGGTGGAGCCAGCCAGAATCTAGAAGACAAGCTGTGTGTGCTGCAGAGGGTGGAGCCAGAGAAGTCACCCAAGCCCTCTCGAGGAGCCCAGGAGTTGCTCATACCATTGGGTTTTGGTTTTTCTCGGTTCAGATTGTGTCTGTGCCCTGGTTCTTCCCTCTTGAAGAAGGTATTTAATTTTGACTTTACAGGAATCTACAGCTGAAAGACCTGATGGATTTTTAGAGAGATTGGATATTTAAGAGACAATGAAAATTTAATGTGGTTGAATTTGTAAAGACTGTGGGACTTCTAAAGTTGTGTTTTTAATGTAAGATCTTGGGGATGGATAAGAAAGGAAGGGTTGTGGCTTAAGAGCAATGTTTGTGTGTCAAGTTGACAAGGGGTCAGTTGTGTCAACTTGACACAAGCTAGAGTCATCAGAGAGGAAGGAGCCTTGGTCCATGAAATCTAGCTGTAAGTCATTTTCTTAATTAGTAACTAATGGTGGAGGGCCCCGCCCACTGTGGGTGGTGCCATCCCTGGGCTGGTGGTCTTGGGTTCAATAAGAAAGCAGGCTGAGCAAGCCAGTCAGCAGCACCCTCCATGGGCTCTGCATCAGCTCCTGCCTCCAGGTTCCTGCCCTGCTTGACTTCCTGTCCTAACTTCCTCCAGTGATGGACTATGATCTGGAAGTGTGAGCCAGATAAACCTTTTCCTCTCCAACTTCCTTTTTGGTCATGATGTTTCATTTTCTTTTTTAAAAAGAATTATTTATTTTATGTATGTGAGCACACTGTCACTGTGTTCAGACACACCAGAAGAGGGCATTAGATCCCATTACAGGCGGTTGTGAGCCACCATGTGGTTGCTGGGAATTGAACTCAGGACCTCTGGAGGAACAATCTTAACCACTGAGACATCTCTCCAGCCCGGTCATGATGTCTCATTGCACATAACGATAGAAACTCTTAAGACAGATGGAAATAAAAATGTAATAAATAAATTTCTACAAATCAATGACGTAAAAGGCAAATGCTAGTGATAATTATTGTCACAAGTTATGAGGCAAACGCTAGCTCCTATGACATGCCTCTGGTGGGAAAAACTCCCCCCCACCCCCGTCCTGTGTAAGTGTGGGAGTCTCCCCTGCCTCCAAGCATCAGGATGGGACTACATAGGACACAGAAAGCCATTCTGAGGCCTCGTCACATGTTCAGTGGACCAAACTGTACTGGAAATGCACACAAGCTTTGTTCAGCTGCCGGGAAGTCTAGAGGGCCCACAGGGCCTTGTAAAGCAAAGACTGCTTGGGCCCCTCACCTGGTGGTGAGCTCAAAAGTGGCCACTTTATAATCCTGCGGCTATGACAATCACACTCAACAAGGGAGAGTGCAGAGCCCCCTTGGCCCAGTTTCCGGTTCCAGTCTGCGCCCACCACACAGCAATCATCTGTCTCTTCCTGGGCCCAGGTCTTCTGTCTGTGAAATGAGGAATATGGAAATATGGGCTGGAGGGAACTTAAAACATAGAGCTTAGAAGACCTAGCCTCCCCTGCTTCTGCCTGGGGTACGGGCAGAATTTCCCCCACTTTAATCAGGAGCCAAGGTGGTCCTGAGAGATGACAAGACGGGATGAATCTGCGGAGGAAAGGCGTTGGGAAGAGGGATTTTTGTAGGAGGCGGTTCTGGAGTCCCTGTAGAGATGCCCCATTTGGGAGACAAATTAGACTAAATTCTGAGGCTGTGAACAGTCTGGAGACTTAGAAAGAGAGGGGGCTGTGGGAGATACGGGATGGGGAGCAAGAGCCAGGTGTGCACAGGGGGTTTGGAGGTGAGGGTGCTGCCGAGATCATACCTTAGAGCCCTGCCTCATGCATACGGAAAGCGGGTGTGAGGACTTGCAGTTGGGTTGAAGGTCAGAGGGCAGAGGTTGTTCCTGGACAGCCTCACACCCTTGGCCTGCTGGGTAGTAGGCAGGACCCTTGGGTCCCTCTGTGTGAGGGGGCCCATGCTCAGCCTAGAGAAGGAGGGCATACTTGCTCAATGTTGATCCAACGAGTAAAGATCGGCCACCCTTTCTGTTGGCTTCAGCTGACACCAGGCAGTACTAGTGCACCGGCCTGAAAGAGCTCGGCCCAGACCCTGCTGGAGAGGTCCCAGGCTGACAGCTGAGAGCCATTTGTTTGAGCAGCCTTAGAGGTGCCCCAGCAGTGGCTCTTAGGCTTCCAGAGGTGCTGTCAGTGGCTTCTCTGTCTCAGTTATATTAGATTTTGATATAACTGTCAGATTCTTCACCTTCCTCAGGCTGGGGGAGTTTGCGTCCTTGTGTGCTGGCTTCTTCTGTCAAATGGAAACACACCTTCCTCAGTAAGTTACTATGAAGACTACAGAGGTTTACTTTGTGTGCATCTGTGGATGTACACATGCCACAGTACACTCGTGGGGTCAGAGGGCAACTCAAAGAAGTTGGTTTTCTCTACCATGTAGGTTCTGGTGATCAAGGCTCCGAGACAAGTGCTATCTCACTGATATTCCAAAGAAGTCACCCACGTAAAGAACTGAGCAGTGCCCAACACAGTCAACAGCAGCTGGAATTAGCATGTTTGATCAAGAGCTGGGGATGTGCCATGAGGTGCATGGACCCCACAGCGTCTGTCTGATGCAGTGCAGCGCCTTCCAACATGGCTCCTGCTTCAGCACCCACACCGTGCAGTCAGAGATCAGGGTGGGTCTGGGATAGGCTCGGCAGCTCTGCAGCCTTCTTGGGAACCTGGCCTAGGAAGCACTCTGGGTGTGTGTTGTTGGCTCTGACCTGAGGGTTGTGGGCCCTCTCCCCTGGCAGGCTGGGCCACACAGGGTATAACATGCCACCCTGCTCAGACCTCATTTGGAGAGGCCCAGGAATGGTTCTTTTGTCCCCACCTCCTTACATCTGGAAGGACCAAGTCACTTCTCAAGACATGCCGGTGGGGCTGAGGGTGGCCCCGACAAGCGCAGGTGCACAGCCCCCATGCACACCTATGTAGGGGATCTTTTTCTGAAAGAAAAACAGACTGCTGACCTAATTCTATCACCTGACTGTCTGTGGGGGAGGGGTGACTAGGATAGGCAAGCGTACTGGGTAAGACGGATACATGGGCGAAGAGCTAGGCATGGTGGCACACGTTTGTAATTCCAATGTTCAGGAAGCAGAGGCAGGGGGATGAGAGCTCAAGGCAAGACCCTACCTCAAATACAAACCAGCAGGCTGTACAGACCACAGGAAGGAGATTAAACTGGGTGTCCCAAGGAATGAGACTTAAAACACCACCACCACGTCTCGGACTGGAGAGATGGCTCAGAAGTTAAGAGCACTGACTGCTCTTCCAGAGGTCCTGAGTTCAATCCCCAGCAACCACATGGTGGCTCACAACCATCTGTAATGGGATCAGATGCCCTCTTCTGGTGTGTCTGAAGACAGCTGCAGTGTATTCATATACATAAAATAAAACAAAACCACCACATCTCCTGTCAGATACAGCAACATGGAAGCTTGCCCCCACTGTTCCAGAAAGTATTTAATCTTGGCCCGAGGTTTCTACCCCGCCTTTGTCATTTAAGTTTCCGGATGAAAGACACACCTTCATATGCACAATAAGTCTTAAACAGTATAAAAGCTGGGCAGCTGCCTATCCTCTATGCTGTTAGAATCTATTTCCTATCAACAACCCCGAGATATCACCATGTTTTATCTGGACTGCTCTTAATTCCAGTTGGCCAACCCACAGCGTCACATTTTCTTTACTCCTAACCCATGGCTGCTCCTCCTTCCTCCTCCCGCCCTCTTCTTTTCCTCATGGTTCTCCTCTAACCCCAAGCCCTCGAAACCTAAACCCCACCTCTGTCTCTTCCCCAGCTACTGGCTGCTGGCATCTTTATTTACCAATCAGAATTAACTTGGAGGACAGGGTCACTTAGTGCCTTCAGTGGGGACTCTCTCTTCTCTGGGACAACCAGGTCTTGGGGCCTGCACTTAGCAATACAATACAATAGAAAACCAAAGGCCAAACCTCAACCCCCGCCACCCGCAGTCTAGAAATATCCACCAGCTGAGGGAAGAACATGACCACACACTTAAAGAGACGATTTATTGCAAAGCCGGTGGGCACAGATTCCAGAAGGATTTTACAGGAGAGGACAGTAACTTCAGAGCCAGGATGCTGACTGAGAAGCTACCACAGGAGGATGAGTGTGAAGTTAACACACCAGGTATGCAATGTGTCTTCTTTTCTCTGTGTGGCACATTGCTTTGTAAGAGCGTGGGTTATATCTGACTAGGACAAGGAAGGAGAGGAAACCGGACTGCGAGCTCCTGGAAGCCGTGGAGGATGAAAATATGCTACTTTCAGGTTGGGTTCTGCGACGGAGGTCACTGCAGTCAGGGCAGAGCCCCCGCATTGTGCAATTAAGAGTCCCAACTGTACACAACACTGGACTTAGTCTTTGGCAAGTAAGAACCATGGTGCTGAGGCCACAGTGCCTTCTGAGGATGGAGCTCGGGGCAGGGCCTGCTCCATTAACTGTATTTTCATGCTCTCTTAGAAAGAAGGGTACACAGGTGAGAAGGCGGAATCTCAGAGGGGACAGAGCAGCCTGACTGGATGCAGACCTCACTCCTGCGAGGCAATGGGACCCACATGCAAAAATGGCTGGGGTAAGCATTGAGACAAGATGCATTTGCCTATAGGAGCAGTATACTCTAACCCAGGTCTCAGGACAGACTGTGTGGGGCTCCTCCTGCTGTCTCCTCAAGCCTCCTTAGGAGCTTCAGCCTGAGAAGACCATGGGATTGACTCTGAACTCTGGTGTTCTTGAGAGCATCTGGAAACGCTGTACTGGCCCCATGTTCCTTGATTTCCCATGGGCGGTGTTCTCTGTGGCAGGTCTTTGCGTTTTAACAGGAAGACACTGCTGTAACTCTAACAGAGGCCTGTTCTCCCTGGGGATGGTGGGAACTAGCTCAGGATTAGAACCAGCTCCAGGGAGCCTGCCAGGAAGAGCGGTAGTCCTTGAAGCACAGGGAAGCTTGTCAAAGACTATGCCTGAGCTCAGACTGGTAGGCCCCTTTCTAAAGGCCCTCTTGGACATGCCACAGCGAAGTAGCATTTAGGTTGTAGTATCAATGAGTGGGCAGGCCGCTGGAGTGCTGATCCCTTCCTGTGCCACACAGTGGGGTGAGCTGAGCTGTGAGCCTGACTTTTTGGTGATGCTGTTTCCAGGACAATTTGGCCATGCTGTAATGGGGATTTGAGTCAGTCTCAGCACAGTGAGGTCACCTCGCTGTGGTGTTCTATAGAAGACTGATGGATGCTTCCAGGGCAGGCTCACAGGTGCACTCACCTGCAGGTTACAGACCCTGGCAGAGGCTGTGAGAGGCAGCGAGAGGCTACAACTCATGTCTGGACTGACTGGCTACATTTCTAATTAGAAAAATTAGATTTGTGGTACCTTGAAAAACCAAGGTGCTGGCAGCCATAGGTCTACTGTTCTACAGCGGCATGAGAGGCATGAGAGGCATGAGAGGCATGAGCGGGAGAAGCTGCTGTCCTCACAGGCCGCCCTCGTCTGTGCACCTGGCTGGCATCATGGCCACTGCCTGCTCCCTCAGGTCAAGGCCTGAGCTCCACCCAGACAGAAGAGATGCAGTAACTGAAACAGGCCAGGCTCTAACATTCAGAACGACAAGGTGCCTTCAGCACAGCAAACGCCAGTGCTGCCGTGGCCTGGGTGTCAACTTCTGCCCTTGTGGAGCTTTGGGAGAGCGGCCACCAGTGAGGGCACATGGAGAACTCTTCCTGCAGTGCCACAGGACTTCTAGTCGTGATATATCCGTGAGGGTATGGGAAAACTGAGGCCCACGTCTTACCTGGGAAGACACCCTTCCAGAGGAGACAAGCGAAGGATGTCAGCAAGGCCTGAGGCTGACTCGTGGTTCTCTGCCTTAGGTTCTGAGTCAACTGTCTGGCTTGGGAGAAAGCAGGTCCCCGACAATGGGTGCCCCTGTTCTGCATGTGGCCGACTGGAACCTGACGTAGAGGGTGGATTCGTAACTACTTTTTTGGACATTATGGAGACTTCAGCATGATGGTAAAATCTTTATAGATAGAAAATCAAGATAAAATATTAAATAAGACAACACTTAACATGATACAAAAGTTAGAAATGGATCAGTTCCTTGTCACTCCCAAGAGATGTGCCCTCTCTAGGAAGTGGCGAGGCCCTGCTCTCCGTGCAGACCTGGAGATGCCCCAGACCCCGAGATCCCACAGGACGGAAAGCTTACTTATTGCACAATGCTTGGAAGGAACAGATGCTGCCGGTTTTTTTTTTTCTTTTTTCTTTTTTTTTTTAAATCCAACTTTCTTATCTCTTAAGAAAATGTTCTACTAAAAATATCAATTATAGTTTTAGGCATGGCTAGAGACTTTATATGATGGGAAAGTTGTAACAAACTCTGAACAATTACTTTTAAACACATGGGGTCATGACCTAAGTACTTGGTGACAATCCGACAGGACAGAATTAAGTTGCAAACAGGAACAAATAAGGCAAGGGTTAAATTACAGTCAGAAATCTGTTAGAAAACATGCAAAAATAATACTGAGTTTCTTTTAAAAAGTCTGAAAGCATCACTAAACGTTCTGTAAACTCTGAAGAGTTCATGTCGACACTGCAGCCGACTTTCCAGACAGCAGGTGCACAGCGCCCACTCAGCTGCTGTTCTCTTTGGTGGTGATTGTGACCAGCTGTTTGGCAGCCTTGGCGATGTCATAGGCACACTGGATGACCTGCTGTGTGACCAGCTGCACATCTGTGGGCAAGCCCGAGTCTCCTGGGAGAGCCTTTCTGCACTCCGACTGGAGTCGGTAGGCACTGGACGTGAGTAAGCGGAGGGAAGTCCTCACTGTGTCAGACTTGGGTTTCTGAAATGAAAAGTGTAGCCGCTTGCTGGGGACTGCAGGGTGGGTAGCCAGCAACACGGAGTGAGCCTGCTCCCAAGGGCATCCTGAGCTGCTCCATAAAGTCCAACTGTTTTCAGTTGGAGATTTTATTTTATTGGTTTTTTTCCAGACAGGGTTTCTCTGTTTAGTTCTGGCTGTCCTGGAACTGGCTCTGTAGACCAGGCTGGCCTCGAACTCTGAGATCCACTCTCTAGCCTCTGCTTCCCAAGTGCAGGGATTAAAGGTATGCCCCATCCATCACCACCCAGCTAGTTGGGCATTTTAAACATTATCAGCTTTTACAACTCATGGCCTAAGGAGAGAGGAAATGCTATTTCAAGGTATTTAAAAAAAAAAACAGTCATTTAGGTGATATATCCTAAACTCCATTGCTTTGTCTTGCAGCATCTGACTTAAATATCGATGCCTTATTAAAACCGATATTCATGCACAGTAAAAACATCTCAAAGCCCTCAAGATGACATACGTAAAAACAATGTGGTACAAAAACCTAACACAAAGGTCACGGCTGCAGAGCTTTGCGGCCCAATGCTGCCGTACACAGGGCTCAGCTCCTCACTACACAGCCTACCGGTCAGAAAGCAGTGCTGAGGAATCATCTGAAGGGTAAACAGGAAGCGACTTACTTTGGGGAACAGGGCTGCCATCTCCGTTACAGCGACGTGTATCCTCTCTGAGCAGGGAATATAGCTGTAAGACATCGGAGAGGCTGTTAAAACACAGCTCAAACACTTCAGGGGAAGCGAGTCCGCAGAGGCTGGACAGGCTCCATCTCTACTCCGTTAATGAAGGCAACAAGGTTTGCCTTCCCTGTGCATGCTGGACAGCAGGCTCATGGCTACAAGCAGGCTCCCCATTCTGTCACAAACACTCATTCACCCTGAAGTCAACAGTCGTAGGCCTGAAATTTGCAGTATGTGGTTGGGGCGACAAAGGTGAGAGAGCCACAGCTTAGTTACTCCTCGTATCTACCTTGCAGATGTCTGGAATGAGGAGCAAGGGTCCATGTCACTGTCCATGAAGGCGATGCATAAAGGGCTGACAGCATTCCCTTACATCCCAGCTGGTACCTACGCGTCACCATCATGTGCCGCTGGTCAATGAGCCACACAGTTTCGTTCACCCAGACACTCTCAGCAGCAAGGAGACGACTCCTCATCTTTGCCTCTTTCTACAGCCTGGCAGCTGCCGTGTGCCGAGAGAGGGCTTGTGGGGCAGAGCAGCAGATGGCTGGCTCACTGCAGCCCTCTGTGCAGGTCTGCAGCCTGAGGACTATGTGCCATAGGATGCAGAGGGACAGACATAAACCGACAGGCCCGAGGGCAAGTTCTGAATGCGACACTGGCACCGAGCTGTGGCTTTGTGTGCAGGCCTGCCACTGCGGGAGGGACATGGGCACGGGGAAAGCAGAGCGCTTTTGGATGCACTTTCTGCAAGGAAACGCCATCAAGACTGGTGCAGGTTTGGCCTGACAAAGCTATTTCAAACCATCACAGACTCAAAGCTTCAAGTAACATTCTGTCCCTGTTTTTTTAATCATAAAATTGACTTCTGATAAAGTCTATTAAAAGACACCTCTATTTGTAATTTTATATTAACGTGTGTGTGTGTGTGTGTGTGCGTGTGCGTGTGCGTGTCTCGGCAAGATGACAGACACGTGACCCTGACAAGTGAGGCTGCAGTAGAGCTGAGGGACAGTGAGGGACTTCCTGGACTCAGTTAGCTAGAACTGAGAACTTGAGTGACATCTGTGAGATAAGGAAGCAGAGAGGTGAAGCTGCCCAGCCCAGCGCCAGGCCACAGGGATGTACAAAGGCTGAACACTAATAAGGAGCAAATTATCTAGCCATGTATAGCTTCAGAAGCAGAAGCCAGTGATTTTGATTGTTTGCTCCTGGTCTTCAGAACAAAGGAGATCAAATCATCAAAAGTGCTGACAGGGTTTCCAGGTAAAAAGTCTCCCCAAATCCAAGCAAATGCCACACTGCAATCTTTGAAGCCTGAAATGGCCGCAGGCACCCATTCACATTTCTGACAGCATCCGCACACTCAGTTAAGTGTAGTTTGTAACACAGCAGGGTTTCTAACTGTAAGGAATCAAGCACAGGGTGAGCTCCCGACACACGGGGAGCCCTCAGGATCGGTTCCTGTTTAAGCCGTCTTTACTGAGCTCAGACAGTGCTGCGGAGGCTAGGGGTGCTCTGCCTGTGGGTGCTTCAGAGACTAGGGGTGCTGCGGAGGCGGAGGTGCTCTGCCTGTGCAGAAAGGTACACTCTCCTTATCCCACGTTAACATGTGCAACTCTGTGCACAAGGGGGCCAGGCAGCTCTACAGTAGCCTTCCCTCAGGACAACTCTACCTGGAAACTTTGGTCCAGGGAATCCTGGGAGCAGCAGTGGCCAGAAGATTGCCCTGCTAGTTGGGCAGTTTTGTTTCTATTTGTATTTATTTTCAGATTACTTTGTAACATGATGAAAGGAATAAAAACACTCCACGGACATGGTGCTTACGTTTCCAGCCACCCTGAGGTGTCCAGTCACCCTGAGGTGAATGCGGCACTCAGAGCCCCTGGCATGCCCTCCCAGAGCACTGCGGCAGCCGTACCTGTCATGCTTGTTCTCCTGGGCTGCTCTTAGGAGCTCCTGGATGTTTTTGGTGATCTGCTCAGTCTTCCGGATGACATCTTCTGTGCTGGGGAGGGTGGGGCTGGGGACCAGGTGGGGCTCTGCTGTGTCTGGCAATGAGCCATCACCTTGCCAGAGCATACTTCGTTGCCGTCCCTTCCGGTTTGACCTGTGGACAGTTAAGAACGGCTTGGCATGACAAGCACTCATTAGCCATTTCTGTTTCCTCGACTCAAGCCTCTGGCACTCAAGCAGGCTGTATATATGGTTTCCTTTATTCTGTTTAACAGGAGGCTCCTAAGCTCTCTGTATCAGCTGACACCTATAGCCACACTAAGCCCTTTTCACTCTGTCCTGGGTTGGAGGTTAGGGCTGCAGTAGACAGGGTGATGCTGTAGACAGGATGAAGGGGGCGGAGGGACTAGCTGCTGGAGGGGCACAGCTACACACAAGCCATCCCTGCAGGCAGTGCCTGGGAGACCAATGTGGACTAGCTAAAGTCCACGTGGACAGCACGGACACAGCACAGCAGATTCTGCATGTCGGCAAAGGGCAAACAGCTCGGGTGGTGGTGTGAGCACAGAAGCCATAGTTTGTGACTGTATGACCACAGACACAGGGTGGGAGGTGGAGGCCTGCCGTGTGTGCACCAACAGCCCACCCCTGCACTCTCCGCACGTACGCCGTGTCGTCTGGCTCAGGGTCATAGGCAGTGTTGTCATAATCGCTCTCCGGGGTGCTGTTCTGCTTCTCCAGCCTGGAGGCCTAAAAGAGAAGGGAGCCCATTAGTTCTGAGCATCATGGCCTCCCTCAGGCCACCAGGCTATGTCACCTTCACACCCAGAGCTCATCTGGAAGAGGAAACAGCCCTTTACGGGAAATCTATTAAAGATGAGTGAACAGCAAGTCCAAAAAGTGGCTTTCAACTTATGCACCATGTCTTCTTGACTCAGTGGCAAGTCCTACACAGACCCTGGTACAGCCAACAGTCTGCCGGACACACGCAAACGCATGCACACCCATGTCGTGCAGTCAGTAACAAACCCACTTATCTGAATACACACTTTAGAGCCAGATGCTAACTAACTCTAATTACCTGGTTTAACACCAGATGAGAAAAGGACCAGAATAAGCTAGCTGGACACCTTCAGTCACAGTCTGCAAGAGGAGAGGACAAGAGGCCTCTGCGGGTCCCTCCATCACCACACGCTTGGGAAGCCTCACTCATGGCTGCTGCTAAAGCTGACTTGAGGGAGGGTTTTCATGAGAACTCAAGAAAGCCAGCCTTGGGCTGCCTGTGAACCAAACGGATCAGCCCTGTACAGCTTTAGTTCCAAAGGCTTTCCTTGTTTCCCAGAATATTTACCCTTGAAAATACAGAGATCAGGTCTAACTGTGGAGATTACAATGGGCTGTGTCCTCACAGCAGAAATCTCTAAAGACCTTTCAAGGGAATGGCGGCAGCACTGGAGGCGGGCGGGGCTTGTGAGTGGGAGGGATGTGGTGAGGTTGGTGTCCTCTGGAGGAGTCTGGTCTGCAGTGTGTGAAAAACCCGTTTCTTAGTGTTCAGCTCCCTCTGTGACAATCCCTCATCTAGGCATCAGCATAAGCCGATGAAAACTCTTAAACTGATTACTGACTAGCTATTTCCAGCCGCGTAGCCTGCACTTAAACCACGTTATCACAGTCCACAGCTAGGTGGTTTACCTGATGTAGGGGAGGGGACAAAGGCTGCGATGGTAGAGGCTTCGCTAAGTCACAGGAGACGGGTAGCCTTATCCAGAAAAATGGCTGCCAGAGGAAGTCGGTTGGTCGGGTAGTCTGCGTGAGGCCTGTGGCTCAGCCAGCTCTGAGGTGTGGTGTCTGAGACCTGCTACACTCTGCCTTCCACCCCCTGCTGGCCCTTCACATTTCCTCCTGGACTTCCTCTTCTCCACTCTATGGCAGGCACTGAGGTTGGCCTCCTAAAATCCACCATGAACGTTTTCACCCACTGCAAGTCATCCGCACTAAGCGTGGGCCTGGAGCGTGATGAGGTTATCAAGCCAAGTTTGTATTTCCTGCTCCGTGGCTCAGTCAGTGAGTAACTGACACCAGAGGCCCTGGCAGCAGAGAGAGGTAGTGACAGCAGGAGCTGGTGTGCTGAGCTCAGAACCCCACCTCCCTAAGACCTTTCTTACCTGTAAGGGAATGTTTGCCTAATCATTACTTTTTTAAAAAAAATTTCACACATACATGCACACACACACACACACAAACTGAAATTTAATTATGTTGGACAGCTCACTGAAACTGCTCCAATGGGGAGAAAAATCTAGAAGACAGTATTAATACCCTCCACAGCACACATTTTGGGTTTTGAGACGTGTTGCTTTGTAGGCCAGGTTTGCCTTAAATTTGCAAATCCTTCTGCCTCCTGAACCCTGGATCTCTGTAACACATGCTGCTGCTTTCCCTTGATGTCACGATGACAGTTAGAGATTGAATACATTACCCAGAGTGATCAGCAGTGCCAGGGTCTGTTTGAGAACCTCAGAAGAGTGACACACACCCACTAGCAGCATTCAGAAAACACTCTTCAAGTGCAGTGCACAAGTACTTACGGACTAAATCCTCGTCAAAGCACGCGGGAGTTGAGTGCGGGCAGCATTTAAGTTTATGAGAGTTACAGTGAGCATGCAGAGTCAGGAGTGTTAAAATGCTGCTCTCTCAGAGCTGTTAACAGGAAAGTTCCCCTGTAGCTGCTGCTGCGTCAGTGATTTAACAACTTGCCATTTCCCCACACAAGACAAACCACAGATGCCTAAACCAGGACAAAGCTGCCAGGAGCTGATCCCGGGTAACTTCACGGCTCACACAACCGCGCCAGCGACTGGTCCCTTTCAAAGCTACTACCACGCCACAAATTAAAGAAAACTACAGAATTGTATGGTAAGACAGGCCTACCTGACTCTAATTAACATAATTACTAACAAAATGGGGGCTTTCCTTATTACTCTGCTGATCCTTAACCAGCATTTGAAACAAAACTACAGTGCACTTCCAGGGCTGCTCAGAACACTGAAGTGCAAAGCTGCAGCAAGTCCTCTGACTCCAGGACTTCACAGGGCTGTGAGGAAACTCAGAGGGCCCTGGCTAGCCAGTGGCCCCGGCAGTGGACAGGGGTCCTCAGCACTCTGAGGGGCGAAGGCACATGGAGGCTTGCTGGGGAAGGTGGTCTCTTGCTAGGCTCGCTGATCCTTCTTTTCAGTCTTGCTACAGACAGACCAAGCTGGAAGCTGAAAGGCGGAACTCCAATACTCGGGCTCTCTCCAGTCTTCCACAAGAGGAAATCAGTATGTTCTCTGTGCACATGAATATATGAATATGTGTATATTCATATATTCATAAAATATATATATATTTTAACACAATGTCCCTTTGGGACCACGTCACTTAAACCATTAGCACCCTTTAGCTGCCTTTCTTAAAGCTGGGTGTCAGGGAGGTCCCTGGAGTGTAAGTCACACACCAGCACAAGGATCCAGTCTACCATTCCAAGTAGACAACTTTAAGCCTGTAGCCACCTCACCTCTGCACTGCTAACATGACAGCACCAACTGAGGGTGGGGTTTGTCAGACAGGATGGTGCTATCATAAAGTAAGTCAGCAGTTAGAAAAAAGCTATGACACTTTTGTGCTAACCCAAATAGACTTTTAATAACTGTAGCTCAAAAAACCTGGGTGGATTGCCATTATATGTAACCAGTAGCTAGCTAAAGTTTTGTTTGCTTAACAAGACAGTGTGCGTGGCGGGTGTGCTCTAGGTGTTTGGGAGGTGGTTAGATAGGTGAGAAGAGGCAGCGTGGGGTCGCAGTGTGGAGGTTCAGAGGGAGGCCAGCTCTCTCCAGGTCAGATTGCATGGCTGCATGTGCCTGCTGCTGCCGTGAGAAACCAGGAGCCAAGCTGCTTCATGCAGGGCAGAGGGCAGTTAGCAGGGGCGGGGACACAAGGGCCAGCGCCCAAGCACAAAGCCAAGGAGCACTGCCCCTCCTGCAGGGCAGACCATTCAGAGTGTACTTAACCCTTCGGGTGCTTTCGTCCCTGGACCAGGAAAGTGTGGAGGGGAAGGAAGGCAGAGACGAAGAGGAGGCCACAGGTGCACTCCTCCCAATCTGGAAGTGGAGAGAGAAACAGGCTTGGGAAACATAAATCAAACGAGTCCCCACTGCCCACCCCACAGCTCACCCAAGTCCCACAGCTCGCTGACAGCTGTGGCACAGGGACCCCCATGGAGGCAAGCGCCTGCTGGAAACCACTCTGCACTTAAGAGGCCACTTGTCCTTAAGGGAAAGATTCCACAGCCATCGTAGCCACACTTGGCATGGCTGTCAAACTGGCTAACACCTACAGTGATGCTTGCTCTCCGCTGAGAGGGACAGCACTACACAGCGCTATGGACGACTGAACTGGTGTGCACATCACCCGGTCCTCACAACAGACCGGGCAGCACAGCCGCAGACGCACACCCACTTCCTCTAGGATCAAGTGCACTGCGTAAGCTACCGAGGCGAGGCTGCCTGAGTTCTGTTTTCAGTTGTATAAAAATCAGGTTCTTTTTCACTTAGCTCGGTGGCAACTTCACCAGGCCAATGAATGGTCTTCAAGCGCTCAACCCAAACAAAGAGAAGCTGAGACAACGGAGCCCTGGACACACACAGCACTGCAGGTTGACCAGGCTAAAGCCTCAGGGTATTAAAACTGGTCTAATCCATTACATCTTATCATCCACCTCACATCACCCTGAGGATCGCTCAGTGATTTGGAGAAATCATTCTGACACTCCAAAGGAAGAACTAGGTAAGGCAGTCTATGCCTGGAGCACTCTGTGGAAACAAACAGACATCTTCACGATAAATCACTGCAGAAGACAGACAGTTTAATGTCTGAAAACTTGGCCTCCCAACGCGAGCCTGCACAAAGCGACACTTGTGGGTGGATGGACACTTTCAATTATTTACGTATCTCCTTCATGCTTCTTTGAAGATTTTGGAGATAAGATCTTATATGGTTCAGGCAATTCTCCTGCTGCAGCTTCCTGAGTGTGTTGGTATAATGGCTGCTTACGCTGCATCTTTACAAGATGACCAAGCCATGCTACTAGCCTACGGAGGTCAGTAACCAGGATGCTGAAGCCAGGACTCTCTCAACTCCATGTACCCAGTCAAAGGGCCCAAAAGAGCACCCTGGGGCCTAAGAGTTCCAGCTCATGAAGGGGCGTGTCCCTAGAGTTCCAGCTCATGAAGGGGCGTGTCTCCAGAGTTCCAGCTCATGAAGGGGCGTGTCCCTAGAGTTCCAGCTCATGGAGGGGCGTGTCCCTAGAGTTCCAGCTCATGGAGGGGCGTGTCTCTGCCTACTTAGTTGTTTTTAAAAAGATTATTTTATGTATGAGTGTTCTGACTGCTTGTGTGCCATGTGCATACAGAGCCCTAGGAGGCCAGAGGAAATGTTAAATCCCCTAAAACTGGAGTTATAACTGGTTGGGAGTGGGCTATGTGCTGTGTGGGTGCTTGGAACTTAACCCATGTCCTCAGCAAGAGCGAGCAGTGTGCTTAACCATTGAGCCATGTCTCCAGGCCCAACCTCTGACTATTACAAAGACAGACATTTCTGTTAGTGACCTTTACAATTGGCTTTTGTTTGTGGAACTCAGGAAGGAAGCTTTACACAAAACATGCCAACAGAGGCTGCCTGGGAGCTATATCATGGAGACAGAGGGACTAAAGGGAGGAGCTGAGCAAGAGCCAGAACACCCAACGTTAGCCAAACCCATCCAGTCCTCAAGCCCGCATGACCAGGAGCATCTGCGGACACATTTACTCAGCAAACACAAAGGACCTGTCAGAGCCCAGAGATCTGCAGGGTCAGAAGAGGGAACACACAGTCAGACTGCACAGCAGAAATGGGACACACAGCAGTGCCACTTACATGAGTGGGGAAGGGTTGAAGTCTCGTCCGGCTTTCTTCAGGGTGGTTGGCTTCTCCCATTGGGAGGTATGGTTTCTGGCCTGATCCAGTCTCATACATGGACATGGGTCTACTGCCCCGGGCAGATGGCCGGCGCTTTAGGGAGGAGTGGCTCGCAGTGTCTTTGTGATCAGAGCCAGTCTGCACCTGACAGGTGCTGGCTGTGGCCTGTCTCCGGAGGCTTGAGTTCTCAGTCTGTAGAGTCTGAAGCTGAAAGAGATGTTTGGCAGTGGGCCTGTGTTTCTGCACAGAAAGCCAACAAAACAAGCATCAAGTACACCAACAGAACTCGGCCTCATGAGAATGTAAAGCTAGCTGGGCTGCACGGGGAAGCCATGACAGCTGGTCCTCCTTCCGGAACAACCTATTTTTTCCACCTCACAGGCTCATGAGAAACTCAAGTCTAACCACCTAAAGAGTTGTCATGGTGGGGCCAGAAAACATGTGCAGACAAGCAGTACTCTGGATTATTCTAAGGCCGTCTCGAGGAAGAGGTTCAGAACATTAACCGTGACTCTCTTCCCACGGCCCTGAGCGACCTGCAAATCGGAAAGCAAGTGACAGGAGACACCATGGAAGCAGCACCAAGATCATCAGAGTCGCTGTGCCAAACAAGGAAAGGTAAGGTTCGGCCCAGGAAAAATTTAGTGTCTATTGCTTTCCAAAAAGCCAACAAAAAAAATTAATAATTTTTTTTTTTTTATTGCATAGCACTTCTGATATTCTACACAACTCAAGCACATCTCCAAACCATGATAAATTTGCTAACTTAACGTATCACAAGAAACTGGCAACCTCTCGACTACGCAAGGGTCCTCACGTGAATGGTACTCTGTGAGGTACCCTGGCTTCTCTCTGGAGATCAGTCCTTTTCTGCAGGGCTGTTACCTGGTCTCTGTCTGGTTTGGCTCTGTCACCCAAAAACCATGCAGTCGGTGACGCTGGCTTTAAGTGGGCTGGGCTGCCTGGTGCCACCTCACTTTGGTCAGACACTGACACCTGGAGACCCTGAGCCTTCTTTCCAATTCTCACACGTGAGTTGCTTCATGGTTATGAGATCAGCAAGGAAGTGTGAGGCTGGCAACTTAGACACAAGTAACCGTGTCCGCCCTGCCTTAGCCCTGCAACTGTGTGGCACCTCCGTGTCACTACATGAGCTGTGGAATGTATGAGTCCCTACTCTGACAGAATGGATGCTCTGACCACGCTGTCCTCCAGTGGCAAGGATTAAGGCTGTAAGCCATCATGTCTGCACCAGGGGGTCCTTACTTTCCAATAGCAAGTTCATGCAGTATTGGGAGTTAACTTTCAATTTTTATTTAGAAAGCACCGATCTGTGGGAAATATATCAATAGTGGCTGGTCCTCTTCAATAATTAGCATTGTTTACAAGCAACTGTTAAATGTGAAAGATCAGATATAAATCACACTACTTTGTCAACTCTATTAAACAGTACACCGTTTGCTATGTGAACAAGCCCCACGTCTCTGTCTGTAGTGCCTACTTCTGCAGAAGCATGGCTTCTTTGTCTGCATTTGCTACCTCCACTTCAAAGAGGAGAGCCTCTAGAAACGCCTGCACTCCAGGACACAGACAAGTGTGAGCAGCCTATCGGGATATGAATGGGACCTGGGTGGGGTCCAGAGAGTAGTGTAAGTGACTACATCTCTAGACACAGGGCTCGTGCATCTGCCTAAGCTAAAACCTCTATGTGGCTATTCAGAGTACACTGTAAAATTATAAACCCCCTGAACGCCGTTGCTGCCTCTGAAACATCCAGTTTGGATTTTGGCCAGCGGTCTTCTGAGATGAGCACAGATCCTGGTTTCGATCGCCTCAGCCCCTCCCTTTACACAGGGAATTTAATTCAGGCCCTCAAGCACAGAGGCATGTGGTCTACCAGTGCCTCACCCCTGCCTGCTCAGAAGATGAGACAGAGCCCAACTTACTCAGGCTGGCCTTGAACTAGTTCTTAGCCCAAGAAGGGTTGGAACTTGTGATTCTTCTGCCTCACCCTCCAAAGTCGATGGGATTACAGGGATGCGTCCAATTTAAAAAAATTAATGACTCTGCATTTACAAAACTGTCCTAAGACAGTTTTTAATGACGTTTATAAGAACCAAGCTATACTCTGAAATAAAAACATTACAGATAATTCAATAGTTCAGAAATCACAGGCATCTATACAATAATAATGGACAATGGCTCTGCTTGTCTACACACTTGTCTGAGTGTGTGTGTGCATCTGTGTGTGTGTCTGAGTGTGTGTCTATGTGTCTGTGTGCGTGTGTATCTGAGTGCACACCACGGCACGTGTGTGGAGGTCAAGGAGTCTGGGGACGTGAACTCAGGTCAGCAGGCTTGGTACACATCTCTTACCCACTAAATCTCTCCCCGGTCCTTGCTCTACAGTTCTTAGAGAAATTCGAGACACCTGCTTTCAGAGACTTGAGTTGTCTCTAGCAATTAAAATAAAAACAAAGGATGACTGTCTGCGTGTGGTGGTCATAGGACAACTCTGTGGAGTCTCCTCTGGCTTTCTGTGGGCTCCAGGACTGGAACTCTAGCTGTCAGCTTCTGCAGTAAGTTCCTTTACCTGCTGAGCCATCTCTTCAGCCCACACTGAGTTTCTCTACTAATCTTGTGCATAGACGCGTGTGCACATGTGTGCTGGGGAGGCTGTAGCCACTCTCCCTGCATACATGGAGACAGGAGTCTCACTGAGCCCGCCCGGCTAACAGCTTGCTCTGGAGACTCCAGCACTGCTCCTGCTGCTCAGGCACTGCAGGTGGACCACGGTGCCCAACTGAAACTGGGCTTTGACATGGGTCTGGGGTCTGAACTTCAGTCCTCCTCTGGCCTTTTACTGTCTGACCTGAGGCGTCTCCTCAGCAGTGACCTCTATGAACACTAAAGAGAGTATGGGTAAAAAGGTGAAGCCCCGCAGGCCCACTGTCAGAGGCAAGTTTCAGAAAAGCAAATCACCCAAGGAGCTGCTAAGTATGGTGACTGCAGTAATGACCACATCTGTGGAATCCTGCTCAGAAATGCAGGGGAGATGAAGCCCTGTGCTGCAGCAAAGGGCTATCAGCCTCTTGGTCGCAGCTGTGCAGTAGCCTCCAAAGAGCTGCGAGGCAGGACGGGGCACCGGTCCACGAGAGCTCAGTATCTCACCCTCTGCACTACAGCACGAGAGCCGTGGGCTTCAAAGGGTCTCACAACCTTGCTCCTTAGCTAGCAGGAGTTCCCTTCTTTGGCTTTGCTTTAGAAGATGCACCTTGTGACCGGGTCTTACAATATTTTGAGTCTGAAATAGCATTCCTCAACAACAGCATAAAAGCACAAGCCAGTCTGTGTTGTTCTGCATGGGCTGCATAGAGAGCTTTTGTCAAGACTCTCAGTGATGACTATGGTGCCCACAGTCTAGGGCACAGCTGGTACTCTCCAGTCTGTTGCTCTCACCCATCATCATCCCCAAGTATGGGCCTTCCTCCTACTGACCTCTCCCACAGGAGAACTCACTCCTGCGGTTCCGAGTCCCTGGAGAGGGCTCTCACCCTCCTCACACTGTGACCCCAACCCTCACACTGTGACCCCAACCCTCACACTGTGACCCCAATCCTCACACTGTGACCCTCACTGTTTTGCTGCTACTTCATAACTGTAATCCTGTGTTTTCCGATGGTCTTAGGCGACCCCTGTGAAAAGGTCGCTCGAGTCCCCCAAAGGTTGAGAAGGGCTGCCCTAGGGAAATGGCTAGGATAGTGCTGTGTACATGGGTTGTCTCCTTGCTAGCACAGCCAACGTATGTGGCAGTCTCCTGTGTGTCAAGCCTTGTTCCAAGAGGGGCCGTAGGCTGAGATGCTGGAGGGGGTAGCAGGCTAGCAGTCAGAGTCCGTGCCAGCAGAGAAAGCACTGCACATGGGACATGCTGGGACTTAATGCTGAGGAGCACGAGCTTTTGCCTGCTCCGTCTGCACAGTGTGATTAGTCTTAAGAATCAGTTATAGGTGTGGAAAATTACATCCAAGCAGTAGCATCGATTCCAAACGAGCCCAGGACAGGGCAAAGCTACGCTGTCTCACAGGAGCACTGGGCTGTTAGGTCTCTCCTAGTGGTGCTTACTCTGAATGTATTTTAAGATGCAAACCCAAGGCCTTGTGTCCATACATGCACTGAACTAGAATCCCAGCCAAGCACAGGCCTTGGCCGGGGCCTTCCGCACGCTAGGCAGATGCCCCACGCTGGGCTACGGCCTCTGCCCTACTCTGAGCACACTTCTCATCAGCACTGCATTTCCAACATCCACATACAGCCTGCTCTCAGGAGGACGGCTTGGCCCCAGGACGCCTAGGTCTGTTAAAGTGAATGTGTCGTCCGTCTGACCACAAGCATGGTGACTGGGATCAAGAGTCAGCCATCCTGGCGTGTGTTGACATGTTACCTTTTTCTGCATAATTCTCAGCTCGTCACTCAGGCTGTTATTGACCTCCGTTAGCTGCTGTCTCTTGGCCTCAGAAGCCACTAGGGCGCTTTGGACCTCCATAAACTCCTGCACAGTGACTGCTCCATCTGACAAATCTGAATCTAGGCTCTAAAAATAAACCGGGAAAACGTTCACAATCCGAGATGATCATGTTAAAGACTAACAGCTAAAGAACGTCAACCTCTGGCCACGCCCGCTCAACTGTGAGGGTAGGACCAAATGAAAGAAAGGCAGCGCACCACAGACCGTGACACGGGGGCAGAGCATCCTGAAGGAGCAGGCAGGGTGCTGCAAACCTATGTGGAGATGGGCTGCCTACTCTCTGCCCTGCCCTGCAGGCATTGTCCGTGCTAATTTAAAGAACTCATTCCTCCATGAATTCATTCATTCCGCACTATCTACTGAGCATTAGGTAGTTTCCAGTGGGCTGGAACAGGGGACAGACTGCTGCGACCATGGCGTTCACACTCCAGCAGCATGACAGAGGGAGTGACTAGTATGCTCTACAGCAGGGAGAGCTGGGAGGCGTGCCTGGGGAGCTGGGGAAGCTGAGGGGCTGGGGATCTGGGGGGCGTGCCTGGGGAGCTGGGGAGCTGAGGGGCTGGGGGTGTGTGCCTGGGGAGCTGGGGGAGCTGGGGGGCGTGCCTGGGGAGCCGAGGGCTTCCGTGAGAGTGCTGGAGGAGGAGGTTCCAACCAGCAGCAGAGCTCACCTAGAGGTCGAGGGGACCGAGGGAGCCTAGTCAATCAGTGGAGGGTCTATCCCTGAGGGCCTAGTAATGGTCTTGGCTGTCACTGAGTGGACTGGCACAGGGCAGTCCAGGCAGAGGTGTCCCTTCTGCCAATGTAAAACAGCAAATGCTAGACACATCTAAGTCTATCTCCCTACTTCAAACATGCAGACCTTGCCAGCCTAGCTTCTTGTTTATTTATTACTCAGTGTCTGTGGAGTGCCATCTGGGTCCGTCCTGGGGATTCAGACCACAGTGGGGTGGGGCCTTCCAGACCCCTTGGCCCTCTCCCCTGTTCACTGAACAGTGGCTTGATCCTCCCCCCCAACCTTGCCCCCAAACCCTGAGGCAGCTCTGCACTGCCCTCTAGAACGAAGTTCTTCACTGTGCTGTCCTGAATCTCTGCACTGTATGGGACTCTTAGGCTGTTCCTACTCATGACCAGCCTTCTCCCGAGGCCATGGCCCTTCCTTCTATCTGCCCAGACTTTCTTGTCCTACTTTCTAGACAGCGCAGGGCCATATATCCTACAAGGCCTTGTTTCAGAGCCCTGCACTGTCACGAGCCTCCTCTCCTCCCTTGAGGCTCTCTCTTCTAGCTCCCTAACGTCCAGCTTGTCTGGACTTGTCTGGCGATGTGCACCACCTATGCAGTGTATGGTCTACTGTCCCCTCTTCCCTACCAGTGACGTCGTCAGGGGCGGAGCTAAGCACACTGGGAGGGTAACACAGAGACGCCACTCAACGAATACTCGAGTGCATAAAAGCCTGTGGTCCTGACCACAGCCTAGAGTCATGGCTGATCCTTCACTTGCTCAGGGACAAAGGGCCTTTTAAGAGCGTTACTTTTTATCTTTGCTTGGCTTGAGTTAGCAGTGAGCCCAACTTCACCCGTCTCCCAGCACCTTCCAAGGCCTGAGCCTTAGCAAGTTTTACTCCTGCCATGTGATTGTGTGCTGGGAACTAAACTCAGACCTCGTACCACGCAGCGGGCGAGCACTCCGTCCAGCTACAGCCCCAGGCAAGAACAAGTCTTAAGAGGAGCACGTCTGTCCTGTGAGGTGTGTCCTCTCACCTTCTGCCGGTTTGCCTTGCTTGCTCTGGTTTCCACGTCTGTGTCTTCATCTGAGGCCACGCTGTCATAGTCCGGCTGGTCGTTGTCTTGGCTCTCAGTGCTGTGCTGGTTACTGACTGTTCTCAGTATGAGTTCCACATTGTCTGTTCACAAAGAAGGAAAACTATTTCAGACTTAAAATAAATTTTTTCCCTTCTAAAAAACTACTAAGATGACTTTCTGGCTCAGCCACTTCAAGAGTGAAGAGAATGACAGGAAGAGTAACGCTGCAGTCACGTCCACAGAGGCTTACGGGACAGCCACACAGTGCAGCTGCCACACAGTGCAGCTGCCACACAGAGCAGCTGCCACACAGAGCAGCTGCCACACAGAGCAGCTGCCACACACTGCAGCTGCCACACAGAGCAGCTGCCACACTGCGCGCTTCCCGTTTACCTGCCAAGCAGGTTTGTGTACATGGGGCACTGCTTCAACTGTAGAAACGCAAGGTAAGTGAGGCACCTGGACTGTGACACGCGCACAGAGGGTGGCAAGCTAAACAGGACGCGACTGGGCGCGGAGACACCTGCCTTTAATCCCAGCATCGGGAAGAGGCAGGCGACCTCTAGAGTTTAGAGGCCAGCCTCATCCACACAGTGAACTCCAGGACAGCCCATGCTACACAGAGAGACCATGCCTCAAACACAAACAAAGCCCAGAAAGCCTAGAAATCAGTGCGAAGAACAGGAATACCAGCGGTCAGTCACCTGCGTCCAGGCTGGAGACAGACAAGACGACACTGGATCAAGTAGACACACACGTGTACATTATCAGTAGTGTCCATTCCACAGACGGGGAGCAATGACTTAGACACGCTCGCATTTAGAATAAGTGTTCGGAAACCTCCAAAGACTCTTGGTTTATTGGGGCAACTCAAGTCGTGCTCCAATTTCCAATGATATTTTATAGACAGCTTCATCTGAGCAGTAAATTCTGATTTCTTAACACATACTGGGCCTGCCTTAACTTTCACAGTGAATTTTTAAGATACGCCAGCCATGTAAATACAGAGGTAAGTGAGACTGAAAACGGAGGCTGTAACCTCCGTTACATCGAGGAACGATGGAGACCATGCAGTCTGTGACCTGCTGGCCTGTTTCTCCTAGACATTGTTCCAAGCATATATGCACACATAAGGTCTTGTTGTCCTCAGTGAATACAGTCTAGAAGCTCGTCACTGAGGTTCTTAGAGGAGACAGAGGTCTACAGTCCTGAGAGCTGCCAGCCACAGCCTTTTCCTGAGCCAATCAACACACAACCTTGTTGTACACGCTTCTGTTTAAGGACACCATACATAACACACACTGTGGATTTATGACCAGAGTTTGAGGCTAGCAGGACTTCAAGTCACACCAGGAAGTCGCTCCCTGACCACACACAGCTCCCAGAAGCCTCTTCTTACCCTCCTTGCACTCAGGGACATTGGTCAACACTGTCCCGTTGTGCTCAGAGCTTTTTAAAGCAGTGACATCACCAACAAAAAGTATCAGAACACGGACAAACATGGCCACTGACACCGCATGAAACCGACGCATGCAGGAAGTGCCAGCCTCAACCTCAGCCAGACAGCCAGACTGTGCTTTGGACGAGGATCAGATCTGCTGGCAGGGAGCACCTCCATGTGTATACTCAGCTGGGTGAGGCACCATCCCCTCAACAGTTACTTAGATAAATACACGTATGTTACAAAAGAGACTAAACCAAGCCTTTAAAACCTGCATTATTCTACTTCACATCACTGGGAGATGTCTGTATACTAATCTAATCATGAGACCGTTTCTCTAGAATTTATTTAGTTATTTATTTAGTTGTTTCTAATGTTTTTGACATTATACACAAAATGAGACATCTGATTATTTCTCTTTTAGAGTGGGCATTTTTTTTTTTTTTTTTTTTTTTTTTTTTTTGGTTTTTTGAGACAGGGTTTCTCTGTGTAGCCCTGGCTGTCCTGGAAGTCACTCTGTAGACCAGGCTGGCCTCGAACTCAGAAATCTGCCTGCCTCTGCCTCCCAAGTGCTGAAATTAAAGGCATGCGCCACCACCGCTCGGCGAATGCGCATATTTTGAGATTTCAAACTTATACAAAATCTCTCCAGACTGCACCTTCACCAACTTACTGCACCTTTTCAGAACATCTTGACTCTTGGTTGAATTAATAGAACCAAATTCCTTAACAAGCAAGTGGAAACACAAATTATTGTTAGTTAATGACTCCTGCCTTAGGGGAGTGTGGTACTGACTGGAGTCTTAATTTTTATGGTATAAACATCTTGTTCAAGTACTTAAAATAAAAAGGCATGGTTCCCGTGTCTATAAAAGAACAAGTGTACTGGCTGGCTATGAGGAAGTGGGCCCTATGTCGGGCGCCCCGATGCTTCTCGTTACAGACATTTAAAGTTCACAGCAGTAGACGGTAGTGACTCAGAGGCAGAGGGCCTGAACTAAGAGACCGCGGGAAACACAGCTGTGAGAGAGTCGTCTCCCTCTTTACGTCCTTTGTAAAATTCAAGTAAGGCTTTCGGGTGAATGTCAAGGTGCCAATTTTATAGGAAAATAAGTGACCAGAAAACAAACACAGATAAGATAAATTTGAATAATATTTAGTAATTCTGAAGCTCTCTTTACTCCTCAGGGCTCCAACAGGTACCTTTCTGTCATATTAGTGAGGAAACTCTCAGGATGGCTGTACTGAAGACTGCCCTGTGACCTCCAGCTCTGCAGGCATACTGTCGGTCAGGGCGGACACTTGCCTCTGGACCTGGAGCGAGGGCCGCCCCAGGCACACTGTGGGGTGGACATCAGGCACACTGTGGGGTGGA
>JANHMN010000023.1:37126017-37189726 GCA_030674055.1 Rhabdomys pumilio | reverse complement strand
TGGACATCAGGCACACTGTGGGGTGGACACTTGCCTTTGGACCTGGAGCGAGGGCCGCCTTGCTGCCTCCTCTTGGCATCACTGAGAATGTCGATGACCAGTGTAGCAAACTCATGGGCATTAAACCGAGCTAATTTCTGTCTGCCCTAGGGGGAGAAGAGAATGGGAAATATTATCCAGTGTAAGAATGTACGCGTCGAGAGTGACAGTGAACACCCAGGACTGCAGCTTACCCAAGGGTCTCCCAGCTCAATCCCATCAACTCAGCCACCATCGCTCTCTAGACAACACTAATGGTTCCCGTGGCAGCAGCCTCAAACCACTGACTTCAGAGAACTTAACAATTAATTTTACAGCACGTATGACTGTTATGACTTAACACGGTTCTGGCTGGATGTGTAGCTCAGTGGTGGGACACTTGACAAGCAAGTGTAAGGTGCTGGTTTCAATCCTCAGAGCTGCCAGAGTAGAAAATGTACTTCTAGTACCAACGATTTACTTTGAAGTGAGACGTGAATCTGGAGAGAAATCTCTGCTTTAGGGATAAGGTAGTAGACTGGACGTGGGTCTGCTCTTACAGACAGCCACTGTTCAGAACTAAACCCTCTCCTCACTCCTTCCCTCTTGACAGAGGCTGAGGCTCCCTTCAATATTTTATTGTTATAGACACACACTAGCGGAAACCACGTCTATAAATCTGGCTTGATTTCATTGGAAATATTCTTAAAGGACTCCTTTGTACAAGGAGGAATTTACTTAAATCTGAGGCTTCTGATCAACAGCAAATTCCCTCCCTTTGTTCTCTCCACTTCCCTCCCACCATCTCTGTCGTGGTCTTGCTATGTAGCCCAGGCTAGCTCACAGCTTGAGGTCCATCCCCCGTCCCACCTTCCTGAGCACTGGGATCCCACCAGAAGCCAACAGTGACCATTTTTCTTCTCACGTTTATATGTTGTTTGTATTTCTCTTATCGAGTCTCAAATTGTCTGTTTCCGTGTGTGTACAGGACACTAAATACCATGACATCAGCTGTTCCCCAAACAGCATCACTAGCAAGTTTTCATTCAGAGCCACTTGCCTGGTTTCGTGTTGAGGAGTACTCAGGGTTGACCGGAAGAAAGGGAACGACGGTCGTCTCGGTTACCAAGGTGCTGTGGTTTTGCGTGGCAAGCCAGACTAGCCGGAAGAAAAGAGCCAAGAGACAGAATCTCACCACACCTGCGGTGCCATGGCTCTGCTGGGGTATGCATGGCTCATGCACTGCGAGGGAGACTTGGGGAGGCACACTTGGAAGCCAACACATGCAAAAGTACATGTCTACACATGGGTTATGAGGACAGTAGCAACTGGGCAAGAGAAAACCAGGCCGACAGCTGGTCACCGCCCACTGGGAGCAGAAGCTTAGTAGGTAGGCCGCATGTTACGTCACCTGCATCAGTCTCTCTCCTGTCAACTTCATCGTACACATCCATGGCAAGTTCTTCAAACAAGTGATTACTTAGCTGAAAGTAAAAATATCAGGAACACAAGGGACAACAATTAACACCCAGGGGATGCCTGTGACGTCCTCACCCTTTATCTCCAGTGTCCTACTCAAAGCCATCGATACAACGCTTTCTCAGGCCCTGCTCTTCGACACACAGGCCACTGCCACGGAGAAGCAAGAACAACTGTTACAAACCCTCTCGAACACAAGTTCCCACCCTGCTCCCTGTGTTAGCCAGCACCTTAGAGGTCTCTGCTGTCCTGAGAACTCTTGTCTGCTCTACAAAAGGAAGGGGTCCTATACCCCTGGCAGAGAAAGAAGAAAACCTTCAAGTGGGATGGTGATGGAGCTCACTGCCAGGATGTCTGCCATGCTGTGCAAGGCCCTTGATGAGACGGCCACACTGCTGGGTGGGTAAGGATGTGGGTGCGGGACACTTAACTCATGAAGGCTTCCTATCAAGCACAGCACAACGTGGCTCCCCAGTATGGTTTGGGGTACAGCTTACAGCACAGCCACACAGACCAAACTCCCACTCAGCAGCCAGGTCTCCCACTGAGACAAGCTGAAGCCCCAGCCACACGTTCTGGCTCCTCTGTCTCATGAAACTTGTCCTGCGACCCAACAGCTGTGGCCTCTCTATTGCTTTGTACCCCGTGTCTTTGCTGACTGCCTTGTGTCACATGTAAAAAAAGCAGGGTATGAAATTGTTACTACTGTTTTGAGAAAGAAAAACAAACAAACAAACAAACAAACAAACAAACCAAAACCATACGACAGGAAATAAAGGCTGAGAGAATATGCCAAATGCCAAGCCTGCGCGAGGACGGTCCCATCTCCTTTAAGTTCTCTAGTGCCCTCAAATTAACTTATCGTTCAAAATAAATCCCGCAAGAAGGTGCTTGCACATGCTGAGAACCCTCCAGTTTCTTCCTCCAAGGGTTTGGACTGAAAGCTGTTTTATTGTCACTAACGGCAACATAACATGGCTGCACTGCCGAGGGCCAGTGGCATCTCAGACACGGTGCTAAAGATACAATTTAAAGCCAGCAGTGAGGACAGAATAGAATTTATTATTGTCTCACTTTACAGACAAGGAAACTGAGGAACGGACATTATTAGCCTTAAGGCTTTCAGAATGTTAACATTTCATAACTGAAGAATACATAGGTTTGTTGATGTTGCTGTTGTTATATTTCTCTCAGTTTTTCACTACGGAGGAAGGAGAGAGTATGAGACAGACTCAGGAAGGGAAGGAATGAAAGCAGGAGAGAGAAAGAGAAGGACGGGAGAGGATGGAATGAGTGCTGCCCTGCACTGCTGAGAGCAGCCACCTAGGAGGAGACTGCCCTGGACGCCCAACAGGGCTACCAACCTATGAGGAGAACCTGGGATGCCCAACAGGGATGCCCAACAGGGCAGACAGTGCCCTCTGCCCAGCACTCCTGTTGGAAGGGAGACTCCGTGCTTTCGGGACTGATGTGAGCTGGGCCAGCCTGACACATAAGGTCTTAAGGGCATAGGAAATTATGCCCAAGGTATATATTTAATGCCTGCCCCATGTTAGGTACTACAGACACAGCCTAAGGTTTCATGTGGTATCCAGCCCAGCCAACAGAAAGAGTAAAAAGGCGTTTGATGTTAATTTATGTATAACAAGTTTGCTTACAGACTACCAGTAAGCACAAGGAAGGCACACACTCTTACATTGCCTTGGAAGCCTGACATCTGTCTTACTATGTAGCTTCCTCAATATAAGAAAGGCACAACACACTCAAACACACAGCTATAGATACAGAACACAGAGACACCAAACAAATTGCATAAAACATTTATTTCACAGCATAATGAAATACTAGTGAGGATATATTCTCTTTACGTGGCAGTGGGATCATATGAGGCTCTAAGAATCTCTGAAAGGGCAGGAGGGAAGCACAGAGCAGGAAATCGGCCTTCCCTGCACATGGAAGCACTCAGGCTCTAAGTCTAAGAGGAGACAGAACCAGGAAAGGCAGATGCAGCAGACGTCCTGGAGCAAGGCTCCAAGGCCGTGACTTTTGCCCCCAGAGAGCTGATTCACAGAGCTGCCCCAACAAGCACGACTGACACCTAACCAGAGGGGAAGTAAGTTGGTGCCTGAGGGTCTTTAAAGACTCTTGGTTCTGAGGCAGGGCCAACTAAAACAGGTAAGGAGTGAAATCTCACAGGGTGAGCAGGAAGCAGCTGGTGAGGCTCCGGGGAAAGACAGATACAAGGAAAGCAGTCGCCCAGGGATTAGTGATCTTATGACCACAGGCCTGGGCAAACTCTGAGCACACACAAGGCCCAAACAAGCTTTCAGCAGCATACATTTAAAAAGCTCCAGGACGGCATATGAGGGGCAGCAGAGTCACAGCTCTGCACTGAAGGGAGAGTCAGACTCAGTGCCCTACCAGCAGCTACTGTTAGTCCTCAGTATCCCGTGTGAGTGATGCAACAAGTGCCAAGGAAGGGCAGGCACCCCACACCCCAGGACCCTGAGACACACAACAAGTGCCAAGGAAGGGCAGGCACCCCACACCCCAGGACCCTGAGACACACAACAAGTGCCAAGGAAGGGCAGGCACCCCACACCCCAGGACCCTGAGACATACCCACAACTTTGGCGGAAAACAATTCTCTACCATCACAGGCAAAGGCTGCATTTTTAACGTGACAGAAAAGGTCACGGGCTGTTTGAAGCAGTCAGTGGACCGGATATACTAGAGTGCTTTTGGTCTTCATTGCTACGCACACACACACACATGTGACAGCACGTGTCTAACTTAACCACTGTGATGCAACAGGTAACTCTGACTGACATCAGAGACCAACAGGGGTTCCTAGGGAAGAGATACTCACAGATTGAAGTTTCTTCTTGGCAGCTTTTGCCAACTCAGACAAATCCAGGCTGCTAAGAAAATGCACAAAACCATTAAGCAAGTAAATAGAAGCATACTGTGACCTCACTAGAAAATTAAAACACCCAAGGGATGAGATATTATTGTTTATGGAACGATTCTGTAGCCAAAGAGTCACTGAAGACTTAAACAATTTGGTCAGGACTCCTAGAAACCCAACAGTTAGGTAAAGAGCAAACTGCCCACAGCTGGTGACAAAGGCTGCTGTTCAGTCGTCTCTAGGCCTCGGGTGTGGCTCAGTGAGAAAGTGTCTGTCCAACGTGTGAGTCACTGAGTTCCATCCGTGGCACAAAGAAAAAGAAAAGGCAAGACAAAACAGAGAGCAAACAGAAAAGACAGACGAGCTCACACCAAGAACAGCAGTGATTATCACCTTGTCAACTCTGGCAGTGCTGGCCCAACAGGGCTTCAGGGTTCGCTGCGGTGGTAACAGTCCCTGTATCTTACAGGCTGGGGCAGCAGCTAAGGGCTGTTTTGCTCAGGTCATGAACTAAGGGTGGCTTTTATATTTTAAAACATTTTGAGTAGAGAAGGAAAAAGAACATTCATTTCTCAAAATGTAAAAATTCTCTCAGCCTGTAACCCTAAGAGCCCACTGACACTCCAGAGGACACGTGGAGCAGCCATGACAGGCTGACAGCTCACAGATTAGTGTAAAGCATGCCAGCGCTTGTCAAAGGCAAAGCATACCATGTTTCCTGACACAGAAACCCCTGTAGCTAGAACCTATAGACACAAAACAGCAGGACAACTGGACAGACAGTGGAGGAACCCTGGCTCGGCATCAGTGCCTCCGTCCTGTGTTCTTTCCAAGTTAAGTTTCACACGCTGGTTTACTTACAGCCGTCTTATTTCCAAAGTGTATAGCCATAAAAGAGAAAAATGTATGAGCTCTGTTAAACACAACATATAATTCACTGAAATACTGCAAACCAAGGCAACACTGGGCAGATAGCCAACCGGCCCTTACCTGTCTGCCATCTGAGGGATTATAAAGTGCTGTCCGTTCTTATGATCTGAAACAGAAACCAGTTTTGCTCAGATCAATTTTGAGATCACCATTTTTTTTTTCGGTTTAAATTTTCCAACTAGCCATTTTCCATAATCATGTACCACGTGGGAGAACAGAAAATGTTCTGAGACTGGCTAAAAGTCCCGAGACCTGTCCAGCCCCAGATGACGTCATGAGCGAGGTCATGAGAGAGGTCACGAGGGACGTAAGAATGCTGAGGAGCTTTCAGCCCAAAGCAGGTTCTGTCAGCTCATGGCGGCAGATGGCAGAGCTGCACTAAGCCTGGGAGAGGTTCAATCAAACCATAAGTGGAAACCAGCCAGGGCTGAGCAGGTGTGCCCTGCGTGTGGCTCTGAAGGGATGTGACCTTGCCATCTGCTGAGTGCTGTGCCCTTACCTAGCTTTCAGAGCACTGATTTACATTCCAATGACAAAATCACTCCAAGCACCTAATGCAGATTGTTGTGAACACTCAGTTTACCCTCCTAGGAACAGGAGCTGTACCTGTCTGTGTGCCTATTTTGTTGGCAGCTCTGCTGTCTTGTACTCTGAACAGCAAGCAGAGTGCAGAGACCCATGCCTGCAGTCACACCACAAGAGAAGCTCAGGGAGAGGGGACTGAGCTATAGAGCAAGACCCTGTCTCCTGAACGAACACTAAAAGCAGCCCTGCCCGCCATCCCCAGTGTTCTGTGAACAACAGTGTGAGACTCACAGGTGCTCCACGCCTCACCTGACTATACTCCCGGTTCTAGGGCAGCACTTATTGTGGGTTTAATTTGTGTTTCTGAATGACGTGTGCTTGGGGTTTTGTTGTTTGTGGGTTTTTTTGTTTGATTTTTTGTTTTGAGATGGTCTTGAACTCCAAGGCATAGGAAATAAACCAGAGCCTGGGGAGATGGCTCAGTGGGCAAAAACCTCTGGTTGCAAAAGTCAGCTGTGGTGGCAAACACCTACATCCCAGCACTCCTGCAGGAAGATGAAAGGTGGAAGCAGGAGACTACCTGTCATGGGCCAGTTAGGCTAGAGTACAGTGCAGAGACAAGACTCAAGCTCAAGAAAATCAAAAGAGAGAAATGACTTCAGAATGTTGCCCACAGAAGCCTAAGGGCAACAGCTCTTAAAACTGGAGCTGTAGGCAGTCTTGAGTGCTGGGAACAGTATCAGGGTCCTCTCCAAGAGCAGCAAATGCTCTCAACTACCGAGCCATCTCTTCAGACCCCATGCACCACCCTGTTTTAGATAGGTTTCTCTGTGGAGCTCCGGCTCCTGGTCCTCCTGGCTCTGCCTCCCAAGTGCTGAGATTAAAGGCACAGACTTCCTCCCAACTTCTCTTTCCACCCTCATGAGGTCTTCCGAGCAGGAACGTGGGGCTTTGAAGCCGGGTGTGACGCTGCACACCTCTAATCCAGGACTTGGGAGGCAGAGCAAAGAGGGCTGCCTGAGTCTCAAGTCAGCAGAGTACAGGAGAGTGAGCAGCTCACGAGACAGCGAGCACACGGGAGTCAGTGCTTCTGACAAAGTATGAATACAATATATCTAAGAACCTTAATCCGAGATCAGGAGTCCCTCCTGAGTTTACATCTTTAGCTTCTGTAATTATCTTCTTGAAATTATTATCTGGGTATTTTGCCTTTTAGTTCATTAATGCCCTGAACTATATTAACTAATTTTCCTTAAAAACATTTTAGGTGTATGAGTGTTTTGCCTGTATGTATGCGTACCATGTATGTACCTGGGTGCCCAGAGTCAGAAGACGGTGTCTTCGGTGAGCTCTGCTCCGGTGGTTACGCTGCATTTCCCCTTTTATATATATTGCTGATTTACTGTTTGCTAAGGATTCTTGTGTCTGTTTATGGGGACCCTCCATGCCCACCTTTTCTTTCCCCCCTCTTTCTAGGTTTGGTACCCAGTAATCCACTCACATGAAACCACATGAACTTTCTCTGTTCTTATTCTCTCCTGAAGAGATTTATTTTTATTTTATCTTAGTCTTTTGCTTGCACACATCTCTGTGCCATTATCTGCCTGGTGCCCACAGAAAACAGAAAAGAAGGCAGACTCCTTTGAAACTGGCTGCCATGTGTGGGTGCCAGGGCATCTCTCCAGCCTCTCTTCCTAACTTTTTTTTATGCATCTATTTTTATTGCATGTGCATTGGTGTTTTGCCTGCATGTGCCTGTGTGAGGGTGTCTAATGATTCTCTGGAACTGGAGTTACCATGTAATCTGCCATGTGGGTGCTGGGAATTGAACTCAGGTTCTCTGGAAGAGCAGTCTGTGCTCTTAACCACTGAGCCACCTCTCCGGCCCCTCTTCCTATTTCTTGAACCTGACATTTTCTTTATTGGGATGTGTTGAGGTACAAGTTCAAATTCTGGGAACTCAGCCCTGTAGTAGCATGTTTACAGCACACATGAAGCCTGAAGCGCTGGGCTGGGGAGGAAATGTGTGTAAGTCTATTATGTGTGTAAATGAACATGCATGTTAGATTATATATGGGGTTGGAGAGATGGCTCTGCGGTTAAGAGCACTGACTGCTCTTCCAGAGGTCCTGAGTTCAATTCCCAGCAACCGCATGGTGGCTCACAACCGTCTGTAATGGGATCTGATGCCCTCTTCTGGCATGTGGGTGCACATGCAGAAAGAGCACTCATACATAAAACTTCCTGCAAACATTGAGTTACATATACCCCATAAACAGTCTCCCCCCCCCCCCCCCCCCCCCCACCGCCCCTTTCTGTTTCTGAGACATAGACTCACTATGTAGCCCTGGTTGGCCTGGAACACACTACGCACACTAGACTGGCTTTGAATTCACAGGCAGCATCCCAAGTGTTGGGATTAATGGTATGCACCTCCAGCCCCGCTGACCCTACAAATTACAACACTGTGTTTTCATTTAGTTCAAAGTACCTTTGATCCAGACATGGCAATATACACTTGCAATCCCAGCACTTGAGAGACCGAGGAAGGACTGTGGTGAGCTGAGGTCAGCTTGGGCTGCAGCATGCTACCCTTTCAAAACAACTCTCCAGCCCCATATACATAATATGTATGTTTCCTTGAGGTTTTCTTTTGAGACCCATGGAGGACTTAAAAATGTGTTGCTCAGCCTTTTTTTTTTTTTTTGGTTTTCCGAGACAGGGTTTCTCTGAGTAGCCCTAGCTGTCCTGGAACTCACTCTGTAGACCAGGCTGGCCTCAAACTCAGAAATCCGCCTGCCTCAGCCTCCCAGGTGCTGGGATTAAAGTCGTGCGCCACCACCGCCCGGTGTTGCTCAGCTTCTAAGTGCTTGAAAATTTTGATTTTTATAAATTTCTAGCTTAATTCTATTATGGTCAGAGAATGAAGCCTGTAGAAGTTTACATTCTTTCGAATTGCTAAGGTTTATCGTTCAGAACATGGCTCACTTTGCTAAAAGTGACGGTACAGAGCCATGTGTGGAGTCTGCGTTAACAACTGCGGTCCTGACCTTCCTATCAGCTCGACAGTGTTCATGTACTTTGTGCCTGTGTACATGTGAACACATGTGTGTCAAGGCATGCACATGCAAGGCAGAGGACAACTTCCAGGAATCATTTCTCCTTCTACCAGGTGGGTCCTGGGGCTCGAACTCAGAGTGTCAGGTGCCCCTGCCCACTGCCGTCTGGGTGGTTAGCCTTTGGGTCTGTGGACACTGAGTTATGTGACCCGGTGTGCTGCCACTGTCTATGCAGATGCTTCCACTTCCACTTTCTTGGTACAAGCCAATGCTTTGTCACCGTCTCACATCCTTCTCTGACTTTGCTGAGGTCACAGGCACAGCCTGATGCCATCCCAGCTACGCCAGCCTGGACGTCTGCATGGACAATCGGTTTCTATCCTTTGGTGCTGACCTAGTCATGTGTTGAAGCTGGTGCCTTGTACACGGTGTACAGCTCGGCTTCTGCTCTGCAACCCTTTCCTGACACCCAAGCTTTTAAATGGTCTCTTAGATCATCAGCAATAACGCAAGTACAGTTCTGGATTTATGCCACTTTATTGCTTTCTGTTTAAGCTTCTGGTTTTCTTCCTTTTTGTTCTGTTTTTGAATATTTTCAGTAAAGATCTTTTGATTACATGAGTACTGCACAACTGTGCTTTGTTTTAAATTTATCTCTAGGTGTTTTGATCACACATTTCTGTCTTTGTCTTTTGGTGGCTAAGGCCACACTACGCAGGCTTGCATACTTAGAACACCACCTTCCTGCTTCTAGCGGAACGCAGGAATGCTGTCCTGCTTTCTCACTCCTTCTCCTTCCCCCGCGCTGCCCTGTCCACTGACTCTGCTGCAAACTCGCACGTCAGAGCCTCTGCTGTCAGCTGCCATGCACAGCTGCAGCCCGGCCACCCTGTGTCCGTGCGCTTCTTTCTGGGGCTGCTCTGCCACCCTTCTGTGACGTCCTCAGGTCCACGCTGACCTGGGTGCCATCCTCCTGTGATGTCTTCAGGTCCACACTGACCTGGGTGCCATCCTCCTGTGATGTCCTCAGGTCCACGCTGACCTGGGTGCCACCCTCCTGTGACGTCCTCAGGTCCACGCTGACCTGGGTGCCACCCTCCTGTGACGTCTTCAGGTCCACGCTGACCTGGGTGCCACCCTCCTGTGACGTCCTCAGGTCCACGCTGACCTGGGTGCCACCCTCCTGTGACGTCCTCAGGTCCACGCTGACCTGGGGAACCTTCTCTAGCTCTACCGTCAGAGCAATGAAGTCTTTTGTTTGTCTTCTTTTCCCAACGTGTTTACTTTGCTTTGATGCTAAAGGTTTTGCTGGATATGGATCCCTCGGCCAGCAATTCTTCTCCTTGGCCACTAAATTATCATGCCTTCTAATTTAAATTCCACTTAACTTTCCTTCCTTTCAGTGACTTCTGAGAAGCACTAGGGCAACGGTGGGATGCTCAAAAAGTTGGTTCTTCAGACTTCTCCATCAGAAGTCTATGGCAAATATTCCAAAGTGTTTTTTAGTAAAAATCTGAAACTTGAAACATTTCTGGTCCTGGGCCTTTCAGATAAAGGATATCCAAAAGCTTGATGTGTGAAATACCCATCCTAGATGTCTGTAAGTGTTTTTTCAATGTTAGTTTTCAGTAGTTTGATTTTGATGTGTCTCAAGTGTTGCTTTCTTTGGCAATCATCTTCTCTGGGGTGATACTTCCTGTGTGAGCATGTAGAGGCCAGACACTGATGCAGGATGCCTTCCCGAGTCACTTTTCTACCCTATTATTCTTATCTTATAAAATGCTTATTTTATTATGTGTATATGTATGTTTTGCCTGCACAGATATACAAGCACTAATTGTGGTTGGGGCCTGCGAGGGCAGAAGAGGGCTTCGAATCTCCTAGAACTTGAGTTACAGATGGCTGCAAACCACCATGCGTGTGCTGAAAACCAACCCTAGATCTTCTACAAGCGTATCCAGTGCTCTTACCTGCTGAGCCAGCTCTCCAGCCCCTCTACTCTGGCTGGCCTGGAATTCAGAGATCCTCCTGCCTCTGCCTCCAAGTGCTGAGATTTAAAGGTATGAACCCCACCTTCCACTGCTTTAAAAAAATTAATTTTGAGATTATAATCACATCATCTTCTGCTTCTTTCTCTTCCACAGTCCTCAGACATCCCTCCTTGTTCTTTCAGATTCACAGCCTCTTTTTATCAATAATTGCTGTTGTATGCAGACATGTATATACCACTAGTTTTTTGAGACAGGGTTTCTAACTAAAACCTTCAAGTTATTGACTGGTTAGACTCACTGGCCAGCAAGACTCAGCGGTCCTAGATGCTCTGCTTCCCCAGTGGTGAGACTTACAGGCATGTGGCCAACACCTGCTGTGCTCTACACCTGGCTTCTTACATGGGTGCTGGAACCAAGCACAGGTCTTAGGCTTGCAGGGCAAGTCCTTTATCCGTGGCGTAGCCCCGCCCTATCTTTCTAATGCTTCCCCCAAGTCCCTGGGTTGCTGCTGTTGCTGGCTCTTTCTTTTGTGTGGGGAATGGACCTTCCACAGGCCAGGTAACCACTCTACCAAGAGCTATGTCACCACATAGGTGTCTATTTGCAATTTATGTTGTGAATATTTCTAGCCCTTTATTAAACCTATTAATCTGGAGTTAATATTTTTAGGTACTGTAATTTATTTTATTTTACTTGTTGGTTTTTCGACAAGTTTTCTCTATGTAGCTCTGGCTGTCCTCTGCCTCTGCCAAGCTGTACTGTCCTCTGTACTGTACTCTGACATCCCCATCAGGTCCCTTCTGTTTTATGTTATGTGCCTTTTTTTTATTTTTTTAAATGTTATTGTTCTTCAGACCATGGTCTTGCTAGCTGGTTAAAATGTTTCTGACAATTCCAACAGGACAACTCATGGGGGCTGGCTCTCTATCATGTGCGTCACAGGGTCACTCAGGTCACTGGGTGGCCCCTTCTCTTTACCTGCTGGCCACCAGCTGGCCCCAGGCCTAGCGTCTGTTCACCTAGCGTCTGCTTTCTCCAATCAGCCCTTGAGGTTTTCCTGGCTCTTTATCCACTGAGTCACTGTGGATGGAATCTAGAATACTCTAAACACTGCACTGTGAGACTCGCAGCTTCTCCAAGATCTACAGAAAGTGTTATTTCTGTTTTTAGCAGCAACACAGCCGGCCGGGCTCTGCCTGCTAAGTAGGCAGCAAGAGAAACACAACCCATACTTTTTCATGCTAGTGGCCAGACACCTGTGTTCTATACTGCCATTACTGCTGCTGCCCACCCATAGTCCCGCTAGAAAAAACAGGAAAGTAAAACAAAACCACCCAGAGGAACCTTCTTCCTGTCTGTCTGCTTTACGTCCCATCTCTCAAACCGGAAAGAGAAGGCTTCTTTCTTTGTGGCTGCTCTGCAGTTCCAGGTCACAGGCCGCCAGCCTGACGGAGCATCAGGTCGCGTTAGTTATAGCTAGGACTTACTTCTCAAAGCTGAACGTTCTGTCCATAGGCTTTGGTTCCACTCAGAAGGAGAGATGGGCTAGCGTATGCTTGCCCTACCTTGCCCCCAAATGGCTCCTAATGCTATTGCAAAGCAGAGTAAGGAGCCTCCGCACACAAGCCTGTGGGAACTGTGCGTCAGGAGCTGGCTCCGAGTTAAAAGTACTCACTGCCACTTCTGACAACCTGTGTGACCGCCAGAAACCACATGGTAGGAGAGGGCTCCTGCATGTTGAACCCCGCCCTGTGTGTGAGCATACACATATGTGTGCACACATGTACGCACACCCCCACCCCCAGTGTGCCCCTCCACAATCATGGTTTTTAAATGGGGTGGGCCATGTCTCTGTACGGGGCTGAAGAGAACGCTTCAGGCTTGGCATTGGTTTCTCTGCTGCAACTGTGCGGTCTGTTCAGCTCTGCTGCTGTTCCGTGACAGCGAGAGCAGGCATGGTTACCTTTCGGCAACATGTTATTTAATAAAACTGGTCACAGGCTGGACTGGGCTCAGACTGTAGTTTACGGACTCCTGTTCCCGATCACAAACAAAGCACTGTGACAAGCTGCTCTGAGACATCTGAGCAGTTTATAAAAACAGATGTTCCAAAATATTGTGTACACTTCCTTTGTAAGTGGTGCCGCAGCTGGATGGCCCTCTCTCCTTTATTAGTGTAGAATACTGCAGATTTGCAGATTCATGGGAGCGATAAAGACTAAGTCCATTTAGTGAGGCAAAGAGAGAATGAATAAACAGCCGGAAGGCTCTAGAGCCACCGAGGCTGGCCCTGTCCTCAGCACTCTCCAGTCATGAAGGCTCGGCTCTGGCTCTGTTCTCCCACTGCATGCTGTGCGGTACATAGGAGGGTTTGGAGGCAGAAAGGGCAGGGAAATGATGTAATTATAGTATCTCAAAAAAAATCATGCAGAAAAAGTTTAAAACCAGCTGAAGGTACACGGCAAGTTCCAGGCCAAGCTGGGATACATTATGAGACATGACAACACAAAACAAAAACCAACATGGAAATCCTGCGGTCACGTTATTCTTCCAAACACAAACCCTACTGACAGTCTTCTACTTCCTTCTTTTCAAGTGAAGCTGTTGTCCTGACTGGTCCCTCCTCTCACTCACCTGGTTTCCGGCCGCAGAGGTAGAAGGCCAGTCTGTCCGTCAGCTCGTACTGTATCTCTACGAGGCGGTCTGCCAGCTCATGGTGCCCTCCTTGCCTACCAAGAGAACAAAGTTCCATTGACACAGCTCACCGTCTCCCAGCCGAGTCAGAGAGCACAAAGCTGCTCTGAGACACCCGAGCAGCTCATCAAACATGGCCGACTGTCACCATCACTCACTCTCAGTCCCTCTGTAAGCTGAGGCTCCCACCTGAGACATCCTCTTCCCTTATGAATGTGTAGGAGACTGCATTTTATGCACATACTCATGAGGGGGATAAAAATTGACTTCATTTAGCGTGGTAATGGAAGAGGCTCTCAATAGCTAACTGGAGTGTTGCCTGAATCAGTCAGGACAGGACGGCCCCAGGCGTCAACAATCCGGAGAAGCCCTTCCTTCACACGATCCCGATGTGCGCAGTCAGTCGGCCTCAGATCAGTCTAGAAATCAGAAATCACTTCAAGGGATTCGAGGCAGACTGACCTACTGCAGAGCTCATGCCTGCGGCTACTTCTGCCTCTACACCACCAGGAAACAGCGTTGGCCTTTCTCAGCTCATAGCCAAGCTGCTGGGATCCCTTTAGCACAGAAGTAAACTGCTAAGCTGAGACACTACTCCATGCAAAGTGTCCAAGAGAAGCTGAGGTGAATGGTAAAGTGTCTGCTGTGGACTCTGGTTATCTTCAAAGACCAATCTAGCTTTAGCCAGCTTCTCTCTCCACACAGTACTTCCTGTCCTATTACACACACACACACACACACACACACGAGTCCAACAGACAGCTTCTCAGTTTGCGTTGAAGCGCAGGCCAGAGCGCTCTCTCAGCAGGCTGGCAGGACTCAGCGCTGATGAAGCACTGTGTTCCTCAGGGCCGACACCTCGCTGGCTCTAGCCCCATCCCGCAGCCGTGAACACTGCCTTTCCTCTGGAGGATAGTCTAGCTCCCGTCACAGGCTCCTATTCAGCCATCACTGGGCCCCACAAAGAAAGCTTACACGTTTGTTCGCTTTCTGCACGTGTGGGCCCATGTGTGCAGATGCACGTGTATATGGAGGCTCAAGGCTTACATCAGCAATCTTCCTCGACCGCTCCCTGTCACGGAGGCAGGGTCTTGACTGAAGCAGAATTTGATGGTCAGCTAGTCGTGCTGGCCAGTAGCTACATGTGGGGAGCCTCGTCTCTGCCGCCTACATCTGGAATAGAGCAGCCCCCACTCCCCCAAGAGTTCAGATCCTCAGAACTCTGACCTCCATGCTTGCATGGCAAGTATTTAATTAGTGGGCCGTCCCACAGCCCCTCAGCATATGCTCTTTAGAATGTATTGTGTGTGACTGTGACTGTGCATCCCGGCACGTATGTGGCTCGGGATGACTTCTGGGAGTGAGTTCCTGCCTTCCATCTTATTGATGGGAGCAGGGTCTCTCTGCCATGCTGCATAGGCCGGGATAGCTGGCTCACACTTTATGACTCACCCCTCTCCACCTCTCATCTGGTTGGGTTATAGATGTTGAGACCACATCTAGTTGCAGTGGGCTCTGGGGAGCACACTCAGGTTGTGAAGGCACAGGGCTTTCCCGACGGAAGCACACGTGCTCTTTAAGACCCACTGTCAGTGGTGCATGGTAGTTCACACGTGTGATCAGAACATGGGGAGGGCGGGCAGCACAAGCAGGAAGACCACTGTGAATCCAAAGCCTGCGTTACAGAGCCATACCCTGTCTTAAAATGGAAAAGACAACAAAACATGGCTGACTACTTTGTCAACAATTCATATCTGATCTCGCCTCAATTTTTCCAAGTATTTATGAATCATCTCTTCTAGACAAGTGCTAGGACTCTAGGCCAGACTTTTGTCATTTCCCGTTGCATTCTTTATTTAGAAGAACATGATCCTTCATAGTTGATAAAATAACAGGAAAAAGGAAAGCTATCCATCTTCCATCACCTAAACTGCAGGTTTTCACACTGAGCAGGCCCGCGAAGTCCCCTCATGCTCCAGCTTATGGAGGGGGCAGGACACAGTGGTATGCCACAGCCCCAGATACTTAGGAAGACACAGTGACAGGTTTGTCCAAGATCTGCCTGTCATAAACTTGCCCTCAGATGACAGGCGCGGCCGGGCTCCAGCACTGTGCTGTTTGCAGCCTCGTGCTGTTCCTCATGCTTATAGGGAAGCGTATCACTCAGTGCGTGTTTCCCGAGCCCTCTCTAATTCTTTAACTCTTAAAATGAACATGTATTGATTTTTATGTATATAATGCTGTGCCTGCACGTAAGTACACCGTGTGTGCCTGGTGCCCTCGGAGGCCAGAAGAAGAGTGTTGGAGCTCATGAAATTGGAGGTACAGATGACGCACCATGGTGCTGGGCACTGAACCTTGAACCCCAGTTCTCTGCAAGAGCAGACGGCAGTCTGAACCCGAGCCCCTTCTCCAGCCACCCCCACCCCAGATCCTGATCCCTGATCTGTTCTCCTGAAAACCACTGCATCATGAAGACTGGATGTTAACCACACCAGCTAGGACTCTGCAATCCTCTCATCTTGCCTGCCTTCATCAACAAAATAATAAAATGTAAGTCTGTAAAGGGGCTGAACACAAGCCATCCCCAGTGTGGATGCTTAGCCAGGACCCCATGTCGGCACGCAGAGCAGTGAGAACCTGAGCCGCTCACCTCGCATAGTCCACAGGAGTCTTCCCACTGGAGTCTGGTGTGCCTGGGTCGGCGCCGTACACTGCTAGCAGCTCAGCCTGTAGGATCTGCCCAGCCTTGGAGGCGACGTGGAGTGGGGTGCTTCCTTTCTCCTGAGGGTTAATGAGTAGACAAAAAGAACAAACTCAGCAGCCCTGGACGATTAACACAACGCAGCTTCAGGCTAACATCTGAGCAATCGACATTTCGTACAGGATGAAAGAAGTTGGCTTGAGCTCCTAACGACAGCAGCCTCAGACAGGTCTCAAGATTCCCTGTTCTCACACTTGAATGGAGTTGCTGAAAAACAAACAGAAACAGCAGTTGTCAGAGCGTCAGGAGGGACATGCCAGAGCTGCTGGCCTCCATTTTAACTCTTTACATCAGTAATAGGTCTTTATTGGGCTCAGGGAGATGGGGGTTGGGGGAGGGTGTTGTTCTTTGCTGTTCACAATGGCTGCAGGTGGGTCTGGAAATTTTACCAACAAGGAGCTTGAACTGCAAAGACCAGTCTGCCCAAATGCAGGGCCTGCCAGTAAGAGGTACAACCATAAATCTAGCAAGACGCACCTGAAAAGGAGGCAGTTTGGGGGAATGGATTTCAAGGTCTACTGCCTTCTAGGTGTGTGTTCTGAGAAAAACTCTGAGCGGTAGAAGCTGGGTGCTCCGGTGCCCTCTGCCAGCAGGGTTAGGGTGTGGATTGAATGAGATGGGAAATGACTCCAAACTCAGATATGCTGCTACACTGTTCACCTTTGGCTGCTGCCACAGCGCTGGTCCCAGGTCCAGCCACCTGCTGCACATGCTATCCATCTGCACTTTCACCAGGCTGCTCTTGGTGGGAAACAGGCCTGTGCACACTAGATTCCTTATCACGGAAATGCCTTTAAACTCCCAGAAAACAAACCGCTCTCCTTCAGAGCCACTCTACAACCGTCCTGACTGGCTCACAGGGCAGAGAAGCTCACTGGAACCAGTCTTTAAATTTTATTTTATTTTTAATTATATGTATGTGTGTACACATTGGGTATAGGTGCCAACAGAGGCCAGAAGGGGGCATCAGATCCTCGGGGCTGGAGTTGTATGTGGTTGAGTCATCTGAGAGGGCAGCTGCAGTGACAGCACCTCTCCTCACCTCTGATCCATCTCTCCAGCCCGAGCCATTGCTGTCTTCTTTTTATTATTCTTATTCTTTTTACACACACACACACACACACACACACACACACACTTTTATACTCACTGTAGCTGGCCTGGAATTCACTATATAGACCAAGCTGGCCTTGAATTTACAGCTCTCTGCCTGTCTCCACCTCCTGAATGCTGAGGACTAAAAAGATGTGTGCCACCACACCTCGCTATGTTTTTTATTTGGTAAAAAAGGAAACTATTTAATTAGCAGGAAAATTACTTACATACGTACACATGTCTATGCAGAATTAGTATTCTGCACTGTGCACACGCCCTACTGAGCGAGCATCTAGTTCAAAGCTCTGCTCCAGAACTGTGATGTGCATTTCTACGGCATCTCTTAGAAACACCCAAGGCCCACAGGGAGAGCACCGGCTCACAGTGTAACAGACACTGCTGGCTACAGCCCCGGACATGCTTTGCCTTCTGAAGACCCCGTTAGCCTTGAACCTGGGAAGCTGAAGCGGTTGGCTCCTCCCTCTACTGTTCTGGTCTCTAGTAGATCCCAGATCTCTAGAAACACTCCTTTGAAATGGCTATTATTTCCAAGTAAAGAACTTATCATGTGCAAACTGTACTGAAAAAGTACAAATTAATTAATCAATTAAATGAAAATAAAAGAGAAAAAACACTACAGTTTCTTAGACACATATTTTGCCTTTGCCTAGTATGTCCAAGAGGAGGATGGAATGCCATTTAAAAGAGAAAGTCAGTTATTTAAAGGCATAAAGGATGGTTCTTCCTCCTAAAACTGCTTTATGGGAAGCATCCTGTCTCACCAGGCCCCACAGAGTGCAGAGCGGCCACCTTACTGAGATCTTTGGTCATCAGGCCCCACAGAGCGCAGAGCGGCCTACCTTACTGAGATCTTTGGTCACCAGGCCCCACAGAGCGCAGAGCGGCCTACCTTACTGAGATCTTTGGCAGTCACGCTGTCATCCTCACGGCAGGGCAATCGGTGGACAAACGCTAACATCTGATACTTGGCTCTGATGAATTCTGCTTTATTGGGGCTGGTTTGAAAACAAAAAATAAGACAGTTCACTTACCGCTCTTGATACATTTCTCATTCTCTGTACTGTAAGAAGAGGAAGTGAACCCCCCCTTGAGAAAAAGATGAGCAAAGCTGGAATCCATGACAACACATACCGACGTCTGCACTTTACAGTACCTCTCTTCCCTTTACCTTTCTCAAGCTTCCCCGAGGAAGCAACCCTGTGCTACAGGCCAGGCACTGTCAGAATGCAGCCAGAAGCCAGGCTTCATCTAACTGGTCACCGAGTCCCCAAGCCCTGGTCTCCACCGGAGAAATTCACTTCAACTGGGGAAGCAACCAAATGGTCCCCCTGCCTCCCTCTGCCTTCCCAACAGCAAATGCCCCAGGCGCAGCCCACAGGCCCTTTGGAGACTGATCAAAATAGCCACATTCCTTTCCACAGGGCCATTTGTTGTGAAGAAACACAAGTTACAGACATTCCACTCACTGCACTTTATCCTGTGGGTTAGCTTTCCGTCTCCCACTCATAACAGAAGCAGGGTCCAGCAAGCAGTGCTCCCATATAGAATTAGCACCGTTGTTGTACAAGGTCTCAACCATCTGAAAACAACAAGTATGGGGTGACATTTTATTTCTACAATTATTCAAAAACAATCAGTAACAAAAATGAAAAAAAAACATGCTGCATTAAAAGCATTCATGTCTGGTACCACCCCGCCACTGCTTCTGATGCGAGGCTGCTATTGCGGCTCTTGACTGACAGGGAGACTGAGGAGCTCCACATGGGATCCAGCGTGGCTTGTAGGATAGCCCGATCCCGGCTCCTTGGCACATACTTGCAAACTGACGGGAAAGTAACTGGTGCTTTAGGGCGGCATTCCCTGCCTCAACACTCACTTAGTACTGTTCACTAAATTCCCCTACTTAAAATATTTTGTTAATAATTATGTTAGTTCCTTATACATGATTAAATAAAGTAATGCAACAAACACATATCTGAGTGCTAAGCCCTCTCTCACAGCCCGCTGTGGTTCATGACTGCCCCTCTCCCCTTTACAGTCTGACGCTTTAAGGCCAATCCCAGCATTTTCAATCATTCATCTCCGGACCATCTGTAAATTCTAAAACTGTAAACAAAGATAGACCTGGGTGGAGCACACTAACCCTTTCAGGAGAGAATGGGCCTTTGGACACTTCTTACTGAACTCTTTATTTCTGGTTGTCAGCCTAGCTTTAAAGGCGGAGCCATCTCTACAGCCCATAAGTAGAACTTTTAATACACATCTCTCAACGTCCTTTCCAAACAGGGTTCCTGGAGATGCAGGCTGCTACTGTCCCTCTAGAACCTTCTCATCAGTAACCGGAACGACCTGCTTTGGTGCCTTGGTTCCTGGGAGTTCAAGGGGCTACTGTGCCGCTGTTACAGATGTAGTGAGGTGTATAAGACAAGTGTCACAAAACACAGGGTTAATCCTGAGTCCCAGGGGAGCTGAGGAATGCACATCTCAAGCGGAGTACAGGGAACACGGCACTGGATCCCAGATAAGACAAAGGCCCCCCAGCAAGCGTTAGGCATGTAATCCAAACACGCTCACCCAGTCTCTGACTAATTGCAAGGGCTTTTTAAAAATACTTCAGATGTCGAAGAGATTTCTGAGGAATCCCAGTCTATGCTACTATCAAAGGAGGAAAAAAATGTTCTAAAAATATGGGCAGGTACTCAGGAATTTGCCTGTTAATGAAAAGTTTCTGGATCATTTTTTTTTTTTATAATTTATAGGAAAGAAATAATTTTTAAAAATAATTTCTGAGGGCTGCAGAGATGGCTTAGTGTTCTAAACCGAGCACTTGTTACCCTAGTAGAGGACCCAGGTTTGAGTCCCAGCACAGGCATGGTGGGTCACAACTATGTGTAATTCAAGTTTCAGGAAATCTAATGCCCTCTTCTGGCCTCTGTGGGCACATACACAAACACTTATAAAAAATAAATTTTAAAAAAACTAAAAAATAAAAATGATTTCTGAAGTTGGGCACGGTGGCATATACCTTTAATCCTAGTACTTAAGAAGCAGAGGCAGGTGGATATCTGTGAGCTCAAGGCCAGCTAGGGCTACATAGTGAGACTCTGTCTCAAATGGAATGAAATGAAACACAATAATTTCCAGTGGTAATCTAGAAAGCCAACAGGGAAAACACACTAGGAAATTTAAGCTTTTATTGACACAGTCTATTGATATATCTGTCTAAGTATAACTGAGTTGGGGGGAACAAGATTCTGTTAGGAGAGCAAAGAAAGAACAGATAATGATTTCAATGCAGAATAACACTTTATACATAGAAATGATGGAACAATACTTTAATCATAATCAAAGTAAACTTTTATAAGATTTAAGATGTGTATTAGGTAGCATTTCAGTTGCTAAACAAAAATCCCTTAAGCATAATCTCCCAGTTATGAGGACTCTTCCTGTCATTTACCTGGAGCAGGGTTGGAGGCCATGGTGTGTGTTTGAGATGCCTCACTTGGGAGATATGGCGCCCGAGGCTCCGATGAACACTGCAGCACTCGTCACATATGAAAGTTCCCCTGTTTACGGACGCCCAGGAAGGATCTGGAAAAAGAACATCATCTCAGTGGCAGGGACACCAGTTGGTTGCTATGTACAGAGATGGCAAAAGATGACTGATGTTTGGTTTTTAAGAAAAACAGAACTCCTCAACATAGGAAGCTGACGATCTCTCCACCTTGACCGATTCCTCTGCTAACTAGACTGGCAGCCTCACATGGGAGTCACCTTCCTGCGCAGGCCACAGTCTGCAGCCTGGATGTGGGTGCACACCACAGACACGTGCTCTCAGGGAACGTTAGTCAGAGCAGCAGACTGAGGGAGCAGGCGGGGACCAGTCCACCATCTGCTTGCAGTGCTGAAGACTGAGCCTGGGCCTTGTTGGTGCCAGGCAAGCACTCTATTGCTGACCAGCAGCTAGATGACCTGTTCAGTCTCTTTCTGTGACTAACAGAGCTGTGTGACCTGACAGTGGATTGATTATTTGCATGACAGTATCTAAGGAAAATGCTGAACTTACTGCTGCCCAGAGCAGGAAGTCCAGACCCATGTGCTAACAGAAGCCACAAGAGAACAGCAGAAGTGCCCGGCTCCCGTGCCTGGGGCAAGCAAGGGCGGCCCACTCTGCTCAGCTGATGCTTTATGAAAGCGCCCCTGTTTCAGACCACCTGCAGCATCCAGTCGTGCGCCTGATCTGAAGGAATGTTCTTCAAACGAACAGACGTAAAACAAAAATGAATGGGACTTTTGGTTGAGCACAATACCTTTTACCTTCAAAATCCCACAAAACGTCAGACAACCTGTTATACAAAGAATAATTCACACTAGGCGGGTAGGATGGACCTGGGTGAGTAAACTTAGCCGTGGAAACCCCAAATAGAAATGCCTTTCCCATTTCATCAGACTCACAATGAGGTGACATTAGGTGCTACCCCAGCTGCCTGGCCTACGGGTTACACTTTAAAACTCTTCAGTGTCCACAAGAATCTCTGAAATGCACGCACACTGTCTTTTCCATCTTTATGTTTATTCAACCCTTTCAAACCATATAATGAAAAGCTATGGGATTTCAATCGAGGACAAACCCTGGGAGCCAGAGTGTACAGTGGCTAAGAGGGTGTGTAATTGAGACAAACAGTCCATGGTTTGAATCCCAACCCTGCCGCCACCTCTTGTGCAAGCTGCTTCCTTGAGTATCCTCACAGTGGACCAAACTGGACTAGTGACACATCTCACAGGAGGGACAATGTAAAGAATAAAAATAAATAAATAGTCTGTCATTTCCACACAGGAACGGTACTTTTTAAATGAACTAGATTCATTAAATACAAGAAATCAGGGCTGAGGGCGTGGCTCTCCTAGCAATTGTGAGGGCCTGGCTTTGATCCTCAGCACAGAGGCAAACAGATGTAATCACAGTGAATCGTCTCCTCCAAAACAAAACAGAAAAGGTTTCAGCCAGCTTTGCCATATGTGCTTCCAGCCATTCTAAGGATCGAGGGTGGGAAAGGCAGGGCTCTGCGCACGCACACACATGACAACCCTGCTTTCTACACCAAGGTATTAAGTCTGGAAGTGTGGCTTTGCATTTCATTATCAGAGCTCCACAGGGAAAGGGTAGTAACGTTTTAACATATATCACACAATGGTCTCTAGTAATCACTTAAACACCGTGGGTCAGAATCCCAAGGAAAGGATACAAACGACACATAAAATAAGATTTAAGCTTTTATGAGTGAGGTTGGGTGGAGCCCTTCCAGTTTATCTGGAAGGCAGGACTTTTTAATCAGGCTCCATGGACATCACAAATGCATTTCAAAAGCATCTGTGCTCCCACCTGTCTTATGCAAACGTTGCCCAGGAGGGTTAAGTACTGGAGCATCTTCTGAGAAGGCCTTAGCGTGAGGTTTTCAAAGGAGCCCTGCTCCTACAGGTGACCCCTCACCTTTGCTGTGCACAAAAGGCAGCCCACATCCCTAGTTGTCCCCCTTGAAGGTAGCTTCATTCTACTCAAAACAGGAAGTGACTCAAGCCTTTCTAGATTTTGGCATTCAAGACTTCTAATATGAAACAACAGAAAAGGTCCCGAAACACCACAAATGGACAAGACGGTATTGGGGTGGCAAGGGAGGCCATCTGCCTCTGCCATATACCATGCCCCGGAGAAGTAAGTAACATGCATTCCAAGAGGAAGTTTTAAGTTAGACACGAATCTACGGAACACAGGCAAGAGAAGAAGGAAGCAGAGCAAACAACATCGTTAGAGAAATAACAGTTTGTATAAACCCGGCTTTCAGATAAACCACCTCTTTTAAAACTGCCCGTGCCTCCCCTTATCTCCCATCTGTTAACCTGTAGGACCTAGGGTCATAATATAACCAACCAATACAGATTACCACGGTACCACTTAAAACCAGTCTCTGCTTCCAAATGAAAACCCAGTTGCAAGCCGCTGTTGTTCAATGGCTTAATTAAGACTGTTAATTGAACACTGCCACACCAGGAAAGTCATCTGATATTTGACTTTCAAACCCGAAAAGTCTAAGGACCAAAACAAGCGCGCGCGCACACACACACACACACACACACACACACACACACACACACACACAATCTGAATCGAGACCTGTCAGCTGGGTTCCAATTACAAAGCCAGATCCAATCTTCCAATCCAAGTCCTATTTGCAGTGAGAAACAGTTTTGGCGGTTCGAAGTCGCCGAGTTTACCCGGCGAGCGACAGTGTGTTAGTCTGGTACCACTTGTGAAGCCAAACCGTAGCTGAAGGAACTACAAGGGTTTTCAACTGAGTTAACATCCTACAAAAGAGACGATCCCCGAGGGATAGCCACTGACCACTGCGCACTGCACGGGCGATAGTTTCCATGGGTGGGTGGGGAACCCGAGGAAATCAAGGTGTGAGCAAGAGAAGTCATCAATCCAAGGTCATGTAGAGGCAATAAATCTAGTGGGAACTCCGATCCTCAAACTTGAGCTCCGGACCTGGGGTTGTCTGTCCCCCAGGAGCTGCCGCCTGGAGCAGGGCAGTCCTCCCTCCACCCGTGGCCCGTGGGGCGGGAGACCGGGAAGGGGAAACACCTGCAGCCTCCGGCCGCCCGCGTCTGACTCCTGTCACTGGCCTTCCGGGGCTGCCTAGCCCGTCCCGTCCCGTCCGGTCCGGTCCCCGGCCCTCCGCCTCTGCGCTCGGCCGGGCCGCGGGAGGGAGGGAGCCCCGGGCCGCGCAGCTGACAGGCCCCGGACAGTCTCGCGCCCCGGAGGCCCGGGGGTCGGAGCGACTGGGCCGCAGTCAAGCTCCCGCCCGCGGGGACCGCCCCACCAGGGGTCCCGGCCGGGAGAGCGCGGCGAGCGGGCCCCGACGTCACTCACCAGGCCCGCTGCAGTCGGCGCACACGTCGCTGCTCCGGAGCCGCTTCGACATGGTTCCCGCTTCACCTGCCGGGAACCCCGCGACGGCAGAGGCGGCGGCTGCGCTTCCGCTCTAACGGGTCCCCGGGCGGCGCTGGCAGCGTCTTTTCCCCCTCACAGCGCCTCGCAGCCCCGGCGCACTGCGCACGCGCGGGGAGACGTCCTGTGGAGCCCTGTAGGTCATGTGACCGGAAAGGGCACGCTTCCTTATCGCCATCTTGAATGAGGGCAGAGGTCTTCCCAAGCCTCCCGTTCCTGTCTCTAGATACTCTGGCTATTGGGATCTCTTCTTTTGGGAAGTGATTTCTTGTTCCAGGATTGATTAGAACCAGAGGAAGAAGCAAACCTTTGTGACAAAAACTCTATACATATAATCTCCCGGAGACAACAGTTAAATTCATTTAGTCATGTCCAGAAGAGGCCTCAGAAGAACGGATCTTGTTTAATGTGATCGACTGTTGCCACGCATTCCTCTTAGAGCTTTTAGGTACCATCCTTATCTTACTGTATACTGTATTAGCGTCATTCACTCTCCAAGGACTCTACACCCGAGGAGAATGGACTAGGTCGGTCAGGATTCTTGAACAGCCTTCGCACTCATCTGAAAAGCTGATTGTGTATCTAAAGCCAATAAGGGAAGAGAGGTTGCTTGCTGTTTGCCATTGTAAACATCTGGGCAAACACAGCACTTGGCTCTTCATTGTGTCGAAGATATAGTGCCTGAAGTCGTAACCCAAAGGATGAATTTTACTTGTGCATATTGCGGGCCAACCTGGATACTAATAAATCCTTTGGGCCACGATCCTAAATCTGAATGGTTAACTTAAAGAGACTGATGCGGGATAAATCTTCACGGCCAGCACTTTGAATTATAGCCGAGTGGGGAATTCAGACAAAACAGTGGTTTTCAACTGGGCGGTTTTTCTCCTCCAGGGGAACCACTGTCCCTTTCTGGAGACTGTTTTCGGGATAGTGAATACTGATGGCATTGAGCGCCACCCTAACTTACAAAGCGTCGGATGACTTCCGCGCACAGAACCAAACGTTCCAAAGTTTAAAAGCCCACAGACACAACTACCCCGCTATCATGAGGGTATCTGGTGCCACCTGTCCAGGTTCTAGTTCTCCGGTGAAAACGATTTCAGGCAGCCCACTTCCAAAATGGTTTCTGACCAATCGTAGAAGGCAGCGGAGGGAGGCTCCAGCCGGATGGTTTGGTCCAGGCCTGCGCGCGCACCCCCGGGCTGCAGAGCCGATGGAAGAGGCCCGATTGTGGAGCGCACCACTGGAGGAGGCTGGGCAGGGGGCGACAGTCGGAGGGCGCGCACCGTGTGTTTTGCGCGTGGAGATCTCGGGCTTCCCGAGGGCCTTGCGGTTCCATAGAACGGTGGTTGTCGTGTGTCCCGGCGTGGAGGCGCGACGTGGTGACATGGAGCGGGGCTCGGGCCGGTCGAGGGGCCGGTTCCCCCGCCGCGGCGCGCGATGGAACGCCCCGCGCACTTCCCTGTTCGGAGCGGTTCGGCCGGCAGCAGTCGGTTCCCGAGCTGTCAGCGCGGGCGCGAGCGCGCGGGGCGCGGGGTGGGCGCGGCCGAGCGGGTCCCCGAGCCGGTCCCCAGCCCGGCCCGCGACCCCAGGCCTCCCGCGCCGCCCGCTCCGGACTCGGAGACCCTTGTCGCCCGCTGCGCTCCGCATTCGCCCGCTCGCCGCCCTCCTCCCCTCGCTCTCCGGCCGGTCGGGCGGGCCCCTGAGACCCCTTCGGGTCCAGGCTGGTGGCAGGCGGGCGGTCAGGCCCGGGTGGCGGCCTCCTCGCCATGTCCTCGGCCCGCGACACCAGCAGTCGCTTCCCGCTGCACCTCCTGGTCTGGAACAACGACTACCGGCAGCTGGAGAAGGAGCTGCGGGGCCAGGTGAGGTGCGCCGCGCGGAGTCGGGGTCGGTTCGCCTCCCGAACCCCGCGATCCATCGAGCGCTTACGGTAGACCGGGCCCGGTGCCGGGGGCTTTGGGTCCGTTCTCCCTTTTCTGATATCGCTAGGAATGAGTGCTTATTATTCCATTTCACAGGGAAGGAAACTGAGACCCCAGAGCTTACTTGCCTTGCGCAAAGCGCAAGGCCACCGGGCTAATGAGGACCACGTTGGGATCTTTTATCTCAGGCCGGCTGGTCCCAGAATTCACCTTTAAGCTTTATGGCCTCGAAGACGGAAGAGCGACACACATACACACACACCCCTTACTCCACCCGCTCTGGTGCTGGGGAAGAGCTTGGTTGGCTTCAGTAGCTCGGTTCTAACTCTCTTGTGACCTTGGGCAAAGCAGTTATGTATGTTCCGGGGCCCACTTTTTTTACCCATAGGATGGTGATACCCATAGGGCAGTGATGACGGAAAACCCAGGACTTGTCTAAATTGATGGGGCTGGGCCTGGGGCTGGGCCTAGGTATCAGTATTTTTAACGAGCTCTCCAGGGTGGTTGGTTTAAGTTTGAGAATCTCTGCTGCTCAGACTCCTTAGGACCTCCCTCCTGTTCTGAAGTGCTTTTTTTTTTTTTTTTTTTTTTTTTTATAATATTGACACCTCTCTAAATCAGTGGTTCTCAACTGGAGATGATATCGAACATTTGGCAGACGAGACGTTTTGGGTTGTCGTGACTTGAGAGGTGGGTGCTGTCGGTTGACATGGAGTTGGCTGGAGGCCAGGGACCCCCGCTGTGCCCCACAGTGTTCAAGGCAGCCACCCAACCACCCACAGCAGAGCGTTATCCGACTCCAAATGCTAGTAGAGCCTTGGTTGAGAATCCTTGCGTTATTTGAATTCTTATTTCGTTTGTGTGGGTTTCTTAGTTTTTCTTTTGTTTTTGCTTGAGACGGGGGTCTCTCACTGTGTAGCCCTGCTGAGCCTGGAATTCGCTATGTAGCCCAGGCTGGCCCCTAACTTGAGGGAGGAGTAACCTCCTGAAGGCGGAGCCACCCACCTGGACTGAGACACCTGGTAATAATGGCACTTTCATTAGGCCTGGGTGCCCCAAGCTGCTCTCTAACCTGTAGCAAATGAGACAAGGATTTGTAATTACTCCTGAAATCCACCATAATTGTTACTGTTGGTTTCATTCATCTTAGCCAGAGTGCCAGTGACTTGCTTTTGAGTGATTCAACACTGACTCAGTAATTGTTTCGAACCCTTGGTTCTTTTGATTGGTAAACACTGGGCCAGCTCCACCTCGAGCTGTTGGAACAGTTCAATTCAGTGTTGGTTTGCAGCTTGCCATATGTGTCTTTAGTTGTACGGGCAGCATGGGGAGTCCATGGTGGGCATGGCGGTGTACACCAGTAACCCAAGGCACCCAGGAACTTGAAGCAGGAAGATTTGGAGTTGGAGGCTAGCCTGGGCAACTTGGTGAGCATCTGTCTGAACACAAATATGAAAAGGGTGAGACTGTGTGCGGCTCAGTGACACAACGGTCTGTTGTGTGGGAGACCCTGGGTTTCATCCTCAGGTGGGTGTGTGTGGGTGTGTGTGGTGGGGGTTCCAGACAGAAGAAGGTTTTGTAAGAATCATTGTTCTTAATAAGATGACACAGTAACTACTTAGGATTTAAAGAGGTATGACATAGGCCCCCAGAGAGGGTGATTCACTGCCAGCCATCCCAGTGTACCTGCTGACAGAACTCTCTCTGTCACACACAGCTCAGAGGCCTTCTCTAGACCGGAAGCTCTTGTGCCTATCCTCAAGCCCCATTCTGGACATTTCAAGAAGTAGTTGTTTTTGACTGGATGTGGTGGCCCACACCTGTAATCCAGGCTGAGGCAGGAGAATTACAAGTTCAAGACCAGTCTGGGCAAGTTTGACTCTGTCTCAAAGTAAAAATAAAAAATAAAAATGCAGAAAAAGGAGTTGAAGAATGCATAGCTCAGGGCTAGGACACGGAAGGGCTCCGGGCTCGGTGCCGATTCTGCTGTAGACAGTAGTTCGAAGCTCATGCAGTGTTGAAAAGTACAGAGAGTGGTGAGATTAAATCCCATTTGATAGGAAGGCTTGTTGTCATCACACCACGGGCTTCAGGCCTGAGTTCTGAAAGCAGCTGTCTCCTCACTGAGGAGGAAGAGCTGTCTTCAGAAGTAAGAGGCACACCTTGGTCATGATCGTCAGCTGTGGGTGGGCGTCACCATTTCCTGAAAATCATGATAAAGGGACCCATGGATGTTCTGTCTTTTGTCCATGACAGACCTTAAGGACGTTTGGAATTAAAATCTTCTATCTTGGTTTTGAGACAGGGTGTTACTGGGTAAATCTGGGTGGCCTGCAAGGCATCTGGGTAGCCCAGGCTGGCCTCAAGCCCTCTCGGTGGTCCTCCCTTCTCAGCCTCCCCTGTCCTGGGATCACAGGCTTGGCAGGGCTTGCAGTAGATTATTCTATGGGAGAAAGCATAAGGTCATTGCTGCCCTTGACTTCAAGGCTGAGAGGGGATGCTCATACTTGCCTATCCTCTGGTCCTCTGGTCCCGACTCTGCCCTAATTTAACACAATGGGTCCCTTGACAGTGTAGCACTTGTGTCTAGAGAGGAGACCTTGACAGGGCCGTCTTGGCAGCCATAACCATACCGTTGAACTTGAGCAGGGACAGCAGCTGTGTGGGGCCTCCTCTGCTGTCCTGGTTATGAAACTGTTCACTATTCTGAATAAGGGGGCATCTTGGACTTTCATTTTGTATGAGTCCCTTTAAATTATAGGGCTGGTTTGGGGTCAAGATAATCGTTATTGCTAGAACATCCTTAAGAAGCACACAGGAAGTATGTGTTCACCCAGATTCCCCATTGGTTAGGAAATAAAACCACCTTCCTCTCGGAACTGACCAGGGGGCAGTTGTGTCCAATGGTCAGCGCTACTGCTGGCTAAGCTGTGTGTGTGGGCGCGTAACTTGCCCTTGTTGAAGGAATACCTGTAAATGTGGGTGGCCTGGAATTTAACTATGTTGTCTAGGCCAGGCTTGAACTCATGGCTGTCCTCCCACCTCGGTCAGTCTTCTAAATGCTGGAATAAAGACGGTGTGGCCAGCTTCTGCTAAATATTTTTTCTTATGAAATCTTAGGGTTTTTTGTTTTTGTTATTTTTTTTTTTTTAGATTTAAATCGTGTGTGTGTGTGTGTGTGTGTGTGTGTGCTTGCTTGTGAGGATGCAGGGGAGACCAGAGGTTGATGTTGGGGGGTGTCTTCCTCGATCATCTGTCTACCTTATTTTTTGAGACAAGGTGAACCTGGAGCTCACGCTTGCCCCTAGAGCAGCCGGCCATTGCACCCCCAGGATGCTCCTGTCTCTGTGTCCCTAGTGCTGGGTGACAGGTGTGCGTCCATACCTGGCTTTTAACATGGGCACTGGGGGTCTGACTTCAGGGACTGATGCAAGCACACTGAGGCGCCCTCCCCGCCCCTGCTGCCCTCCGCAGGAGTGGACCACCACTCTTGGCTAGGAATTAAAACCAGCTGTCCCAGGCTGGCCTCAGACCTGTCTTCTTAACCTCTCCTCATCATTCAGGGAGCCTCTACCTCAGGAGAGCGAAGGACAGCAGTCAGTTGAGCTTCCGGCCTACAGCAAACAGACAAAATGCCACCAAGCGGCGAGAGTGCTCCCAAATCTGGGGAATTAGCTGTTTCACTCGTCACCTGGTTTTTCTACAGGAGTTGGGAGTTGGCTGCAAAATTAAAAACAAAGAATCCCCACCTTCTCAACAGTAAAGCCACCGTTGGCCTTGCTGTGTCATTGCCACTGAGTGCTGGCTACCGGCCCCCTCAGTCTTCCCATCTCACAAGTGGGCGCACTAGGATTCTGTTTTGTTCCCGTACCTATTGCAGCCTGAGAAGAGTTGAGTTTATGCAGACCACGGCACTCAACCCTTGTCAGCTTCAAGTGTGCCTGGGAGCCGGCGGTGGTGTAACTTGACCAACTGTGGGAGTGTTTCGGGCACTTGCTGGATGGAGTGCCTCTTAACCCACAGCTCTGATGTTCAGTGGGGCTTTGAAGTTGAAGGTGCCCGTGTTCCCGTTGTCATCTGGCCAATGCCATTGGCCTCACACTGATGCTGGGAGTGAATAAAGTCTTACAGAGAGCAAGGCAATGGCAGCAACGGGCGGGTCTGAGCATAAGGAGCGCTGGGACCAGTCAGGGGTGGCAGGCAGGGAGCACTGGGAGCAGTGGAGGGTGACAGTCCACTCTTTCCTGAAGCCAGCAGTGCAAGCACAGCAGCCAGGGAGGGGAGAGAACGTTCCACACCGCAGGAGCCCTGGAGCCTGAAGGAAGCCTGCGGCGGGCAGGGTCTCTGGGCACACATTCTAGTCAGTGCCCTTTGCCTGATCTCTGCTGCTCCTCCTTGGTCTTCAGGAATCAAGCTCACAAAGCCAGCTAGGATTTTCCTGTCCGACCTGAGGCAGAAGACACAGTCCCAGAGCTGTCTGAGCAAGGAGAGAAGACAGTGGGTGTCTTCCATCCTTCTATTGAAGGCCTCAGAGGTAGTGATTGCCATGTGCCAGGGCCTTGAGAATTCATGGAAGCTACTGAGGAAGCTGGGATCAGCCAGGGCCCAGGTTGTCTGCAGCCTGACCCTCAAAGACCTGTGGTTCACCGGCTCTGGAAGATGTCAGGGTGGTAAAGAAGGCCTTTGGGCAAGAGCAGCGGAGGGTTAGCAAGCAGGAAGGAGACCCTGTGGCTGAGGGATCAGGAGTCAAGGGAGCAAGGATCAGGGTTTGTTGAATTCTGAGGGCCCGTGCTTTCCGAGCTCTGTTAGCTGGCAGTTCCGAGCCCGTGTGCAACTCACGGAGTTGTGCAAACCTCTCAGGAAGACAGACAGCTCCGAGCCTGCACCACGTGGGCAGATGCTCACTGTGAGTGCCTCCGCGCCAGGTGAGACCCTTCCCCTGTGAGGAGGGTGACTACAGGGCTCATTTTACAGGGGAGCAAACCCAAGCCTAGGAGAACCGAAGCCATGAAACAGTCTGTAGATAGTCTATAGATGGTGCTTATGGGATGCGAGCTTACAGCTTCCTGCCCTGGCCACCATGAATGCCCGCTATACTGGACCTTAACCCGCAGGGACTGTAAACCAAATTAACGCCAAATTAATGTTTTAGTTGCTGCTGTCATGATATTTTGTCACGGCAACAGAAAGTAGCTAACACGCTCTCCGTCTGTAGTGGCCTAGCCCACGGTGTCAGTACGTCCACTGTCTGGTCCATCCATTTCCATCATCCTGACAAGAGCCTTATCCCATACTTCTGCCCCCTCACCCCATCATCTGAAGACTGCCACTTGCAAAATGTCACATGTCACCTGTGCCACCTTCTCTGCCATCAAACAGTGGCTTGGTCTGTTTGCCTCAACTTGGGTATTTCTGGCAAAATCCAAAGCTTGGTTTTTGTTTTTAACCTGTTAACACTTGAAATTCTAAACAAACAAAAAAAAACCCAAAACTTGATTATTTTTAAATTTTATTTTATATATGTGAGTATATTGTTGCTGTCTTCAGACACACCAGAAGAGGACATCGGATCCCATCACAGATGGTTGTGAGCCACCATGTGGTTGCTGGGAATTGAACTCAGGACCTCTGGAAGAGCAGTCAGTGCTCTTAACCGCTGAGTCATGTCTCCAGACCTCATTAAATTTTAAATAAAAAAGGGAAACATATATATTCTTAGCTTTTCCCTTCTCCCAGTCCCTTTGGTCGGGGCACCTAATGTATGTTCTGTCTCAGTAGCCCCGTTTGGTCTGGAAAGGTCACAGAAACAGACTGAGGTAGCATGGCCTTTCCTGTCTAACATCCTGCTTTAGAGGTTGGTCTATGCTATGGCATCCGTCGGTCCTCCATTTTTATAACTAAATGGTACGTGCAGATAGACTATATCTTGTTCGCTTATAATATGGTCACTCTGTTTAGCTTTTTGAAGAATTTCTAATTTTCAGAATAGTTGCACTTCTTGTTTTATTTTAAGACATAGTTTCTCTGTGCAGTCCTGGCTGTCCTGGAACTCACTGTAGACCAGGCTGGCCTCTAACTCCGAGATCCGCCTGCCTCTGCCTCCCGAGTGTGGGGACTAATTAGTTTTGGAGCGGATTCCTTAGGGTTTTCTGCGTCTTTGATCCTGTAATTCGTGGGTAGAGGTGCTTTTATTATGTGTGATCTCGTGTCTTTCTGTATGAGTGGATGCTCAGAAAGACCAGATAGCCTGGAACTAGAGTTATAGGTGGTTGTGAGCGTCCCTGTGTGTGCTGGAAACCAAACTTGAGCCCTCTGCAGCAGCAGCAGCAAGTATGTTAGCTTGTCTCTCCGTGTGGGGGCTCAGGAGGTCAGGCTTACGTGGGAAGAGCTTCCACTTGCCGAGATGCCGCCTCCTCTCTGCACCTGCGTTTATTCTTGACTTGAACAGCTCTTGGTTTTAATCTCCCAGGCCCTTTTTTGTGCATGCAGTGAACGTGTTCAGGGCCTTCTGCCTCTCTGGTTAGAAAGTTCCTTATCTCCTCTCTCACCTTTATTCCCCCACGGTTTTCAGTCACACTGTCACCATAACGTGGGAGAAAGGAAGGCACAGTAAGCTCTGAAGAATCCTCAGCATCCGTGAGAACGTGATGCTAGTATGTCTGTCTTTCTGTGGATCAGAACAGAAGAAAGCTAACCACGTAGTGAGCTGGGGTTCCGTGTTTACATCAGTCTAAGGATTGGTCGTCTGGGGGGCTGAGTGTTGGCTGCAGCCTCAGTGGGGTGCTTTTTTTGTTTCTGGGTGTGGACTGTGTAGTTCCTTTCCTAAGGTAAATACAGTAAATACTGTGGAGACACTCAGGTATGGCTCGCAGTGTTCGAATCCTGCGCCTCTCACTTAGGCTGAGCTTGAAGACTTAATGTACTGGAGGGAGGGAAGGTAACGTGCCTGCTAATTACTCCTTTACTGTTAGTGCCACCTGTGTTCCTAGTTCACAAGTTCAAAGCCCTGCTACTTTTAGAAAACCAATGATTTAATGCACGTTAGAGAGCAGGGCAGGATGGCAGAAGCTAAGAAATAGAGTAACTTAGAGACCGTGGTGTTCTGGTTTCAATCTCTGTCATGCAGTGGACCAGCCATAACCTTGAAGTCTGGAGAACCCTGGGAGGTGACATGGACCGTACATGGAGACATGATGGTACGGTGGTCTCTCCTGAGTTTCCTTTATGTCAGCTTGACCCAACCTAGAGTCAACTGGATTCTAGGGATTGTCTGCATTGGGTTGGCCAGTGGGCATGTCTGTAAAGGACATTTTCTTCATTGGTCCGGTTGATGTAGGAAGACTCAGCCCAGCGTGGGTGGCTCCATTCCCTCTGAAGTGGGTTCTGAAACGTGTTAAGAGTAGAGAAATCAAACTGAAAGCATGCATGTACATGTTTTTCTCTGCTCTTAGCTGCGGATGTGACGTGACCAGCGGTGTGACTGTGACTCCCGCCTTTTGTGGCTTACCCAATGGATAGCACCCTGGAGTTGTGAGCCAAGCAACTCCACCGTGGCCCAGCTGCTCGCTTGTCAGGGTATTTTATCACAGCAGCAGAAACAAAACTAGAGCGTCACCCATGATCGGCCACAGCCTGCAGCTACCACGTGGGAAATTTCCAGAGAGAACTCGTTCATTCTCAGTTGTATGGTGCTCCGAGTAGGGTGGCGACATCCCTGCTGACTGCTCTGTCCTGCTGGTGACACTGTGTGCTGCTGTCCCTCAGTCACATGGGAGCACAGTATCTGTGCTCACATGATCTGAGTTTATCTCACGTCCCCAAAGTACAAGATGGTATTGGCAACTGGAGGGTGCCCAAGGGGAAGCTAACGTTAGCCCTCCCAGTGCAAAGATGAAAAGGCTTAATTGATTAATTCTTTAGACAGAGTCTCACTATGTAGCCCTGGCTGACCCGGGAAATTGCCATGTAGATCAGGCTGGCCTTAAACTCAGAGAGATTCATATGTCCCTGCCTTCAGGGTGCTGGGATTAAAGGTATGGGCCACCCTGCTGCTGGGTGACAATTCTTGATCTTTTTGTATGAGTGTATATGTAGGAAAAGCATGGTATATTTATGGGGTTCTGTACTTGGCTTCAGGGTCTCCCAAGGACTCCTGAGACTTATCCCCTAGGGGAAGGGGGATACCCTATCTTAGCAGCGGGGACAGTGCTGGTGCCTGGGATTGGCCCGGTGACCTCACGCTCAGCAAGCACACTCTTCCTACATCTTTTCCTCGATAACAGTTGTTATCTGCGTTGTGCAATAGCTGTGATATAATTTTAGCAGAACGGGAGGTTGTGTAACTGTCAGATCGTGGCCGTTAACCCTCAGTCCGCCTCTACTTCCTTCCTCAGGCCTGTAAGGTGATTGTTTGGAGACTCTGGTTTACCCAAAACAACTCGAGTCTCCGGGCAAAGCACCTTTCTTTCCTGAGGACCGACTGGCGTTTAGAAAGACTCATGTCCACTGTGTCCTTGGAAGAACATGCAGGCAGCACCAGGGCATCGATACGCCAGACTGTGCCACCAGGCTCTGCAGAGCCAAGGGGAAGAGGGAGATGCTGAGAGCAAAAATAGGAGAGAGAACTGCAGGCCCACTGCATGCTGGGAAATGATGTGTGTCCTCTCCGATTTCTGTACACGTGTGTCCACAGGCGTGTCTGACAGGTCTACTCCTGGTCGGTCAGACCTGCAGCTGCTGTGTGCTGTGCTGCTGCCGGGCATTTGGAGTTCAGCACATGCATGTAGCAAGTCCAGTGGAGAATTACCCTGGCCAAAATCCCCTTCTGAGCCCCCATGTTGCCTACCGGCCATCCGTCCTTTCCGAACGTGAGTGCTGCGCTGAGCTTGAGAAGTCCCCAGCATCTGTGGCTCAGGGCAGTCGCATCAGGAAGGCTCCTGGTCTTTTCAGGTTTCATCTGAATGGTGTTGAGGGTTTTCACTGGAGGCCACGAGTTCTGCAGTCTTATCTGTCTGTTAGGTGCATAACTTTATAGAAAAGGGAACTCACTGTTTAAAAAATTAAAACGAAAAAGGAACTTGGGCACTGTGATGGTGCACTCCTGAAATCCCAGCAGGTGGGGGGTGGAGGCAGGAGGAGCTCAAAGCCAGTGTGGGCTGTGTGAGAACCTGTCTCAAAACAAAACCCACCCAACTCAGTGAGCACCTCTTTTGTTTCCCTCTCGTGTTCGAGTCTGGCCAGTGCTCACATCACGTTGCGTTTCTGTTGCTGTAGTGTAGTCATGGGGCCTTCTGTTTTTCTGCACCTCCTAAGGGCTGGAAGTGCCCTTCCAGGCTCTTAGTATCCAGTGTGTGATGCCAGTGTTTGCTTCACAGAATGCAGAGGCCACGGACCCACGGGGTCGGACGCTATTGCACCTTGCGGTTTCTCTGGGGCATTTGGAATCTGCTCGAGTCTTGCTGCGACATAAAGCAGATGTGACCAAAGAGAACGGCCAGGGATGGACAGGCAAGTATACTTGTCACCTATGTCACTTGTCACCTATGTCACCTGCACATTCGTCCCAGGGTCTCTGGCTGAAGACGACGAGTCTCAGTGGTAATCTTCCTCAGTCAGATGTGTCTCTCAGAGCAAGGGGCAGGGACGACAAGATGAAGCCAGGATGCTGGTCTCCCCATCCCGAACCCTCAGTAAAGGGTGACTCCTCTCCCAGAAGTGGTCCTTCCCAACACCTATGAGCAAGCCGGGTTTATAATGGGAGTATGGTCAGAACTCAGACCGAGGCCAGCGGTGGAGGTGAAATCAAAGATCTGAGCACCAGATGTGTCCTTTCTGGTGAAATCTTGGTGTTCACTGTTTGCACACCCTCTTATGTTAGAGACAGTAGTAGTTCGTGTGGACCGGGCAAGGACTCTTATGTGTGTGAGTCCTGCCTCCAGAATGACCTGTAGTCGGGGCGGTGTGAGTGCAGGAGGAGGCGTGACCAGTGCTGCGTTCTCTTTAGTGAAGTGAGAGTGTTAGCAGCAGACTCCTGGCCGTGCGCCATACGCCCAGCCTCAGTTCTCTGCCTGTCTGAGTTGCGTAGCGGTCTTTAGGCTACCCCGGTGGCTTTTCATGTTGGAATGTGTCAGAGAGCACGAGGATGCTTCGTGACTCTGTTCTGCCCCTTTGTTTTCTAGTTTTACACGAAGCTGTGAGCACGGGCGATCCCGAGATGGTGTACACAGTCCTGCAGCACCGAGACTACCACAACACATCCATGGCCCTGGAAGGTGTGCCCGAGCTGCTACACAAAATCCTTGAGGTAACCGTAAGACCGGCCACGCCAGACTCTGAGCCACACACTGCCACGATCTCTGGAGACAGCACCACAGCCTTGGGTGTCCGCCTTAGGTCTTCAGAATAGTGAATGTGGCACTTCGTTGCCAAATAGTGCCAACTTCCTCTTGTCTTGAAGTGTGGTGCCTCCTACAAGTTACGTCTCTGGGGCACGACGCTTACCCTTCTCGGTGCCACTTTAAAATCCAAGCTGGGGGGACAGTGGATGTCAAACACGATTTGCCTAGGGCCCTGTGTTCTTAGCAGAGCCCTGTGCTGAGGCGATCTCACAGGAACAGCGATGGGCTCTGTAGTAAGATGGGCCCTGCTGTACCGCGCCTCCTTAGTGCTCTGGTCACTTGTAGCCATTGTATTCTGTGGCTTCTACTCCGTTTCCCTAACTCACTTGCAGTTACTGGCTTTAGGGACATTATCTGTCTTGTGAATTGCAGTTTGAGAGGTCTTCCTTTAAAAGCAGCGACTCCCAGGCTCCTGGGTTGTTTGAGATGATAGCTCCCTTCCACATGAAGGGATCGCCTCAGAGCCCCTGTGATGTGCCCACGGCCCCGGTTCATCGATCTGGGGCTCCAGCTTAAGCCCAGAAGTGACTTTCCCAGAACAGCGTCTTAGCGGTTAGCTAGTCAAGTCAGGGTGGAGAGACGGAGGAACTTGGCCATAAATAAAACAACGGGCGGCCAGATTCTGAGCACTCTAGAACACTTAAAGGAAGTCCTGTGAAGACACTCATTTCCCAGGTAACCTCAGTGAAACATCCCACGAAGTGCGAAGCAGTTACATGCTAGTCACATGAGTTGTTTTTAAAAACATGCCTGGGGTTGGAGAGATGGCTCAGTGGTTAGAGCACTGACTGCTCTCCCAGAGTCCTGAGTTCAAATCCCAGCAACCACATGGTGGCTCACAACCATCTGTAATGGAACCCAATGCCCTCTTCTGGTGTGTCTGAAGACAGCGACAGTGTACTCACATAAATAAAAAATAAATCTTAAAAAACAAAACAAAACATGCCTGTTGGCAGACGTGTGGAGGTCACGCATGTGGCTCTGCATCTCTCTTTGTGCCACCGCCAGCTAAGCCAGTCATTTAAGCTTTTTCTTCTCCCTCTGAGGCTGTGTTTCCTGTAGCTCAGACTGCTCAGCCCAGGATGCCCTTGAGCTTCCAGTCCTCCCAACTCCACCTCCCAAGGCCAGGTCACCGGGCCTGCCTCATGCAGCGTTGGGATGGGATTCGGGGCTTCTGGCTTCTGGCTTGCTGGGCAAGCACCAGGTGTGCTGTATATTTGACAAGGAAGAATTAAGATCCAATGTAAAGGATTAAAACAAACCTGTATTGATCCTTAGAGTGGATTACATTGATTTGTGTGTGGTGCTTCAAGATTTAGACAGTGTCTAGATCGTTAAGACTGTGGCACCAGAAGCTGTTGTTGGTGACTGTACATCTCAATGATGTCTCGTTAGAACATATGTTAGCATTCCTCCCTTACCAGCTGTCCCTTGGAGGTTGAGTTTCCTGATAGGAAAATCTTGGTTGGTTTCACACAGAGTAGATTTCCTTGCCTTCTGCCCCGTGCAGGGGCAAAAACTAATGCAAAGCTTGGGGGGTAATGAGGGAAAAGGGAAACAATTCTTTATATAATCCCGCCTCCCTCCCTGCTGCCCCTCTCTCTCATAAGACAGGGTCTCACTGTGTAGCCCCAGCTGTCCTGGAACTTACTCTGTAGATGAGGCTGGCCTCGAACTCACAGAGATGGTCTCCCAAGTGCTGGGGTTAAAGACGTGCAACACCGCACCCCACGTCTCTCTTGGACAGTCTTGGCTTTTGCAAGCAGCTCTTCAAGAGCCTTGTGTAAGAGATTAATGAGAGACAAAAAAGAAAAGAAAAACCCTAAAAGAGGATGCTGCGGTGGTGTGAAATTTTAGAAAACCAAATTCTAAAAGCTGAAGAGGAAGCTGGGACGGAGGTTAAGCAGAGGGAGGATCCAGCTCCTTTGGAAGTGACGGCTAGCCTCCCGTGTCATGTTCGTACGCTTGGCCAGTAAGCGTGATGCACGCCCGGCCTTTTACAGTTGTGTTCCTCACAGAAGACAGGGAGCTGACCTCCTTCTGTTGACCTTGGGTATTTCCCACATCCTATGGCAGCTTTAACACACTAATGCTTGCAGCCAGGAGACACATCCAACCTAATGCTCAGAGCCCAGAGACCCCAGTAAGGTTCCATTTCCAACCCAGTCATGCTTCTGTTAACTTCTCTCTTTTTTAAAAATGACGTATTTATTCGGAGTGCGGTGGATGCATCTTTACCACAGCCTAAACTGTGGGCATCAGGGGACATCTTGTGGGAATTGGTTCTCTCCTTCCACCGCGTGGGTGCTAGGGAGCAGACTTGGGGTGTCAGGCCTGGCTGCTGACACCTTTGCCCACGGAACTATCTACCCATCCAGAAGTATTTTCGCCAGGATAAATTACAAAGCCAATGTAAAATATCTGTCTCTGTGTATTCCTACTTTGATTCTTTGCATTTCTCGTTCCTCCCGTGATTAAGAAGCACATTAACCGTGCAACGCTTGCTTAGTCTAAGGTAGTGCCATGGGTCACGCCCCTCATAACCCTCTGTCTGCCCTCCAGGCCCCGGATTTCTATGTGCAGATGAGGTGGGAGTTCACCAGCTGGGGTGAGTGGCCGTGGGCCCGGGATTTATTTGTTCCCAAATTCGCATGTCTCTTTTATTTTCCTTGGTAAAAGCTTCGTGTGCAGGGTTGGGGGGGGGCATGCACGTGCGTGTGCTGGTGTGGGTCTGTGACGACCTGCATTCCCATTTAGTCTCTGGTCTTTCTTTCCGAGAGTTGGGTTGGCCCTGAACATGCAGTAACAGCATATAGACACGCACGTCTCTCCTCCTCACATCGTGTTTCCCCGACACCCACTTTGTTAGTTTGATTGCCTTTCGTTATTTTTAGGGGTGAGTGGGGTCGGGATGGTATGGCCCCTACTCTGTGTGGACCGTACTGGCCACAGTCAGTCCTCCCGCCCCTCGGCCTCCAGGCCAGGACTACAGGTGTGTGCCCACACTTGCAGCTTCCTTAAGAAGCAGGCTCTCCTTGTGGCCTCTCTGCCCCTGGGCTGAAAGGCCTTCCTGCCTCAGTTTCCCTTGTAGCTAGGAAGCGAGGACCAAGCATGCATCGCTCCACCTGTCTGTCAGGCTGGCTTCCCGGTTCTCACTGCCTGATTGTAATGCAGACACTTAATGACCCTCCGGGTTTGAGACTCTTCTTAGGTTGTTTAGCTTGACTCTTTCAAACCTGGTATTCTGGGGGGGAAATGAGACAAACAGTGGGATTGTTTTCTTTCTGTTTTTCTTTTTTTTTTTAATTTCATTTTCTACAAAATACATGTCTTTCTCCAAAATACTCTGTAAGGCCATGGATGATAGAAATTTCCATAGGTCAGTGAGCTAATAACACTGGCCCTTGTAGCTTTTCATCTTAGTCCCGTGTCCAGTTTTGATAAAGAACAGGTTTATTTATTTATTTTATGTATATGAGTACACTGTCACTGTCTTCAGACACACCAGAAGAGGGCATTGGATCCCATTACAGATGGTTGTGAGCCACCATGTGGTTGCTGGGAATTGAACTCAGGACCTCTGGAAGAACAGTCAGTGCTCTTAACCACTGAGCCATCTCTCCAGCCCCCGATAAAGAGCAGATTTTAGACCCTTGATATATTTTGAATGGCGGCTGTACTGTGGGAGCTGTGGCCATGCAGCATTAGTAGATCTGAGAAGGCCAGATGGACACAGCCCCAGCCTGGAGGGTCAGCTCAGGCCTTGGAAGACTGATGGGAAATCTGTGTGGTGTTCTCTCGGGAGTGCTGGAGGAAAAGGCTGGGTTTTTCTCTGTTTTTAATTATGTTTTTAATGTTAGGGATTGAGCTGCACTGAGCACACACTGTACTGCCGAGCTACAGCTCTAGCCTTCCTGTCTGTCTGTCTGTCTGTCTGTCTGTCTGTCTGTCTGTCTGTCTGTCTGCAGTACCCAGATAGAACCAAGTGCAAGCGAGTGACCTACCCCTGGGCTCTGACTCCCGCCACTTAGAACATTGTTTAGTTTAACTTGCTCTTACTAGCTGGTCTGGCTAGCCTCGGACTTGCTGTGTGGCCCAGGTTGGCCTCAAAATAGAACTCCTTCCCCAGCCTCTGAGTGCTGGGGGTGCAGGCCTGTCCGCCGTGCCCGGCTCCCCCTTCTGTTGTCAGGATGAGGTTCTTTACGAGCCAAGAGTGAAGGGAGTGGTCAAGTTGTGTGCGTCCCTGCGATCATATCTGAAGTCAGAGCCCTGAGTTCCTGGCCCACAGGTTCTGCTGGGCCCTTGTGATCTTCCCAGTCACGCACCTGCCTCTCCCCTCCAGTGCCTTTGGTGTCTAGAATCTGCCCCAACGATGTCTGTCGCATATGGAAGAGCGGCGCCAAGCTGCGCGTGGACATCACCTTGCTAGGGTTTGAAAACATGAGCTGGATAAGAGGGAGGCGGAGCTTCATATTCAAGGGAGGAGGTGAGTGATTGTAGGAATCCCTGCATTGTTGTGACCGAGACAAGTCTCACTAGGTTGCCCTGGCCGGCCTGGACGTCTCCTTGTAGACCAGGCTGGCCTCTGCCTCCCGATGCTGAGGCTAAAGGGTGTGCGCTAGCATGTCTAGTTGCATGGTAAATTTTAACCAATAAAATGTATTTGTGTTTTATTCTTTACCTCCATTGTTCTGGAGATGGGCTAGTTCCCTGCTCATTCATAACTTCACACCAGTTGTCTGTCACGTGTGAAACGCCCCCTTCTGTCCTGGGTTGCTCGGAGGTCCCTTCATGACTGGGCGTGGTTCCGTAGTGAAGGGAGATCACCAGTGTGCCGAGCGAACCATTTACAGTAATGCTGTAGCCGTGGTTTGTAAAGGTCATAGGTGAAATGTGCTGCCGATAAAGAAGGAAAATTGGTTTTAAAAATCTCCATTTTTGGGAAGATGCTCCAGGGTCTCTGGCGAGTTGTAGAGAGCTGGCCAGAGGAACTCTGCAAAAGTAGAGTCAGTCAGTAATTGGTAACCTTGGTAACCTCGGCAGTGAGGCTCAGGGGTGGGGCGGGGAGGCCTCCGCAGCGAGCATCATCCTTCCTGACACCCGCGTTCTCCTTAACAGACAACTGGGCAGAGCTGACGGAGGTCAACCACGATGACCGCGTGGTCACCACCGAACACTTCGATCTTTCCCAAGAAATGGAGCGCCTCACCCTGGACCTGATGAAGCCAAAAAGCAGGGAGGTGGAGAGGCGCCTCACAAGCCCAGTCATCAACACCAGCCTGGACACGAAGAACGTTGCCTTTGAGAGGTACGGATTAGACTCCAGTCTCCTCTAGCCTGGGGACTGCTTCCATTAATGGCATGCTTGCGGTAATGGGACATTACGACTGAGGGGGACTTTCCTAATGCAGCATAATGCTAGCGGGCTTTAAGAGTGATCTCTAGGGCTAATCAAACAGGCATCATAATTGATGTGCTGTGTGCACCATCTTTGTAGCGATGTAGCAGGGTGTCTTAAGTGTCTAAGTCTCGTCCCCGTATGCTTCTGTGGTCCCCTTCTTCTGGGCTCCCTGGATATTTTTTTTTGTTGTTGTTGTTGTTGTTGTTGTTGTTGTTTTGGTAGTTTTGGATGCACAATGCTCCTTCATCCCAAAATGTGGAAACTTTGAGTTTCTTGAAGCTAGAATTGACCAGAATTGTATTGACGCTAGGCAGTCAGCTTTATACTTACCATAATGTATTGTAGCCCCAACCCCACCTATGCGGCAACAGCGTAGAGAAGCGTCTGAAGGCTGCTCAATTCTTTCCAGGCCCTATGAGGAGCGTCTCCAGAGAGCTCTGTATCCCAGTGAGACGCCGTCTGTAGCCGTTCGCTGACAAACAGCCGTCCCGTGGGTCGTGCTGGGCAGGGCAGGGGCACTGGGAGCACAAAGGAACTAGAACCTGCCATTTCTGTCTGCTGTGGGGCTCAACAAACCGAGGGAGTCTGCAATATCCCTGGTGTTTCCCTAGGATGTCACATCTGCTGCCTATGAATCAGTATAACCTGGGCTAATCTGGACCTTGCTCCTGAATCCAGGCCTCCTCCCCTTCATGAATGTGCTGACCTCTCTAGCGTTGTCTTCACACTGTCTTCACACTGTCTTCACACTTGTGAAGAAAACTCAGAGACATCCCTTTAGTCAAGTCTCGAACATAGCTGCCCTTTTCTTTTCGTTTATTAAAGCCACAAAGGCAGGTATCTGACAGGGATTGGACGTGCAGCCCGTGTCATGTCTCGGGGCTGCTTCTGCTTCCGAAGCAGGAACTTCTGATGAAGGACACCCTCTTGCCGGCCTCTGGCTAGGGACACTGAGGTTAGGGAGCAGCTGAGGGGCATGTGCAGGCTCTTGGCCTGATGTTTCAGCATGAGCCTCACAGGGAGGGCGGCCCCTCAGAGGCTCTAGACAAGAGGAGGCCATTGTCGCTGCCATAGAACATCAGCTGAGAGGAGAGCAGCCTAAATGACAGTGGCGATGGCTGAGGTCCGACTCCACAGCTGTTTCCTTACTGGGAGGGAAAACAGACGAGTGGGCTTGAGAGTGGAGCACCTGAGATCTGTGACCCTACGCTGGGATTCGGCGCTGCCGCTCATCCGCTGTGGTTAGAGCCATTGTTTGCTGTGAAGTGGAGCCTAGCCAGGGTGTGTGGCAATTCCTGGCCTCAGTCCACCGAGTGCAGATGGGAAACGAGAGTGTGTCCCTGTGTACCGAGGACGAAGGTACACAGTGTATCCGCGTGGTCTCGGGGTTTCAGACAGCTAGCTCAAGCAGGCTTTCCTGAAGCTGACAGTGGGCTGAGGCGAGGGTGCTGAAAGACAGCTGGCTTTTTGTTTTGTTTTAAATGGTGTTCATATGTGATCAGTGAATGCGGGCATAAATAGAGATCAGGGCCGCTCCCGAGTGTGAGGTTTGTGGACTCAAAGGCGTATGAACGACCATCCAACCGAGGCTGTCTCTGTGGTTCTTTGCCACACTGCAAAGGACAATGGCTACTCTTGTCCTTTTCCTGTGCCTACACTAGGGATTTGATCCTCACAAAACTCCCCGACGAGTTTCGGGAGACAGTCTGTAACTGGCCGAACTTTGGTTTTTACTCTTTCCCTGAGTGCTGTGCCATAGGAAAAACATCCCCTGCCACTGCAGAGCCGCCTTTAAACGTCTTAGTACTGAGTCACAGCACCTGGTACGTGGCCTCTGGTGTGTTGGTCTCAGGTGGGACAGGCTGAAGGAAGCTGGGTGCCTTGTCGTCCTCAGATGCCTGTGCATGCAGAGCTGACAGAGGCCCAAGGAGTCACAGCTGGGTTTAGCATAGTGGAGTCTGAGCCCTCTACCTCAGTTGCTGTCAGAGCGGGACTGCCAAGGGCAGCAGGAGCTGCCATGTGTGAGAGCAAACAGAGAGCTGAGGAGCGGGGTGTGTCTGCCTAGCACCAGTGCAGCGAGGACCGGAGTTACCCAAAGGAGCATCTGGAGTTCAGTCCCTGGTGGCAGAAAGGGCTGTGGCCTGCTGGTCGCCGGTGTGGTCCTGGTGCCCTGTTCTTGTTTGAGTAGTATAAGCCAGAGCAGCGAGCATTACCCAGAATCCCTTTAAGACCCCATCTCTTGCTCTGTGGGGCCATCTTCACTCAAGAGAAAAATTAACACCCATGGGTCTTCCTTTTATGATGGGTTAAAACAGCTCTATAAAACTCAGTGTGTCGCCTGATCTGATTTACCGAATCCCACTAGAAATTCCTTTCTGTGGAATTTATGTTATGGAAATATAAAATTTACAAGCTGCATTATGGTTTTGTGGGCTGGCTAGCCTGCCGCCATCCTCCGAGCTTCCTCCGTGACAAGACAGGGCAAAGGGCAGACTGATGGCAGCTCCACACAGTGCCAGGCAAAGCTAGGGTGTAGCGCTCTAGACAGAGGCAGGGCTGATGGGCTCCTCTCTGAGGGGAAACGCTTCCCGGGGCAAGCCGCTCTGAGAAGCAGTCACAGCCAGGAGTGGAGGGACGCTCTTACCTATAACTCCAGCACTTTGGAGGCCAGAGGATCACAGGTTTGGGGCAGTCTGGCCTACATAGCAAGATTCCAAAAGAAAACTAATGGGAACCTAGAGGCTGTTCTCGGATCCTGAATGCATTTTCCCCTAGAAGTGTGTATCTCTGATTGACCGGCTTTCTAAGCACATAGCCCATGCCACAGGTGCAGCAGTAGTAACCTGGGCTGCCTCAAAAGTCACCCAGAGATGGGAATCAGTGGCTGAATTGAAAAGCCACTCTGCATGTCCTTCCTCCCTGCTATACCTGTTGATGAACACATGACTCTCCAGTCACTTTGAAAACTTTAATGGCCCCTCCTAGCCTCTCAATATTGTTATGGGTTCCGACTCCACCTGCCTTTCTCCTCGAGGCGGGGAGCTGTGTGTTCACAGTTCTGAGAATTCCTGGATGCAGAAGAGGCTCTTATGCCCTTGCCTTCAGTCGATGACCCAGATCCAAGCAAGCAAGACCCTGGACACGGGCCATCTTCACTCATTTCTTGGGGACAGCTGTCCAACAAATGTCATGACCTTTGCCCCCTGTGCTGGCAGGTCCTGTGCAGACGCCAAGAGCAGAGCTTTCTTTGCCTGAAGTGCCCACACTGATAACTGTGGGAGGGGGAGGGATGTCTAAGCCATCTGTCACTGGTCGCATCCTTTTGTGGACAGAGGGACCACGATTTCCAAGTGTCCTTCGCTAGTGTCGGGGGCGGGGGAGGCTGTAAGGGCTGCCGGGGTGCACTCTGAATGGCACTGTTGTACATGTGGAAATTTGTGGTGTTCACTTTCGTCAGAACTAAATCCGGATTCTGGGGCTGGAGGACAGATAAAGCCGAAGTCGTCAATGGCTACGAAGCAAAGGTAAAATCAAACTCTTCAAATAAGATTCCCTCTAGCTTCTCGGCTGCTATGCAAATGAGGGGCATCTGTTCTGATCGATTCCCTGCCTCTGCCAGAAGGGCGGTCCCTGGGGAGTAAGTTCTAATGCGGCTCCTGCTCGCTGGTGTACTGATTTCTTTCAGAAAATGGGACAGCGTGCCCTGAGCAGTCTGTCGGTTCCCTAAAGAGAACTGGCTGTCCAGAAATGAGAGTCCTTCCTTTGGTTCTTTTTTTTTTATTATTATCATTATTATCATTGTTATCATTATTAAATTTAGTCCATTTATCTCTTTTAAAGAAGATATCATGTAGGAAGTAGCTTCTGTGATTTTTTGTTACCTAAGCTTCAAGGTAATTTCTTTAGCTGACTCTAAGTCTCAGCTCTTTTAAAAAAAAAAAAAAAAAAATCACTGCAGCCACTTGGGTGCCTGGAAATCCTGCTGTGGCAATGGGGGTGTCTGTGGTATCATTTGGTATTTTGTCAGTTGACAGGCTGTTTGCCAGCCCTTCCTTGGTGTGCAGCAGGGACGGAGGGAGCCAGGTGCGGTAGGGTCTTCTGCTGGCCTCTCAGGGAGCAAAAAAAGCTCTATCATGCTCGCAAGACACATTTAGAAACAGCTGCTGTGGTACGGAGCGTGGTTTCTGCAGCTGTCAGCACACAGCAAATTGAGACCCCTCAGACAGCCCTGACAGACAGCACAGTGCTCCCTCTGGCAATCAGAATCTTTTTTTCTTTTTCCATCAGTAGAAGAGGTCTGGTTTTCTCTGATCTCCCAGGTCTGGAGAACCTAGGTCCGGCTTAGTCAGTACTGTCGGGAGAGCACCACAGATCTCAGGAGACAGAAGCAGGAGGAGCCTGGTGCACACCCTATCGGCAGGACACCTGCCCTCTGAGCCCCTTTAGCTTGAGGATGCAGAGTTTAACTGCTGAGAGCATCCCAGGCAGGAGCTGAGGGCTGTCAGAGGGGCTGAGGGCTGTTATTGGCCAGTTCTCGATTTTATTTTGGTGGATTTGCTTGATTTTGCTTCAGCATTCTTGGTCTTGCTGTGCGTGTGTTGGCTTTTGAGCCCCTGTGTCACAACTGGCTTTTGCCCACATCCCTCAAGGTTTACTCGGTAAACAACGTGAGCGTGATAACCAAGATCCGCACAGAGCACCTGACTGAGGAGGAGAAGAAGAGATACAAAGGTAAGCCCCGCCCCACCGCCGCCGCCCCGCCCCCTCTTCCCACTGAAGGATTGTGTGGACCAGTGGTTCCCAGCCTTCCTGATGCTGTGTGCGACCTTCTGTCTGGTACAGTTCCTCATGTTGTGGCGACCCCCCCAACTATAAAATTATTTTTGCTGCTACTTCATAACTGTAATTTTTCTACTGTTAAAATCATGATGTAAATATCTGTATTTCCCAAAAGTCTTCGGCGAGCCCCGTGAAAAGATCCTCCGACTCCCAGAGGGGTCACGTCCCACAGGTTGGAAACCGCTGGTTGTATAGACAGTGCTGTGTTTCTTTGGGGTAAACGTGTTGTTTGGACATGCGAATCCTCCAACTTTTCTTTGTAAAAATTTCCTTAGTTTGACTCATTTGTGGAGCTTTTCGTGGTTGGTTTCAGTTGTAATTAAAGCCACTCGTGAGGGCTTACCTTCCATGCTGTGGCAATAGCTGTTGGCGGCGGCGGCAGCAATGGAGAATGAGAACTGGGAAGCTTATCCTTAGGATGAGTGACTTTGCCGCCATTATAGTGATGAGATTTTTGTGGAACTCGGGCTCTGGGCCGAATCCCCGTGGATCTGTGGTTACTGTATACCGGCCTTGCCATCTCTGTGGCCTCGTGACGCTGTCTCTGCCGGAGGCCTCTTTCCTGTGTAGTAAAATGGAGTTGGTGCTGGGCCAGTTCCGTGGTCACTTGAGAGGAGTAGGAACTGCCACATGCAGACGTTTAGAAGGTGCAGGCAGCTACAGTTGACAGCCAGCTGCCACTGCTCCCGGTAGGTGGCGGGCAGGCGGCTGGCAGGACACAGCAGCAGGGGCCACGGAGGGAAGGGATCCAGCCCAGCTCCCTCAGAAGCTCCAGGTGCCACAGCTGTTCTGCCTGAATTCTTGTTTTTCCCCGTTTTCCTAATTGACCTGTGTCGATTGCATGTAACACTGGGCTCCATGGTGGGCGCTTGGATTCTCATGCTGGTCCCTCCAGGTTCAAACTCCTAAGAAAAGATGCTGAGAACTTTGCCCTGGTGGGTGGCTTTTATTGCCACCCCTACAAATGGAATCCCTACTGTGGGTAGCTTGGTTCGGGATCCAGGAATGGCCATGAGGGACCTGACACTATCGGTCTTTCCTCCTCTCCAGAGGACCGGAACCCACTGGAGTCTCTGCTCGGAACTGTGGAACACCAGTTTGGTGCTCAAGGGGTGAGTTGAAGATAGGGCATGTGGGGAGGCAGCTGAATGAAAAGATGGCCCCTCTCCTGTTCGAGATGGCGGCTGCGGGCCCTGAGCACCTGACTTGGGATGGCTCCCAAAGCTCCCAGGAGAGCTCCTGGGACACAGCTGCATGAACGAAACTCTGAAAAATCAAAAGATTTTGGAGGAAGGGCAGATCCTAGAAACAGGCTCTCTCTCTGATAAACAAGGGCCCTCTCTGTGTGTGGCTCTTAAGCCAGGCGGCCTTTATTCTGCAACATGGCTCCTTACCCCCCCACCTAACCACGCATCTGGATCAGTGATGTCACTGAGGGCCAGGAGATGCAGCTTCCTTAGTGGTGCTGAAGCTGAAGCCGTGAACGCCAAGTCCTCTGAATCCCTCACTGGCTCACATGGACGTCATCTCTAGCAGGACATAGAGATGGGGAGAGGGCATGTTAAATTGTTAGACCTGTTTCTGCTGGCTCCACATAGTGTCTGCCCTGTCAGACCCGCCTGCTCCACGAGGTGCTTGTCGCTCATGAAGTTATAGAGGCCTGCATTTCAGGGTCAGGCATCCTGACTGTCCCTAGTTCTGTCTTAGCAGGACCTCACTACCGAGTGTGCCACTGTGAACAACCCCACGGCCATCACGCCTGACGAGTACTTTGACGAAGACTTTGATCTGAAAGACAGGGACATTGGAAGGCCAAAAGAGCTGACGATCAGAACCCAGAAGTAAGTGTGAGACACGGATGCATCCTCCATCTTCTGTGGTTTGCTGGTCCCTTACCCCTTTCCTTTAAAAGTGATGTTGAGGTCCTCTCTCTCTCTCTCTCTCTCTCTCTCTCTCTCTCTCTCTCTCTCTCTTCTCTCTCTCTCTCTCTCTCACACACACACACACTTAAAAGATTTATTTATTTTATATATGTGAGTACACTGTAGCTGTCTTCAGGCACACCAGAAGAGGGCATCAGATCCCATTACAGATGGTTGTGAGCCACCATGTGGTTGCTGGGAATTGAACTCAGGACCTCTGGAAGAGCAGTCGGTGCTCTGAACCGCTGAGCCATCTCTCCAACCTAATGTCGAGGTTCTTAATCTGGCAAAAACCAACAGGCAGTGGCTCCCTGCCTTTGTCATAGAAGATAGAGATAGAGGAGCTCGTGTGTATGTGTGTGTGTGTGTGTGTGTGTGTGTGTGTGTGTGTGTTTACTGCCAATAAATCAGGTGAACTGAAATGCAGTCAGGCAGCCTGCTGCACCAGTAGGTGGCAATGCAGGCCTTTCTCCTCCATTGTCAGATCTTCGGGGACCTGAGTTCCTTGGGGTTCCAGTCCCTCAGGAGCCCTGAGCTCAGGGCTAATGTAGAGGTGGGGTTTGGGAGGGTGCTGTGGTCTAGCCTTCTGAGCAGCAGTGACCTGCCTCTGTGCTCTCGCCATCAACCCTGCAGGTTTAAAGCTACCCTGTGGATGTGTGAGGACTTCCCGCTGTCCCTCGTGGAGCAGGTCATCCCCATCATCGACCTCATGGCTCGCACCAGCGCTCACTTTGCCAGATTGAGAGATTTCATCAAACTGGACTTCCCTCCTGGGTTCCCTGTCAAAATAGGTAAGGGCTAAACTCGATCGAAGGGCAGGCATTTGCAGGTTCTGCCTGTTTGTGAGTGCAACCAAACCTGCTCCAGGGAAATGGAACATATCAAGGACAAATTAGCAGCAAGATAGACAGAGGCAGGTGGATTTCTGTGAGTTTGAAGCCACCTTGTTCTGCCCAGTAAGTTCCAAGACAGCCAGGGCTATGTAGAGAGAGAGAGACCTTGTCTTACAAAAGAAAAAAAGCAACGGTAACATTAAAAAAAAAACAAAAAAAAAAACAAAAAAAAAACCCAGCAGAGCTGTCCAGGTGGTGGCACACACCATTAATCTCAACACTCAGAGACAGAGGCTGGTGACTCTCTGTGAGTTCTAGGCTAGCCAGGTTATATAGAGAAACTTTGCCTCAAAGAACAAAAACAGCAGAAAAGCACACGATAAACACAACAGAGGAGGTGGCACTGTCCTCTGGCTCGGCTGGGTCTCGAGACTCGGCTTGATGTGTGATTCCTTTTGTTATCAAAATGAAAAGCTGTCCAGTCAGTATCTATGTAGAGGGTGCTGACAGGCGCTGGCTGACCAGGAATGCTGGCACACTTTAATCCCAGCACCCAGCAGACAGAAGCCGGCAGACCTGGCTGCCTCTGAGGTCTACATTGGAAGCTGCAGACAGCTCCGAGCTAAGTATGAGACCCTTTCTGGAGAAACAAAGCAACCCTCCTCTCCCCTCCCCCTCCGTTTTCTCCTCCTCTCCCCCAGACAAACATGGATTCTAGTTTTAGTGTTGTGTCTTTAATGTAAGCAAAACTTCAAGTTGGATAATTTTATTTTCAACTTTTTGGATTATCCTTTGATATTTTGTTAATACTTTAGTAATTCCGTGTGGTCTGCCTGTGTGCTTTTAGTTATCCGCATACCCTGGTCCTCGCCTAACTGCTCACCCCTGACCCCTAGATAACTGTTGACGGGGAGAGGTTTTGATGCACAGACACGCTTCGTGTGCTGTTTGGGGTTTGGATGGTTGAGTATTCGTGACGCCTACTCGTCATGACTGCTTACCTCGCCTGTGTCTGACTCTGTCTCAGTGTCCCATCTGTGGACCTGGGGTCGGGGTGTGCCGACGTGGGGACTGAGGGACACCGCGCTGATAGGGCATGCTCTGCCTACTGCTAGCAAACGATTACTGTTCCCAGGGAAACCTACTAATAAGCGCTTCCGTCTGTCAGAAATCCCCCTATTCCACGTTCTGAATGCACGGATCACGTTTGGGAATGTCAACGGCTGTAGCACTGAGGAAGAGAGCCAGAGTGCGGAAGGGGCCCAGGCCAGCGCAGGTAATCCCGGAAGCCGGGGCGGAACAGTCATGTGGGGGAGAGATGCTCTGGCCATGGTCTCAGGAGACCAGTTGGCTCCATTGTGGAGAAGAATCTTTCTCCTTTACAGTCCACTGTTTCCTTCCTTAGGATCATGTGTTAGTTTTCCGCCAAGAAAAATCAAAGAAAAAAAAGCTGTATTGTGGTCAGTTTTACTGTCCTGATTCTCCCTTTAAAGTCTCCAGTAGCAAACTGATGATGTCAGCGACTTTTATCTAGGCTTCTTTGTTCTTTTATTGTCTGATTGTATTTAGTTGTAGCCCTGGGGGCGGAGCCATGTAGCCCTGGGGGCGGAGCCAGGAGGAGCCTCCACTGCTGGCACTGCTGGCACTGCTGGCACGCTCTGCTCAGCCACACACACCCTCAGCCCTTGGGTTCTTTGTTACTGGTTTCATTCTTTCTAATTTGAAATGTTTTCCAGCTGGGTGCAGCAGCTCACGTCTGGAATCCCAGCGTGTGGAGGCTGAGGCAGGAGGGGCTTTTGAGTCCAGGAGTTTGAGGCGGGCATAAGTAATGTAGTAAGTCACTGCAGTTAGAGGCAGGAGAATTATGAGTTTGAGCCAGCCTGGGCTATATTTGGAGTTTTAGGCCAGCCTGAGTTACATAGGCACTGTCTCAAAAAACAAAACAAAACAAAACCCCAACCCTCAAAGAAACAACGTGTCTGGATGGATTATAGTGAGTGAGGACCCTGGACAGCTGCCTCTGTGTTTCAGCTTCCGAGGCCACGAACTTCGAGGTTGATCAGTCTGTGTTTGAAATCCCCGAGTCCTATCACGTTCAAGACAATGGCAGAAACGTGCACCTGCAAGACGAGGACTACGAGATCATGCAGTTCGCCATCCAGCAGAGCCTGCTGGAGTCCAGCAGGAGCCAGGTGGGCCGCCGTCACGGGGCGGGGCCGCCGTCAGCCGGGGCGGGGCCGCCATCAGCCGGGGCGGGGCCGCCGTCAGCCGGGGCGGGGCCGCCGTCAGCGGGGCGGGGCCGATGCCTCCCTCCCCTTGCCCTCCCTCCCAGCTTCAGCGGTTTCTAGCTCAGAACCCTTGCCCTGAGTGACATGCGTGGAATGTTCACAGCCTTTGTGCTGGTCATTCCATAAAGCTTGCCACATCAGAGACCCGTCTGCGCCGCCCCTGTTGGCATCGTGTTTATACGGCGTCTTCGGACAGACTTGCTGTCAAGTTTACTCCTGTAGGCGCTGTGCAGTTTTAAAGGTGTGCCTTGTAGTCTTGTAGCTCTTGCCGTTTGCGTTTGTGAAGCAGTCTCAGTTGCGGGAGTGCTGTGGACGTGCCGCGGGCTCTCTGAGAGAATGGTAGCCCAGGCTTGAGGGTTTCTCATTCCAGGGAGACTCCTTAAACCCTTCCTGCTTATCACACAAAATCAGAATTAGGTAAAGAGTGTTAGGGGGTTTCATGCCTCGTTCCCCGAGACCCCAACTGCTTGAAACAGCCTGGGTATTGAAGATACCCTCCCTGTCTGCTGCTGCTGTCCCTCCTTCCCTCCCTGGTGCGTGGTCTCTGCTGTCTGCTGCTCCTGGCTTGGGCAGATGTCGTTATCAACAATGGGGACAGAGAAAAAGAAACCCTGGAGCGTCAACACTGTCTTTTCCTCCGAGTCACAGTCACGTGGTCTAGAGTGGCCGTGTGTCCTGGGTTTTTGTTGTCTGTCTGTTGGTCATTGATTTCTTCTTTCTTCCTATGGTCCGTCCAGCTGGAATCTGCAGAGTAAGCTGGGGGGTCTTGGGTGAAATAGCTCCTGCTCTGCCGGCACCTCTGAGCTGTGAGCATGGTGTCCTCCTGCCTCAGCTTTCTGGGGTCGAGTAATTGGAGCCCCACCCCCTTCCTGACTTGCCCATTGCCATCACAGAACCGTTCGAGATTCATCCTTTTTTTTTTTTTCCATTAATTAAAACAAATGTGTATAGTTGTTTTTTCCTGCATGTATGTCTGTGCCTGGTGGCCGTGATGGCAGAAGAGTGTCAGATCCCGACCTGGAGTTAGAGATGGCTGTGAGCTGCCGTGTGGGTGCTGGGAACCAAACCTGGGTTCTGTAAAAGCAGCCAGTGCTTAACCACTGAGCCACCTTTCCAGCCCTCACTTGGCCAGGTGGTTTTTATTTTTTTTGGCAGCTAGGCTGCCTGCTCTCAGGAAGCTCCTCGGAGATCTTGCCCCTCACAAAGCCTCCATGCAAACGAGCCTCTCCTTGCTCTCCTGATAGCTATAAAAACCTTGGTAACTGTAAGTTTTGAGGGCAACAGCCAGAGTCTAGGGTAACAGATAGCAACTATGTCGTCTTGGTTTGTCCTCAAAGCATGTCCTGTCTTGGTTGTTTGATGGTGCCCAAGGCTAATGGTTCTTTACTAGACTGGAACTATGTAAAGTCTGAGGAGGTGGCGCCTTGACTCCAGGGTAACGGCGGATGCCCTGTGCCACATGTTAGAAAAGTGTATAGCCTGACAGTCACCGTTAGTCACTGTCAGCGGCAAGCTGTAAACACTGAGTCTTGTTGCTTTGGCAGCTGTTTCTGCTACAGGGTGTTTATACGCATCGCATCGTTTGTTTTTGGCAGGACCTTTCAGGACCAGCGTCAAACGGAGGGGTTAGCCACACACACAGCTACGAAGCCCAGTATGAGAGGTAACTGATATGTCCTGTCACACCTAGGTTGTCACGGGCAATTGACACAGGAGCATCCGAGTGGCTTGTGCTCAGCAGGAGATTTTAAGACTCTGCTCTCCTGGCTTCTTTCATTGTGGTCCCTCCTTAAACCAGCTCTGAACTGAGCGAGGGGCCCTGAGTGCTGGCAGGAGCGCAGGTTAAGGGCAGTCGTAGCAAAGCATTAGGTAAAAGCTGTCTGATTGGCTTGGTCTCCTGTGCGCCTGCAGGTCTGTGTGGGCAAGGGCATTCAGTGTTAAAGACAGTGGGAAAAGACTGATGGAAATGACTGGAAACCCCTGCGGGGAAACCACGGTCATTCCTCCGTTTTCCTGTGTGGTAGGCATCTGGGACCACTGTAGGTCAAAGCCTCAGCTCTGCTTCCAAACAGACCAAGTTCCATTCATAGCCTTGTACTGGGTGATGAGGCCCAGCATCTCCTCCTGAGGAGGCAAGTGGCACCATGCATCAGGAGTGCTTGGCACGGTACACCCTTAGTAACCAGTAAGAAAGAAATGTAGCTGCAGCTACCACCCCCAGGATAGCAATGACTCTCCTCCACTTTCCACCCTAGGGCCATCCAGGAGAGTCTCCTAACCAACATGGAAGGCCGGTGCCCAGGTGGCCTCAGCGAGTCAAGCCGATTCGATAGCGACCTGCAGCTGGCCATGGAGCTGTCTGCCAAAGAACTGGCAGAACAGGAGCTAAGGCTCCAGGAGGAAGAGGCGGAACTCCAGCAAGTCTTACAGCTGTCACTCACTGAGAAATAGACAGTGCCGTCCAGGGCTGCAGAGCAGAGGCTCTGGGCTGCCTGGAATGCTGTCCCAGTGAGGCAGACCCAGGGCAGGGGGCCAGCCCTTCCTGCAGACAGCAGCCCGCCCTTTCCTTATGTAGAGGTGCAGGACCAGGGACTCCCCGGAGTGGAGAAGCGGGCGTCGGCAGAGCCCCGTCCCCACGCTGAGGGGAGGAGAGCATCTTCACCTTCCATTCGCTGTCCTGCCTGGCAGGTCACATTTTCTTACTACCAGCTTTAGACAGAAACGCCGAGCCTGCAGGCTAGTAGATGCATCTTAGTGAGAAGTGACAAGCTACTGCGGAGTCAGGGTGCTTTTCCACAGGCAAGCAGCAGCCTTTGAGGAGTGGGTAAGAACTGGAGACGTTCCTTCCTGTTCACCAAAGAAACGGGTTATGCTGACCTCTTTATTTCCCTTCCTGTCAGGTTCCTGCAGCCTCGCTCGCCATTGTACCGCCCCATCTCCACCTCGTTCCATGCCTTTTACCCCCCAGCCAAGAGGATCTATGTACAGGATCTATTTTAGATAATGGCTCTTTGCATCAAATTAAGATATACAAATGACCACGGATGTTGCCTTAGCCTTAAAAATTACTAACAGTTTTAAGCCACCTCACTCCACACACTGAGGACCTGATTTGAATCTGTAAAGGCAGTTGCTTTAGGAGCAGCGTCCTCCAGGCTAAACCAAAGGCAGCTAATCCTGTCCTTGGAGGAGCAGCTAGGGGGACCCATGGCTGAGTTCTCAGAGTGGGCAAGCTGGCCAGACCACTGGAAGAGCCTAGCCGGTGTGTTCTGTGCCTGCCCCCATGCAGGATTTCCAGCCTGGGGAGAGCCGGCTGCATGGCCTGGCTTCATAGAGAGGACAGGACAGACTTGAAACCAGAAACGGAGCTAACGGAGGCTCTTCATCCAAAAGGGAAAATTGATGACACCACACTGCTTTTTAGAATTCAAATCAACATCTTTCTGGAAAAATATATTTTTTAACAGAATCTTTTTATTATTTTTAAAAGATATAAAACCGACTGCTCCCATCAGTAGCAATACAAGGTTATGCGTTTTAACCAGACTTTCTCAGGCCTCTTTTGGATACCTTTAGTAGTTAACTATTTTGTCTAACCCTCCTGTAAATACCTATTGCATCACAGACCAGCCCCTGGAGAATACAGCCAGGGGCACTTGCGCCTCGCACCTGGCACAGGCATTTACTCCCACAAGGCTGTGCTGACCACGTGGTAAAACAGTACCTTCCTCTGTTCTGTGTCTGTTTCCTGTGATGCTTCTTTGGGGATAGGAAGAGAATCCACCATTCCCAGGAATGTCTGTTTGATACAGTCAGTGTTGCCAGTAAAATGTTCCGAGACACAAAGAATTGTGACTTTAAATCCTCATAGCCATCTGCCTTTTTTTTTTTTTTTTTTTTTTTTTTTTTTTTGTCATGGACCGACCCAAATCCCTTCCCTGCACACAAGGCCAGGGTGGGCACATTGGTTCCATACACGGGTTGGTGGTTTGTTCACTTGACATCTGCCAGGAGCAAAGACACTAATGGGAGTGCTGTGCGTGCTCACTGAGGGGGATCCTAGGTAACGCCTGCGTCTGCATTCCATTGCTCTGCTTCCCCGAAGTCTGTGACTGTGTCCCCAGATGTCACTTAAAGCGGGACTCAGCACTGCAGCAACCTGTTGCAGCTTTTCCCATGTTCTCCCTAAAACCACAAATAAATCCGCTTCCATAAAGGGTGCTCACAGTGCTGACAGCCCGAGTCCTGTCTCTTCCAGCGTGTCCTCCAGTCACTTGTGTCGCCAGAACACACGCTTCCTGTTCACACATTACTTCCTGTTCCGAGCTTCCAGTTCACAGCAGCACACCCCTCCCCACCTTCCACGGCTCGTGCCAGATGGAAGTAAACTTGTTGGGCTACTCGGATCCTCTTGGTGCACCTCCCAAAGTATGGTGCCTTTGAGAAGAGAAAGCGGGCTGTCCTTGGCACCCCTGACCAAACAGACTCGCTCCTCGAAGCTAGAGTGCCGGGGGCTGTTTTTAAGGTGCTTGGGTGAGAATCGGGGCCGTAAAGGAAACCGGTACTAACTGGGTAACGAACAACGTCAGGGTTCCAGAGGTGGGCGTTGGCGTCCTAGGAGACCGGAAGAGCAAGAGGCTCATGAACAACACCCCCTTTGAAGACAGGGGTACAGTCTATGGATTACTTAACGAGCAGTTCACCAAGGCTCTGGTGCCCCAGCTATCTGAAACTAAGTTCTACCCAAACACGCTACTGGCACTGAGTCCAGGCTCTGGAGTGTCCCAGCCTTGGCATGAAGTGTAGCAGGAAGGAAAAGCTGGCTTTGAATGGTGACAGGACCATGCAGGCGCAGCATGGCCTCGGGTGCCTCCTGACCACAACGGGACACAGACGGACTAGATTATGTGAACTTTAGGTGACCGTGGGACAGTAGTTGCTGGAGGCCAAAGTGCTACCTAGACCGAAGTCTAGAAATAGGGTGTGGGTCTAGGGTCGAGTCCAGCTGGAAACTGAGCAGTGCTTCCTGTCCCCAGACCTCAAGCAGCACCCATATGTGATACAGACTAGTCATGTGTTCCACTGGCTACACAGGTAATGTCTAGGGATGGTTTGGCTATGGGGCCTTGCATCCCTGAGTTCCCTTCAGTAAAGCTATCTGTAGCCCTGGTTGGCCAGGAACTCCTCAGAGACTCACTTCTGCCTTAGGAGTGCTAAGATTAAAGGTGTGCACCACCAGGTCTGGCAACTTACTATTTTTTAAATCCTTTTAATCGTGTGTCCAAAGAGGGAGAGTTGTACGCATGAGTTCTGGTGGCCTCAAGCCAGGGGCCTCCTGTCTGTATGACTGTGATCTGCCTGATGTAGGTGCTGGGACTCTAAACCCAGGTCCTCTGGAAGAACAATACATGCTCTTAATTACTGAACCATCTCTCCAGCCCCACAGTGCTATTTCTAACCATGTATTTCTGGTCTAATTCTTTGCCCTGGGACACAAGGGCCTGGAAGACTTCAGCCAAGTGTGCCTGGGATTCGAATCCACGTCTACAGCAGCGGGCTGGCTTACCAAGCAATGAGCAGGTAGCAAGGATTATAGGCTTGGTAGGGCTTTAGTGTTTCCTTTTAAAGCCTTAAAAATGGCAGGTACTCCAGCAGTGTATCAAAGCGGGCTGGCCATGTCCTGCTGGGGAGGGCAGCCATTTACGTTTCAGTGTTTTACACCAGTGTTACTGCTGATAGGAAAACAAACACTGGACAGGTCGCGTTCCTACAGCTGGCCCTGGAACAACTACAGACCTGCTCTGCCCCAGCTGACTCCGACCCTGGCTCGGCTCCACTATTCAGTGTACTGATTTAAACGCCACTGTTCAGGTCTTCCTTAAACCGATCGGGCCAGATTCTAACCCTGCCCCCCCCCCCCGCAACCCCCCTCCCCATCTCCCTCTCTCACACACACCTGCATTAAAAGTTTCTCTTTTTAAAGGATTTTATGTAAATGAGTGTTTGCCTTTGTGGATGTCATGTGCACCACATGAATGCCTGGTGTCCACCAGAGGGCAGAAGTGGGTATCAGATCTGGAGCCATTGGTAGTTGTGAGCCACCATGTGGGTGCTGGGAACCAAACCTGGGCTCTCTACCAGAGCAACAAGTGCTCTAACCACTGAGCCATCCTAGCCCCACCCGGGCTTTGCAAACACTTGGGAATGTAAAGAGGCGTAGAACAGCAGACAGGGTTTCTCTTCAACATTTAATGGCTCAGGGTTACAAGGTTCCAGACATGACCTCACAGTCGGGCGCCGTTCACATCAGTGCAGGGTGTTAAGACACAAAAGACCAGTGCTGTGTTTGAGGGCAATACACAATTAAGCACAACAACGACTTCATGGCAAAATTAAAATAAATACGAATAACCTCTCTAACGACAGAAAGTACCAACGGGGAAAACCTAGCTCAGTAGTAGCACTGGGAAAGCAGACTGTCTTGCAAACAGCAGCTTGCAGAAGGGACGTAAGACTGAACCCTCTACACAGAGGGGAAAAGTCTCAGGTTGCCACCGTCAGGACATCTATATGTCTAAACCACCCAGAACCTTACAGGCCGGGGGCGAGGGGGGACACGATCACAGACCTAGGATGCAACTCTGGCTCAGCACCAACGCAAGGAATGATGGCTAATTTCCCCAAATCAACACTGCTTTACAACCAGGGTATTTGAGGGCAACTCAGTAGAGTGAGATGGGGTGTGTGTGTGTGTGTGTGTGTGTGTGTGTGTATTTACTTATTCCTGTGTGGAGGTCAGGGAACAACCCATGAGGCGGGATGGGTCTCTCCTTCCATCAGGTGAGTTCCAGGAATCAAAATCGGCCTTGGCACCGAGTCATCCTGCTGGCCCCCACGTGTGATTACCACACTGTTACAGAAAGAGGGAAAACGGGAGATCTACACGTCAAGTCTTCCTCTTACTAGTTCAAGCATTAGCGATCAGTCCGAGGACTGGTTCTTCTCGACACTCTGCAATGGACACGTCTTTGCAAGGACCCTTGGAGCTTCCGGCTTCACTTTTAACCAGCACAGCCAAACAAAAAGAAAGAGATGCCGAATCAGTAGCAATAACGGAGGTAAGGGTAACAATTACTGCTAGGTGCTTTCCTAGCCCTGGAGCATTTACCGCCTGCCCGGAAGTTCTGATTCCACCGTCCCCAGTGGCCCACGTGCAGCTTCCATCCCGGAAACCTGGAGCAGGACTTCCTTGTGTGGCTGTCACCGTCGACGAATGGGCTTGTAGACACAAAATGCCATGAGGATGACGGTCACCAGCAGGATGCTAAAGATGGTTCCCATCAACACTGCAAAGGGAAAACAGGTTACCTCATGGAGGCTCCGGGTTCCACGGCTTATCCATTAAGAGACAGTGCTTTTCCAACTGCTACTCGCACCAAGGGCACTTACTACACAGGGTGCCAGGAGGTAGCCGTGAATGGGCACTCAAGTCACCCCACAGATGTGGGGAAGTAAGTATGGGCATCCTTCAGACAGCCTATACCCCTGGAATACGGCGACCTGATGGGAGAGCGTGGGCAGCAGCAGGCGGGAGGGGAGGAGGTAACTGAGGTAACATGCACACACTGAGTGCCTTCTGAGAGACAACTCAGGAGGCCAGGGCAGTCCCAAGGCTCAGCAAAGGGAGAACAAGCCCAGCATATGCAGCAAGCAGCTGAGCATTGTGGGAAGCCAATGTATGCGTGGCCTTTCAGACAACAAAGGAACATGGGCTGGTTGGTTGCTCACTGAATTATCTTTGTATGTTGTGTAGGTATGAGCATGGTGCAGGTGTGTGTGTGTGTGTACAAGCCTGTTCAGGGCCAACACAAGACATCAGATCTCTGCCTCCACTGCCTCATGACTTAATGCCTGCAGAGAGGATCTCCCATGGGACCTGAAGCTTGCTGTTTTCGTCTGGGCTAGCTGAGCAGCCAGCAAGTTGTCATGTACAACTTTGTATGTGGGTGTTGGGGACTTGAACTTAGGTCCTCCGGCTTGTAGGCTGAGCACTCTTAACTGGGGTATCTTCTAGGCCCAATCCCCACTAAATAACAATAAAGGCCTTTGGACAGGCAAAGACCACCAGATCTGATTAGTTGGGGGGAAAAGATCCTCTAACTTCTGAGAACATCTCATTATGGAAGATGACAGAGACAGGGAGCTCAGCCTCAGCTCCAAAACCTGAGGATCTGATAAATAAACCAGTTCAGGTGCCAGATGAATCCTTCTCATCAAAGCAGCAACACCTTTACAAGCCTGCTTTGAAAACAAAATGAACAAAAATCTTTTTTAAAAACTCATTTTTGTCTGTGTCTGTGCATGCACAAGGGTCAGACTGATTAAACTCAGGTCACTGGGCTTAGCAGCAAGTGCCTTTACCCACTGTGCCATCTCTGGCTCAACTTACTGCGTGTGCGTGTGTGTGTAAACTTATTTTATGTGTGTGGGTGTTTTGCCTGCATGCACGTCTTTGTAACACATGGGTACCTGGTCCTGCAGAGGCCTCAAGAGGGGGGTCAGATTCCCTGGGACTACAGTTTCAGAAAGTTTAAGCTGGCACGTGGGTGCCAGAAATCAAAGCCAGGTCCTCCATAAGAGGGGCTGGTGCTCTTAACTGCTGAGCCGTCTCTCCATCCCCCACTGTGTTCCTGAGAGTAGAGTTCCCATCTAAAATATTCAAGGTGCTAGACAGGTGACCACTGAGCCTGGTGGCCCAGGCCTTAAGGATTCAGTGACATAAATAACCAGCCACTCGCCTTACTTGGCAGCAGCCATCTTCCGAGACACTCAACACACTATGACTTTCAAATAAGCAAATTTATAAACGCTTAGTTCCAACTACGTGGGCCCACGCCAGGTTCCAACTGGGTTGGACCGTGATGGTTCTGACTGAGTTCCCATTCCTCTGAAAAACCAAGACCCGGCTACTTTCCAGGCAGTCATTTCAGAGCCTCTGTGCCTGCCCCACCCCCTAACCCATCACATCCTCTTAGCCTGGTCATTAAACACCAAGGTTCATCTTTTCTTGGTGAGGGTGAGAAAGGACAGAAAAACATGACAGTACATGCCACAACTCCAAAAGGCCAGACGTCATTCTAAGACCTTTTTGGATGCTGGGAACCAGGCCCAGACCCGCTGCAAGTGCAGCCAGGACTACCTGCTGAGCGTCTCTCCCGGCCTGCTTCTGGGTTTGTTTATTTTGGGGTGGGGGTGGGGTTTCCTCTACAGCCCAGGCTGTCCTGGACCAGGCTGGCCTCGAACTCACAGAGATCCACTTGCCTCTGCCTCCTGAATGCTGGGATCAAAGGGGTGTGGCAACCACCTTCCGGCTCCTGCTTGTTTTAAAAAGCAGAATTCCCTTTCAGTGTTAGGATCTGTCTTGAAAGTTTTACATCTTTAGAGTTTCTTCCAAAGTGTAAGGGGATGGTTTAAATGGGGAGGGGGGGGAGTTAGTTTTAAGTCCAACTGTAGTCATGACTTTATGAAACTGGAAATTCAAAGCTTTTTCAACTTGATCAGGCACTTGGTTGGCCTGGGCTAGTTGCAGATGGGGCATTTAGCTTCCGTGCTGCATCAATAGGCTGGGACACATGGAAACCCAGTTAAAAGGATTTCTTCAAGCTTAACTCTGGATTGCCTTCAAACACTTCACCTCTGATCAAAACAGGCAGCACTCTGGGTGGCAGGCCTGTCTGCATCCAGAGGGTAAAAGAGACTCCGCCCCCCTGCCTCCCCTTCCCAAGAATCACTTGATCCAAGATATCAGTAGTATCAAGGGTGATAAACCCAGCTCTAAAAGGGAAATCCGTGAGAACCACCCACTGGGATGCTGGATAGGTACCAAGTTAGTGATCAAAACACGGAAGGCACCAAGCAGACTGAAAGCCAATCCAGAAATCATAGCTGGTGGTCACTTACATCTTGGGTACAGGGTTGAGGAAGGGCCGTTTCACTCTGAAGTGTGCCCAGCTAAGCTCATTTCACAGCCAGGGCTCGTTTGTAAGTGTGAGTGTGTGTGTGTGTGTGTGTGTGTGTGTGTAACAGATAACCCCACCTAAAGTTCTTTCAAGCCTCCACAAACCTCGATTCAAGTACTGACATACATTCACCACTTGTACCCGAGTATCCCTGGGTAACACAACTTTACCTCTGGGCTTCATTTTCCTTTTCTCTAGAACAGCGTCGAAAGCCCTACTCTTCTCGTTTAGCGCTCAGCGAGGCCCAAAAGAATACATGTAAACAGCGGTGAGCACAACACCCGCTATGGAGGAAATGCTAAAACTTGTCAATTACAAACGCCATCACTGCCAACCGGACCATTGAAAAGGGGATTCAGGATGAGCCCGGCTGCCTAAGCCTGAATCCACAAAGCAAGAGACAGGAGCGCACAAACCCAGGTCTCCAGCTTCCAGTTCCAGCAGGTGCCGCCAACACACAGGGTGCGAGCGCTGGCTCCCAAGCCTGGGGCTGACAGCAGGAAAAGCAGCTTCGCGAGAACCAGCGGCCCGGGGCCCATCCAGATCCCCGCCCGCGCGCCGCCCGCGCCCCGCAAAAAGCTCCCCGCGTCGCGATCTGGCTGCAAACGTGCACCCCGCGCCGCCCCAAGCCGCTCACCCAGGTTCTGCCCCCGCAGCACCGCGTAGGGCCGGCTCTGCTCCGGCGGCACCCCGGGGCTCGGGGCCTCCGCCCGCCCCAGCAAGAGGCTGCAGAGCGCGGCGCACACCCGCAACCACCCCGCGCGCAGCATCTCTGGAACCTGCGCCCCACGGAGCGCGCGGACGCCGCTTCCGCCGCAAGCTCCGCCCTTAAACGCTGTCTTTCCGCGGTCAGCCCACTCCGCACGCGTGGTTGCCATGGAAACAGAACGGGAGTGAGGAGAAGAGCGGTGGGCGGGACAAGGTTCCGCCAATCCGGAGTGGTCCCCGCTGAATACTCCACCCCGACCAACTTCCGGAAGGCGGGGGAAATCAATCACCGTTCCGCGCAGAGGGTTCCACCGCTGCAGCAAGCGCTCTCAACAGCTTTCCCTATGGAAGGAAGGCTTTGCTTTACACACCCATACATTTTCGTATTAAGTCGTCACCACAGTCCGAAGAGACAGACACCGTAATCCCGTTCTTAAAAAAATTTAAGTTTTGTGTGTTTATTTTGGTTTCTTTCGAGACAGGGTTTCTCTGCGTACCCTGCCTCTTGGAACTCACTGTAGACCAGGCAGACCCTGAACTCAAGAGATCTGCCTGCCTCCACCTCTCAAATTCTGGGATTAAAGACATACACCGCCACCACCAACACCAAGCTTACTTTCACCTTACGTAGATGGGCATTTTTAGGGCATGTATGTCTGTGTATCACAGCCAGGAGAGAGCGTGGGATCGTCGGGAACTGGAGTTACGATGGCTGTTGGCCGCTGTGTGGGTTCTGGGAATGAATCTGCGTCCTCTGGAAGAGCAGTCAGTGCTAAGCCACTGCTCCAGCACCGTGTGTGCGTGTGTGCGTGTGTGTGTGTGTGTGTGTGTGTGAGAGAGAGAGAGAGAGAGAGAGAGAGAGAGAGAGAGAGAGAGAGAGA